>LR738715.1:170626182-170675076 GCA_902687465.1 Secale cereale
CCCCCCGGGGCCGCGCCGGGGGGGGCGCCTCGGCCCCCCGAGAGCCCCCCGGTGCCCTACTTTGGCATATATTTAAAGGACTCTCCGAAACCCTCGAAACAGGACTTCTTTTCGCGATCCCATCTCTGTTCCGCCACCGCCGCCGCTTCCAAGATCGGGAGGACCAGGAGAACTCTTCCCGGCACCCTGCCGGAGGGGAGGATCACCACCGGGAGCTTCTCCACCACCATGGACGCCTCCCGGATGACTCGTGAGTAGTCTCCCTTGGACCATGAATCCATGACCAGTAGCTATGTGATGTTCTCCTCCCGTTCTTGTGCTTCACTAATTAGTCCTCGTGAGCTACCCTACATGATCGAGGCACCTATGTAATCCTTATGCTGTTGCTATGTTGAGTTTGCTGGGATTCGATGGATTATGAGATTATGTTCAGATTGATCTTGAGTAATATATTTGATTCACCTCTTTTATATTTTAGTTCATAAGTAATTCTTGCATGTTCTCCGTTGTTATTTATTGCTTTGGCCGAGTAATAGGTAGTGACTCCAAGAGGGAACGTTATGCTCGATTGTGGGTTCATGCCCCTCGATGACTAGCTTGAGTGACAGAAACATGAGTCTAGGGGATGTGCTGTTGCCACAAGGGGGAAAACAACGGTGCTTGTGCCCGTGGGTGCAAGGATTGTTTACTTTACACAAAGTTCTTTTAATGCAGTTGTCTGTTGCATTGAGTTTACACTATGGGTGGGACTCGCAACTTAATACCAGCGAGATGTTCTGGATAGATATCTCAAGGTGGATGATTAGTGGTAGATATTGATGGATTTCGGTCTACTTACTTTGGCGTACCGCACATGCTTTGAACCTCAACCTTTCTTGCAATGTAGTCAGCATTGGTTTGCGTTCGTGGTCCTGTCAATTGCCCAGCTGTAATTTGTTACCTCACATAGCTGTTTTATCGTCTTTTGGGAGAGAGACATCACTAGTGAACATCATGAGACTCCGGTCCATATTACCATCATTGATCACATACACTATTTTACTTTTCCCTATTTTATTTACTATTGCAAAACACTATCTATCACTACTATCATATCGCTTTTAACCCTTTGTGAACTGCAAGGCCGGAGAGATTGACAAGCTCTCTGTACTCGTTGGGAGCAAAGTTATTTGTATCTGTGTGCAGGTCCACGTTGATTGCTAATTGCGCCGTTAGCAGTTGACACCTACCTGTTGAACCTAGGAGTCTCTGGGGATTCGATCCTTGGCATCTTTGCTAAGGGAAAACACTTCTACTTACTGCATCTTACACCTTCCACTTGGGGTAACCAACGAGGGGTTCGAGGCCCATCACACGATGCCGTCGAATCAAGATAAGACTAGTAGAGGCAAGTAAATTGAGATGATCTACGCCCACAACAATCTTGTGTTCTACTCGTGCATAGTAACTACGCATAGACCTAGCTCATGATGCCACTGTTGGGGATCGTTGCAGAAAATCAAAAAAAATCCTACGTATCACCAAGATCTATCTATGGAGTCTACTAGCAACGAGAGGGGAGTGCTGATACGTCCAAAATGTATCTATAATTTTTGCTTGCTCCATGCCTCTTTTGGGTGATATTGCTATGATATTTATACACTTCCATACACTTTTGATCATATTTGGACTAACCTATTAACTCAGTGCACCCCAGTGCCAGTTTCTGTTTTCGGTTGTTTTTGTATTTCAGGTTTTCCCATTACGAGAACTGCCAGAAAAATTATATAAAAAATCAGCGTTCCAGAAGCTACCAGGCACCAGAAGCACAGCCAGAGGGGGGCCACCAGGGCTCCAGGCGGCCTGGTGGCGCCCCCCCCCCCCTTGCCGCGCCGGGGGGGGCGCCTGGGCCCCCCGAGCCTCGTCTGATGCCCCCCTTTGGCTTATATTTATACGGTCTCCCGAAACCGTCGACACGGGAACCCTTTTTCGCGATCTCATCTATGTTCCGCCGCCGCCGCGCTTCCAAGATCGGGAGCACCGGGAGAACTCTTCCCGGCACCCTGCCGGAGGGGAGGATCACCACCGGGAACTTCTCCACCACCATGGACGCCTCCCGGATGAGTTGTGAGTAGTCTCCCTTGGACCATGGGTCCATGACCAGTAGCTATGTGATGTTCTCCTCCCGTTCTTGTGCTTCACTAATTAGTCCTCGTGAGCTGCCCTACATGATCGAGGCACATATGTAATCCTTATGCTGTTGCTATGATGAGTTTGCTGGGATCCGATGGATTGTGAGATTATGTTCAGATTGTGTTTGAGTAATATATTTGATTCACCTCTTTTATATTTATGTTCGTAAGTAATTCTTGCATGTTCTCCATTGTTATTTATTGCTTTGGCCAAGTAGTAGGTAGTGACTCCAAGAGGGAACGTTATGCTTGATTGTGGGTTCATGCCCCTCGATGACTAGCTTGAGTGACAGAAACATGAGTCTAGGGGATGTGCTGTTGCCACAAGGGGGAAAACAACGGTGCTTGTGCCCGCGGGTGCAAGGATTGTTTACTTTACGCAAAGTTCTTTTAATGTAGTTGTCTGTTGCTTTGAGTTTACACTATGGGTGGGACTCGCAACTTAATACCAGCGAGATGTTCTGGATAGATATCTCAAGGTGGATGATTAGTAGTAGATGCAGATGGATTTCGGTCTACTTACCTCAGCGTACCGCCCATGCTTTGAACCTCTACCTTTCTTGCAACTTAGTCAGCATTGGTTTGCGCACATGGTCCTGTCAATTGCCCAGCTGTAATTCGTTTACCTCACATAGCTGTTTTATCGTCTTTTGGGAGAGAGACATCACTAGTGAACATCATGAGACTCCGGTCCATATTACCATCGTTGATCACATCCGCTATTTACTTTCCTCTTTTACTTACTATTGCAATTATACCTATCACTATTCTCACTTGCGTTTGATCCTTTGTAAACTACAAGGCCGGAGGGATTGGCAACCTCTCTGTACTCGTTGGGAGCAAAGTTATTTGTATCTGTGTGCAGGTCCATGTTGATTGCTAATATCTGGCGCCGTTAGCAGTTGACACCTTCTTGTTGAAACTGGGAGTCTCAGGGAAATCGATCCTTGGTATTGCCAAGGGAAAACTTCCGCTACACTGCATCTCAAACCTTCCACTTGGGGTAACCAACGAGGGGCGAGAAGCCATCAAGCAAAGTTTTTTGGCGCCGTTGTCGGGGACTCCACTCTTCAAGATAGGGGAGTTGCACGCTATCTTTTACCTTTGCTTTTTAGTCTTGTTAGTTTACCTTTTAGTTTTGCTTTAGTATCCTTTATCAAAAATTACAAAAAAAAAATTTATTTGCTTTTCTGTTAGTAGTCCTTTCTGTTTAGCCAAACATGTTAGGATTTGGTGCTTTGAGGGAATCAGAAGTTCTAGATTTCCATCAAAGGGATGGAGAAAATATGAAGAAGGCATGGGACAGAATTTCTGATGCACATAGGAGAATTATGCCTTGGATACCTATAAAAATTGTGCTTAGAAATTTTTACCATGGTCTTTTTAAATGGTGTAAACACTCTCTTGATATTATAGCTGAAGGAGATTTCCTAGAGTGTGATGAAGCTAGAGCTCTTGAAATTATACATGGTCTATCTAGTTACTTTGTTTATGATCATAACTTTGATACTGTCATAGATAGACTTGCTACTATTGAGAAGAGAATGGATGCTCTAGACTTGATGAAGGTAGAGAAATCCAAACCCAATAAGAAAGACATTTTGGAAATAGACAATGATTGGGAGCCTTTCATTAGGATTAGCATCTCTAATCAAGACTTCCTTGCTTATTGTGATATTGGGTCTATGGTTTCTACTATGCCAAAAATTGTTCATGATTCTTTAAAATTTAACATGGATAGATTACCATCTTATCATGAACACACTAATGGAGATATTTCTGAAATCTAGGGAAGAATAAAGGACGTGTCGGTTAAATTCCTTAAAGGGATTGCAATGATTGATTTCTTCATCATGGAGCCAAACCAAGGAAATATAGTGCTTGGAAGGGACTTCCTCCGAGCAGTTAAAGGCTTCATTGATATAGGTAAGGGACAAATCCGCTTACGCGGAAAGGCAAAAGGTGTGTACCCCTTTCCTAGAAGGAAGAAGAGTGAACTTGTTGAGGAACCATTTGAAGCAATTTATAGCTCCGATTATTATGATGGTTATTGATTCCTCTATGCATTATGCCTAGCTTAAAGGCATAAAAGAAAGCGCTTTTGGGAGGCAGCCCACATGAATAAATTTTTATTTTGCTTTAGTTGTGTCTTGATGTTGTTAACTACAGTAGCATCATCATTGTATCTTTCCTTTTCAAATTTTGTGCCAAGTGTAGCCTCTGATTGCAAGAAAGTTCAAAAGTTGTGACGTGCTGTCCAGGAAACAGATTCTGTCCTTGGATAGAAAAATTCGTATAAAATCACCAGATCATTGGTCTGAATTTTTTCGACAGCGTGCTCTATATAATTTTCTTTCGTGCGTCTGTTTTGAGTTTTTTTATTAGAGTTGCAGAAGTGCCCCGAAACAATCATTTACTACCTGCTGTTCTGTTTTTCACAGATTCTGACCTGTTTTGCCTTTCCTTCATTTTGCAAACCTAGAGCTTGCTTTTTCTTTAAAAAAACCTTTTGGCAATCTTGAGAAACAGTAGACCTTCAAGAATATCTTTATTTCCAGCAAGGAACAATTATTTTATTATGGGTACTAACCTCGCTAATCAGATTATGATGACTTATGTATGAAGGGAGTTTTCAAGTGTGCGAGGGAAGATGATAAAAAGATCCCGGAGTGTCAAACGCTCAAGCTTGGGGATGCCCCCGTGCACCCCCAAGAAATATTCAAGGAGACTCAAGCGTCTAAGCTTGGGGATGCCCCCGTGCATCCCCTTCTCCATCAACATTATCAGTTCGTCTTTCGTTCCACTATATTTTAATCACTTCATGTGTTATGTGCTATGCTTGGAGCGTCTTGCTTTTAGTTTCCTTTTTAGTTTTCTTTAGCTTTTCATAACGAGTCGGAACTCAGCTTTCTTTATGTGGGAGAGAAACACGCTCCACTTCTACCTAGAACATAACATAGAATTTTCATGTCTATCCTTGTTGTGTGTGTTCTTTGTCTTTTAATAGCTACTATCATGCTTAGCTCTTAGAATTCATGCTTATCTTTTTAAAGAGCTTTCGTTCAGTTGGTTGCTTGAACTCTCTTTAGTTATCATGCTTATCTTATTAAGAGAGTTTGCTTCCGTTGCATTGGTTGATATGTCTATGATAAAGATGCTACGTGCATAATGGTGCTTAGTAGTTCATGTTTTCTTATGGTTAGTCTCAAATAGCTGGGGGGTTCCCAATGTGTTATTGGAATACCAACATGATTTGTTTGCCTATGATGTGGTATGGTTTAGTAATATCTTACTTCAAAGAATTTATTTTGATTGACTTGGCGTATGCTCACGCATATTTAAGATTGTAAAGAAAGTCTGTCAAGCCTTGATGATCTTTTGTTTCTGAGTAGCGATATAACTTCCATGCCTGATTCAATGTTGCTTTGTCGCTCTGCATGATTATGACCGTCATTGCTCTCTTAGTTGGTCGCTCCCAGTCTTTTGCTAACCTCCACCTGTACTAAGCGGACTGACTGCTTGTGCATCCAAATTCTTTTAAACCAGTTATGCCATATGAGTCCACCATACCTTCCTACATGGTATTTACCTGCCATTCCTAACGGAGACTTGCATGTACCATCTCGAAATTATCCAAAGAAAAAAACATTCATATTTTGTGCCTCTGTTTTAAGTTCATGAGGAAGTAGTAGTTAATTCATGATCTTTTTAAGTTGGACAAGCTTCACCCCGGGATTGCATGTATAATGTGCAAACCCATAATACGAGAAGGAACTGGCATTGAGTGCGCCCGGCTCAAAAATAATATAACAAACAAACCCTCCTTCACGCTTTGTTCATGAGAAATCAGAAAACTTTGGCAGTGATAAACAAAGGAGATTAAGAGGATGTGATCGTCCTCATTCGGGAGCCGTTCCTCGAAACTTGTCCATCTCAAGAAGTGATCGAGTTGTCTGCTAGCATTCGTTGACGGAACATGCATAATCAAAAAAATAATTATTACCTCTGTTTTTAAAACCAAGAGCTTTGGTACATGTTTTGTCTTTGTTTTCGACTACGGGTTTTCAACCTTGCCAACAAAAGCCACGGTTCGAGAGTCTCCACCTTCTTTTAAAAGCACCAACTACTGAGAGCATGATTGTCATTCTGAGTGTAATGTGCATTGTCCCAAAGTAGCATTGTCTTTTGCATGATTGTGATATCATTTATTTTGAAATCATTGTATCTAGTCATCACTTAAACCTTGGAGGTGCCCCTGCATTTATGTTTTGCTTCACTAAAGGGGGCAAGTGAGATATCACTTTATCATATTTGCACACCATGCTCATTACAAATCTATTTGATGTTTCAGTATCATATTGTAAAACTTTCAGTTCTTTGTGATTTTCTCATGAGGCAACTTAATTACTATAGATTCATTGTCTCAGTAAGCTTTTGTCATATGACTATGAAAAAGTCCTATATGGTTAATAGCATGTCACCACAGAAATTATTCTTGTTATCATTTACCTACTCGAGGATGAGCAGGAATTAAGCTTGGGGATGTTGATACGTCCAAAACGTATCTATAATTTCTGCTTGCTCCATGCCTCTTTTGGGTGATATTGCTATGATATTTATACACTTCCATACACTTTTGATCATATTTGGACTAACCTATTAACTCAGTGCACCCCAGTGCCAGTTTCTGTTTTCGGTTGTTTTTGTATTTCAGGTTTTCCCATTACGAGAACTGCCAGAAAAATCCTGGAAAAATTATATAAAAAATCAGCGTTCCAGAAGCTACCAGGCACCCGAAGCACAGCCGGAGGGGGGCCACCAGGGCTCCAGGCGCCCTGGTGGCGCCCCCCCCCCTGGCCGCGCCGGGGGGGCACCTTGGCCCCCCGAGCCTCGTCTAATGCCCCCCTTTGGCATATATTTATACCGTCTCCCGAAACCCTCGACACGGGAACCCTTTTTCGCGATCTCATCTCTGTTCCGCCGCCGCCGCGCTTCCAAGATCGGGAGCACCAGGAGAACTTTTCCCGGCACCCTGTCGGAGGGGAGGATCACCACCGGGAGCTTCTCCACCACCATGGACGCCTCCCGGATGAGTTGTGAGTAGTCTCCCTTGGACCATGGGTCCATGACCAGTAGCTATGTGATGTTCTCCTCCCATTCTTGTGCTTCACTAATTAGTCCTCGTGAGCTGCCCTACATGATCAAGGCACATATGTAATCCTTATGCTGTTGCTATGATGAGTTTGCTGGGATCCGATGGATTGTGAGATTATGTTCAGATTGTGTTTGAGTAATATATTTGATTCACCTCTTTTATATTTATGTTCGTAAGTAATTCTTGCATGTTCTCCATTGTTATTTATTGCTTTGGCCAAGTAGTAGGTAGTGACTCCAAGAGGGAACGTTATGCTTGATTGTGGGTTCATGCCCCTCGATGACTAGCTTGAGTGACAGAAACATGAGTCTAGGGGATGTGTTGTTGCCACAAGGGGGAAAACAATGGTGCTTGTGCCCGCGGGTGCAAGGATTGTTTACTTTACGCAAAGTTCTTTTAATGCAGTTGTCTGTTGCTTTGAGTTTACACTATGGGTGGGACTCGCAACTTAATACCAGCGAGATGTTCTGGATAGATATCTCAAGGTGGATGATTAGTAGTAGATGCAGATGGATTTCGGTCTACTTACCTCGGCGTACCGCCCATGCTTTGAACCTCTACCTTTCTTGCAACTTAGTCAGCATTGGTTTGCGCACATGGTCCTGTCAATTGCCCAGCTGTAATTCGTTTACCTCACATAGCTGTTTTATCGTGTTTTGGGAGAGAGACATCACTAGTGAACATCATGAGACTCCGGTCCATATTACCATCATTGATCACATCCGCTATTTACTTTCCGCTTTTACTTACTATTGCAATTATACCTATCACTATTATCACTTGCGTTTGATCCTTTGTAAACTACAAGGTCGGAGGGATTGACAACCTCTCTGTACTCGTTGGGAGCAAAGTTATTTGTATCTGTGTGCAGGTCCACGTTGATTGCTAATATCTGGCGCCGTTAGCAGTTGACACCTTCTTGTTGAAACTGGGAGTCTCAGGGAAATCGATCCTTGGTATTGCCAAGGGAAAACTTCCGCTACACTGCATCTCAAACCTTCCACTTGGGGTAACGAACGAGGGGCGAGAAGCCATAAAGTGCATCTTCATACCTTTGAAGATCGTGATGCGGATGCGTTACAAGAACGCGATCGATGGAGTCGTACACGAAGCGATTCAGATCGCGGCCGAATCCGATCTAAGCACCGAACAACGGTGCCTCCGCGTTCAACACACGTGCAGCTCGGTGACGTCTCTCGGACCTTGATCCAGCAAGGAGAGAGGGAGAGGTTGGGGAAGACTCTGTACAGCAGCAGCACGACGGCGTGGTGGTGATGGAGGAGCGTGGCAATCCTGCAGGGCTTTGCCGAGCACCGCGGGAGAGGAGGAGGAGTAGGGAGAGGGGGAGGGCTGCGCCAGGACCTGGATACGGCTGCCCTCCCTCCCCCCACATATATATAGGGGCCAGGGAGAGGGGGGCTGGCCCCCTCTGATGAGATCTGAGGAGGGGGCGGCGGCCAGAGGGGGGTGCCTTGCCCCCCAAGTCAAGGGGGCGCCCCCCTTAGGGTTCCCCCCAAACCCTAGGCGACCTGGGCCCTTGGGGGGGCGCACCAGTCCACCAGAGGCTGGTTCCCCCCCTTCACTTGGTCCACTTGGCCCACCGAGCAGGTGGCCCCACCCGGTGGACCCCCGGACACCTTCCGGTGGCCCCGGTACAATACCGGCGACCCCCGAAATCATTCCGGTGACCAAAACGGGACTTCCCATATATAAATCTTTACCTCCGGACCATTCCGGTACTCCTCGTGACGTCCAGGATCTCATCCGGGACTCCGAACAACATTCGGTAACCACGTACTACATTCCCTATAACCCTAGCGTCATCGAACCTTAAGTGTGTAGACCCTACGGGTTCGGGAAACATGCAGACATGACCGAGACATCTCTCCGGCCAATAACCAACAGCGGGATCTGGATACCCATGTTGGTTCCCACATGTTCCACGATGATCTCATCGGATGAACCACGATGTCTAGGATTCAATCAATCCCGTATACGATTCCCTTTGTCTATCGGTATAGCACTTGCCCGAGATTCGATCGTCGGTATACCGATACCTTGTTCAATCTCGTTATGGCAAGTCTCTTTATTCGTTCCGTAACACATCATCCCGTGACTAAACCCTTAGTCACATTGAGCTCATTACGATGATGTATTACCGAGTGGGCCCAAAGATACCTCTCCGTCATACGGAGTGACATATCCCAGTCTCGGTTCATGCCAACCCAGCAGATGCTTTCGGGGATACCCGTAGTGTACCTTTATAGCCACCCAGTTACGTTGTGATGTTTGGCACACCCAAAGTATTCCTATGGTATACGGGAGTTACACAACCTCATGGTCTAAGGAAAGGATACTTGACATTGGAAAAGCTTTAGCATACGAACTACACGATCTTGTGCTAGGCTTAGGATTGGGTCTTGTCCATCACATCATTCTCCCAATGATGTGATCCCGTTATCAATGACATCCAATGTCCATGGTCAGGAAACCGTGACCATCTGTTGATCAACGAGCTAGTCAACTAGAGGCTTACTAGGGACACAATGTGGTCTAAGTATTCACACATGCATTACTGTTTCCGGATAATACAATTAAAGCATGAACAATAGACAATTATCATGAATAAGGAAATATAATAATAACCATTTTATTGTTGCCTCTAGGGCATATTTCCAACACACTTGTACCTTGAAATTTTGTAAGGGATCATCTTATAATTCTACCGTCGCTCTAAGAACAATAAGATGCATAAAAAGATTAACACCACATGCAATCAAAATATGTGACACGATATGGCCATCATTATCTTGCGCTTTTGATCTACATATCCAAAGCATCGTCATGATCTCCATCGTCACCGGCTTGACACCATGATATTCATCGTAGCGTCATGGTCGTCTCGCCAACTATTGCTTCTGCTACTATCGCTAATTCATAGTGATGAACTAAAGAAATTACATGGCGTTCGCAATTCATACAATAAAAAGACAACCATAAGGCTCGTGTTGGTTGCCGATAATTTACAAAACATGATCATCTCATACAATATCGTATTGCTCATCACGTCTTGACCATACTGATACGTCTCTAACATATCTATCATTTTTTATTGTTCCATACTATTATATATTCTGTTTTGGATGTTTAATGGGCTTTATTATACACTTTTATATTATTTTTGGGACTAACCTACTAACCCAAGGCCTAGTGCAAATTGCTGTTTTTTGCCAATTTCAGTGTTTCGCAGTAAAGGAATATCAAACGGAATCCAAACGGAATGAAACCGTTGGGAGACTTATTTTTGGAACGATATCAACACAAAAGACTTGGAATACACGCCAGGAAGCGAGAGAGGCGGCCACGAGGGCAAGGGGCGCGCCCAGGGGGGTAGGTGCACCCCCCTCCCTTGTGGGCCCCCTGTGGCTCCCCACTGTGGCTCCCCTGACGTCCCTCTTCCTCCTATATATACCTACGTACCCTGAAACTATCGAGGAGCACCACGAAACCCTAATTCCACCGCCGCAGCCTTTTGTTCCCGTGAGATCCCATCTTGGGGCCTGTTCCGGAGCTCCACTGGAGGGGGCATCGATCACGGAGGGCTTCTACATCAACACCATAGCCTCTCCGATGAGTTGTGAATAGTTTACCATAGACCTTTGGGTCCATAGTTATTAGCTAGATGGCTTCTTCTCTCTCTTTGGATCTCAATACAAAGTTCTCCACGATCTTCGTGGAGATCTATTCGATGTAATTCTTTTTGCGGTGTGTTTGTCGAGATCCGATGAATTGTGGGTTTATGATCAAGATTATCTATGAACAATATTGGATTCTTTTCTGAAATCTTTTATGCATGATTTAAATATCTTTGCAAGTCTCTTCGAATTATCGGTTTGGTTTGGCCTACTAGATCTATAGTTCTTGCAATGGGAGAAGTGCTTGGCTTTGGGTTCAATCTTGCTGTGTCCTTTCCCGATGACAGCAGGGGCAGCAAGGCACGTATTGAATTGTTGCCATCAAGGATAAAAACATGGGTTTATATCATATTTCATGAGTTTATCCATCTACATCATGTCATCTTGCTTATGGCGTTACTCTGCTCTTATGAACTTGATACACTAGATGCATGCCAGATAGCGGTCGATGTGTGGAGTTATAGTAGTAGATGCAGAATCGTTTTGGTCTACTTGTCACGGACGTGATGCCTATATACAATGATCATGCCTAGATATTCTCATAACTATGCGCTTTTCTATCAATTTCTCGACAGTAATTCGTTCACCCACCGTAGAAATCTGCTATCATGAGAGAAGCCACTAGTGAAACCTATGGCCCCCGGATCTATCTTTATCATATTAATCTTCCATCTACTATTTACTTTACTTTTGCAATCTTTACTTTCAATCTATACCAAAAATACCAAAAATATTATCTTATCATATCTATCAGATCTCACTTTTGCAAGTGGACGTTAAGGGATTGACAACCCCTTATCACGTTGGTTGCAAGGTTCTTATTTGTTTGTGCAGGTGCGAGGGACTCGAGCGTGGTCTCTTACTGGATTGATACCTTGGTTCTCAAAAACTGAGGGAAATACTTACGCTACTGTGCTGCATCACCCTTTCCTCTTCGACGGAATACAACCCAAGCTCGAGAAGTAGCACATATCACATCACAACATGCCCTGCAAAAACAAGTTAGACGTCCTCTACTTTGTTGTTGCAAGTTTTACGCGGCTGCTACGGGCTTCTAGCAAGAATTGTTCTTACCTACGCATCAAAACCACAACGATTTTTCGTCAAGTGTGTTGTTTTAACCTTCAACAAGGACCGGCCATAGTCACACTCGATTCAACTAAAGTTGGAGAAACAGACACCCGCCAGCCACCTTTGTGCATAGCTCTATTCTTTAAGTCACTTGGGTAACAACTTAAAGTGTAGGGGATTGCAACAGTTTTCGAGGGTAAAGTATTCAACCCAAATTTATTGATTCGCCACAAGGGGAGCCAAAGAATACTCTTAAGTATTAGTAGCTGAGTTGTCAATTCAACCACGCCTAGAAACTTAATATCTGCAGCAAGATAGTTTAGTAGCAAAGTAATATGATAGTGGCAATAGCAACGATAAAAGTAACGGTAGTGTTTTTGTAACAATAGCAGCAGAAAAGTAAATAAGAAACAAGCTATATAGGAAAAGCTCGTAGGCATTGGATCGGTGATGGGAAATTATGTCGGATGCAATTCATCATGTAGAAGTTATAACCTAGGGTGACACAGAACTAGCTCCAGTTCATCAATGCAATGTAAGCATGTATTTCGAATATAGTCATACGTGCTTATGGAAAAGAACTTGCATGACATCTTTTGTCCTACCCTCCTGTGGCAGCGGGGTCCTATTGGAAACTAAGAGATATTAAGGCCTCCTTTTAATAGAGTACCAGACCAAAGCATTAACACATAGTGAATACATGAACTCCTCAAACTATGGTCATCACTGGGAGTGGTCCCGATTATTGTCACTTCGGGGTTGCCGGATCATAACACATAGTAGGTGACTATAGACTTGCAAGATAGGATCAAGAACACACATATATTCATGGAAACATAATAGGTTCAGATCTAAAATCATGGCACTCGGTCCCTAGTGACAAGCATTAAGCATAGCAAAGTCATAGCAACATCAATCTCAGAACATAGTGGATACTAGGGATCAAACCCTAACAAAACTTACTCGATTACATGATAGATCCCATCCAACCCATCACCGTCCAGCAAGCCTATGATGGAATTACTCATGCACATCGGTGAGCATCATGGAGTTGGTGATGGAGGAAGGTTGATGATGACGATGGCGATGATCTCCACTCTCCGGAGCCCCGAACGGACTCCAAATCAGCCCTCCCGAGAGAGATTAGGGCTTGGCGGCGGCTCCGTCTCATGAAAGGTGATAATTCTTTCTCCTTGATTTTTTTTCTCCCCGAAAGTGAAGATATAGGATCTGGGGGTACGTCGGTGGAGCACCAGGGAGCCCACGAAGCAGGAGGGCGCGCCCCCCACCCTCGTGGACAGGCCCTGGGCCCCCTGGTGTGGATCTTCTTGCAGATATTTTTTATATTTTCCAAAATAATTCTCCGTTGATTTTCAGGCGATTCTGAGAACTTTTTATTCTGCACAAAAACAACACCATGGCAGTTCTGCTGAAAACAGCGTCAGTCCGGGTTAGTTCCATTCAAATCATGCAAGTTAGAGTCCAAAACAAGGGCAAAAGGGTTTGGAAAAGTAGATACGTTGGAGACGTATCAGCTCCCCCAAGCTTAAACCTTTGCTTGTCCTCAAGCAATTCAGTTGATAAACTGAAAGTGATAAAGAAAAACTTTGACAAACTCTGTTTGCTCTTGTTGTTGTAAATATGTAAGCTAGCATCCAGGGTTTCAACAAGATCATGAACTAACCACATTCACAATAACTTTCAGGTCTCAAGACTACTCACATCAATGGCATAATCAAGTAGCGAGCAATAATAATAAACCTCGGATGACAACACTTTCTCAAAACAGTCATGATATGATATAACAAGATGGTATCTTGCTAGCCCTTTCTGAGACCGCAAAACATAAATGCAGAGCACCTTTAAGGATCAAGGACTGACTAGACATTGTAATTCATGGTAAAAGAGATCCAGTCATGATCATACTCAATGCAAATTAATAGTAATACATGCAACGACAGAGGTGCTCTCCTACTGGTGCTCTTTGATAAGAGAATGATGACTCTGGATAAAAGTAAATAGATAGGCCCTTCGCAGAGGAAAGCAGGGATTTGTAGAGGTGCCAGAGCTCGATTTTTAAATAGAGATGAATAACATTTTGAGCGGTATACTTTCTAGGTCAACATAACAACCAAGAATCTCGATATCTCCCATGCTACGCACATTATAGGCGGTTCCCTAACGGAATGGTAAAGTTTATACTCCCCCAACCACCAACATGCACACTCCACTGCTAGCCCGAAACAACGGGTACCGTCCAACCCAGCAACAGCCCTGGGGGAGTTTTGTTTAATTATTATGATTTTGAGCATGGGACTGGGCATCCCGATTACCAGCCATTTTCTCATGAATGATGAGAGGAGTCCACTCATCGTGAGAATAACCCACCTAGCATGGAAGATATAGACAGCCCTAGTGATACATGAGTTGTTCAAGCATACAAAACAGAATTTCATTTGAAGGTTTAGAGTTTGGCACATACAAATTTACTTCGAACGACAGGTAAATACCGCATATAGGAAGGTATGATGGACTCATATGGAATAACTTTGGGGTTTATGGAAGTTGATGCACAAGCATTATTCCCGCTTAGTACAGGTGAAGGCTAGAAAGAGACTGGGAAGCGACCAGCTAGAGAGCAACAACGGTCATGAACATGCATTAAAATTAATCAACAATGAATGCAAGCATGAGTAGGATATAAATCACCATGAACATAAACATCGTGGAGGCTAAGTTCATTTGTTTCAACTACATGTGTGAACATGTGCCAAGTCAGATCACTTAAATCGTTCAAAGGAGGATACCACCCATCATACCACATCACAACCATTTTAATATCATTTTGGCACGCAAGATAGACCATTATAAACTCTCAGCTAATTAAGCATGGCATAAGTAGCTATGATCTCTAATTGTCATTGCAAACATGTTTCATTCATAACAAGCTGAATCAGGAATGATGAACTATCATATTTACAAAAAACAAAAGAGGTCGAGTTCATACCAGCTTTTCTCATCTCAATTAGTTCATCATATATCATCCTTATTGCCTTTCACACGCACGACCGAACGATGTGGATAATAATAATAGTGCACGTGCATTGGACTAAGCTGGAATCTGCAGACATTTAATACAAGAGAGAAGACAAGGTAATATGGCTCAAGGTTAAATCAACAACAAAGCATATGAGAGCCACTAAGCATTTTAATCATGGTCTTCTACTCTTATCCCCCAAAGCAAAGAAAAGAAACTATTTACACGGGAAAGCTCCCAACAAGCAAAAGAAGAACGGGAAATCTTTTTGAGTTTTCATTTTGTTAACTACTACTTCAAGCAAAGAAAGTAAACTAGCTGGAAGCTACAACTAATATTTTTTTGTTTTTCTGGGTTTTTCTAGCACACGAGAAAAAGACTAAGAAAAACAAATTGAAACTAAGCATGGATGGTACAATGAAAGAGTGTGAGCACCGACAACTAGAATAAGTGTGAACATGAATGTAAGTCGGTGAGAAACACGTACTCCCCCAAGCTTTAGGCTTTTGGCCTAAGTTGGTCTATGGCCACGGATCGAAGCCACTCCCTCGAGTGTACTGAGATGCATCCTCTGGGTGCCACTAGTTGGCAAGCTCATCCAGCTCCCACCATAAACAGATTGACGGGAAGGATCAAGTGGTGGTTCTGGCTCAGGCTCTGAAGCTTGTGTGGTACTTGTAGAAGGCATCTGATGTGATGAGGAATACGCCTGTAGACAAATCAAACAAAGATGGTGCAGGCAAGGTAACAATTTCACAGTATATTTCATCAAACCTCAATTTATAATTAAGCTGCCTATTCTTGTCTTTAACAATGAAATCATGAGCTACCATGCTCTTGTAGTCTACATAAACAGGGGCAAGCAATTTTTCTTCCTTCTCATGATGCCTAATAGGTATTCCAAAATGTTCGGCAAGGCGAGAAGCAAAGATGCCTCCAAAGACGGGCCCCTTTGAGTGGTTCAGGCTCAGTCATTTAGCAACGACGGCACCCAAGCTAAAGGTTGTGTCTTGAAACAAGACATGGCGTAAAATGATAATATCAGGGACACTGAGATTCCCACTGTTCCCGTGACCAATTAAACATACTAGCAAATAAGGCAAAGTAGCGCAGAACAGGGAAGTGCATACTAGTGATTCTTGCCCCTGAAACTTGTCTCGTTTCCCCTACGGCTATCATGTCAATGAACCCTTCTACGTCTTCACGACGTGGTTCATCAAGTCTACCTCCAAAGGGTACTTTGCATATTTCACAAAAGTCTAAGAGTGATATCTCCTTAATCACATCATATAAACGGAACTCCACCATATGTGGTGTTTTCTTAGAATGAAAATGAAAGCTTTGCGTGAAAATATTGGTGAGTAAGAGATACTGTTCTTTCTGGTCGTGGAGGAAGTCAGTGAGGCCTGCATTATTTGCCAACCAATAAAAGTCTTCATAAATCCCGGCGGACACCATGAAATCATTGCAAGGCCATTCACACGGTCGAACTTCCGCCATGCGAGGAAGATTATACTTGGGCTTCTTATTTTCTTCTTTCTTCTTCTCCTCTGAGCTCTTGCTGGAGGAGCCCCTCAACAATCTTTTTAACATTTTCCTTTTCTGAAAATTTCTGAAATTTTTAGTAACTTCAAAATAAAAGTTAACCAAACTCAATAAGATTGATAGCAACAACTCCTACTAGTGCCTAGAGACTATATCATGCATTAGAACTACTTGGGACCAAGAAAATTTAACATGCAAGCTCAATAACAAGGTCACCACAGCAGCATAAATTTGCAACAAATAAAGCACTAGAACAAAAACTAATTGGACCAATGGAGGAGTCACATACCAAGGAACAATCTTCCCAAACGGTTTGGTGAATGGTGCTTTGAGCAAGGAGATCGAAAATGGCAGCAAGATGAGCTAGAACTCGGGTTTGAGCTGGTTGGTGATTTTTTTTGGGAGGAAGAAGAAGAGCATGGGTGCAGGAATAAGTGGAGGGGGCCACGTGGGGCCCACGAGGGTGGGGGCGCGCCCTGGACCCTCGTGGCCACGTGTTGGCTCCCCTCGCTGTGTGTTCAATGCCATATTTCCTCAAATATTCTAGAAAAAAATCATATTTCATTTTCATGGCATTTGGAGAACTTTTATTTTCGAGATATTTTTTTATTGCATGGATAAGTCTGGAACAGACAAAAAATACTATTTTTGCTTTATTTATCTTAATTAACAGAAAGTAAAAAGAGGGTACAGAAGCTTTGTGCTATCTAGATTCACCTATCCTATGTTCATCAAAAGGAATCCATTAACAAGGTTGATCAGGTCTTGTTAATAAACTCTTTCCGAGTAACATGAAACCGGAGAATTTTCGAATATCACTAGGTTACCTCAATGGGGATATGTATGTCCCCAACAATAAGGATGCCATGTGTCTTCTTGATAGTAGGAAGAGGAAACTCAAAACCTCCAATAGTAATAGTTGAAATTTTTCCAATATAATTGATACTGTGGACCTGAGGTTGTTTCCTCGGAAAGTGTACCGTATGCTCATTACCATTGACATGAAAAGTGACACTGCATTTGTTGCAATCAATAACATCCCCTGCAGTATTCAAAAAGGGTCTTCCAAGAATAATAGACATACTATCGTCCTCGGGAATATCAAGTATAACAAAGTCCGTTAGAATAGTAACATTTGCAACTACAACAGGCACATCCTCACAAATACCGACAGGTATAGCAGTTGATTTATCAGCCATTTGCAAAGATATTTCAGTAGGTGTCAACTTACTCAAGTCAAGTGTACGATATAAAGATAGAGGCATAACACTAACACCGGCTCCAAGATCACACAAAGCAGTTTTAACATAGTTTCTCTTAATGGAGCAAGGTATAGTAGGTACTCCTGGATCTTCGAATTTCTTAGGCATTCCACCCTCAAAAGTGTAATTAGCAAGCATGGTGGAAATTTCTACTTCAGGTATCTTTCTTTTATTGGTAATAATATATTTCATATACTTAGCATAAGGATTTGTTTTAAGCACATCAGTCAAACGCATACGCAAAAAGATAGGTCTAATCATTTCAGCAAAGCGCTCAAAATCCTCATCATCCTTTTTCTTGGATGGTTTCGGAGGAAAAGGCATGGGTTTCTGAACCCATGGTTCTCTTTCCCTACCGTGCTTCCTAGCAACAAAGTCTCTCTTATCATAACGTTGATTCTTTGATTGTGGGTTATCAAGATCAACAGCAGGTTCAATTTCTACATCATTATCATTGCTAGGTTGAGCATCATCATGAACATCATCATTAATATTATCACAAGGTTCATGTTCATTACCAGATTGTGTCTCAGCATCAAAAACAGATATATCATTGGGATTCTCAGGTGTGTCAGCTACAGGTTCACTAGGAGCATGCAAGGTCCTATCATTTTTCTTTTTCTTCTTCTTAGAAGAACTAGGTGCATCTAAATTAGCTCTCTGAGAATCTTGCTCAATTCTCTTAGGGTGGCCTTCAGGATACAGAGGTTCCTGAGTCATTTTACCACCTCTAGTTGCAACTCTAATAGCATAGTCATTATTCTTACTATTTAATTCACTGAGCAAATCGTTCTGAGCCTTAAGTACTTGTTCTACTTGAGTGGTGACCATAGAAACATGTATACTAATAAGTTTCAGTTCACCTTTAGCTCTAGACAGATAATCACTCAAGCATTCAATCATATAAGCATTGTGTTGTAATTGTCTACCAACATAAGCATTGAAGTTTTCTTGTTTCATATTAAAATTGTCAAACTCATCTAAGCATTGGCTAGCAGACTTATAACGAGGAATGTCACCTTCACCAAATCTATAAAGAGAATTTACCTTTACTACCTGTGTCGTGTTATCAAGACCATATATTTCTTCAATAGGTGGTAAATTATAAACATCTTCAGTTTTAATACCTTTTTCTTTCATAGATTTCTTTGCCTCTTGCATATCTTCAGGACCGAGAAATAGAACACCTCTTTTCTTCGGAGTTGGCTTAGGGGCTGGTTCAGGAAGTGTCCAATTATTTTCATTGGCCAGCATATTATTCAATAATAATTCAGCTTGTTCAACTGTTCTTTCCCAGAAAACACAACTAGCACAACTATCCAGGTGGTCTCTGGAAGCATCGGTTAGTCCATTATAAAAGACATCAAGTATATCATGCATCTCAAGAGGATGATCAGGCAAAGCATTAAGTAATTGGAGAAGCCTCCCCCAAGCTTGTGGGAGACTCTCTTCTTCAGTTTGAGCAAAGTTATATATTTCCCGTAAGGCAGCTTGTTTCTTATGAGCGAGAAAATATTTAGCAGAGAAGTAATACATCATATCCTGGGGGCTACGCACACAACCAGGATCAAGAGAATTAAACCAAGTCTTAGCATCACCCTTTAACGAGAAAGGAAATAACTTAAGGATATAGTAGTATCGAATCTTTTCATTGTTGGTAAACAGGGTGGCTATATCATTCAACTTAGTAAGATGTGCCACAACAGTTTCAGACTCATAGCCATGAAAAGGACCAGATTCAACCAAAGTAATTAACTCAGGATCAACAAAGAATTCATAATCCTTATCAGTAACACATATAGGTGAAGTAGCAAAAGCAGGGTCATGTTTCATTCTAGCATTCAAGGACTTTCTTTCAGCTTAGCTAATAATTTCTTAAGATCATATCTATCATTGCAAGCAAGAAAGTCTCTAGCAGTTTCTTCATCCATAACATAACCCTCAGGAACAACAGGCAATTCGTATCTATTGGGAGTAGTTTCATCATCACTTTCATAAATATCATCGGTTTCAACATTTGCATTCTCTCTAACCTTAGCAATTTGTTCATCTAGAAATTCACCTAGTGGCACAGTATCAGGCATAGAAGTAGTTTCATCATATATAGCAGAAGTGGCATCATCAAGAATATACGACATATCAGATTCAATAGCAGGAGTAGGTGTCGCAAGTTTACTCATAACAGAAGGGGAATCAAGTGCGGAGCTAGATGGCAGTTCCTTACCTCCCCTCGTAGTTGAGGGTAAGATCTTGGTTTTTGAGTCCTTCAGATTCTTCATAGTGATCAACAGATATAAATCCCAAGTGACTTAAAGAATAGAGCTATGCTCCCCGGCAACGGCGCCAGAAAATAGTCTTGATAACCCACAAGTGTAGGGGATCGCAACAGTTTTCGAGGGTAAAGTATTCAACCGAAATTTATTGATTCGACACAATGGGAGCCAAAGAATACTCTTAAGTATTAGCAGCTGAGTTGTCAATTCAACCACACCTGGAAACTTAATATCTGCAGCAAGGTAGTTTAGTAGCAAAGTAATATGATAGTGGCGGTAGAAACGATAAAAGTAACGGTAGTGTTTTTGTAGTTTTTGTAACAATGGCAGTAGAAAAGTAAATAAGCAACAAGCAATATAGGAAAAGCTCGTAGGCATTGGATCGGTGATGGGAAATTATGTCGGATGCAATTCATCATGTAGAAGTTATAACCTAGGGTGACACGGAACTAGCTCCATTTCATCAATGCAATGTAGGCATGTATTCCGAATATAGTCATACGTGCTTATGGAAAAGAACTTGCATGACATCTTTTGTCCTACCCTCCCGTGGCAGCGAGGTCCTATTGGAAACTAAGGGATATTAAGGCCTCCTTTTAATAGAGTACCGGACCAAAGCATTAACACATAGTGAATACATGAACTCCTCAAACTATGGTCATCACCGGGAGTGGTCCCGATTATTGTCACTTCGGGGTTGCCGGATCATAACACATAGTAGGTGACTATAGACTTGCAAGATAGGATCAAGAACACACATATATTCATGGAAACATAATAGGTTCAGATCTGAAATCAGGGCACTCGGGCCCTAGTGACAAGCATTAAGCATAGCAAAGTCATAGCAACATCAATCTCAGAACATAGTGGATACTAGGGATCAAACCCTAACAAAACTAACTCGATTACATGATAGATCCCATCCAACCCATCACCGTCCAGCAAGCCTACGATGGAATTACTTACGCACGGCGGTGAGCATCATGGAATTGGTGATGGAGGAAGGTTGATAATGATGATGGCGACGATCTCCACTCTCTGGAGCCCCGAACGGACTCCAGATCAGCCCTCTCGAGAGAGATTAGGGCTTGGCGGCGGCTCAGTCTCGTGAAACGCGATAATTCTTTCTCCTTGATTTTTTTTCTCCCCGAAAGTGAAGATATAGGATCTGGGGGTACGTCGGTGGAGCACCAGGGGGCCCACGAGGCAGGGGGGCGCGCCCCCACCCTCATGTATAGGCCCTGGGCCCCCTGGTGTGGATCTTCTTGCAGATATTTTTTATATTTTCCAAAATACTTCTCCATTGATTTTCAGGCGATTCCGAGAACTTTTTATTCTGCACAAAAACAACACCATGGCAGTTCTGCTGAAAACAGCGTCAGTCCGGGTTAGTTCCATTCAAATCATACAAGTTAGAGTCCAAAACAAGGGCAAAAGGGTTTGGAAAAGTAGATACGTTGGAGACGTATCACACGTCGGTAGAACCAGTCTCATGAACGCGGTCATGTAATGTCGGTCGAGGCCGCTCCATCCAACAATAACGTCGAATCAAAGTAAGACGTTGGTGGTAAGTTGTATGACTTTTATCGCCCACAACTCTTTGTGTTATACTCATGCATATCATCTACGCATAGACCTGGCTCATGATGCCACTGTTGGGAAACATAGCAAGCAATTTCAAAAAAAATCCTACGCTCACACAAGATCTATCTAGGAGATGCATAGCAACGAGATGGGGAGAGTGTGTCCACGTACCCTCATAGACCGAAAGCGGAAGCGTTATGTTAACGGGTTGATGTAGTCGAACGTCTTCACCATCCAACCGATCCAAGTACCGAACGTACAGCACCTCCGTGTTCAGCACACGTTCAGCATGATGACGTCCCTCAAGGTCTTGATCCAGCTGAGGGTCGAGGGAGAGTTCCATCAGCACGACGGTGTGGCGACAATGTTGGTGATGTGATCCGCGCAGGGCTTCGCCTAAACTCCACGACAATATGATCTGAGGTGTAATCTGTGGAGGGGGGTAGCGCACACGGCTAAGAGAAACTTGTGTGTCTTTGGGGTGCCCCCTGCCCACGTATATAAAGGAGGAGGAGGAGGCCGGCCGGCCCTAGAGGGCGCGCCAAGAGGGGAGTCCTACTAGGACTCCCTAGTCCTAGTAGGATTCCTCTTCAAGGAAGAGAGGGGAAAGGAAGGATAGGGAGAGGGAGAAGGAAAGGGGGCGCCGCCCCCTTCCCCTAGTCCAATTCGGACTGCCATGGGGGGGGGCGCGGCCACCCCTTGCGGCCCTCCGCTCTCTCCACTAAGGCCCATGAAGGCCCATTAGTTCCCCCGGGGGGTTCCGATAACCCTCCAGCACTCCGATAGTTATCCGGGACCTCTCGGAACTCATCCGGTGTCCGAATAACATTGTCCAATATGTCATTCTTTATGTCTGGACTATTTTGAGACTCCTTGTATTGTCCGTGATCTCATCCGAGACTCCGAACAAACTTCGTTCACCAAAACGCATAACTCATAATACGAATCATCATCGAACGTTAAGCGTGCGAACCCTACGGGTTCGAGAACTATGTAGACAGGACCGAGACACATCTCCGATCAATAACCAATAGCAGAACATGGATGCTCATATTGGCTCCTACATATTCTACGAAGATCTTTATCGGTCAAACCGCATAACAACATACGTTGTTCCCTTTGTCATCGGTATGTTACTTGCCCGAGATTCGATCGTCGGTATCTTCATACCTAGTTCAATCTCGTTACCGTCAAGTCTATTTACTTGTTCTGTAATACATCATCTCGTGACTAACTCATCAGTCATTTGCTTGCAAGGCTTATTATGATGTGTATTACCGACAGGGCCCAGAGATACCTCTCCGACACTTAGAGTGACAAATCCTATTCTCGATCTATGCCAACTCAACAAACACCTTTGGAGACACCTGTAGAGCATCTTTATAATCACCCAGTTACGTTGTGATGTTTGATAGCACACAAGGTGTTCCTCCGGTATTCGGGAGTTGCATAATCTCGTAGTCAGAGGAACATGTATAAGTCATGAAGAAAGCAATAGCAATAAAACTAAATGATCATTGTGCTAAGCTAATGGATGGGTCATGTCCACCATATCATTCTCCTAATGATGTGATCCCATTCATGAAATGACAACACATATCTATGGTTAGGAAACTGAACCATCTTTGATTAACGAGCTAGTCAAGTAGAGGCATACTAGGGACACTCTGTTTTGTCTATGTATTCACACATGTACTAAGTTTCCGGTTAATACAATTCTAGCATGAATAATAAATGTTTATCATGATATAAGGAAACATAAATAACAACTTTATTATTGCCTCTAGGGCATATTTCCTTCAATGTTGTGTACCAGACCTGATGTGTGCCTTGCCGTAAGTATGGCAGGGAGGTACCAAAGTGATCCAGGAGTAGATCATTGGACGGCGGTCAAGAATATCCTGAAGTACCTGAAGAGGACTAAGAACATGTTTCTCGTTTATAGAGGTAATGAAGAGCTCGTTGTAAAGGGTTGCGTCGATGCTAGCTTCGACACAGATCCGGATGACTCTAAATCTCAAACCGGATACGTATTTATATTAAGTGGTGGAGCGGTTAGTTGGTTCAGTTCCAAGCAGAGCGTCATGGCGGGGTCTACATGTGAAGCAGAGTATATAGCTGCTTCGGAAGCAGCACAAGAAAGACTCTGGATGAATGTGTTCATATCCGATCTGGGTGTAATACCAGGTGCATCAGATCAAATGACTATCTTTTGTGACAACACAACAACTATTGCCATTGCCATGGAGCCCGGGTTTCACAAGAGAACCAAGCACATCAAGCGCCACTTCAACTCCATTCGTAATTATGTTAAGGATGGAGACATAGAACTTTGCAAAGTACACACGGATCTGAATGTTACAGACCCATTGACTAAAACATCTTTCACAAGCAAAACCTACTCAAATCCCAGAACCGATTGGTTGTTAATCACATGGAGATGTGAACTAGATTATTGACTCTAGTGCAAGTGGGAGACTGTTGGAAATATGCCCTAGAGGCAATAATAAAGTAGTTACTATCATATTTCCCATTCATGATAAATGTTTATTATTCATGCTAGAATTGTATTGACCAGCAACTTAAATACATGTGTGAATACATAAACAACACTGTGTCCTTAGTTTGCCTCTACTAGACTAGCTCGTTGATCAAAGATGGTTAAGGTTTCCTAATCGCAGACATGAGTTGTCATTTGATAACGAGATCAGATCATTAGCAGAATGATGTGATGGACTAGACCCAACTGTAAGCTTAGCACCAGATCATTTAAGTTATTTGCTATAGCTTTCTTCATGTTAAGTATATGTTCCTTCGACCATGAGATCATGCAACTCCCGGATACGGCAGGAATACCTTGTGTGCTATCAAACGTCACTTCATAATTGGGTGATCATAAATATGCTCTACAGGTATCTCCAAAGGTGTCTGTTGGGTTGGCATGGATTGATACTGGGATTTTTCACTCCGTGTAACAGAGAGATATCTCTTGGCCCTCTCGGTAATACAATATCGGAAAGACCTTGCAAGCAATGTGCCTAATGGCTTAGTCATGGGATCTTGTATTATGGAACGAGTAAAGAGACTTTCCGGTAACGAGATTGAACTAGGTATGGAGATACCGACGATCAAATCTTGGGCAAGTAACATATCGCCGGGCAAAGGGAATTGCATACAAGATTGACTGAATCCTTGACATCGTGGTTCAACCAATAAAGATCTTCATGGAATATGTGGGAACCAATATGGGCATCCAGGTCCCGCTATTGGTTATCGACCGGGGAAGAGTCTCGGTCATGTCTACATGATTCTCGAACCTGTAGGGTCGCACTGTTAACATTCGGTAGCGCTAGGATAGTACTGAAATATTAATAGTGGAAAATACGATGGTTGTTCGGAGTCCCAGATGGGATCCGGGATATCACAAGGATCCCCGGAATGGTCTGGAGGTAAATATTTATATATGGAAAGTCATATTCTGGGTTCCGAAGAAAGTTTGTTTTTTTGTATTGTATCGGGAAGGGTCTAGAAGGTTCGGGGGGTTACACCATCGGGACCAATGACCTAGGAAGGGCCCCGACCGAGGGGTGGGGCTACATCCCATATAGGCTGGCCACTCCATTTGCCAAGGCACATGTTGTTTAAATCTAGAGATAAGGTCTTATATATAAATTTAAAGGGTTGAATCTAGAGATAAGATGTTATCTCCAAGTTTAAAGGTATTTCAACCTTGTGGCCGGCCCTAGATGGGTTTTGGATGCCCTCTCCTGCCCCCTAGCCTATATATATAGATGGGGGTGGCGCATGGGGGCGGCCACCCCTTGACCCTGTCCCGTTCCCGCTCCCAATTCCTCCCACGTCCCTCCGGTACGCGCTTGGCGAAGCCCTGCCGAAATTCCGCTGCCACCACCAACATACCGTCGTGTTGGTTCCGATCTCATCTACCTCCTCTCCCTCGCTTGATGGATCAAGAAGGTGCTGGAATTTTGTGTATTTATGGGCCAACCCAGTAGCAGTTTCAGAAATTCCTAATAAATCAGAGAGGCTTACGCAGCCCATTCGTGCAAGGCAAGAGGTGGAACTTAAGTTTAGTCCCACATTGCTAGTTTGGTGGGAGTTGAACCTCCTTATAAGGGAGGTTATTTCCCCACATGTATGAGCATGAGAACAAGAGGGAAATCCACGCGCGCTCCTCCTTTGCTGCCTGCCACGCCTCGTCACGACGCGCCACGGGTTGCAGGAATGAGCTGAGACGATGTCTAAATTTTTGCTGTGCACGACTAGTATATGAAAGGTCACATAGAAGTTGAAAAGATTTTTGCTATAGTGGAGTTCGGCTGCTAGCTGTTCGCTTCATCTCCATCTCTTCATTTCACCTCCCGTCACTGGCCTCTCGCCTCCTTCTATGCCTATAAAAGGGAGTGTCTCCATAGAGACACACCAGAAGATCATCTCCCTCTCGCCACAAAGTTCCAGAGCACTGCACTATTTCTACGATCTTCCCCATCCCGGCTTGCAGCGTGCACCGCGGGTCGGGACAGTAGGCCTCCGAAACCGCACATCTTTGAGTCATGTACGGGAGAAGGGTGATAAGGTTTTTGGGGAGCGCTCTACGCGACTACTGTCTAGTTCATCACGGATGCCGACGACTACTTTCCCAACGACGACTTCTTCCCGTACATCGACAACCTCTTCGATGACATGGCTGGCGAGGACGTCGGCCCCAAGATGAATGCTTTTGTCATTGTTCCGTATGTTTTTATACTCTTTCTGTTTGAGGTCCTGCCACAGTTTCTTGCTTTAGTGTCTGCTCTAGATATGTTCGGTTCTAGTTCATATAAGCATATGATGTTTACCTTCTCTCTATCATATTACATGACTTGTTTTATCTCTACTATAATAGTCATGTTTTATCTAGCATTTCTGTTAAAATGGTAAATTGCTTATATTTCCAACAATCCAGAAACCTTATTATAGGCAATTTACCCCAAGTGGTTTTGCTGCATCCATGAGGCCTCCTATGTTTGAGGGTATCCACTATAAGAGGTGGCCCGTGAGAGCCGTTCTATGGTTTCAAACCAAGAGCTGCTATGACACCACTATTGGCAAAACCTGAAAGAGATTATGATGCTCAACAGGAACAAGCTTTTCAAAAAATGGATACCCTGTTTAAGGCTACTCTCCTGAGTGTTCTTGGTGAGAACATAGTTGATGCTTACTCGTCAATTGATAATGGAAAAGATATGTGGGACGCACTCGAGGCCAAGTTTGGGGTCTCGGATGCCGGCACTGAGTTGTACGTCATGGAGCAATTCCATGATTATAGGATGACTGATGAGCGCTCCATGGTTGAGCAAGCTCACGAGATACAATCATTTGCTAGAGAATTTGAGCACTTCAATTGTATGTTACCATACAAGTTTGTTGCCGGAGGCATCATCACTAAGTTTCCTCCCTCGTGGAGGAACTTTGCTACCTCTCTGAAACACAAGAGACGGGAGTTTTCCGTTCGAATCTCATTGGTACTCTTGATGTGGAAGAAAAGGCGAGAGCAAAGGACACACGTGCTCGAGGTATTGAGGGAGGATCTAGTGGCAATCTGGTACAGAAGAAAAACTTTCAGTCCCACAAGTTCAAGAACAAGGGCAAGTTTGATGGTAAAGCAAAGTTTGATGGGAAGAACAAGGCTGTACAACACACCAAGTTCAAGAAGAAGAATGACAAGAAGAAAGGTGTTTGTCATTTGCGTGGAGATCGTGACCATTGGGCTCGTAGTTTTCCTAATCGATATAGCAAGCGTCATCTTGGGAAAGGCGACGAGACCGCTAATGTTGTCATTGGTGACACTAACATGAAGGATGCCGGGTATGGTATATTTTCCACTATTCTTTTAGTATGTCATTCTCCTGATTGGTTGATTGACATGGGTGCTAATGTGCATGTATGTGGTAATATTTCCATGTTTTCGTCTTATCAGACCGCGGGGACTTCCACCGTGCTGATGGGCAACGGTTCAAGTGCTTCTGTTCATGGTGTTGGCACGGTCGATCTGAAATTTACTTGGGGGAAGATCGTGCGGCTGAAGAACGTGCATTATATCCCCTCCATTAATAAAAAATTGTGTTAGCGGATCTCTTCTATGTAGATATGGCTACAAGCTTGTCTTTGAGTCGAATAAATTTGTAATATCCAAGTATTAAACCTTCGTTGGTAAAGGCTATGACTCAGGGGGCATGTTCCGTTTATCAATGTCATATATTTGCACTAAGTTGTTAATCATGTTTGCAACAATGGTGAATCAAATGTGTGGCATTCGCGTCTCTGTCATGTTAACTTTGGTTGCATGTCGCGATTAGCCAAATTGAACTTAATCCCTAGTTTCACCACTGTCTAGGGATCTAAGTGTCAAGTTTGTGTGCAAGCTAAGCAACCTCGTAAGTCTCATACGACTGCGGAAACAAGAAATCCTGCACCACTAGAGCTCATACATTCAGATCTATGTGAAATGAATGGTGTTTTGACAAAAGGTGGAAAGAAATATTTCATGACGTTAATTTATGACTCCACTAGATACTGCCATGTGTATCTTCTGAAATCTAAGGATGAGGCTTTGAATTTATTCAAGATCTATAAAGCTGAATCGGAAAACCAACTTAATCGTAAAATCAAAAGGCTTAGGTCCGACCGTGGTGGAGAATATTGTTTCAATGAATTGATTATTTTTGTGTAGAACATGGTATAGTCGATGAGAGGACGTCTTCCTATTCACCTCAGTCAAATGGGGTAGCCAAAAGAAAGAACATCACTCTAACTGATTTGGTTAACGCCATGTTAGACACATCGGGTCTCTCCAAGGCATGATGGGGGGGAGTGATGTCTACTACACGCTTCTATTCCTGTAGACAGTGTTGGGCCTCCAAGAGCAGAGGTTTGTAGGACAGCAGCAAATTTCCCATAAGTGAGTAACCCAAGGTTTACCGAACTCAGGGAAGTGGAGGTTGAATACACCCCTTTCAAGCAACCCTGCAATCAAGATACAAGAAGTCTCTTGTGTCCCCAACACACCTAATACAACTAGGAGTTGTATAGGTGCACTAGTTCGACGAAGAGATGGTAAAATATGGATGATAGGAGTGGCAAAGCAAAGTAATATAAATCTGTAATAAAAAGTGCAGCAAGCAAACAAGTGGTAAACGTGTGTGACGCCCGAAGACCGACGTCCCAGAAGATTCCAGAAGGTTCCAGAAGATTCCAGATGTTCCGGGCTGCCCGTGTGTTCTTTGTGCTTGTTTTATTTTTTTTTGCATTGCATCATGTCATCATGCCATCATGTCATTTTAATTTTGCATCTCAACCTAAATAAACCGTGTGGACCTTCGGTCCATTTAAATCGAGGGAAGATGTCTTCTCTTTATAACATATATAAGCCTCTCAATATGTAGGGAGCTATATTAATAAATATTCCATTGCTTCAGAATCACCATAACACACTTGCATAATTCCCCATTGTTATTTCACTTCGAGTTTCTACTTCTAAATCTTGCCAATAATTCTTTTCTCGTTGCTCGAGGTTCCTCCAAAAACCCTCCTTCTATTTTATTTTAAATCCTGACATTTTGTGAGCCCGGGGATTTTGACCTCGTGTGCTAATTCTTGTCCTCCTCCTTCTTCTTTCTTTTCTTCCCTCTTTTAATTTTTCTGCCAAATCAGTTAAATAAAAAGAGGTCAGCCTCCTGGGCCATGAGGTCCTTCTGGCCGCCGGCCCATCCAGGCCTCTCCTCCTCCCTCCTCTAGGCCCAAGGCCACCCTGGCCCAACTCCTCCCGCACCGAAACCCTAGCGAAGCCCCGGTTCGCTCCTCCCTTCCCTGTCCGCCGCCAGCGCTCTCCCTCCTCTCGATCTCCAGGCCGCCTCCCCTTCGTTCCTCCCGAGCGCCCAGCGGGCCTCCTCGCCATGGCGCCCTGCGGCTCCCTCTGCCCCGGCTCCCAGCGCCAAGGGCGCCCCTCCCTCCGATCCCGATTCCCTCTCTGTCCCTTTTTCCCTCGCTCCCCTCGAACCCTCTCCGCGTCGCCCCGAGGCCCCCCCTTCTTCGCCAGTAGCAGGGCGTCGCCATGCCCTCGGCGGCCTCCCGCGCCGGGACCGAGCCCCGAGCGCCCCGCGCCTGGCTCCTCTCTTCCGCCGTCGCCCCTGTGGCCTCCGTCCTCCAGGCTCCCTCCTCGCCAAGCCTCCAGGTCCCCGGCCCCTGGCCCGAGCGCCCTCCCGACGCACCAGGGCCGCGAGGTCTCGCCTCGACGCCCGGCCACCCCGACGCACCAGGGCCGCGAGGTCCTCCAGCCGCGACCCCGAGGCGGCCTTCCCTCCAGCAAGCGTGGCCAGGAGCTCCAGATCGGCGCCCCTCTTTCCTTCCCGAGCCGCCCCGCCCGCGGCTTCCCTCCACGCGAGCTCCCTCGAGCTGCGGTCGTCCTCAGGCAGCGCGCCCCTTCTCCCGTGCGAGCCAGCGTGCAGCCTCGGGCTGTTCCTCTCCAGCGCGCGCCAAGGTCGCCGTCGTCGCCGCCGAAGTGCTGCCGCGCAGGCTCTTCCTCCTCTGGCCGCGGCGCTCGCACCCTCCTGCGCGCACGGGGCTCCTTCCCGTCGACCTCCAGGAACTGCAGCTAAACCAGCAGATGCAGCCGCCTCCGCCTCCTTCCGCAGCTCCTGCTGTCCCGTGCTGCTGTGTACCGTGACCGTGTCCCTGCTGCTGTAGTTTGTTTTGTCTTTTTTTTGTTGTTGCTTGTGATGTTAACCTGAACAGAGTACGACTACCGCTAAAGACCGCAACGACCCGAGTACAACTACGGTTTTCGTCAAGTTCGACTACCTCACGGAACCCGTCAAGTCCGACTACTACATGCACGAGTATCACGACGAACGTTTGAAACGACCAAGTACCCCTACTCGTCGATGCGACAAGTACCCCTTCGATGCGCCGAGACCAAGTTCCACTACGTCCACGACGACCCGAACGACTACCGATGACCGTGAACAACTACCGCCGTCGTGGATCCGGCAAGAACGAACGGAACGAGTACATCTACCGTCGCCCGAGTACAACTACTTCCACTACTACGGCTACTTCCACTACGATCGCGAACCGCCCCGTGAACGTTTGTTCCGAAGGTATAACCCGAGACGACGACCCGTGGATGCTTGTTGTGTTGTATGAAATGTTCCCCTTGTGTGCATCGTGCCCGTTCCGACCTTTTGTCGAGCTCCTCGGTTGCCTCGTCGCCGACTCGTGGGAACCCGGTGACGGGATCCACCCACTTTCATCTTGTTCGACTTGCTCACGTCGATTCTACCTTTTGCACCGGACTCTCAACGAGTTACCGGAACCGAGATGTTGCGTTGCATCATTTTCGGATCGTTGCCGTGGCACCCTTTTCTTCCACCACGGTGACAATGCTTCATATCTCCTCTTAAGTCAACCCTTTTAATAAAAATTGCATAAACTTAATCATGTCATCCGCATCATTTAACAACATTATATATGTTAATTGTTGTTTGCTTATAATTATTAAACATGCTCATGGGGATTTTTCCGGACTTGTTGTTGTTATTTTCCGGCCCCATTTAAATTGTCTTAGTAGTGTAGTTTCTTTATGCCTCACCTCTTGCCATGCTAAAAACATTAATCTTGTCTTGTAATTAAACGAGAGTCAACTAAATAATTAATATGTGGTGTTTCGTCAATATGCAACTCGTTGCATATTGATCTCCACTTAACTTGTAGTGTTGTTTGTGCACTTTGCCATGCCATGCATATTTAAACCGGACATGCATCATGCTTGCTTGTGCATCGTATGCCATGCTTATGATTGTGTGTTTACCGTGTTGTTCTTTCTTTCCGGTTGCTTCTCTTGTTAGCTTCGGTTTCGTTCCGGAGTTGTGAGGATTCGCTCGACTGTTGCTCCGTCTCCTTCTTGGATCCGTTCTTCTCCCTTGTGGATTCCCAGGCAAGATGACCGAACCCGGATACCATTACTATTTTGCCTCTTGCTAGTAGTCTCGATCTATAGTTTTGCCTCGATGCCCATGTCTTTCTTGTCAGCCTCCTATTGTAACCAATTGCCATGATTAACCAACCTACCTATGCAAACCGTTGCTTGGCTAAGTACGCTTCGCTCAGCCCTTCTTATAGCATTGTTAGTTGCAGGTGAAGATTGAAGATGCTTGCTTCATGTTGAAGTTTGGTTGGGTTATATCACACTATATAAATGCTTAAAAATGAAATCATCTATATACTGGCAGGGTGGAAGGCTAAGCCTTTTGCTTGGTGTTTTGTTCCACTCATGCCGTTAGGAACCGTATAAACCGGTGTTATGTTCCTTGATTATGCGTTCCTAACACGGTTGGGGTGTATGGGACCCCCTTGATAAACCGCTAAGTGCTAAGTCTTTTCCAGCAAGTCCCAACTTTTTGGTACTATTTGCCTCATAATAACAAACTTATTTAATTAATTAAATTTGCATAGAGGGTCGCTCCCTCGAGGATCCTTTATTTCTACATAGCAGGGGGGCCAGTGCCGATGGTGTTGGTCCCAAACGGGGAGTCTGCGGGAACCACCACGGGGAAACTCGCGGTTTGGGTCCTGTAGAATCGCCCATCCGGTCGTGTCCTGAGACCTAGATACGCGCGGCTACGATCAGGGTGTCGACACGCCGGGAGGATTTGCTGGATTAGCCTTACCTTAGTTCGGTTTAACTTGAGCACGGGATTCCGAGAATACTCGGGTCTTCCCACCTATGGAGTTGCGACTTCGCGGATCGTGGGCTTGTGATGGGCCAAGTTGGAACACTCCTGCAGGGTTTTGAACTTTCGAAAGCCGTGCCCGCGGTTATGTGGCAGATGGGAGCTTGTTAATTCCGGTTGTAGATAACTTGACACAATGTTTCAATACACTACCAGCGTGTGTACCGTGACTGTCAATTTCCGAATAGGGATTCGGGAGTTGAACACGGTGGGGTTATGTTTGACCGGCTTTAGTTAGGATCACTTCATGATCATCTTTCGACCGATGCTCTTCTCTTCTCGCTCTCTTTTACGTAAGTTAGTGCTAGTTGCTGCTGCAGACTCTTGTTTGTTCCTTCACCTCTCGTTCTTTCTTCAGCCTTGTCCTCACCCAAAGGCTTAAATAGTCTTGTTACCCGGGAACGGGATTGCTGAGTCCTCTGTGGCTCACAGTTACTTCACCACACCAGATGCAGGTTCAGCCGAGTTCGATGCAGGAGTTGGATCAGTTCTTCACTTGGAGTTCGTTGAAGAGTTTGACCGTTTGCTTGTGACGTTTCGATGTTCAGTAGTGGTTTCTACTAGGATTCGATCCTGACCTGTGGCTTTATGTTGTTTTGGTATCTTTCTTTTGGTTCTTCACCCGTAGTCGGGTTGTGATGTTCTGAATGATGTATTGCTTATGTATTGTATTGTGTGAAGTGGCGAGTGTAAGCCAACTATCTCCTTTTGCGTTTTAATCCCTCTTTTACATGAGTCGTGCAAAGATACCAAACTTGAGATCATTCTAGGATGGACTTATGCCTTTAAGTTGTGCCTCGACACGTAGGAGGTATAACTCCATCCTGGGCATTACAAGTTGGTATCAGAGCCTTCTCCGACCTAGAAGCCCCCACTGATTGATCGAATCGTTGACGGTTGAGTCTAGGCACACACTGAAAACTTTTGAGTCCTATATTATATCGGAGAGTAGGATTTCTTTGCTTCTCATCTCTTTTCTCTCTGGTGAGGACTCCTGACGATTACTCTTTTCTCTTCTACTTTCAAAAATTGCACCAAATTTTTTTTTAGGATCCCGCGAGTATTCTGGGATTGTTTCGATGTTCTTGTGACAAGGATATTGTTCTCGATGCCTCCTGTTCCCGAGGAGTTGAGCTTCGGGGTATTGTTGTCACAAGCATATCGCGGCAGTACTAAATACTTAAGACGGCCGACATCGAAAATCTCTCCTATACGGCCAGTGGCAAGATAACCCCGACATCACCCAGTACTGGGGAGGTAGTTCGAGAGTATTGCCATAGCTTGTATAGTGGATGCGTTTTCGAAGGTCCGAGGTACACAGTTTCCGAGAAAGACTGGTTATGTGTTGAAGGATGGATACACCTGGATGTAGGTTTAGAGTTGATTGCGCGGTGCTTCCCGTGTATCCCCAACACCTGATTGCATAACTGGAATCTTTCGGAAATCTATAGGTGGGTTATCTAGTAGTTCTAGGCATTCTTCCAACGGATGCTCGATATGAAGTTTGGGGTTCTACATTGAGTGAAGTGGTTTTATGGACTTGTTCTGATCGGGAGTTGCATCTTAAAGGGTCCTTGGCTATGCTGATCCGGGGATTGCAAAACCCTTTTGTAACACGTTTCATGAGCTTTCAGCACGAAAATGCGGAACGAAGCTTCTATCTTGTATTTGTTCTATCTGATCCTTGTTCCTTTTTATTTACTTTTGTTCTCCAAGTGGCTTCTCGACCAGTTGATGTCCTGCGGAATTCATTCGTTCAATCCTCTGTTCGAATGATGTTGTGAAGATTAGGCTGTTGCATATCTATCCTTTGTTCTTGTTTTGATTCTGGTATTCGAGTTGCTTCGATGTCAAATGTTGATTCCAGACCTTTCCTAATCGGTGTTCTCATATGCCTATGGGAGTGCTAATTCTTCTTGATCATCAAGATGGTCATGTTAATCCTTTCCAACCGGTGTGCTTTCTCTTCAAGTTATTCCATACGGACGTCGTTGAGAAATCTGACGATTTGTCTGTTTCATTCATCTCAAGTTGTCTTTGTTTTGCCCACCCTCCCACCCCTTTTCTTTATGGAGTCAGCAATTCTCAGATGAAATATCCATTTTATTCATGTGTTGTTTCTTCATTCTTTCCTTCAATGTTCTTATCCGGTGAATTATCGTGAAGATGCTCAAGAGCTTCAAGTTCATCATTCTTTTGTTTTCATAATTCTTCCGGTGGATGTAATTCAAGTTTCGGTGTTGATCTTATCCTTTCGTCTTTTCACAATGCTTTCTTATTCCGGTGCACCAATTAATCATTCTCCTCTTGCTATTCATATCCGGAGAGCTGAAGGTATCTCAGAAGATTCATAATTCCATTCTTAATCCGTTCAAGCTATTGTGAGGATTGTTATCTTACTCAAGCCATTTAATTCAACCGGTGTAATATCTCTTTAAGCAATCTTTTTCAACGGTGACTTCTTTAGTGGGCCCTAACCCACAGGTCTTTTTCCCAGGATCTTACCTGACTCTTCTTTTCCGGAGAATTCTTTTCAAAGGTGATGTAAGAATGGATTACATCAGTCACATGCCTTCTCCAAGGTCGCTTTCAAATTCTTTTCCATCGTTGGTTCAACCTTTTTAATTCTTCATTCCGGAGTGCTCAACAATTCTTCTTGGCATTTCTCGTCTTCATTCTCAACAATTGAAGACCGGAGAAGTGTTTCTCTTAATTCTTGGCCCTTCTCTTGAAGGTTCGTGGTTCTAGCTTCATGCCATCCTCATTATTGTTCCGTTTGTGAGGAATTCTTCTCATACCCGTCTGGAGCATTTCATGAATTCTTTTTCTTTGTGTTCCTCCGAAGGCCATCATTTCAGAAGATTTCTTCGTTCTCAGTTTTCAACTTCGTCCTCCAACTATTCTTCATTGATGTCTCTTCGTTCGTCTCCATATTCTTACGGTGGTTCTTTCAAAATTACTCTCCCTTGTATCGTATTGATTCATTTGTTCTTTTCATAATCCTACCGGTGGTTCGTTGAAGATTTACCCAAGCTTGTGCTAGATCTCTCTTTAATTCTTTGCAACGAGAATAAGTAGTATGCCAAATCCTTTGGTTGTCATCAATTTAATTGGTGAAGGAGATGCATTACATAATTCTTATTCTTATTCCTTCAAGGTGTTTTAATTCTTTTGTCTGGAGCTTGTTCATCATATCATATTCTCGATTCTAAGTTCTTCATCTTGCTTTCCGGAGCTTCAAGTTATTTCTATTATATCATTTCAAACCTCCATCTAATTCATCGCAGGCCTTGAATCTTATTCTTTTCATCTTTCACTTCTCATGCTTTCATTACCGGAGTTCTTCATGGTGGTTCATCATGTTTTAATTCATCCTCGAAGTCTTCATCAAGATTCTTGTCGGACCTCAAGCATTCTTCATCATGCTTTCCTTTTGCAATTCTTTCTACCTTATCTTCTCAGATGGTGTTATGTCATTCTTGTCAATTCCTTCAGGTTTTATGATTCACGAGTTATCAAGAATGAGATATTTAAAACCATCATTTCTTCTCTTTAGGAGATCCTTTCAACCCCTCTTTTATTTCATTGGAGTTATCTTGGGTTATAATTCACCTAAAAGCTTTCCCTAAGGATTGTTGATATTATGGTGCTTATTAATGACCCAAGTTCTTCTTTTATCATTCCGGTGAAATAAGTTTTTCGTCTCCTTATTGATCTCAATCAAATCAATTGTTTCCATTAGTGGTTGGTTGTCACCTCTTAAATTTTGAGATGTTTTCCATAAGCCCACATCAAGCTTATTCTTTTGCTGTGGAATTTCCAACAACTCCATTCAACCCTTCTTTGTAAGGATGCTCTTTCCTAATTCATTTTGAGAGAAGTTGTCTTTTCTTCTCCATTCTTTTCTTTCGTTGAATTATATTCTATTCTTCATTCCGGAGGCATGGTAATATTGCTCTCTTTAACCATCATCTCGTTTTTTATCAAGATCATATTCTCCCTTGCTTGTCATTTTAACCGGAGAGTTGTGTCCTCCATTCTAGTTCCCTCATCTTATCAAGTTTTGCCTATCTTTTAACCGGAGTGCTATCTGAATCTTTCTTACCCCTTGTGCCATTCTTTTAATTGTTTCGGAGGCAATGTGTTGTTGTTTTCATCAAGTATCATTCCATCTCCTCAAGTTTTTTTTGTTCTTTTACTTCCATTTTCAGACGGAATGCTGTCCAAAATTCTGTCATTCTTATTCCTTGGCCATACCGTTGCGGTTTCATATTCTTTCCGACCGTAAGCTCTTGTTTCACGTCTTTCAACCTTCAAGGTTCTTGTAATGTTCCTCCTGCTTACCGGAGTGCTCTTAACTTCGTTCATCTCCGTTGCATTCTTCTTTCATTTTGTTCAACCTCTCAAGGTTCTTTGGTTTCACTCGTTCGTCAAAGAAGCAACTTTGTTTTACCTTCCTCTTCCGTTTTTACCCGGTGATATCTCTAGGATCTCGGGTCGAGATCCTCTGTTAGTGTGGGAGAGTTGTGACGCCCGAAGACCGACGTCCCAGAAGATTCCAGAAGGTTCCAGAAGATTCCAGATGTTCCGGGCTGCCCGTGTGTTCTTTGTGCTTGTTTTATTTTTTTTGCATTGCATCATGTCATCATGCCATCATGTCATTTTAATTTTGCATCTCAACCTAAATAAACCGTGTGGACCTTCGGTCCATTTAAATCGAGGGAAGATGTCTTCTCTTTATAACATATATAAGCCTCTCAATATGTAGGGAGCTATATTAATAAATATTCCATTGCTTCGGAATCACCATAACACACTTGCATAATTCCCCATTGTTTATTTCACTTCGAGTTTCTACTTCTAAATCTTGCCAATAATTCTTTTCTCGTTACTCGAGGTTCCTCCAAAAACCCTCCTTCTATTTTATTTTAAATCCTGACATTTTGTGAGCCCGGGGATTTTGACCTCGTGTGCTAATTCTTGTCCTCCTCCTTCTTCTTTCTTTTCTTCCCTCTTTTAATTTTTCTGCCAAATCAGTTAAATAAAAAGAGGTCAGCCTCCTGGGCCATGAGGTCCTTCTGGCCGCCGGCCCATCCAGGCCTCTCCTCCTCCCTCCTCTAGGCCCAAGGCCACCCTGGCCCAACTCCTCCCGCACCGAAACCCTAGCGAAGCCCCGGTTCGCTCCTCCCTTCCCTGTCCGCCGCCAGCGCTCTCCCTCCTCTCGATCTCCAGGCCGCCTCCCCTTCGTTCCTCCCGAGCGCCCAGCGGGCCTCCTCGCCATGGCGCCCTGCGGCTCCCTCTGCCCCGGCTCCCAGCGCCAAGGGCGCCCCTCCCTCCGATCCCGATTCCCTCTCTGTCTCTTTTTCCCTCGCTCCCCTCGAACCCTCTCCGCGTCGCCCCGAGGCCCCCCCTTCTTCGCCAGTAGCAGGGCGTCGCCATGCCCTCGGCGGCCTCCCGCGCCGGGACCGAGCCCCGAGCGCCCCGCGCCTGGCTCCTCTCTTCCGCCGTCGCCCCTGTGGCCTCCGTCCTCCAGGCTCCCTCCTCGCCAAGCCTCCAGGTCCCCGGCCCCTGGCCCGAGCGCCCTCCCGACGCACCAGCGCCGCGAGGTCTCGCCTCGACGCCCGGCCACCCCGACGCACCAGGGCCGCGAGGTCCTCCAGCCGCGACCCCGAGGCGGCCTTCCCTCCAGCAAGCGCGGCCAGGAGCTCCAGATCGGCGCCCCTCTTTCCTTCCCGAGCCGCCCCGCCCGCGGCTTCCCTCCACGCGAGCTCCCTCGAGCTGCGGTCGTCCTCAGGCAGCGCGCCCCTTCTCCCGTGCGAGCCAGCGTGCAGCCTCGGGCTGTTCCTCTCCAGCGCGCGCCAAGGTCGCCGTCGTCGCCGCCGAAGTGCTGCCGCGCAGGCTCTTCCTCCTCTGGCCGCGGCGCTCGCACCCTCCTGCGCGCCCGGGGCTCCTTCCCGTCGACCTCCAGGAACTGCAGCTAAACCAGCAGATGCAGCCGCCTCCGCCTCCTTCCGCAGCTCCTGCTGTCCCGTGCTGCTGTGTACCGTGACCGTGTCCCTGCTGCTGTAGTTTGTTTTGTCTTTTTTTTGTTGTTGCTTGTGATGTTAACCTGAACAGAGTACGACTACCGCTAAAGACCGCAACGACCCGAGTACAACTACGGTTTTCGTCAAGTTCGACTACCTCACGGAACCCGTCAAGTCCGACTACTACATGCACGAGTATCACGATGAACGTTTGAAACGACCAAGTACCCCTACTCGTCGATGCGACAAGTACCCCTTCGATGCGCCGAGACCAAGTTCCACTACGTCCACGACGACCCGAACGACTACCGATGACCGTGAACAACTACCGCCGTCGTGGATCCGGCAAGAATGAACGGAACGAGTACATCTACCGTCGCCCGAGTACAACTACTTCCACTACTACGGCTACTTCCACTACGATCGCGAACCGCCCCGTGAACGGTTGTTCCGAAGGTATAACCCGAGACGACGACCCGTGGATGCTTGTTGTGTTGTATGAAATGTTCCCCTTGTGTGCATCGTGCCCGTTCCGACCTTTTGTCGAGCTCCTCGGTTGCCTCGTCGCCGACTCGTGGGAACCCGGTGACGGGATCCACCCACTTTCATCTTGTTCGACTTGCTCACGTCGATTCTACCTTTTGCACCGGACTCTCAACGAGTTATCGGAACCGAGATGTTGCGTTGCATCATTTTCGGATCGTTGCCGTGGCACCCTTTTCTTCCACCACGGTGACAATGCTTCATATCTCCTCTTAAGTCAACCCTTTTAATAAAAATTGCATAAACTTAATCATGTCATCCGCATCATTTAACAACATTATATATGTTAATTGTTGTTTGCTTATAATTATGAAACATGCTCATGGGGATTTTTCCGGACTTGTTGTTGTTATTTTCCGGCCCCATTTAAATTGTCTTAGTAGTGTAGTTTCTTTATGCCTCACCTCTTGCCATGCTAAAAACATTAATCTTGTCTTGTAATTAAACGAGAGTCAACTAAATAATTAATATGTGGTGTTTCGTCAATATGCAACTCGTTGCATATTGATCTCCACTTAACTTGTAGTGTTGTTTGTGCACTTTGCCATGCCATGCATATTTAAACCGGACATGCATCATGCTTGCTTGTGCATCGTATGCCATGCTTATGATTGTGTGTTTACCGTGTTGTTCTTTCTTTCCGGTTGCTTCTCTTGTTAGCTTCGGTTTCGTTCCAGAGTTGTGAGGATTCGCTCGACTGTTGCTCCGTCTCCTTCTTGGATCCGTTCTTCTCCCTTGTGGATTCCCAGGCAAGATGACCGAACCCGGATACCATTACTATTTTGCCTCTTGCTAGTAGTCTCGATCTATAGTTTTGCCTCGATGCCCATGTCTTTCTTGTCAGCCTCCTATTGTAACCAATTGCCATGATTAACCAACCTACCTATGCAAACCGTTGCTTGGCTAAGTACGCTTCGCTCAGCCCTTCTTATAGCATTGTTAGTTGCAGGTGAAGATTGAAGATGCTTGCTTCATGTTGAAGTTTGGTTGGGTTATATCACACTATATAAATGCTTAAAAATGAAATCATCTATATACTGGCAGGGTGGAAGGCTAAGCCTTTTGCTTGGTGTTTTGTTCCACTCATGCCGTTAGGAACCGTATAAACCGGTGTTATGTTCCTTGATTATGCGTTCCTAACACGGTTGGGGTGTATGGGACCCCCTTGATAAACCGCTAAGTGCTAAGTCTTTTCCAGCAAGTCCCAACTTTTTGGTACTATTTGCCTCATAATAACAAACTTATTTAATTAATTAAATTTGCATAGAGGGTCGCTCCCTCGAGGATCCTTTATTTCTACATAGCAGGGGGGGCCAGTGCCGATGGTGTTGGTCCCAAACGGGGAGTCTGCGGGAACCACCACGGGGAAACTCGAGGTTTGGGTCCTGTAGAATCGCCCATCCGGTCGTGTCCTGAGACCTAGATACGCGCGGCTACGATCAGGGTGTCGACACGCCGGGAGGATTTGCTGGATTAGCCTTACCTTAGTTCGGTTTAACTTGAGCACGGGATTCCGAGAATACTCGGGTCTTCCCACCTATGGAGTTGCGACTTCGCGGATCGTGGGCTTGTGATGGGCCAAGTTGGAACACCCCTGCAGGGTTTTGAACTTTCGAAAGCCGTGCCCGCGGTTATGTGGCAGATGGGAGCTTGTTAATTCCGGTTGTAGATAACTTGACACAATGTTTCAATACACTACCAGCGTGTGTACCGTGACTGTCAATTTCCGAATAGGGATTCGGGAGTTGAACACGGTGGGGTTATGTTTGACCGGCTTTAGTTAGGATCACTTCATGATCATCTTTCGATCGATGCTCTTCTCTTCTCGCTCTCTTTTACGTAAGTTAGTGCTAGTTGCTGCTGCAGACTCTTGTTTGTTCCTTCACCTCTCGTTCTTTCTTCAGCCTTGTCCTCACCCAAAGGCTTAAATAGTCTTGTTACCCGGGAACGGGATTGCTGAGTCCTCTGTGGCTCACAGTTACTTCACCACACCAGATGCAGGTTCAGCCGAGTTCGATGCAGGAGTTGGATCAGTTCTTCACTTGGAGTTCGTTGAAGAGTTTGACCGTTTGCTTGTGACGTTTCGATGTTCAGTAGTGGTTTCTACTAGGATTCGATCCTGACCTGTGGCTTTATGTTGTTTTGGTATCTTTCTTTTGGTTCTTCACCCGTAGTCGGGTTGTGATGTTCTGAATGATGTATTGCTTATGTATTGTATTGTGTGAAGTGGCGAGTGTAAGCCAACTATCTCCTTTTGCGTTTTAATCCCTCTTTTACATGAGTCGTGCAAAGATACCAAACTTGAGATCATTCTAGGATGGACTTATGCCTTTAAGTCGTGCCTCGACACGTAGGAGGTATAACTCCATCCTGGGCATTACAACGTGAGCACAAATGGTATTGCAATGGTGGAAACAAGGCCTAGGCTTCATACTTTCACTAGTGGCAACTCCCAACAACATTAACATAATCAAATCACATGATATTTCCCATAAAACATGCAATGGAGACGCACTCGGAGGTCATTCCTTTGTGGTCAAGAGAGGACGAGAATTATGTATGGCTACAAAAGCACACCTCAAAGTTCGTAGTTCTCAATCTATGGATTTCCCAATATCACCGCGGCCATCCAAAGAGAGTACCACAATCACCACAACATATCTAAAGGATAGTCAAAGACAAGCACCAAGAGACTCTCAATCTTCAATCAACACACAAAAGAGGAAATCACTCATGAAAATATTCTTCTAATCCATGTCCAATAAACCGCTGTCACCTTGGTCTCGGGGATTATACTAGATAAAGACAAGTGAGTCCATCAATCCAATACATAGAGGAAGGGGAAGTATCATGGGATCACCCTAGATTAACATAGCCTATGATCACAACGAAGATCACATCATGGGAGAGAGAGATAACCACATAGCTACACGTACAAGCCCTCAGCCCCGGACGAGACTACTCACACATGGACATGGTGAGGAGGAGCTTGATGGTGGTGTTGATGGAGAGGTGCAGCCCCGCGAGGAGGAGACGGCCGGCGGCCCTAGGGGCGGCGGCGGCGAGGAGGAGACGGCGGCGGCCCTGGGGGGGCGGCGGCGGCCCTAGGGGGCGGCGGCTCCTTGGCACCCCCTTCTTCCTTGTGGATGGTGCTGCAATGGTGCTGGTCCTCCCCTCCAAGACGGCGGCTTGGGAGGAGGAAAATTCGTGGGCCTTGGTGACCTAGGTTTCCTTTTCTTTATATAGACCCTCGGATTCCCGTCATCAGATTTTGGGCTTCAGTAAAACGGGCTTTTCTCGGCCTTCCGAACTCCGATTTGGACGAATTTTATATCCAGAAGCATCCTCTCGAAATTCCCCACAACTTTCGCAACTGGAATTTTTCCTTTTGACGTCGTCTTCGGTCCGGAACGTGACCATCTTTAAAAAACGTTCTCAGACGGATTTCAGGAAAGTCAGAGTCCTACTCCAATACGACTCCTTTTGCGTTTTTGTCAATTTCCAAGTAATTCCTACACAATAAAGTGTAAAACAAGAACATTGTGCACTTTTGCAACCATTAGTAGGTTAGTCCAATAAATGCCAAAAAAGATAGAAAACTTGGATATAAACATGAGACAATGATGCAAAACAAGCATGTCACAAGCAAAAGTTATGGATACGTTTGGGACGTATCAACATCCCCAAGCTTAATTCCTGCTCGTCCTCGAGTAGGTAAATGATAACAAGCATAATTTTTGTGGTGACATGCTACCAAAGAATCTTTCACAGTCACATGACAAATGCTTATTGAGATAATGAATCTTTAGTAATTAAGTTGCCTCATGAGAATATCACAAAGAACTGAAAGTTTACAATATGATACTGAAACACCCAATAGATTTGTAGTGAGCATGGTGTGCAAACATGACAAAGTGATACCTCGCTTGCCCCCTTTAGTGAAGCAAAACATAAATGCAGGAGCACCTCCAAAGTTTAAGTGACAACTAGATACAATGGTACTTTGGGACAATGCACATTACACTCAGAATGACAATCATGCTCTCAATAGTTGGTGCTTTGAAGAAAGAAGGTGGAGACTCTCGAACCATGGCTTTTGATGGCAAGGTTGAAAACCCGTGGTTGGAAGCAAAGACTAAACATGTACCAGAGCTCTTGGTTTTTTAAAAACAGAGGTAAAATTTTTTTTTGGGATATGCATATTCCGTCAACGAATGCTAGTAGATAACTCAATTACTTCCCGAGCTGGACAAGTTTCGAGGAACGGCTCCCGCAAGGGGGCGATCACATCCCCTTAATCTCCTTTGTTTATCACTGCCAAAGTTTTCTGATTTCTCATGAACAAAGCGTGAAGGAGGGTTTGTTTGTTGTATATTTTTTAATGAGCCGGGCGCACTCTTTGCCAGTTCCTTCTCGTATTAGGGGTTTGCAGATTAGACATGCAATCCCGGGGTGAAACTTGTCCAACTTAAAAAGATCATGAATTAACTACTACTTCCTCATGAGCTAAAACAGAGGCACAAAAGAGAAATGCTTTTTTTTGAATAATTTCGAGATGGTACAAGATAGTCTTCGTTAGGAATGGCAAGTAAATACCATATATAGGAAGGTATGGTGGACACATATGGCATAACTGGTTTAAAGGATTTTGGATGCACAAGCAGTCAGTCTGCTTAGTACAGGCGAAGGTTAGCAAAAGACTGGGAGCGACCAACTAAGAGAGCAATGACGGTCATAATCATGCAGAGCGACAAAGCAACATTGAATCGGGCATGGAAGTTATATCGCTACTCAGAAATTAAAGATCATCAAGGCTTGATAGACTTTCTTTACAGTCTTAAATATGCGTGAGCATATGCCAAGTCAATCAAAATAAATTCTTGGAGGAAGATATCACTAAACCATACCACATCATATGCAAACAAATCATGTTGGTACTTCAATAACACATTAAGAACCCCCCAGCTATTTGAGACTAACCATAAGAAAACATGAACTACTAAGCACCATTATGCACATAGCATTTTTATCATAGACATATCAACCAGGGCCACAGACAAACTCTCTTAATAAGATAAGCATGATAAGTCAAGAGAGTTCAGCAACCAACTAAACAAAAGCTCTTTAAAAAGTAAAGCATGAAAACTAAGAGCTAAACATGACAGTAGCTATTGAAAGACAAAGAACATACACAGCAAAGATAAGCATGAAAATCCTATGTTGTGTTCTAGGTTGAAGTGGAGCGTGTTTCTCTCCCACACAAAAAAAGCTGGGTTCTAACTCGTTATGAACAGCAAGCAAGGCTAAAGAAAACTAGAAAGGAAACTAAAAGCAAGACGCTCCAAGCATACCACCTAACGCATGAAGTGATTAAAATATAGTGGAACGAAAGACGAACTGATAATTGTTGATGGAGAAGGGGATGCACGGGGGCATCCCCAAGCTTAGACGCTTGAGTCTTCTTGAATATTTCTTGGGGGTGCACGGGGGCATCCCCAAGCTTGAGCGTTTGACCCTCCTGAATCTTTTTATCATCTTCCCTCGCACACTTGAAAACTCCCTTCATACATAACTCATCATAATCTGATTAGCGAGGTTAGTACCCATAATAAAATAATTTTTCCTTGCTGGAAATAAGGATAATCTTGAAGGTCTATTGTTTCTCAAGATTGCCAAAAGGTTTTTGCAAAGAATAAGCAAGCTCAAGGTTTGCAAAACGAAGGAAAGGCAAAATAGGACAGAATCTGTGAAAAACATACCAGCAGGTAGTAAATAATTTTTTCGGGGCACTTCTGCCACTCAAATCAAAAAACTCAGAACAGACGCCCGAAAGCCAATTGTATAGAGCACGCTGTCAAAAAAATCAGACCAAAAAGATGATCTGGTGATTTATACGAATTTTTCTGTCCAAGGATAGAATCTGTTTCCTGGACAGCACGTCACAACTTTCGAACTTTCTTGCAATCGGAGGCTAAACTTGGCACAAAGCTAAAAAATAAAGATACAATGATGTTGCTACAGTAGTAACAAACATCAAGACCAGTAAAAACTGAAAGAACACACTGAAAGCAAAGATAACAAGGGTTGTCTCCCTAGAGCTCTTTCTTTATAGCCATAAAGATAGGCTTAAGACTTTAATGATGCTCTCGTAGGAATAAGAGTTGAAGAGCAAAAGAGAGCATCAAGAAGTAAATATCAAACACATTTAAGCCTAACATGCTTCCTATGCATAGGAATATTGCAATAGAATAATTCATTGAAGCACAAAGCAATAAGCATAGGAAGACAAAACAAGTGCAGCTTCAAAACCTTCAACATAAAGAGAGGGAACTTGATATTATTGAAATATCTATAAGCATATGTTCCCTTTTCATAATAATTTTCAGTGGGATCACGAACAAACTCAACAATATAAGCATCACATAAAGCATTGTTACCATGATCCACATGCAAAAAGGTACTCTTACTCTCCACATAAGCATAATCTTTCTCATTGGTAATAGTGGGAGTAGGACTATCATAAACAACTTGAACACTATAGATTAATTGTGTATTAGGAAGATGGTGTTCAACAAGGGAGTAATTCCCTCCATGATTATGACAAGTTTCATAAGGATAATTTCTCCTTATGTCATAGGTACCTTTATAATCACTATAGATTGGAGTTATAACATCATCATGGTAGAGAAGAGCATTATCATTGCTAGCAACTATATTTGTAAACATGTTGTCTTTATTCTTACTAGTAAAAGAATTATCAATTATCACATCACTAGTGGGTAAAGGATTTGCAATCCTATCATCCCCAAGCTTAGAGCTTTCCATATCATCACTTTCAGAGTTGGTACCAAAAAGATTTTCAAGATCATAACTAGCATTATCATCATTTTCCCAATCACAATAAGTAACATGCATATCATAATCAAAATCATCTTCAATAGTACCTACGGACGTATCATCAAGATGATAATTAAGGCAATAAACTTCACCTTCTTCTTTAAACTTACAACCGTTAGGATAAAAGTTGATGGGAGGAATATGCTCAGGCCAGGTTGATACACATTCTTCTTCCTTCTTGCTCCTCTTCCTCCTCTTTTTCTTCTTCTTCACCTTAGGAGGGAGTGGTTGGAGATGAAGCTTCTCCACATATCCTGGTTTATCATTAGAAACAATAGGGGAAACTTGGGAGAAACTCTCCTTTTTATTAGCAGAAATATAAAAGACATTTTTATACTTCGGTAAAGTTCCCTCCTTTCTAATCTTACTTATGTAATCATTTTCATGGCAATTAACAACACAATAGAGATGGCAATTTTGCAAAGTGTTTTTTATTCCTATGGCATTAACATCTAGCCAAGAAGTCTTTTCTGATAACTTTTCACACATCAAAAATAACATAAGCTCATCATAAAGATCAGAGGTGATCATGTTATCACACAACTGGTTAACAGTTATGTTTTGAAAGTGCATGCATTGAAAATTAAAGTGACCCTCTGTACAGCAAAGTTCACAAGTAAAAGGATAAAGGTCACACAATTCTCTAGCAATTTCATTTAAATCTTTGACCCAAGTGATTGTTCTTTCATGCTTATGTTGCTTACAATACTTTTCTTCTTCAATCATAGGCCTTTCACAAGGTCTATCCACTCCACAAAAATTAACATGCTTATATAAAACTTCATTTTTAGGAATTGGATCATGCATGTTGCAATCATCATGAACAATTTCATTTTCTTTGCAAATCTCTTTAAAAGGTTCATGATGCTTGATCCAATCCTCCTTAGGCATATTAAGATGTGAAGCAAAAGATTTGAGGAAATCAACAAGGAGTTGAGAATCCAGCCCAAACTTAGCACTAAACTTATTAAAACTTGTAGTTTCAACAAAGGACTTAATGCAATCATACTCATAAATTATACCTGACTCTTTACCTTTGTCGATCTCCCAATCTTCAGTGTTGCGTTGAATTCTTTCAAGGAGTTCCCATTTAGCATCAATCTTTTCGTTTGTGAAAGAACGCATAGAGGAAGCATCGAGCAAATCTTTATCCTGTCGAGAGAGCCTCGCATAGAAATTACTAATAATCATATCTTTGGGGAGCCCATGGTTAGGACATTTTAGCATTAACATTTTCAGTCTCCCCCAAGCTTGAGCTATGCTCTCTCCGTCATGAGGATAAAAATTATAAACATAATTCCTATTCTCATGGACTTCATGAAGAGGATAAAACTTGGAGTAAAAGAGAGACTGGATCTTTTCCCAATCCAGCAGGTTAGAGTCATCTAGTAGCCTATACCATTCCAATGCTCTTCCTTTCAGTGACAAGGCAAATAATTTCCTCATGACTTCATCTCTTGTCAAACCTGAAATCTTAAACAACTCACAAAGTTCTTTAAGTTTCAACAAATGAATACTAGGATTGACTGTCCCATCATAACAATCATTTCTAATTATTTCAATTATCCCAAGTGGTATTTTGAACGGGATACATTCAGTAGGTGGAGGAGACTTCTCTACCACGGGTGTGGTAAAGCGGCCTTCCCCAAGCAGCGAACTAAGATTGCGGTTTTCCATAAACATAACTAGTGAAACAAGAAACAAAAAGATTTAATTGCAAGATCTAGAGAAGGTACCTTCACTTACCTCACTTCCCCGGCAACGGCGCCAGAAATAGCTTGATGTCTACTACACGCTTATATTCCTGTAGACAGTGTTGGGCCTCCAAGAGCAGAGGTTTGTAGGACAGCAGCAAATTTCCCTTAAGTGAGTAACCCAAGGTTTATCGAACTCAGGGAAGTGGAGGTTGAATGTACCCCTTTCAAGCAACCCTGCAATCAAGATACAAGAAGTCTCTTGTGTCCCCAACACACCTAATACAACTAGAAGTTGTATAGGTGCACTAGTTCGGCGAAGAGATGGTAAATATGGATGATAGGAGTGGCAAAGCAAAGTAATATAAATCTGTAATAAAAAGTGCAGCAAGTAAACAAGTGGTAAACATGAGCACAAATGATATTGCAATGGTGGAAACAAGGCCTAGGATTCATACTTTCACTAGTGGCAACTCCCAACAACATTAACATAATCGAATCACATGATATTTCCCATAAAACATGCAATGGAGACGCACTCGGAGATCATTCCTTTGTGGTCAAGAGAGGACGAGAATTATGTAGGGCTACAAAAGCACACCTCAAAGTTCGTAGTTCTCAATCTATGGATTTTCCAATGTCACCGCGGCCATCCAAAGAGAGTACCACAATCACCACAACATATCTAAAGGATAGTCAAAGACAAGCACCAAGAGACTCTCAATTTTCAATCAACACACAAAAGAGGAAATCACTCATGAAAATATTCTTCTAATCCATGTCCAATAGACCGCTGTCACCTTGGTCTCGGGGATTATACTAGATAAAGACAAGTGAGTACATCAATCCAATACATAGAGGAAGGGCAAGTATCATGGGATCACCCTAGATTAACATAGCCTATGATGACAACGAAGATCACATCATGGGAGAGAGAGATAACCACATAGCTACACGTACAAGCTCTCAGCCCCGGAGGAGACTACTCACACATGGACATGGTGAGGAGGAGCTTGATGGTGGTGTTGATGGAGAGGTGCAGCCCCGCGAGGAGGAGACGGCCGGCGGCCCTAGGGGGCGGCGGCGGCGAGGAGGAGACGGCGGCGGCCCTGGGGGCGGCGGCGGCCCTAGGGGGCAGCGGCTCCTTGCCCCCC
>LR738715.1:170675199-170693011 GCA_902687465.1 Secale cereale
CCCCCCCCCCCCCCTTCTTCCTTGTGGATGGTGCTGCAATGGTGCTGGTCCTCCCCTCCAAGACGGCGGCTTGAGAGGAGGAAAATTCGTGGACCTTGGTGACCTAGGTTTCCTTTCTTTATATAGACTCTCGGATTCCCGTCATCGGATTTTGGGCTTCAGTAAAACGGGCTTTTCTCGGCCGTCCGGACTCCGATTTGGACGAATTTTATATCCGGAAGCATCCTCTCGAAATTCCCCACAACTTTCGCAACTAGACTTTTTCCGTTTGACGCCGTCTTCGGGCCGGAACGTGACCATCTTTAAAAAACGTTCTCAGACAGATTTCAGGAAAGTCAGAGTCCTACTCCAATACGACTCCTTTTGCGTTTTTGTCAATTTCCAAGTAATTCCTACACAATAAAGTGTAAAACAAGAACATTGTGCACTTTTGCAACCATTAGTAGGTTAGTCCAATAAATGCCTAAAAAGATAGAAAACTTGGATATAAACATAAGACAATGATGCAAAACAAGCATGTCACAAGCAAAAATTATGGATACGTTTGGGACGTATCAGGGAGGCGATATTGACTGCATGTCATGTCCTAAACCGAGTTCTCACAAAGAACAGAGAGATAACTCCATTCGAGGAATGGGAGAAGAAAAGGTTAAGACTCTCTTATCTACGAACCTGGCGTTGTTTGGCGAAAGTCAATGTGCCAATTCCAAAGAAGCGCAAACTTGGATCAAAAACTTTGGATCGTGTTTTCGTAGGATATGTTTTTGGGTGTTTCGTAGGATTTTTTTTAGATTTTCATGCTTCGCCCCCTATCAGGAATAACACCTGACTAGACGAACTAAGCAAACAGGACGTTGACCCGAACAAACCGAAAAGCGCACTCTCCAATGACCACCTACTTGGACATGCATCCAGCTACGCGACCAGAGGAGAACGGCGGCCCTGGTCCATGAAATGCCAACCCTCGCAGGATGGTCCTCACGACCAGGTGGCTTGCCATCACAATCCCTAGCCGGATAGCCCTCACAACCAGCTTGCGTATTTTGGTCCCCATGCAACATGACGAGTCATGCGCTTGCGCGTGGCTGGCTCACGCAAGTGAACCAGCTCGTGTCCGGTTCGCGAAAGCCAAACAGCCTGGTAAGGGGCGAAAGACGCTGCTAGGTGGACCCGGCCTTGACCGACACACTCGGGGCACCGTGTGAGACGAGCACGTGGGCGCATCGAAAAGCCTCTCTGGACAGTGGCCCCGCCCGCGGCGGCAGCCCACGCGTCATGGACCCCTGAGGAAATTCAACGGATTATGAGGTGTCCGCACACATCGGACGGCCGGGAGATCACGAGAAAGGCATCGGTGCAAGGCCAACATGCAAGGATGGGCGCTCGCGCGCACCGAAACCCCAGAAGACGACGGGTACTCCAGCATACCTTACGAGAATAATACTCCCTCCGTTCCATAATGTAGTGCCTATAGATTTTTACAAAAGTCAAACATTATAAACTTTGATCATGTTTATAAAGGAAAGTATGTATACATCGTGAGTTATATTTTCATAATGTACATGTTTGGTATTGTAGATGTAGATAGTTTTCTCTATACACTTGGTCAAAGTTTGTAAAGTTTGACTTTCACAAAAATCTATAGGCACTACATTGTGAAATGGAGGGAGTAAGTGCCAATCCGAGCTAGTTCACGTCCAAGTTTAAGCTGCCGATGGCATGCAATCACCTTAAGTTTGGAGAAACCAGTAGCGCGCAGCTGGAACTTGAGGTCCCCTGGTGCTGCCGTCAGCGTTAGGAAGATGTTTACTTAACGCTCCCCTCACGACGATTTCATAGATTAAGTACGACATTTGTTGATCACACCTTCACTAACTCTATCCTCGGGGAAATTTCCCAGCACACGGTGCTGGCTAGCTTCATTTTGATCGCGTGTGATCTTTGCTGCAAAGATCTCCTTACAGATGACATCAAATGATAGAATTCCATCCACTTGAGGGGCATACTTTCTATCCGTCACCCGCGTCTCCTTCGTGGTATATACACACTAATTCTGTATCTGGAAAATTCGCAGAGACTAATTCGCGAGTTAAGCAGCTAGCATCACGTACGAACAATTAACGTGTCAAAGAAAAAGCACCGCCCAGCCGCATCCTCAACATACAAACGTACGCTCACACGCGCTTTTTGAATATACCCCTTTTTTTTAGCATCGGTACTTACGCAAGCGCTCATATACACGCGCATATACTTACCTCTATGAACACACACGCACATACTATAAATTACGGGGTTAGTTGAGTGTGGACCCAGTGCTAAACCGTATCAGCACATAGTTTATGGTTTTACAGACCATTTCCCGCCCGCCTCTGTATATCTCCAAGTCCCAGTAGTCAGGACCCTTTCAACCACAGTGCCAAAACTACCAGATCAACCTCCGCGTTGCGTCGCAGGAGCGAGTCCACTCATCATTCCAGGAAGCCTCGCGGTAGCCTTGCTATAAGTACCGCCGTATCGGCATTGCCCACTCCAAGAACTACAAGCTCAAGCAGATCAGATCAGCACACCAACAAGCTAGCTAGCTAGCGCGACCGAGAAAGCGAAGCCAGTTCCCCCGAGAGATCAAGATCGAACTGATTGATCTTGTTGTTGAGCAAATCGATCGAGATGGCGCCTCCTTCTCCCCTGCCAGCGGCGCTGCTAGCCGTGTGCGCCTTGCTCGCCGCCATGGCGCTCTTCCAGGGCGCGCGGGCGCAGCAGCTGAGCCCGGCCTACTACGACGAGTCGTGCCCGCACGTCTACGACACGGTGCGGCGCGTCATCCAGGCGGCCCGCACCGCCGACCCGCGCATCCTCGCCAGCCTCGTCCGCCTCCAGTTCCACGACTGCTTCGTCAACGTACGTACCGTACTATACCGTCTATAGTACATGCGCCGCCGCCGCTATATGATTTGAGCTGAAGCTAACGTGCGTGTGCGTGCAGGGCTGCGACGGGTCGCTGCTGCTGGACGACGGCCCGGGGATAAACAGCGAGAAGAACGCCGCTCCGAACAACAACTCGGCGCGCGGGTTCCCGGTGGTGGACGACATTAAGGCCGCCCTGGAGAGCGCGTGCCCCGGCGTCGTCTCCTGCGCCGACATCGTCGCGCTCGCCGCCGAGGTCTCCGTTGAGCTGGCGGGAGGTCCCTACTGGAGGGTGCTGCTGGGCCGGAGGGACGGCACGACGGCCAACTTCGACGCCGCCGATAATCTCCCCGGCCCCACGGACACCCTGAACGTCCTTAGGCAGAAGTTCGCCGACGTCGGCCTCGACGACACCGATTTCGTCGCCCTCCAAGGTACGCACTCCACGTCCATCATCAGTTCCTCTTCCTAATATCAAATCTCGCCATCTCGGTCTATATGTTATGAGTTATGACACGACTGGAGCGGTTGAAATGACACGTCCGTCTCGCTTCATCTTCCAGGAGCACACACGATCGGCCGGTCGCAGTGCAGGTTCTTCCAGGACAGGCTCGACAACTTCGCCGGCACCGGGCAGCCGGACCCGACGCTGGACGGGGCGTACCTGTCCGCCCTGCGACAGAGCTGCCCGGCGGCCGGCGCCGACATGCGCCTCAACAACCTCGACCCGGCCACGCCGGACGCGTTCGACAACAGCTACTACCACAACCTCCTGCGCAACCGCGGCCTGCTCCGGTCCGACCAGGTGATGCTCTCCGCACCCGAAGGAGCCGCGGCCTCCACGGCGCCCATTGTCGAGCGGTTCGCCGCCAGCCAGGCCGACTTCTTCGGGAGCTTCGCCACGGCGATGATCAAGATGGGCAACATCGCCCCGCCGACGGGAAGCATGGGGGAGGTCAGGAGGAACTGCAGGGTGGTGAACAGAAGCTGATCGCACCGGTTCCGTTTGTTGTTCAAAGAAGTCATTCATTTGTTTGTTTGGTTTTTTTTTTTTTTTGAAGGAATTCAAAAAAAAATCACGAATGGTCGTTAAAGAGTTCATTGTAAGGCGTCTCAAAATGTTCTGAATAAAATGTACCGACCCTGGGAGAAATAACTTGCACAAAGACAATAACTGTCTCACAAATTTTCTGGTGGTCACCTAGGATGTGCATACGACCTACTCCCTCCGATCTGATTTATTCGTCGTGGTTTTAGTTCAAATTTGAACTAAAACCACAACGAGTAAATCGGAACGGAGGGAGTACCTGCCAGCAATATATGTTTTATCCTAGCTAAGCAAGAGAAACTCAAGCTGAGGGTTCCCCTTACATTGAGCTCATACCCTATCTAGGCGTGCTTCGAGTCTAAATCTTCATGTTTCTAATGGCTGATAACATCTCAAATTGTCACAAAAACACAGGTTAATTAGCTGACGGATGACAACTCTAACTACATAAAGAGCAGAAATTATACCATGCTAGAAATAGTTCAATTGTTGGTCTAAAAGATTCTCAACACATTTACATGGAGCAAATGTTCCAAAAAGAAAATGCTAAATTCTCCGGAAGAAAAACATTCCAAGCAAAGAGGCAAAGTTTAATGTTGATTATTTGGCAGCTGGAACGAATTCTAAAGACAGAGTAACAGTACAACATCTGGAATTGTCTCCACTTCTACAGATTATGTAACTTAACATGACAACACGAAGGCAACATGGAAGCCATGGCACTTCCAGTCTCATCAGTTGGTTTGTATATAAGTCCATCATGGCTCGCTAGGTGGGGGTGGGGGTGGAGGCAAAAGAAGTGCAAGGCGCTGCTTGTATCTCTCAATCCGGACTTGCCGCTCCTTGCGCAATCTGCCAAACAAAATTATGTTAAAATGAAAGACTAACTCAAAATCAAGCCAAGGTCATATTCACATGTTCACATTTTTAATGCATTCTTGAGAGCTTGCCAATACAAGAAGCTGACAGATCTGAACATGGAAAGGCACACCTAATTATCAAACTTAATGACAACTCGACAAAGACGAAAACGATTACATTGGTCATATTTTGGAAATTATTACTGTCTGCACAATATTATTGGCCTAATCTTCTTCTGGTGATTGATTCAACCTCTATTAAAAAGACAGAAGAGGTCTGGGAGAAGTACATACGTGGCACGTATATTTTTTGCACGGGTTACATGCTCCCTCAACAAGTCAGCCGCAGTATATTCACTAGTATCATTCTGCACAATAAAACATCAAATATAATGGTATCAGAGTCTAAACACCCCAACTAGTGTTTTTGGTGATAGATAGAAAAAATAAGATAAGAGGTAAAATTAACCAAAGCAGGGTAAACATACTGGGTAACAAAAGGTCATAAAACAAGTAAATTCCAACCTAAAGTCGCATTTTAAAATTGATCCTTTATCCATTTGGTCTCAACAATTGAGAAATAATCTACGGAATTTAACATATTTTGGTAAGGTACAACAGATGTGCCCAATCTTGCCAACAGGTTAGGTGTGGAATGTTTAGCTAGATGCTATTTAATGCAATGCTCACCAACCCAATTTAAACCTTCAACATGAGCAAATGAGACAAGTTTTCACTTTCCAGAACAGACAAATAATTGACTCATAATAAGGATTAAAAGCAATCACAAGCAACACTTAGCATATGGAGGATATAAGGCTTCAAACACTTGTATAAACAGAAAAGAAAATGTAAAGGGGAAGGAATGAATGAAACACTGCTCATCCACATTACATTGGCCAATGCTCTGTCCATCGCGTCTCTGGTGCACAGGGCGTTCCTTTCTTGGGCGCATCTCTGCAAATTGTGAGGGGATTAATACTGCCAAATATTTCTGGAAGCCTAATATACAGATTTCTAATGTAATATGAGGGGAACCCCAAAACACACAACAATGTCTCTCTCACTCCCTTCTCCAGGATGGGAGATGTAGGTGGATGATGTAGTGGCTTGTCGTACATGTAATACAGAAATTTAAATACAAGACAGTAGGAGACTCTCCTACTGTCCTTTACCGCTCAAAAAAAACGAATGAATGAAACAAGCCAGAACTGAAATTTCCGCTCTAATCTAATCGAGTCCCAAACAAGAAAGTGGAAGGGAACTCTGTACTTGGGTAGAGGAAAATGGATCAAAACATGAGTAAATGAAGCTATAGCTCCATCAATCCTCTTTTTGACAGAACACAGAACTTGTATCAGAGTTTGAAACAAACTGCGCCAATTGACCTACTACGGCTTCTTTGGATCACAGGATTTGCAAAACAAAGGGATAGGAAAAATGGAGGATTTGGTTGGCATGACATAGCCAATCCTATGGAATTTTTCCAGAGGTCGGACCTCATGTGTAAATTCCTCTGGAATGAGCACCTTGGTGACCCAATCCCGAGGAATTTTAATGACTCAATCCTGTGATCCAAATGCATTCCATAGGAAATAATCCTGAGGATTGATATCCCGTGAGAATCCTTTGAAAATCCTCCAATCCAAAGACAGCGGTATTGACAACGAATTAGCAAATACCCTCCCCTCTCTATAAAGGAATGTTTCAGAAAACAGATATTGCTACTGATGGAGCTTATTAACTTTAACTGTTCAAAAACCTAAAACTGGCTATAGAATTTGGAAAATATAGGTGTCATTTACGATCCAGAATTGCCAGGAAAACATTATAACTAAGAGGTATGTCAAATCAACGTAGCAATGTTGTAAAGATGATTTTTACAAGGTACCTGCTCTTCTTCTGAAACTTGATCTTCAACAGCATTGTCCTTTTCTGACATCCTAGAATCTACAACTGAAGCAGGCAAAGGTCTTGGAAGAAGTGGTGCAACGTTTCCAACAAAGCTTGGCTGAACAAAATTGACACAAGTGATAAGAAATTTGAATACGAAAATACAAATATAACCTCTGAAAGTAATATGAGGGGAACCCCAAAACACACAACAATAAATCTAGTCACACTACAGTAGGACACAGATATCTATGGATGATCTTTGTGGACAGAAAGTGAAGGTCCTGTTTAACTCAAATCATGTTTTGGAGTACAGAATACATAGATGCAATTAAAGCAAATAAGAGTGAGCGTTACCAGGATTAGCGAACAATAATTTCCAGAAAATATATGGGACCTAGAATAAAAATTCTTAGATTTACCAATAGCCATAGACCAAATTTCCTAACACAAAATTACCCAAATAATAACATGTTATTTCTTTCTCAGAGAGCATATAGAATATTTATCTAAGGAACATCCATAGATTTAATCAAGGAACCAAAGACAAAATTTTGAAGTGCAAAAACCACCAGAAGACATCTGAAGCGCGTTCAAACATAAAAGGAGCTGATGCAGAGAATGCCAGAGTAAAGAAAATGTTCAACAAGCAGGTAATGTGAAAGAATGGAAGTATTCAACCTGAATTTCATGTGGAACACCATTGCGTAGCCAAGATCGACAAAGAGCATACAAAGATCCTGACTCACTGTCTAACACATTAACCTTTTGAACAATAAAAAAATCAGAAGAAATGTCAGTTCTAGTACGATATCAAACTCGCCTATCTAGATGACAAACAAGGAATTGAGAAATTTGATCAACGTATATTTGTCCTTCCTGAGCCGAAGGTCTACTTTGTTACGACTCAGGTACTAAGCTCAGCCACTTAAATGGAAGTATCTGATTAGTACCCAACCATATAATCTCAGCCTCATAACCCCTTTATAAAATGAATTAGGAGCTTGCTTAAAGTGGAATATTTTTATATTATTTTTCATCTCTATGGTAAAAAGACTACACCCCATGAGGTCATATTAACATAGGAACTGAAATAGCATATCAATAATCAGTACAAAGTACAAACTCATGTCATGCACACATCTTATGAGCGTCAGAAATTTAAAGGCAACTACAGATCCATTTGCATTTGCAGTAGTAACTGGACATGTTAAAACTAGTCGAATAGTATAAGTGTATAACCATTCTCCTCTTACTAGAGCATTAACCATAGCATAAATATTGCATATGTCAGCTCTAATCAGTACAAATTACAAACTCCATCCATACATCTTCCGTGCATCACAAATATACAGGTAACTGAAGATCCATTTGCATTTGCAACAGTAACTAGACATGTAAACTAGTCAAAAAGTAGAACCATTGTCCTCTTACTAGAGTGTTAACCATAGTACAAGATATCACATCTCTCAACTCTATGTGTAAAGAGGAAGTTTTAATAAAGATGGACTTACTTTGCGGTCATTGATCACCACAGTTGCCGCGTTTTCTTTGGTACTCTCTCTGCAATGAATCCCGGTTACAAAATTTCACTTAAAACTTTCAGTCCGAGGGACAAACTATAAGCTTGTAGTTTCATTATTTACCTTTCCTTTGTGGTGACATGCTCCTGAGGAAATGGAGTAAAAGCTGGAGATGGGGTAACAGCTGGAGATGGAGTAACAACTAGAGATGGAGTAACAGCTGGAGATGGAGTAACAGCCAGAGATGGAGTAACAGCTGGAACAGCATTAACCTACATTACTCCAAAAAAACAAATGTTACAAGAGAACCTCACAAATCTTGACAGCATAATTTACAGGTAAGGAATATCCTAATCAGCACAATGCCTGAAAGGCGATAAATCAGAATACGAAACAGCACTGTGTAAAATCAAATAACATGTGCTCAAACAACAAGATAGACAGATACTATGATTTTCTTCCTCCGATGATTTCACAGTCTATAATAAATCACCAGCGCCTGCCCATTCACAAGGTGGACCTATCTCAACAACAATACTTCATCAGATTGCGGGGACTGGATGATTTGCCCCACTTTACAAGGGGTTGGATGATTCGCCCCAGGGTTGTTTCAATGACCAATGACTAAAATGAGTGCAATAAACCTCAATCTGTGTATGAAACCCTAGCCGCATTACCGATTAGGCATTCAGTCGGTGAGATCCAAAAGCCTTGGAGTGAGAATTAAGGGAAGGGTCGAGGTTTAGTATAACTCCCTTCCAGTCGACGCTCGCAAACTAAAATATAGCTATTCACCTTGAGCTGAGGATGCGGGGCTATTGGAACCCCTCGGGGAGGGTGCTCTAGACGCGGCGTCACGCCCGCCACCACCGCCCGAGGCACCGCAGCGTAGGACCGCTGCTGCGTTGGCACCTGGGGCTGCTGAGAAGGCGCTGTGACGGGGACAGCGACGGCGTGGGCGCGCGGGTACGCGACGCCGATGGGGGGTGTGCGGCGATGGTTCGCCGCCACGGCCGCCGCGGCGGCGGGGATGGAGGATGATGTGGCGACGGGGTAGAGGATGCCATGCGCGGGGGATGGGTGGCTAGGGTTAGGGTTGAGCGGGCGGCCGGTGAAGAGCGGCGGCGGCGTGGGGGTCGAGTTGGCGGCGCGCTGCGGCGCGGTGGAGGTGGCGAGGAAGGCGCGCGGCAGGGGCTGCGAGGCGGTGGCCGGAGGAAGGGGCGTGGCGGTAGGCGGGGGCGCAGTGGTGGTGGTTGGTGGCCGCTGTGGTGGTGGGGACGACATGGCGCTGACTCGCGAGGATCGAGAGACAGGGGTTTGGTGGGGTCTCCTCTTTGAAAAATGGCTTTGAAAACTGACACGCGCCTCTCGGCTGGGGTTTTTATTTCGAAATTTTTCGGCTGGCCGGGGGCGGGCCGCTTTGAGGCGCTCCTCCCTTCCTGACCCCGTCGCGCAATCTGGAGTAGGCGGCCCGGCCGAATGTTCTGTAGCCTGGACAGACCAAAAAAAAAAGGACAGACAGAAGCTTCTTCTCTTCGATAAAAAAAAAAATTGGTTGGTCAATTTGTGAAGCCCGCACGTTCTGACAGCGTCAAAGAAACAGTGCAAGCTGACTGCTGACATGTTACAAAGAGAACTACTCCCTCAGTTCCAAACAATTCAAAAAAAAAAAGCCTGCTGTGATTTTACTTCAAATTTGAACTAAACTCACGACACATGTTTTGAAACCGAGGGAGTAGAACCAAGTGAGTTCAACTACTTTTGAGAAACACTATGCCAACTGGTCGCTTGTCGTCCAAGAAAAGAAAAAAAATGGTCATCATCGAGAAATAGGTCAAGTCTACTATGAAAGGGGAGCACACTCCCGATTGGCAAGGAAGTCACCACTCCGCTAGAAGCTCGTTATTTGCAGCGACATATATGTCATCAACCAATATTTTCAGGAGCAATTTCATCAATATGATGCTAGGCACATCTGGTGTATGCCAACAGTTGACAATAGACTTTACCTATGATCTTAGGGCATCTCCATCACGGACCTCTAAAACGGACATAGTATTCATTCACAGATGCGTCCGGGGATAGTGATACGAGAGCCGACCACCAAACTGTGTACACATACATTTCAAACGGGATTTGAACTACTAAACATTTTTCATACAAAACAGATGGTTTTAATTTAAACCGGACCACATTCATTACATTTTCAACATCTCATTAAACAAAAAAGACTCCAGCGTCTAGATAACCTCCTCGCCGTTGCCGCCGGTGGCCACCGGCCTGCCAGGGGCGGCGGCGGGGCAACTCGGTTGTCTCCTTCCTCCCTCCTATCCCCTTCTCTCACGGCTCCTCGTCATAGGACCCTCGCTCGTCCGTGTAGGCACAATCTGGCCTGATCTGATCTGGGTGCATGTGTTGATGCGGCATTGGGCAACAAAGCCCTCATGGACGCCGACTGGTGCATGGCATGGTCTGCTCTTGATGGTCGGCTCGTGGTGGATGGTTGGGGCCGTTGTGCTGCCATTGGATCTGGTCGGCTCTCATGGCGACTGCAACCTAGAGCTACAATGGCGGAGGCTACTGCCCTAGATCAATGGGCAGCGACAGGAGGCCCTTTGGTGGCGCCATCTCCTCGGCGATGGAGTGTGACGTTGGCACAGCGGTGGCAAGCACGTCGATATGAGTCAACGGTGAAGGTTCCCGATGACGGTGCTCAATATGGTGATGGTTGGCCGATGCACGGATCCGGCCAGTGGCGATAGCCTCAACGTGGCTACTGGCTAGCACCATCTGGCAAGTTGCGGCACCGACTGTCCATTTGAGTTGCGGACTGTGGTGGCCACAACGGGTCTTCGTGAGGACTCCTCTCTCTAGATCTAGTGGATGATATCGGCGGCTCATATTGGCGAAGTTATGGGATGCAGCCGAAAGGCTCCTTTGTTGATTTTGGCGGCTCTCACTTCAGCTAGTTTGCCTTCAGCAGTGAGATGCAATATATGGACGACGGCTTGATGCAGAGAGTATGGTTGTGCAGCGGCGACAGGGGACTATGGCGCATGCAGCTACTCGGATCACGGAAAGTGATGGCGACAACACATGCTTGACTCCGATTTGGTGGTGCTTCTCGAGAACCTGATCTTGAGCTCCGGGGTGAAACCCCTAGGTCTGACTCGAGTTGGTTATACCTAGGCAATGGCGATGATTTTTTGTCGTTACCTTGATAAAGGCATTGCTCTGATATGCTTAGGTTTGTTCTTCGGGGTGAAAACATATAATCTGGCCTTTGGTGGTTAGATCCGGCAACGACATCGCTTGCACATTGCTCCCTTCCTGAAGGCATTGTTGTTGAAGAGCCTTTCATGTTGTCCTTGTGGTGTCAATAGATCGTTGGTGTGGATATGGACATAGTCATAGTTTGTCGACTGCTATTTTGATCGCTTCGGATTTTCTCTCTCGCTTAAGCATAAATTTGGTCTAGTATGACTTTGCTATTTGCCAGTTTTTTGTGTGTGTGTGTGTGTAAGTGTTGGTTGTGTACATCCTAGCTATGTAGAGGTCGGGTGTGCTTCTGTGTTTGTATCCCCTCGATGCTTCATTTTGATTCAATAAATCCCACCCTTTGTCGAAAATTTCATTAAACAAAAGCTCCAGAAGTTAACCTAGTCTAAACCTTCACCAGAGTCCATCCTCCAAGTCATTGTTTTCCCTCCATGTCCATTTCCGGCAGCCATGAGTCTTGCGAAGTAAAGTTGCGGTCACCAACGAGGAAGAGTGGGACATGGGACACAGACTGGCCCACATGGGACATGAGGCAACGCCATCTCCCATGTCCTACCCTTCCTCGTCGGAGTTTGCGGCATGGCCATCACTGTTGGAGGTGAGGTCAACAATGGGCATGAACAGGCCGGCCTCGTGGTCATAGTGGTGCCAATGGCACACAACTGCTGGTGTTCCTGATGCGGACCGCTTGCTCTTTCGATGCCACCGCGCGACCGCTGCATGTGGCCTTGTCGAGCGTCTGTTACTCCTTGACGAAGTTCAGGTTCACCGCGGCCATGGCTGCCACGGCCTCCTCGCTCGCAAACTCATCGTTGATTTGGCCCCCCACCTGCCAGTGATGCGCGAGGAGGGAGAGGTTGTAGTGTTGCTCCTCCTGTGCTAGTCAGAATGCCTACACACAACATCGGCTGCTCCTCTGCCATGACAACGTCAAAGTATGCCTACGCCTTCATGGTGAGGCCGACATGGATCGGTGCGGGGTAGGGGTGCTGGCTCATTGTCGGGTCGTCGTCGCTCACCTCTGACGAGGTCACCAGCACGTCTGCGAGTATCCATCGTGCGCCGGTCGCAAGGCCGGCCACCTCACGCTTCTCCATGAGAGGCTCCACATCGCTCTAGAGAGCTCGCGGTCATGGCGGAGGTGGTGCACGGAGGAGGATTGGAAGCAGACGTAGTGTGGTGCGATTGGTATCGGGCGAGGCCATGTTTAAATAACGGGTACTGGCAAGGCCAAGCGGTGGATTGTGTCAATACTGGCATTGGAGTGGGTTTCTCGGCCACCGTGCCTATTTAATGTTAGAGGACTGGCGGACGGACATCCGGTTTGAATGTGGTACATAGTCATCCTGTCCCGTCCTGTCACATTGCTCCGGCATTAAGGCATGGAGACTGGGATGAGGCACGGTGGCACTCTCTAACGGTGTGCTGCTTCAATGTCGGCTCCGGTGAGAGGTCGCGTCCGGTCTGGGCCAGCATGAATGTGACACTCACTAGCATGAATGTGCGACAACCGCTTCGTGCGGGAGAGGGCATGGGAGAAGATTTGAGTGGGTCCATGGTGGCGAACGTGTAGGCTGTAATGGTCCGGACACATGCAAAGCCCCCTAGTTTGTGTCCGGTTTTTGGGATTTCAGACTGGTCCGTAGATCGATGGGATACCACGTTGGACGTCAAACTATGCCGGGGAGCTATGTCTAGACATATATGTGCGTTTTGAGGGTTCACGTTGGAGATGTCCTTACGATGTACTTATGACTCTTTTGGAATAATTCCACAATGGCCTGACAGGCATTGCAAACTCATGTCACACATGCACCTTACATGGTGACAAATATATAGGTAACTAAAGATCTAATAATTGCATTTGAACAGTAGCTAGACAATTAAAGTAGTCAAAAGTAGACTTATTTTCCTCTTACTAGAAATTTAACCATAAGACACTGCACTTTCTCGACTCTATGTCTAAAGAGGGGGTTTAGTGCGCTTACATTGAGGTCATTGATCACCATGGTTGTAGCATCTTCTTTATTACGTTCTCTGCAATGAGTTCAAGATTATAAATTTTGCTTGCAAATTTTCATCACGGGAGACAGATTATACACTTATAGTTATATTATTTACCTTTCCTTTGTGTTGGCATGCTCTCGAGGAGATGGAGTAACTGCTAGATATGGAGTAATAATTGGAACCGGAGTAACCTAAATTACCCACACACAAAAACCTTATAACAGAACCTCACAAGTCTTATACAACAAAATTTATGGCTAAGGAATATCCTAATGGACACACTACCAAAAATGGTATAAATCATAATATAGATCAAGCGAGTTAGACAACTCCCAAGAAACACTCGCACGGTCATCATCGCCTTACCGTGCCAAAAAAATGATAATCACTGAGAAAGAGGCCAAGTCTTCTATGAGAGAGGTGTAAAACAAGATCCCTCCATTGGCGAGGAAGTATACTCTCCGCTATAAGCTCGTTATTTGCAACACTAGACACGTCACCGACCAATATCTTTGGAAGCACTTCCATGCATACGGTGTGAGGCAAATCGGGTGTATGCCAACAATTGACAATACACTTTACCTATGAATGTTTTGGAATTATTGCACAATGGCGTTCCATGTATTCCAAACCCATGTCACCCACAAATCTTACGTGCATGAAAATATACAGGTAATTAAGATCATACGGCGTTTGGAAATAGTAGTTGGACATATAAACTAGTAAAAAATAGAATTATTTTCCTCTTACTAGACTATTAACCGTCGTACGAGATATTGCACCTCTCAATTATATGTCTGCAGAGGGGTTTTAATGCACTTACATTGCGGTTGTTAATCACCGAAGTTGTAGCATTTTCTTTAGTACTTCCTCTGCAATGAATTCAGGATTATAAATTTTCACGGAAGACATATTATACACTTGTGGTTTTGTTCTTTACCTTTCCTTTCTGTTGGGATGATCTTGAGGAGATGGAGCAATGAATACATATGAAGTAATAGGTGGAAGTAGAGTAACCTAAATTACCCAAAAAAAACTAATGTTAAAAGAGAACCTCATAGGTCTTATACAGGAGAATTTATGGCTAAGGAATATCCTAATCAACACAGTTCCTAAAATGGTATAAAATCATAATATAGATCAAGCGAGTTCGACTACACCCAAGAAACACTCGCCTGCTCTTCATGGCATTGTCGTGCCAAAAATAAAAATGGTTGTCATTGACAAAGAGGGCAAGTCTACTATGAGATACGAGCAAACCAGGATGCCCTCATTGGTTAGGAAGTATACTTTTGGCTAGAAGCTCATTATTTGTAACGCTAGACACATCACCGACCAATATCTTGGGGAGCACTTTTATCCATACAACGCGAGGCAAATCACGTGCATGCCAACAATTGAAAATACACTTTACATATATGATTTTATTATGTACATATGACTCTTTTGGAATGATTCCACAATGGCGCTCCATATATATATATATATATATATATATATATATATATATATAAACTAGTGAAAAAGTAGTGAAAAATTAATGAGCTTCTCAACTATAGTACTAGTGAAAAAGTAGCTTTCCTTTCCTCTTACTGGACCATTAACCATAGTACGAGATATTGAACCTCTCAACTATATGACTGGAGAAGGTTTTACTGCACTTACATTATGGTCATTCGTCACCATGGTTGTACCATCTTCTTTAGTAATTTTTCTGCAACGAATTCAGAATTACAAATTTTCACTTGTAATTTGTCATTACAAAGACAAATTATACACTTTTAGTTATGTTCTTTACCTTTCCTTTGTGCTGGAATGTTGTTGAGAAGATGGAGTAACACTTGGAACCGAGGTAACCTAAATTACCAAAAAATACGTTACAAGAGAACCTCACAAGTCTTATATAGCAAAATGTATGGCTAAGGAATATCATAATCGACAGAGCGATTAAAATGGTGTAAGACATAATAAAAAGCAAGTGAGTTTGACTACTCCCAACAAACACCCACCCAACTAGTCGTGCCTTGTCATGCTAAAAAGTAAATGGAGCAAGTCTACTATGAGAGAGTGCCTAACCAGGATGCCCCCCATTGACGAGGAAGTCGACTATCTGCTAGCAGCTTGTAATTTTCAACGCTAGCTACATACTTTAACGACCAATATCTTTGGAGCACTTTTCATCCATGTGACGCAAGGCAGATTGAATGTACCTAAGACTCTCTTAGAATGATCTCGCAATGGCGTGTCAGGTATTGCAAACTCATGTCACCCACACATCCAATGTATGTGATAAATATACATGCATCTGAAGATCTAGTTGCATTTGAAACTATGATTGGACATGTAAAGTGGTCAAAAGATATAGCTATTCTCTCTTACTAGACCATTAATCATAGTACAAGATACCGCAACTCTCAACTTTATGTCTAAAGGGGAGGTGTTAATAAATGTGCACTTACTTTGCGATCATTGATCACCATAGTTGTACAATCTTCTTTAGTATCTTCTCTGCAATGAATTCAAGATTACAAATTTTCACTTGTAATTTTTTGTCATGAAGATAGTTAATACACATGTAGTTTTGTTCTTTACCTTCCCTTTGTGTTTACATGCTCCCGAGGAGATGAAGCAACAACTGCAAGTGGAGTAACAACTGGAATTGGACTAGCCTAAATTACCCCAAAAAACAAACATTATAAGAGAACCTCAAAGTCTTTACATCATAATTTAAAACTAAGGAATATCCTAATCAGCACAATGCCAACAATGGTATAATTATAGCACAAATCGTCACTATGTAAAATATGATAATATGCGCTTAGACAACAAGATACTATTTTTTTCTTATCGAGTGATTTCACGGTCTATAAATCACAAGCGCGTGATCATGCACATAAAAACACTAGCACGCTACTAACTATGCATCCAAATAGTGAGATCCAAAAACCTTAGGGCGAGAAACCTAACAATTCACCTTGAGCTAGGCTACGGAGCTATGGGAACCCCTCGGGGGAGGCTGCTCGGGACACGACATCACGTCCGCCACCACCACTCATGGCACGACACCGGGGATGGAGGGTGATGAGGCCTTATCGTGCCAAAAAGTGACTCTCATTGAGAAAGAGGCCTAGTATTACGGGAGGGGAGAAGACTGGGATGCTTCCCATTGGCGAGGAAAGTCAGCGCGCCGCTAAAAGCCCATTATTTGCAATGCTACACACATCATTGACCAATATTGTTGGGACCACTCTCATCCATACGACGCAAGGCAAATCGGGTGTATGCCAACATTTGAGAGCATGCTTACCTAAGATCTGATAATGTACCTAAGACTCTTTTGAAATGTTTCCTTAATGGCGTACCAGGTATTGCACCATTTAAACCAATATAAATGCTTTCATATACACCAGACAGATCTAGATCTATATCCACACCCCATGTTCAAAGGAGAAATGTCAAGGATAAGAAGGACCATTAATTGGCGCAATCGTTGACACAAATGTTCGATGTGATTCATACGATTTAAAATTAACACAAGATTTGAAAGGTATGAGATAAATAAGATAAACCAACTAAAGCTCACACAAGGAGAAAAATCCCCTAGCACTTTTGTGTCATGTCTGCAATAAAGACGATGAAAAGGGGTGGGGAGGGGTTGAAGGATTCAAGCAGACGAACCTCTATAGGTGTTTCCTTCTTTGTTCGCCTTTTCTGGTGCCGTGGTCGTTGACTTTTTGGTAACCACTCATCACCGCTACTATTGGACTTATCGTCGCGACCAGATCCGCTCGACGACATTAGAACCAAGTTGCTTACCGTGTTGAGATCCGCCGGTGCTCGTTTTTCAACGCTTAGCCGTTGCTAGATCTTAGTTGCTTGATGCGGTGGTCGCAACTTGATCCTAGACCCGTCAAGTGGAACTATTCCTTGGGAGCCCTTTGCTACCATGATTCTCCCATGTCTTGCCTACCGCCGCCACCTAGTTGAGGGGGAAGGGGATGAGATCTAGGTTGGTTCAAATCAGGGCCGGGTGGTTTATATATAGTAGGGTACAGTACACGTCAGAGGGTGTGGGCGATGAACATATACACTAAGGTGGACCCACCTGACAACAGAGACATCAAAACATTGGATGCCCCTTTGGCATTTTTTCACTTAGTCCATGTTTGCAACGAAATTAGTTTTAAACTCCTTGCAATATTAAAGAAATCAAAATAAAGAAAATTGAGTGAAATATTTTCCAAAAGGCGGTACATAGTTGTTTCCACTTTATTTTGAGATTTTCTAAAGAGCCACAC
>LR738715.1:170701458-170780406 GCA_902687465.1 Secale cereale
CCCGCACGCCCTGCCGCGCCACGCCCGCGTGCTGGCCTCAGGCCGCCGACGCCCACGGCCGCGTGCTGGCCCCAGGCCGCCGGCGCCCACGCCCGCGTTGCCCTGCTCTGGCCATGGCCGGCGGTGTCGAGCCACGCGCTGGCGTCCTTCGCCCCTGGCCGCGATGCCCTGTCGGGCGGGCTAGCGCTCGACGCCCGTCGCCCGCGTGCCCGATCCGCTAGGCCCCGATGGCCCAATGACAGCCGGGTCCCGCCGCCAGAATGTTAAAAAAAATGAAAATATATATTAATAATAATAACAATATTAATTAATTAGTTAATTAATTCTGCTTAATTAAACTAATTAAGGTTAATTAACCTAAATAGCTAATCAACCTAATTAATCAGTTAACTAGGTTAATGAGTCTATGACAAGTGGGACCCACGTGTCAGTTTGACTAGGTCAACTAACTAGTTGACTGCTGACATCACCTTGACATCATGCTGATGTCATAATTACATTTTATTATTAAATTAATTCTGTTAATTCTAAAAATGATTTAAATCTTAAAAAATTAATATAAATTAATCCGTAACTCGGATGAAAATAATTTATATATGAAAGTTGCTCAAAACGATGAGACGAATCCGAATACGCAGCCCGTTCGTCAACCACACGTCCCTAGCATACCAAACCTGCAACTTTCCCCCTCCGTTTCATCTGTCCGAAAACGTCAAACACCGGGAATACTTTCCCGGATGTTTTCCCCCTTCCCCGGTATCACCTATCCCTGCGTTAGCTCACGCCTGGCGCCGCGTATTGCTTTGTTATATTTTGTGATGCTATTGTTTGCTCTGTTATTTATTTGTTTCCCCTTCGTTGCTTCTTTTCGGCAGACTCCGATACCGTGATAGACCCCGAGACCATTGATGCTTCGGTGTTCGACTACGGCTACGCTTCCGAAGATTCCTTTCGTCTGCAGGGCTTCCAGGCAAGCCCCCCCTTTGATCACTAGATATCGCCTATTCTTCTCTCTACTGCTTACATTAGAGTAGTGTAGCATGTTACTGTTCGGTTACTCCTATTCTGATGCATAGCCTGTCATTGTTGCTACAACTGTTGATACTTTACCTGCCATCCTAATGCTTAGTATAGGATGCTAGTACTCCAACAGTGGCCCTACACCCTTGTCCGTCTGCCCTGCTATTCTATCGGGCCGTGATCACTTGGGTGTGATCACGGGTATATACTACATACACTTTACCTGATACATGATGTGACTAAAGTCGGGTCGGCTCATTGAGTACCCGCAAGTGATTCCGATGTGGGGGGCTGAAAGGACAGGTGGCTCCATCCAGGCAGTGGTGGGCCTGAGTTCCCGACGGCCCCCGAGTGGATCTTTCTGGCGGAGCGACAGGGGCAGGTTGAGACACCCAGTCGAGAGGTGGTCTGGCCCTGGTCGTTGTCCGCGGTGATTTTCATAATAACACGCGTAACGAGTTTGGATATTTGATCTGAGTCTGGCCATTTGGTCTATACGCACTAACCAGCTACGTGGGAATAGTTATGGGTACTCGACGTCGTGGTATCAGCCGAAGCATTCTTGACATCAGCGATTTAGCGGCGCGCGCCGGGTTGGACCGCGTAACGCAACTTCCTTAGTAATGGAGGTTGCTAGGTCCGCTCACCGGTCGCGTACGCAACGTGCAGGTGTGCGTTGGGCGATGGGCCCGGACCCCTGCGCGCCTAGGACTTAGACCGGCGTGCTGACCTCTCTGTTGTGCTTAGGTAGGGCTGCGACGTGTTGATCTTCCGAGGCCGGGCATGACCCTGGAAAGTGTGTCCGGCCAAATGGGATCGAGCGTGCTAGGTTATGTGGTGCACCCCTGCAGGGAAGTTAATCTATTTGAATAGCCGTGTCCCTCGGTAAAAGGACGACCCGGAATTGTATTCCGACCTCATGACAACTAGAACCGGATACTTAATAAAACACATCCTTACCAGTGCCAGATACAACTCGGTGGTTGCTCTCTCACAGGGTGATGTGCGGGAGGATCGCCGAGTAGGTTTATGTTATACGATGTTACTTGGTGAACTTACCATCTACTCCCTTCTACTACTGCAAGACGGAGGCTGCGAGAAGCGAGGATACTTGTTACTTTCCAGCTACCCTCATCTTCTGCTGCAAGATGGAGGTTACGAGAAGCGTAGTCTTCGATTGGATTAGCTATCCCCCTCTTATTCTGCTTTCTGCGGTTCAGTCCACATATATTACCCCTTTACACAGATACCTTTGCATATGTAGTGTAGATCCTTGCTTGCGAGTACTTTGGATGAGTACTCACGGTTGCTTTTCTCCCCCTTTTCCCCCTCTGTCCCTTCTTCTCGGATGACGCAACCAGATGGTGGAGCCCAGGAGCCAGAGGATCCCGTTGATGTTTCTACATAGAGTTCGGCTTCGAGGAGTAGTTAGGAGGTCCCAGGTAGGAGGCCTTGCCTTTTCGATCATTGTTACTTTTGTGCTAGCCTTCTTAAGGCAACTTGTTTAACTTATGTCTGTACTCAGATATTACTGCTTCCGCTGACTCTTGTGTAACCGAGCTTTTGTATTCGAGCCCTGGAGGCCCCTGGATTGTAATATAAAGCTTGTATTATTTTAGTTTGTGTCTAGAGTTGTGTTGTGATATCTTCTAGTGAGTCCCTGATCTTGGTCGTACACATTTGCGTGCATGATTAGTGTACGGTCAAATCGGGGGCGTCATAATACTCAACTATCATATAGTCTTTCACAATTGCTCGCACTCATGCAATACTTATGGTTATGGAGTTTTAATCGGACACAGAGAAAGATAGGGGCTTATGGTGTTGCCTCCCAACCTTTTACCTCAAGGGTAATGTCAACAATAATAGATCATGAAAACTTACATCCAAGTGTGTATATGTGTCATGATCTTTCCAACACAATGTGCTTGCCAAAGGATAAAATGTAAAAAGGAAAGGTGGGTTTCACCTTGACACTTATAAGGCAAGAATAATAGATAGGCCCTTCGCAGAGGGAAGCAGAGGTTGTCATGTGTTTTTATGGTTGGATGCACAAAGTCTTAGCATAGAAGAACTTCACTTTATATTGCCACTTGTAATAAGGACCTTTATTATGCAGTCCGTCGCTTTTATTACTTCCATATCACAAGATCGTATAAAGCTAATTTCTCCCACACTAATAAATCATACATATTTTAGCGAGTTTGCAACATGACAACTTACTTGGAAGGATCTTTCTCAATCCATAGGTAGGTATGGTGGACTCTCATGGCAAAACAGGGTTTAAGGACATATGGAAGCACAAGTAGTTTTTCTACTTGGTGCGAGGAGTTTTGGATATCATGAGGGGGAAAGGCAAGCTCAACATGTTGGATGATCCATGATAATATACTTTATTTCGAATATAAGAAGACATAACCCATTATGTTGTCTTCCTTGTCCAACATCAACTCTTTAGCATGTCATACTTTAATGAGTGTTCACAATCATAAAAGATGTCCAAGATATTATATTTCTATGTGAAGCCTCACTTCTTTTATTACTTCCTATTAATTGCAACGATGACCAAAACTATGTTTGTCAACTCCCAACAACTTTTATTTATCATACTCTTATATGTGAAGTCATTACTTCCCACAAGATCAATATGATCTCCTTGGTACTTTTCATATTTTCTTTCTTTTTATCATGACCCAAGTGAGGAAATCAAGCCCTTGACTCAACACTAATCTTTATTATATAGCTCACGGACTCGATTACAAAGGGTAAAGATCATAAAGCAAAAGCTCACAACTAGATCATACTAACTTTATTCTACTAGATCAAGATACTACCAAAATGATCGAACTAAGATAAAAGGTAAAGGTAGGAGTAATGGTGATATGATACCGGGGTCACTCCCCCAAGCTTGGCAGTTGCCAAGGGGAGTGCCCATACCCATATGATTATGCCTCCTTCTTCGGGGGTGGTGATGATGGAGTTGAAAGTAGTGACGCCGGATCATCATATATCGAGCGTAGGAGATCTTCCAACTTGCGGATAATACCTTTGAGTGCAGCAATGTAATCCTTCAACAAAATATTTTCACTTGTGAGATGCTTGTTTCGAATTTGGGCTAACTCAATTATCCTGAAAGCTTCAATCTCAGTTGAGGTAAAGAGATTGGGAAGAGATTTAGAGGTGTCTTCTTCTCCCGATGCCGGAGCCGGATCTTCCACGTCCATCTTGATCTTCTTCTCCTTGTGGATCTCCTCGGGTCCTTCCCTCTTCAGATCTATCTTCATTAGCCAAGCATCGTTTCCTTCGTTGTTGGAGGAGGGAGACGACATGATGCCTGGCTTCGCAAAACCTAGCAGAAAACAGCTCGAAACAAGAACAGAGGATTTTTGCGTGATACAAAGGTCAAAACCTTCGGGAGTATATATAATGAATTTTTACCGACCAAAAGGAGTAACCCACAAGAAAATGGAGTCCAAGAGGCACACAAGCTGCCCACGAGGCAGGGGGCGCGCCCTCCACCCTCGTGGACGGCTCGTGTCTCTTTCGGACTGCGGCTTATTTTTCTATTTTTCTAAATATTCCAAAACGGATAAAAATTGCCTCTAGAGCTGTTTTGGAGTCGGTTTACTTATCGTATCACATACATCTTCCTTTTCGGAGACTGAATCGTTCTGGAAAGTGTCCATTATGTATTCCTCCGAGGTTACGGTTTCAATAACATTGGTCTCAACATTTATAGGAATACCTGAGATATAATGTTTAATTCTTTGACCGTTCACCACCTTCAGATTTGTCCCTTTGAAGTTGTTGATTTTATGGCACCGGAACGATAGACCTCCTCGATAACGTAAGGTCCTTCCCACTTGGAGAGAAGTTTTCCTGCAAAAAATCTTAAACGAGAGTTGTATAGCAATACATAGTCACCTACGTTAAACTCACGCTTTTGTATCCTTTTGTCATGCCATCTTTTAACTTTTTCTTTAAATAGCTTGGCATTCTCATAGGCCTAGGTTCTCCATTCATCGAGACAGCTAATGTCAAATAGCCTCTTCTCACTGGCAAGTTTGAAATCATAATTGAGCTCTTTGATAGCCCAATATGCCTTATGTTCTAGCTCAAGAGGTAAGTGACAAGCTTTTCCATATAACATCTTATATGGAGACATACCCATAGGATTTTTGTATGCAGTTCTATAGGCCCATAATGCATCATCAAGTTTCTTGGACCAATTCTTCCTAGACCTATTAACTGTCTTTTGCAAGATTAGTTTCAACTCCCTATTACTTAGTTCTACTTGACCACTAGTCTATGGGTGATAGGGGGATGCAATTCTATGGTTGACATCATACTTAGCAAGCATCTTACGGAAAGCACCATCAATAAAGTGTGAACCACCACCAGTCATTAAATATCTAGGGACTCCAAACCTCGGGAAAATAACTTCTTTAAGCATCTTAATAGAGGTGTTATGATCATCACTACTAGTTGGAATAGCTTCCACCCACTTAGTAACGTAATCAACAACAACTAAAATATGTGTGTATCCATTAGAGGCAGGAAATGGTCCCATATAATCAAAGCCCCAAACATCAAATGGTTCAATAACAAGTGAATAATTCATAGGCATTTCTTGACGTCTACTGATAGTACCAATTCTTTGACATTCATCATAAGATAAGACAAACTTACGAGCATCCTTGAAGAGAGTAGGCCAATAAAAGCCGGATTGCAATACCTTGTGTGCAGTTCTATCTCCTGCATGGTGTCCTTCATAAGCTTCGGAGTGGCACTTGCGTAGGATCTGTTCCTGTTCATGCTCAGGTACACAACGTGTAATAATACCATCTACTCCTTCGTTATAAAGATGTGGGTCATCCCAGAAGTAGTGTCTCAAATCATAGATTTTTTTCTTTTGCTGGTATGTGAAGCTAGGAGGTATAGACTTAGCAACAATATAATTAGCATAATCAGTATACCATGGAGTAGTAGGAGAGGTATTTATGACAGCTAGTTGTTCATCAGGAAAGCTATCATCAATAGGTTGTGGGTCATCAAGTATATTCTCTAACCTAGACAAGTTATCTACAACGGGGTTCTCAGCTCCCTTTCTATCAATAATATGCAAGTCAAATTCTTGCAGCAAGAGAACCCATCTAATAAGTCTAGGTTTAGCATCTTTCTTTTCCATAAGGTACTTGATAGCAGCATGATCAGTGTGAATAGTTACTTTAGAATCAACAACGTAGGGTCTAAACTTATCACAAGCAAATACAACTGCTAAAAATTCTTTCTCAGTAGTAGCATAATTTATCTGGGCACTATCTAGAGTTTTACTAGCATACTGGATAACATTCAATTTCTTATCAACTCTTTACCCTAAAACAGCTCCTACAGCATAATCACTAGCATCGCACATAATCTCAAAGGGTAAATTCCAGTCAGGAGGCCGGATAATAGGTGCGAAGATCAATGCTTTCTTAAGTATTTCAAATGCTTCTAGACAATCATCATCAAAGACAAAAGGAATATCTTTTTGTAAGATATTAGTCAGAGGCCTGGAGATTTTGGAGAAGTCCTTTATGAATCTCCTACAAAACCCGGCATGACCAAGGAAACTTCGTATACCTTTGATGTCCTTTGGTCATGGCATCTTTTCAATAGCATCAACTTTAGCTTTGTCAACTTCAATACCTCTTTCAAAAAATTTATGTCCCAATACAATGCCTTCATTAACCATAAAGTGGCACTTCTCCCAATTCAAGACAAGATTAGTGTCTTCACATCTCTGCAAAACTCGATCAAGGTTGCTTAATCAATCATCAAAAGAAGTTCCATAAACGGAGAAATCATCCATGAAAACCTCAACAATCTTTTCACAAAAATCAAAGAATATAGCAATCATGCATCTTTGAAAGGTAGCAGGTGCATTACATAAACAAAAAGGCATACATCTATAAGCAAAGGTACCGAAAGGACAAGTAAAAGTGGTCTTTTCTTGGCCCCCTTTTGACACAGGTATTTGAGAGAAACCAGAATAACCATCTAGAAAGCAAAAATGAGTGTGTTTGGATAACCTTTCAAGCATTTGATCAATAAATGGCAAGGGGTAATGATCTTTATTAGTAGCTTTATTTAACTTATGGAAATCAATTATCATCCTATAACCTGTAACTATTCTTTGCGGGATCAATTCATCTTTATCATTAGGAACGACAGTCATACCTCCTTTCTTAGGAACACAATGGACAAGACTTACCCACTGGCTATCAGCAACTGGATAGATAATACCTACCTCTAGAAGCTTTAGTATTTCCTTCCTTACCACTTCTTTCATCTTAGGATTTAACCGTCGTTGTTGATCAATAACCGGTTTAGCATTTTCTTCCAATTTTATCTTGTGTTGGCATATAGTGGGACTAATGCCCTTAAGATCATCTAGAGTATATCCAATAGCATCTCGGTGCTTCTTCACAGTTTTCAATAGTTTTTCTTCTTCCTGCTCTGAAAGGTTAGCACTAATATTAACATGATATATCTTCTTTTCATCAAGATAAACATACTTAAGATTATCAGGTAAGGGTTTAAGTTCAAACACGGGATCACCCTTGGGTGGAGGAGGATTCCCTAGGATTTCAACAGGAAAATTGTTTTTCAATACGGGTCCCTGTTTAAAGAATATTTCATCTATTTCCCTTCTCTCATTCATATGCATATCATTTTCATGATCGAGCAAGTATTGTTCTAAAGGGTCATTACGAGGCACGACAATAGAAGCAAGACCAATAATTTCATCCTTACTGGGTGGTTCCTTTTCAAGGGGTTGTCTACGGAATTTAGCAAAGTTAAAATCATGAGACATATCCCATAATCCGACAGTAACAATGTCTTTTACGCAGTCTATCTTGGCATTAACAGTATTTAAGAAGAGTCTACCAAATATAATGGGACAAAATTCATCTTGTGGGGAACTAAGAACAAGAAAATCAGCAGGGTATTTAACCTTCCCACACCAGACTTCAATATATCTAACAATCCCAACTCGTGAAATAGTGTCTCTATTAGCAAGCTTAATAGTAACATCAATCCCTTCTAACTCAACAGGTGCAATATCATGCATAATTTCTAGATATAAATCATGAGGGATAATACTCGCACTAGCACCTACATCACATAAACCATGATAGCAATGATCTCCTATCTTAACAGAGATAATAGGCAAGCCCACAATAGGTCTTTGTTCCTAGCATTGGGTTTGGCTATTCTAGCAGACTCTTCTTGGAGGTAAATAACATGTCCATCCAAATCTTCTACTAATAGATATTTAACCATATCAACACTAGGTTCAACTTTAATTTGCTCAGAGGGTGTAGGTGTTCTAGTATTACTTTTACGAACTACAGTTGAAGCTTGAGCATGATCCTTTATCCTAACAGGGAAATGTGGTTTCTCAATATAAGCAGTAGGAACAACAGGATCAACATTATAAGTGATAGTCTTTTATTCAACTTTAATAGGTTCAACTACTTTTACTTAAATAGGGGGATGGTATTTAAACCACTTCTCCTTGGGGAGATCAACATGAGTAGCAAAAGATTCACAGAAAGAAGCTACTATCTCAGAGTCAAGTCCATATTTAGTGCTAAACTCACGGAAAACATCGGTATCCATTAAAGCTTTAACACAATCAAACTTAGGGGTCATACCTGACTATTTGCCTTCGTCGAGATCCCAATCTTCAGAGTTGCGTTTAATTCTTTCCAATAAATCCCATTTGAATTCAATAGTCTTCATCATAAAAGAATCAGAATAAGAAGTATCGAGCATGGAGCGATTATTAAGAGAAAACCGAGCATAAAAATTTTGAATGATCATTTCTCTTGAGAGCTCATGATTGGGGCATGAATATAACATTGGCTTAAGCCTCCCCCAAGCTTGAGCAATGCTTTCTCCTTCGCGAGGCCAGAAATTATAAATATAATTATGATCACGATGAACCTAGGGTAGAACTTCTGATGAAATTCCAACTTCAGACAATTATAGTTCCATGATCCCATATCATCACATAGCCTAAACCATGTTAATGCATCTCCCTTCAAAGATAAAGGGAAGACCTTCTTCTTGATAACATCCTCGGGCATACCTGCAAGCTTAAATAATCCACAAACTTCATCCACATAGATTAGATGTAAATCAGGATGCAGTGTTCCGTCTCCTGTAAAAGGATTTTCAAGCAGTTTCTCTATCATACCCGAAGGAATTGCAAAGTAAACATTTTCAGTAGGTGCAGTAGGTTGAGGAGCAACTCTTTGCTCTTCTTTTCGAGGTGAAGATACCCCGAACAAGCCCCTCAAAGGATTTTGAGCCATAGTAACACGTGACAATAAATTTCAGCACACTATATAAAATTTTCCTTACCAAATTCCACTTACCAAAGGCGCTTCACTCCCCGGCAACGGCACCAGAAAAGAGTCTTGATGACCCACAAGTGTAGGGGATCTATCATAGTCCTTTCGATAAGTAAGAGTGTCAAACCCAACGAGGAGAAGAAGGAAATGATAGGCAGTTTTCAGTAAGGTATTTTCTGCAAGCACTGAAATTATAGGTAACAGATAGTTTTGTGATAAGGTAATTGGTAGCAAGTGACAAAAGGTAAAATTAAATAAGGTGCAACAAGGTGGCCCAATCCTTTTTGTAGCAAAGGACAAGCCTGGACGAACTCTTATATAAAGGAAAGCGCTCCCGAGGACACATGGGAATTATCGTCAAGCTAGTTTTCATCACGATCATCTCATTCGCGTTCGGTACTTTGATAATTTGGTATGTGGGTGGACCGGTGCTTGGGTGCTGTCCTTACTGTTGGAGATATGCCCTAGAGGCAATAATAAAAGCATTATTATTATATCTCCTTGTTCATGATAATTGTCTGTTATTCATGCTTGAATTGTATTGTACGGAAACAGCGATACATGTGTGAATACACAGATCACAATGAGTCCCTGGTAGGCCTCTAGTTACCAGCTCGTTGATCAACAGATGGTCACGGTTTCCTGACCATGGACATGGGATGTCGGTGATAACGGGATCACATCATTAGGAGAATGATGTGATGGACAAGACCCAAACTTGAGCATAACACGACATCGTATAGTTCGTAATGCATAAGCTTTTCGGTGTCAAGTATTTATTCCTTAGACCATGAGGTTGTACAACTCCCGGATACCGTAGGAGTACTTTGGGTGTGCCAACCGTCACAACGTAACTGAGTGGCTATAAAGGTACGCATCGGGTATCTCCGAAAGTGTCTGTTGAGTTGGTACGAACCGAGACTGGGATGTTGTCACTCCGTATGACGGAGAGGTACCTCTGGGCCCACTCGGTAAGACATCATCATAATGAGCTCAATGTGACTAAGTAGTTAGTCACGGGATGATGGATTACGGATCGAGTAAAGAGACTTACCATAACGAGATTGAACAAGGTATCGGGAATACCGACGATCGAATCTCGGGCAAGTACCGTACCGATGGACAAAGGGAATAACATACGGGATTAAGGGAATCCTTGACACAGTGGTTCATCCGATGAAGATCATCGAGGAACACGTGGGAACCAACATGGGTATCCAGATCCCGCTGTTGGTTATTGACCGGAGAGTGGTCTCGGTCATGTCTGCGTGTCTCCCGAACCCGTAGGGTCTACACACTTAAGGTTCGGTGACGCTAGGGTCGTAGAGATAAATGCACGTGGAAACCCGAAAGTTGTTCGGAGTCCCGGATGAGATCCCGGACGTGACGAGGAGTTCCGGAATGGTCCGGAGGTAAAGATTGATATATGGGAAGTCCAGTTTCGGCCAACGGGTGATCTCCGGGGGTCACCGGGAGCGTCCCGGGACCACCGGAGGGGCCCCGGGGGTCCATCGGGTGGGGCCACCCATCCCGGTGGGGCCCCTAGGCCGCGAGGGGATGTGTGTAGCCCTCTGGGCTGGCGCACCACAAGGTGGCCCACCTCCCCATGCGCCTAGGGTTAAAACCCTAAGGGGAGGGGGGCCACCACTTGCCTTGGGGGAGGGGGACTCCTCCCTGGCCGCCGCCCCCCTTGCAGATTGGATCTACAAGGGGCTGGCGCCCCCCTGGCCCCCTATATATATGTGGGGGGGGGGAGAGGGCAGCCGCACCCAAGCCCTGGCGCCTCTCCCCCTCCGGTCACACCTCCCAACTCCCACGCAGGGCGCCCGGCGAAGCCCTGCTGCGATTTCCACTGCATCCGTCATCACGCCGTCGTGCTGCCGGATCTCTGACGACTTCTCCTCCCCCCTTGCTGGATCAAGAAGGAGGTGACGTTGCTGCACCGTACGTGTGTTGAACGCGGAGGTGCCGTCCGTTCGGCGCTAGATCATCGGTGACGAAGAACGTGAAGAGTACGACTACTTCATCCTTGCTTCGTTGAAAGCTTTCGCACGCAATCTTCATAACGGTATGTAGATGCACTCTTACTTGCTCGTTGCTAGATGTCTCCATAGTTGGATCTTGGTGAAGGCGTAGAATTTTTTTGAATTATGCTACGTTCCCCAACAGTGGCATCTGAGCCTAGGTTTTATGCGTAGCATCTTGCACGAGTAGAACACAAAGCAGTTGTGGGCGTATGATCTTGTTCAACTTTCTTACCGTTACTAGTCAATCTTGATTCGGCGGTATTGTGGGATGAAGCGGCCCGGACCGACCTTACACGTACGCTTACGTGAGACTGGTTCCACCGACAGACATGCACTAGATGCATAAGGTGGCTGGCGGGTGTCTGTCTCTCCTACTTTAGTCGGATCGGATTCGATGAAAAGGGTCCTTATGAAGGGTAAATAGAAGTTGACAAATCACGTTGTGGTTTTGGTGTAGGTAAGAAACGTTCTTGCTAGAAATCCTATAGAAGCCACGTAAAACTTGCAACAACAATTAGAGGACGTCTAACTTGTTTTTGCAGCATGTGTTTTGTGACGTGGTATGGCCAAGAACGAAGATGTGATGAATGATATATGTGATGTATGAGATTGATCATGTTTTTGTAATAGGGAATCACGACTTGCATGTCGATGAACTTGACAACCGACAGGAGCCATAGGAGTTGTCTTAATTATTGTATGACCTGCGTGTCATTGAATAACGCCATGTAATTACTTTACTTCATTGCTAAACGTTAGCTATAGTAGTTGAAGTAATAGTTGGCGTGACGACTTCTTCAAGACACGATGATGGAGATCATGATGATGAAGATCACGGTGTCGAGCCGGTGACAAGATGATCATGGTGCCCCGAAGATGGAGATCCAAGGAGCAAGATGATATTGGCCATATCATGTCACTTTAATTGATTGCATGTGATGTTTATCATGTTTTTGCATCTTGTTTACTTAGAACGACGGTAGTAAATAAGATGATCTCTCACTAAAATTTCAAGTAATGTGTTTCCCCTAACTGTGCACCGTTGCTAAAGCTCGTTGCTCCGAAGCACCACGTGATGATCGGGTGTGATAGGTTCTAACGTTCGCATACAACGGGTGTAAGACAGGTTTACACACGCAATACACTTAGGGTTCACTTGACGAGCCTAGCATGTACAGACATGGCCTCGGAACACGAAAGACCGAAAGGTCGAACACGAGTCGTATAGAAGATACGATCAACATGAAGATGTTCACCGTTTTTGACTAGTCCGTCTCACGTGATGATCGGACACGGACTACTCGATTCGGATCGTGTATCACTTAGATGACTAGAGAGATGTCATTCTGAGTGGGAGTTCATTAAAATTTGATTAAGATGAACTTAATTGTCATGAACTTAGTCTAAATTCTTTACAATATCTCTTGTAGATCAAATGGCCCACGCTCCAGTTTCCCTCAACTTCAACGCGTTCCTAGAGAAAACCAAGCTGAAAGACGATGGTAGCAACTATACGGATTGGGTCCGTAACCTGAGGATTATCCTCATAGCTGCCAAGAGAACTTATGTCCTAGAAGCACCGCTAGGTGATGCACCCGTTCTCCCAGCGACTCAAGACGTTATGAACGCCTGGCAGTCGCGTTGTGATGATTACTCCCTGGTTCAGTGCGGCATGCTTTACAGTTTAGAATCGGGGCTCCAAAAACGTTTTGAGCACCACGGAGCATATGAGATGTTCGAAGAGCTGAAAATGGTTTTCCAAGCTCATGCCCGAGTCGAGAGATATGATGTCTCCGACGCATTCTACAGCTGTAAGATGGAGGAGAACAGTTCTGTCAGTGAGCACATCCTCAAGATTTCAGGATTGCACAACCGCTTGTCTCAGCTGGGAATGAATCTCCTAGATGAAGCGGTCGTTGACAGAATCCTCCAGTCGCTCCCACCAAGCTTCAAGAGCTTCGTGCTGAACTTCAATATGTAGGGGATGGAGAAGTCCATTCCCGAGGTGTATTCGATGCTGAAATCAGCGGAGGTTGACATCAAGAAAGAACATCAAGTGTTGATGGTCAATAAAACCACTAAGTTCAAGAAAGGCAAGGGTAAGAAGAACTTCAAGAAGGACGGCAAGCAAGTTGCCGCGCCTGGCAAGCCTGTTGCCGGGAAGAAGCCAAAGTATGGACCCAAGCCAGAGACTGAGTGCTTTTATTGCAAGGGAACGGGTCACTGGAAGCGGAACTGCCCCAAATACTTAGCAGACAAGAAGGCCGGCAACGTCAAAGGTATATATGATATACATGTTATTGATGTGTACCTTACCAGCACTCGTAGTAGCTCCTGGGTATTCGATACCGGTGCAGTTGCTCACATTTGTAACTCAAAACAGGAGCTGCGGAATAAACGGAGACTGGCGAAGGATGAGGTGACGATGCGCGTCGGGAATGGTTCCAAGGTCGATGTGATCGCCGTCGGCACGCTGCCTCTACATCTACCCTCGGGATTAGTTTTAAACCAGAATAATTATTATTTAGTACCAGCTTTGAGCATGAACATTGTTTCTGGATCTCATCTTATGCGAGATGGATATTCTTTCAAATCGGAGAATAATGGTTGTTCTATTTATTTGAGAGATATGTTTTATGGTCATGACCCGCTGGTCAATGGTTTATTTTTGATGGATCTCGAACGTAGTAATACACATATTCATAGTGTAGATGCCAAAAGATGTAAAGTTGATAATGATAGTCCCACATACTTGTGGCATTGCCGACTTGGTCATATTGGTGTCAAACGTATGATGAAGCTCCATTCGGATGGACTTCTAGAGTCTCTTGATTATGAATCATTTGACACGTGCGAACCATGCCTCTTGGGCAAGATGACCAAGACTCCGTTCTCCGGAACAATGGAGCGAGCAACCAACTTGTTGGAAATCATACATACCGATGTGTGCGGTCCAATGAGCGTTGAGGCTCACGGAGGCTATCGTTATGTTCTCACCCTCACGGATGACTTGAGTAGATACGGGTATATCTATTTGATGAAACACAAGTCTGAGACCTTTGAAAAGTTCAAGGAATTTCAGAATGAGGTTGAGAATCAACGTGACAGAAAAATAAAGTTCTTGCGATCGGATCGTGGGGGTGAATATTTAAGTCATGAATTTGGCACACATCTTAGAAGCTGTGGAATTGTTTCACAATTGACACCACCCGGAACACCTCAACGTAATGGTGTGTCCGAACGTCGAAATCGTACTCTGTTGGACATGGTGCGATCTATGATGTCCCTCACCGATTTACCGCTATCTTTTTGGGGTTATGCTTTAGAGACTGCCGCATTCACTTTAAATAGGGCTCCGTCTAAATCTGTTGAGACGACTCCATATGAACTTTGGTTTGGCAAGAAACCGAAGCTGTCGTTTCTGAAAGTTTGGGGTTGCGATGATTATGTCAAGAAACTTCAACCTGAAAAGCTCGAACCCAAATCGGAAAAATGCGTCTTCATAGGATACCCAAAGGAAACTATTGGGTACACCTTCTACCACAGATCTGAAGGCTAAGTCTTTGTTGCCAAGAATGGATACTTTCTGGAGAAAGAGTTTCTCTCGAAAGAAGTGTGACGCCCGGATAGTTAAGCTACAGTAACCCTCTACTAATGACGACACGTCACCGCAATTACTGTTGATAATCTCGTGTTAGTTCGAAACCGGTTCGAATTAAAATTCAAAATGAAGCAAACAATTAAAGTGTTCAAACTTCAAAAATAAAATGTTCTAAATGTGACAAATAATTCGTAGGTTATTATGGTGGAGAAACCACACTTTTATAAAATGTTTAAATACTCTAAAATGAATAAAACAGTAGCGAAAACTATTATTTAAATGTTTTTAAATGATAAACAAATATTAAACTAGTTTGTTTAGTCACCAAACTTTTTGTGGGAGTGGCCTATATTGTTATGCTAATTTAGGAGCAAGGGTTAGATTTTTGTAAAACTATTTTTGTAACTAAAATAAAGAAAACAGGAAATAAAACAAAACTAAAGTAGAAAAAGGAAACACCCCCCAACGCTGGACCAACTGGCCCAGCTGGCCCCTGCCAGGCAGGCCGGCCCACCTATTCCCGTCTCCCCTTTCCTCTGTTCACCGAACAGAGGCGTGGCAGACATCCATGGCGCCTTGGCCATGGATGGCCTCCACGTCGCCTCTCTGGTCCTATAAGAACGCCCCCGCGAAACCCTAGACCGCCCTCGTCCAATCCCCCCAGGATCCCCCATCGGCCCCCTCTTCTTCCACTTGATTTCGAGCTCGATTTGCTCTGCGGTCACCACTGCCTCGCCCTCTTGCCGCGGCCACCGTCGACGCCATCGCTCGGGAACACGTCCTGGAGGATGTCCGCGCTCGGCTTCGTCCGTTTCGGGGACCATCTTGAGCCGAGGAGCTGCGTCGCCGTCTTCTTCAACTGGCCGCTACCAACTCGCCGTCGATGCCGTCGCTCCGGTCCACCCCGACCTTCCCCGAGCACGCCAACGGACTCACAGTAAGCTCCTCCCTCGGACCCCCCTTCCCCCCTTCGTTTTGGACGCCGTAGGCCGCCTCAACATCGTGCCCGATCTCGCGTGTACGCGTACGTATGTGTGTGTGTGCGCTCTGCGCCGCTGCTCGCCTGCTACTCCTGGCCGCGACCGCCGATGCTCCCCTGCTCGCCAGCCCTCGCCTGTGCGCGCATGCCCGCGGGCCGCGCCCAGCCCCTCCTTCCCCCGCTACTGCGCTCCTGTCGCTGCTTGCTTCTGCTACTGCGTACTGTTGTTGCCTGCAGCCGCTCGCCCCTGTCGCTGCCTGTTGCCGCTCCTTCTCTGTCTGGTGGCCACTGCTGCTTTTGCCGCAGCTGTTCCTCTGCTACTGCCGCTTAGTGATGCCTGCTGCTACCACCAACCATTGCGGCTGCTTGGCCATGGACGTGCACGCATGCACAAAGTGCACAGCCGGCTGTGCCTCTGGCCGGCTTAATTAATTAGAGATAGATTAGTTTAGGATTAGATTGTGGTATAAATAGCCTAATATGTAGATGACATGTGGCCCCAGTAGTTTAAATTTGTTTAGACTAATTAAATTGCCCATGTGACACTTACATGTGGGTCACACATGCCCCTTTGACTAGTCAAGTTTGACTTGGTCAATTCGGATTTATATACTAAATATAATAATATCAGAAAATGTTTAAAACTTTGAAAATTAATATAAAATAATCCGTAACTCAGATGAAGAAACTTTGTACATGAAAGTTGCTCAGAACGACGAGACGAACACGAATGCGTGGTCCGTTCGTCAGCCACACATCTCTATCATACCGAACGTGCAACATTCCCCCTCCGTTTCATCTGCCCGAAAACGCGAAACACCGGGAATACTTTCCCGGATGTTTTTTCATCCTTGCCAGTATCACCCCTACTGCGTTAGGTCACACGTAGCACCGCGTATTTCCATGTTATGCTTTGTGTGCTATTGTTTGCTCTATTATTTATTTGTTTCCCCTTCGTTGCTTATTTTCGGTAGACTCCGATACTGTGATAGACCCCGAGACCAATGATGCTTCGGTGTTCGACTACGGCTACGCTTCCGAAGATTCCTTTCGTCTGCAGAGCTTCCAGGCAAGCCCCCCTTTTGATCACCAGATATCGCCTATTCTTCTCTCTACTGCTTGCATTAGGGTAGTGTAGCATGTTACTGTTCGGTTACTCCTATTCTGCTGCATAGCCTGTCATTGTTGCTACAACTGTTGATACTTTACCTGCCATCCTAATGCTTAGTATAGGATGCTAGTATTCCATCAATGGCCCAACACCCTTGTCCGTCTGCCATGCTATACTATCGGGCCGTGATCACCTCGGGTGGTGATCACGGGTATATACTATATACATGCTTTACATGACACATGATGTGACTAAAGTCGGGTCAGCTCATTGAGTACCCGCAAGTGATTCGATGTGGGGGCTGAAAGGACAGGTGGCTCCATCCAGGTAGTGATGGGCCTGAGTTCCCGACGGCCCCCCGAGTGGATCTTTGTGGTGGAGCGACAGGGCAGGTTGAGACACCCAATGGAGAGGTGGCCTGGCCCTGGTCGTTGTCCGCGGTTATTTCATAATAACACGCTTAACGAGTTTGGATATTTGATCTGAGTCTGGCCGTTGGCCTATACGCACTAACCAGCTACGTGGGAATAGTTATGGGTACTCGACGTCGTGGTATCAGCCGAAGCCTTCTTGACGTCAGCGATTGAGCGGCGCGCGCCGGGTTGGACCGCGTAACGCAACTTCCTTAGTAATGGAGGTTGCTAGGTCTGCTCACCGGCCGCGTACGCAACGTGCAGGTGTGCGTTGGGCGATGGGCCCGGACCCCTGCGCGCCTAGGACTTAGACCGGCGTGCTGACCTCTCTGCTGTGCTTAGGTAGGGCTGTGACGTGTTGATCTTCCGAGGCCGGGCATGACCCTGGAAAGTGTGTCCGGCCAAATGGGATCAAGCGTGCTGGGTTATGTGGTGCACCCCTGCAGGGAAGTTAATCTATTCGAATAGCCGTGTCCCTCGGTAAAAGGACGACCCGGAGTTGTATTCCGACCTCATGACAACTAGAACCGGATACTTAATAAAACACACCCTTACAAGTGCCAGATATAACTCGGTGGTTGCTCTCTCACAGGGTGATGTGCGGGAGGATCACCGAGTAGGATTATGCTATACGATGTTACTTGGTGAACTTACCATCTATTCCCTTCTACTGTTGCAAGACGGAGGCCGTGAGAAGCAAGGATACTTGTTACTTTCCAGCTACCCTCATCTTCTGCTGCAAGATGGAGGTTACCAGAAGCGTAGTCTTCGTTTGGATTAGCTATCCCCCTCTTATTCTGGCATTCTGCAGTTCAGTCCACAGATATTACCCCTTTACACAGATATCTTTGCATATGTAGTGTAGATCCTTGCTTGCGAGTACTTTGGATGAGTACTCACGGTTGCATTTTCTCCCCCTTTTCCCCTTTTCTCCCTTCTTCTCGGATGACGCAACCAGATGGTGGAGTCCAGGAGCCAGAGGATCCCGATGATGTTTCTACATGGAGTTCGGCTTCGAGGAGTAGTTAGGAGGTCCCAGGCAGGAGGCCTTGCCTTTTCGATCGTTGTTAATTTTGTGCTAGCCTTCTTAAGGCAAACTTGTTTAACTTATGTCTGTACTCAGATATTGTTGCTTCCCTGACTCTTGTGTTTTCGAGCATTTGTATTCGAGCCCTCGAGGCCCCTGGCTTGTAATATAAAGCTTGTATTATTTTAATTTGTGTCTAGTGTTGTGTTGTGATATCTTCCAGTGAGTCCTTGATCTTGGTCGTACACATTTGCGTGCATGATTAGTGTACGGTCAAATCGGGGGCGTCACAAGAAGTGAGTGGGAGGAAAGTAGAACTTGATGAGGTGACAGTCACCCCTCCTGTACCGGAAAGGAGCGCATCGCAGGAAACTGTTCCTGAGGTGCCTGCACCGACAAGGGAGGAACATAATGATAATGATCATGAAGATACAGATCAAGTTACTACTGAACTTCGAAGGTCCACAAGGGCACGTTCCGCACCAGAGTGGTACGGCAACCGTGTCCTAGAAATCATGTTGTTAGACAACGGTGAACCTTCGAACTATAAAGAAGCGATGGCGGTCCCAGATTCCAATAAATGTCTTGGAGCCATGAAATCCGAGATAGAATCCATGTATGAAAACAAAGTATGGACTTTGGTGGACTTGCCTGATGATAGGCACGCCATAGAAAACAAATGGATATTTAAGAAGAAGACAGACGCGGATGGTAATGTGACCATCTATAAAGCTCGGCTTGTCGCTAAGGGTTATCGACAAGTTCAAGGGATTGACTACGACGAGACTTTCTCTCCCGTACCGATGCTGAAGTCAGTCAGAATCATGTTAGCTATTGCCGCATTCTATGATTATGAGATATGGCAAATGGACGTCAAAACAGCATTCCTTAATGGCTTCCTCAAGGAAGAGTTGTATATGATGCAACCGGAAGGTTTTGTCGATCCAGAGAACACTAACAAGGTATGCAAGCTCCAGCGCTCGATTTACGGGCTGGTGCAAGCATCTCGGAGTTGGAATATTCGCTTTGATGAGGTGATCAAAGCGTTTGGCTTTATACAGACTTATGGAGAAGCCTATATTTACAAGAAAGTGAGTGGGAGCTCTGTGGCATTTCTCATATTATATGTGGATGACATATTGCTGATGGGAAATGATATAGAATTCTTGGAAAATGTAAAGGCCTACTTGAATAAAAGTTTTTCAATGAAGGACCTTGGAGAAGCTGCTTACATATTAGGCATCAAAATCTATAGAGATAGATCGAGACGCCTCATTGGTCTTTCACAAAGTACATACCTTGACAAAATATTGAAGAAGTTCAATATGGATCAGTCAAAGAAAGGATTCTTGCCTGTTTTGCAAGGTATGAGATTGAGCAAAGCTCAGTCGCCGACCACGGCAGAAGATAGAGAAAAGATGAGTGTCATTCCCTATGCCTCGGCCATAGGTTCTATCATGTATGCCATGTTGTGTACCAGACCTGATGTGAACCTTGCCATAAGTTTGGTAGGGAGGTACCAAAGTGATCCTGGTACGGAACACTGGACAGCGGTCAAGAACATCCTGAAGTACCTGAAAAGGACTAAGGATATGTTTCTCGTTTATGGAGGTGACGAAGAGCTCTTCGTAAAGGGTTACGTCGATGCTAGCTTCGACACAGATCTGGATGACTCTAAGTCACAAACCGGATACGTGTATATTTTGAATGGAGGGGCAGTCAGCTGGTGCAGTTGCAAGCAAAGCGTGGTGGCAGCATCTACATGTGAAGCGGAGTACATAGCTGCTTCTGAAGCAGCGCAGGAAGGAGTCTGGATGAAGGAGTTCATCACTGACTTAGGAGTCATTCCAAGCGCGTCAAGCCCGATGACTCTCTTCTGTGACAACACTGGTGCTATTGCCATTACCAAGGAGCCCAGGTTTCACAAGAAGACCAAGCACATCAAGCGCCGTTTCAACTCCATCCGGAATTATGTTCAGGATGGAGACATAGATATTTGTAAAGTGCATACGGATCTGAATGTCGCAGACCCGTTGACTAAACCTCTTTCACGAGCGAAACATGATCAACACCAGAACTCTATGGGTGTTCGATTCATCACAATGTAACTAGATTATTGACTCTAGTGCAAGTGGGAGACTATTGGAGATATGCCCTAGAGGCAATAATAAAAGCATTATTATTATATCTCCTTGTTCATGATAATTGTCTGTTATTCATGCTTGAATTGTATTGTACGGAAACAGCGATACATGTGTGAATACACAGATCACAATGAGTCCCTGGTAGGCCTCTAGTTACCAGCTCGTTGATCAACAGATGGTCACGGTTTCCTGACCATGGACATGGGATGTCGATGATAACGAGATCACATCATTAGGAGAATGATGTGATGGACAAGACCCAAACTTGAGCATAACACGAGATCGTATAGTTCGTAATGCATAAGCTTTTCGGTGTCAAGTATTTATTCCTTAGACCATGAGGTTGTACAACTCCCGGATACCGTAGGAGTACTTTGGGTGTGCCAACCGTCACAACGTAACTGGGTGGCTATAAAGGTACGCATCGGGTATCTCCGAAAGTGCCTGTTGAGTTGGTACGAACCGAGACTGGGATGTTGTCACTCCGTATGACGGAGAGGTACCTCTGGGCCCACTCGGTAAGACATCATCATAATGAGCTCAATGTGACTAAGTAGTTAGTCACGGGATGATGGATTACAGATCGAGTAAAGAGACTTACCATAACAAGATTGAACAAGGTATCGGGAATACCGACGATCGAATCTCGGGCAAGTACCGTACCGATGGACAAAGGGAATAACATACGGGATTAAGTGAATCCTTGACACAGTGGTTCATCCGATGAAGATCATCGAGGAACACGTGGGAACCAACATGGGTATCCAGATCCCGCTGTTGGTTATTGACCGGAGAGCGGTCTCGGTCATGTCTGCGTGTCTCCCGAACCCGTAGGGTCTACACACTTAAAGTTCGGTGACGCTAGGGTCGTAGAGATAAATGCACGTGGAAACCCGAAAGTTGTTCGGAGTCCTGGATGAGATCCCGGACGTCACGAGGAGTTCCGGAATGGTCCGGAGGTAAAGATTGATATATGGGAAGTCCAGTTTCGGCCAACGGGTGATCTCCGGGGGTCACCGGGAGCGTCACGGGACCACCGGAGGGGCCCCGGGGGTCCACCGGGTGGGGCCACCCATCCCGGTGGGGCCCCTAGGCCGCGAGGGGATGTGTGCAGCCCTCTGGGCGGGCGCACCACAAGGTGGCCCACCTCCCCATGCGCCTAGGGTTAAAACCCTAAGGGGAGGGGGGCCACCACTTGCCTTGGGGGAGGGGGACTCCTCCCTGGCCGCCGCCCCCCTTGCAGATTGGATCTGCAAGGGGCTGGCGCCCCCCTGGCCCCCTATATATATGTGGGGGGGGGGGGAGAGGGCAGCCGCACCCAAGCCCTGGCGCCTCTCCCCCTCCCGTCACACCTCCCAACTCCCACGCAGGGCGCCCGGCGAAGCCCTGCTGCGATTTCCACTGCATCCGTCATCACGCCGTCGTGCTGCTGGATCTCTGACGACTTCTCCTCCCCCCTTGCTGGATCAAGAAGGAGGTGACGTTGCTGCACCGTACGTGTGTTGAACGCGGAGGTGCCGTCCGTTCGGCGCTAGATCATCGGTGACGAAGAACGTGAAGAGTACGACTACTTCATCCTTGCTTCGTTGAAAGCTTCCGCACGCAATCTTCATAACGGTATGTAGATGCACTCTTACTTGCTCGTTGCTAGATGTCTCCATAGTTGGATCTTGGTGAAGGCGTAGAAATTTTTTGAATTATGCTACGTTCCCCAACACTTACTTGGACAAGCCTCCCACTTATGGTTAACCTCCTATGCAAGCATCCTCAACTACAAAAGAAGTATTAAGGTAAACCTAACCATAGCCTGAAACATATGGATCCAATCAGCCCCTTACGAAGCAACACATAAACTAGGGTTTAAGCTTCTGTCACTCTAGCAACCCATCATCTACTTATTACTTCCCAATGCCTTCCTCTAGGCCCAAATAATGGTGAAGTGTCATGTAGTCGACGTTCATATGACACCACTAGAGGAGAGACAACATACATCTCATCAAAATATCGAACGAAGACCAAATTCACATGACTACTAATAGCAAGACTTCTCCCATGTCCTCAGGAACAAAAGTAACTACTCACAAGACATAATATTGTTCATCGTCAGAGGGATATTAATATGCATAATGGATCTGAACATATGATCTTCCACCAAATAAACCAACTAGAATCAGCTACAAGGAGTAATCAACACTACTAGCAACCCACAGGTACCAATTTGAGGTTTGGGTACAAAGATTAGATACAAGAGATGAACTAGGGTTTGAGAGGAGATGGTGCTGGTGAAGATGTTGATGAAGATAGCCCTCCCCAAGATGGGAGAGTTGTTGGTGGTGAAGGCGGTGACGATTTCCCCCTCCCGGAGGGAAGTATCCCCGGCAGAACAGCTCTGGCAGAGCCCTAGATTGGTTTCTGCCTCGGTTCCGCCTCGAGACGGCGGCGTCTGGTCCCGAAAGCCTTCTCCTTATATTTTCCAGGTCAAAACACCTCATATAGGAGAAGATGGGCATCGGGGGCCTTCCGGCTGGCCCACGAGACAGGGGGCACGCCCCCCACCCTCGTGGACAGCCGGTGGCCCCACTCGTGAACTTCTTTCGCCAGATATTTTTAATATTTTCTGAAACGGCGTTCTGTTGAGTTTCGGGGCTTCTCGAGTTGTGCAGAATAGGTTTCCAGAGTTTCCTCCTTTTCCATCCCAGAATTCCAGCTGCCAGCATTCTCCCTCTTCATGTAAATCTTGTAAAATAAGAGATAAAAAGCATAAGTATTGTGACATAACGTGTAATAACAGCCCATAATGTAATAAATATCAACATATAAGCATGATGCAAAATGGACGTATCACGTACCGATGACAAATGGAACAACGTATATTGTTATGCGGTTTGATCAATAAAGATCTTCGTAGAATATGTAGGAACCAATATGAGCATCTAGGTTCCGCTGTTGGTTATTGACCGGAGATAGTCTCGGTCATGTCTACATAGTTCTCGAACCCGTAGGGTCCGCACGTTTAACGTTCCGTGATGATCGGTATTATGAGTTTATGAGTTTTGATGTACCGAAGATAGTTCGAAGTCCCGGATATGATCACGGACATGACGAGGAGTCTCAGAATGTCCGAGACATGAAGATATATATATTGGAAGCCTATGTTTGGACATCGAAAAGGTTCCAGATGAGTTCGGGCATTTACCGGAGTACCGGGGGGCTACCGGAACCCCCCAAGGAGTGTAATGGGCCTCATGGGCCTTGGGAGAGAGAGTAAGGGGTAGCCAGAGCAGGCCGCACGCCCCCTCCCCCTCTAGTACGAATTGGTCAAGGAAGGGGGGCGTGATACGTCTCCAACGTATCTATAATTTTTGATTGTTCCATGCTATTATATTATCCTTCTAGGATGTTCTATGGGCATTAATATACACTTTTATATGATTTTTGGGACTAACCTATTAACCCAGAGCCCATTGCCAGTTTCTATTTTTCTCCTGTTTTTGGGTTTTACAGAAAAGGAATATCAAATGGAGTCCAATTGACGTGCCAATTTTTGATGATTTTTTCTGGACCAAAAGAAGCCCCAGAAGTAAAAGAGTTGGGCCAGGAGAGCCACGGGCTGCCCACGAGGGTGGGGGGCGCGCCCTGGGCAGGGGGCGCGCCCTCCTATCTCGTGGACAGCCTAGAAGCCCCCTGACTTGTGCCCTACGCCAAAAAATCCTATAAATACTGAAACCTTCGGAAATTAACCTAGATCAGGAGTTCCGACGCCGAAAGCCTCTGTAGCCACCGAAAACCAATCTACACCCGTTCTGGCACCCTGTCGGAGGGGGGGGGGGAATCCCTCTCCGGTGGCTATCTTCATCATCCCGGCGCTCTCGATGACGAGGAGGGAGTAGTCCACCCTCGGGGCTGATGGTATGTATCAGTAGCTATGTGTTTGATCTCTCTCTCTCTCTCTCTCTCTCTCTCGTGTTCTTGAGATGGCACGATCTTGATGTATCGTGAGCTTTGCTATTATAGTTGGATCTTATGATGCTTCTCCCCCTCTACTCTCTTGTAATGGATTGAATTTTCCCTTTGAAGTTACCTTATCAGATTGAGTCTTTAAGGATTTGAGAACACTTGATGTATGTCTTGCACGTGTTTATCTGTGGTGACAATGGGATATCATGTGGTCCACTTGGTGTATGTTTTGGTGATCAACTTGCGGGTTCCGTGACCTTGGGAATCTATGCATAGGGGTTGGCACACGTTTTCGTCTTGACTCTCCGGTAGAAACTTTGGGGCACTCATTGAAGTTCTATGTGTTGGTGGAATAGATGTTTCTGAGATTGTGTGATGCATATCGTATAATCATGCCCACGGATACTTGAGGTGACAATGGAGTATCTAGGTGACATTAGGGTTTTGATTGATTTGTGTCTTAAGGTGTTATTCTAGTACGAACTATATGATAGATTGAACGTTACTATGGACTCTTGAATAGATCGATCAGAAAGAATAACTTTGAGGTGGTTTCATACCCTACCATAATCTCTTCGTTTGTTCTCCGCTATTAGTGACTTTGGAGTGACTCTTTGTTGCATGTTGAGGGCTAGTAATATGATCCAATTATGTTATCCTTGTTGAGAGAACTTGCACTAGTGAAAGTATGAACCCTAGGCCTTGTTTCCTATCATTGCAATACCGCTTATGCTCACGTTTACCACTTGCTACCTTGCTCTTTTTATATTTTCATTTTACAAAAACCTATATCTACCATCCATATTGCACTTGTATCACCGTCTCTTCGCCGAACTAGTGCACCTATACAATTTACCATTGTATTGGGTGTGTTGGGGACACAAGAGACTCTTTGTTATTTGGTTGCAGGGTTGTTTGAGAGAGACCATCTTCATCTAACGCCTCCCACAGATTGATAAACCTTAGGTCATCCACTTGAGGGAAATTTGCTACTGTCCTACAAACCTCTGCACTTGGAGGCCCAACAACGTCTACAAGAAGAAGGTTGCGTAGTAGACATCAAGCTCTTTTCTGGTGTCGTTGCCGGGGAGGTTAGTGCTTGAAGGTATATCTTTAGATCTTGCAATCAAATCTTTTAGTTTCTTGTTTTAGCACTAGTTTAGTTTATAAAAGATAACTAAAAAAATGGAATTAAGGTTACCTCATATGCTTCATCTTTTTAATATCTTTCACGAAAATGATGGAAAGGAAAATTGTGCTCAAGTACTAGAAGAAGAATTACATAGAATGCTTGACATAGAATATGTGCATGATGAGCATGATTGCAATGATGTTAGTATGAATTCTTTGAATACCCATGATGCTAATGATATGCAAAGCCACAAGCTCGGGGAAGCTACGTTTGATGAAGATGATATTTTTAGTCCCCCAAGTTTTGATGATCAAATTTATTATGATGAAAGCATGCCTCCTATTTATGATGATTATATTGATGAAAGTGGATTTGGAGAGGTCATGGCTTTATTTAGTGATGAATCCACTATGTCGGAAGAGGATCCAATTGATTATGAGAACAAAGTTGCTATCTATGATGATTATTGTGATGACTTGTATGCTATTAAGAATAATGATAACCATGAAACTTGTCATCATAATTTTAGTTTTCAATTGGATTATGCTTCACATGATAGTTATTTTGTTGAATTTGCTCCTCCCACTACTATGAATGAGAAGAATTTTGCTTATGTGGAGAGTAATAAAATTTATATGCTTGGGGATCATGAAAAGAATGCTTTATGTGATGTTTATATTGTTGAATTCATTCATGATTCTACTGAAAATTATTATGAGAGAGGATCATATGCTTGTAGGAATTGTAATAATATCAAGTTTCCTCTCTATGTGCTTAAAGTTTCGAAGCTATGCTTGTTTTCCCTTCCTATGCTAGTTGATTATTGCTTCCATAAGTTGTTTGATTACAAAATCCCTATGCATGGGAAGTAGGTTAGACTTAAATGTGCTAGTCATATTCTTCATGATGCTCCCTTTATATTTTAATCTTTATCTTTTATGCGAGCATCATTGAAATCATCATGCCTAGCTAGGGGCGTTCAACGATAGCGCTTGTTGGGAGGCAACCCAACTTTTTTTGCTGCTTTTAGGAATAAATAGTGCATCTAGCTTCTGTTTATATGTTGTTTTGTGTTTTAATTAGTGTTTGTTCCAAGTAGAACCTTTGGGAAGACTTGTGTGAAGTTTATATGATCTTGCTGTGAAAAACAAAATCGTTAGCGCTCGCTAGAATGGTCATCAGATTTTACTGGAGTGTGCTATTTAGTTGATTCTTTTTGAAGATGATTAATAGACAAATTCCTCACGTTTACCAATTTAGTTTGATTTTTTCTGAGTTACAGAAGTATTCCAAACCCGCAGATTACTACAGACTGTTCTGTTTTTGACAGATTCTGTTTTTCGTGTGTTGTTTGCTTATTTCAATGCATCTATGAGTAATATTGGGAAGTATGAACCATAGATAAGTTGGAATACAGTAGGTTTAACACCAATATAAACAAAGAATGAATTCATTGCAGTACCTTTGAGTAGTGGTTTGATTTCTTATACTAACGGAGCTCACGAGATTTTTGTCTAAGTTTTGTGTTGTGAAGTTTTCAAGTTTTGAGTATTACTTTGATGGACTATGGAACAAAGATTGGCAAGAGCCTAAGCTTGGGGATGCCCATGGCACCCCAAGTAAAATTCAAGGACAATCAAAAGCCTAAGCTTGGGGATGCCCCGGGAAGGCATCCCCTCTTTCGTCTTCATCCATCGGTAACTATACTCGGAGCTATATTTTTATTCACAACATGATATGTGTTTTGCTTGGAGCGTCAATTTAGTTTATTTTGTTTTTCTTGCTGTTTGGATAATATCCCAAGATCTGAAGTTCTTATATGTTAGAGAGTCTTCACATAGTTACAGAATTATTCAACTACTCATTGATCTTCACTTATATCTTTCGGAGTAGTTTGTTGTTTGCTCTAGTGCTTCACTTATATCTGTTAGAGCACGGCGGTGGTTTTATTTTGAAGAAATAGATGAACTATCATGCTTCACTTATATCCTTTTGAGAGTCTATTAAAACAGCATGGTAATGTGCTTAGGCTATAAAACTAGTCTTCACATGATAGACATCCAATATCAATGTAGTAAAAACTTTCACACTTAGTGCATTGAATATGATGAGAAGTTGGATGCTTGATAATTGTTTTGAGATATGGGGATAGTGATATTAGAGTCATGCTAGTGGAGTTATTATGAAATTGAGAAATTCTTGTGTTAAGGTTAGTGATTCCCGTAGCATGCATGTATGGTGAACCGCTATGTGACGAAGTTAGAGCATGATGTATTTGTAAAGTGTCAACCTTTGTGTGGAGGTCGGGGGCGCGCGATGGTTAACTCCTACCAACCTCCCCCTAGGAGCATGCGTTGATTGCTTTGTTTTGATGACTCGTAAATTTTTGCAATAAGTAAATGAGTTCTTATGACTAATGTTGAGTCCATGGATTATACACACTCTCACCCTTCCAAGCAATAAGTAAATGAGTTCTTATGACTAATGTTGAGTCCATGGATTATACACACTCTCACCCTTCCACCATACCTACCTATCATGGCATTTCCATAGCCATTCCGAGTTATATTGCCATGCAACATTCCACTATTCCATTCATATGACATGCATCATATTGTCATATTGCCATGCATGATCATGTAGTTGACATTGTATTTGTGGCAAAGCCACCATGCATAATTTTTCATACATGTCACTCTTGATTCATTGCACATCCCGGTACACCGCCGGAGGACTTCATATAGAGTTATACTTTGTTCTAGTATCGAGTTGTAATTCAATGAAAGTGTGATGATCATCATTATTAGAGCATTATCCCATGCGAGGAAAGGCTAAATAAAGAAAGCCCCTCCAAAAAAAGAAAAAAAAGAAAAGAAAGGCCCCCCCAAAAAAGAAAGGCCCCAAAAAAGGGACAATTGCTACTATCTTTTTCCACACTTGTGCTTCAAAGTAGCACCATGTTCTTCATGATAGAGAGTCTCATGTTTAGTCACTTTCATATACTAGTGGGAATTTTCATTATAGAACTTGGCTTGTATATTCCAACGATGGGCTTCCTCAAATGCCCTAGGTCTTCGTGAGCAAGCAAGTTCGATGCACACCCACTTAGTTTATTTTGTTGAGATTTTATACATTTTTAGATCTAGTACATCCGTTGCATGGCAATCCCTACTCACTCACATTGATATATATTGATGGGCATCTCCATAGTCCGTTAATACGCCTAGTCGATGTGAGACTATCTCCCTCCTTTTTGTCTTCTCCACAACCACCTCTCTATTCCACATAATGCTATGTCCATGGCTCACGCTCATGTATTTCGTGAAAGTTGAAAGGTTTGAAAGAATTGAGTATGAAAACAAGTGCTTGGCTGAAACCGGGGTTGTGCATGATATGAATATTTTGTGTGATGAAGAGGGAGCATAGACAGACTATATGATTTTGTAGGGATAACTTTATTTAGCCATAGTATCTTGAGAAGACATATATTTTTTGTTAGTATGCTTGAAGCATTATTATTTATTATGTCAATATAGGCTCTTGAATCTTTCAGATCTGAACATTCATGCCACAATTAAGAGAATTACATTGAAAATTATGTTGGTTAGCATTCCACATAAAAAATTCTGTTTTATCATTTACCCACTCGAGGACGAGCAGGAATTAAGCTTGGGGATGCTTGATACGTCTCCAACGTATCTATAATTTTTGATTGTTCCATGCTATTATATTATCCTTCTAGGATGTTTTATGGGCTTTAATATACACTTTTATATGATTTTTGGGACTAACCTATTAACCAAGAGCCCACTGCCAGTTTCTGTTTTTCTCCTGTTTTAGGGTTTTACAGAAAAGGAATATCAAACGAAGTCCAATTGACGTGCTAATTTTTGATGATTTTTTCTAGACCAAAAGAAGCCCCCGAAGTAAAAGAGTTGGGCCAGGAGAGCCACGGGCTGCCCATGAGGGTGGGGGGCGTGCCCTGGGCAGTATCTCGTGGACAGCCTAGAAGCCCCCCTGACTTGTGCCCTACGCCAAAAAATCCTATAAATACTGAAACCTTCGGAAATTAACCTAGATCGGGAGTTCCGCCGCCGAAAGCTTCTGTAGTCACCGAAAGCCAATCTACACCCGTTTTGGCACCCTGCCAGAGGGGGGGGAGTCCCTCTCTGGTGGCTATCTTCATCATCACGGCGCTCTGACGAGGAGGGAGTAGTCCACCCTCGGGGCTGAGGGTATGTATCAGTAGCTATGTGTTTGATCTCTCTCTCGTGTTCTTGAGATGGCACGATCTTGATGTACCGCGAGCTTTGCTATTATACTTGGATCTTATGATGCTTCTCCCCCTCTACTCTCTTGTAATGGATGGAGTTTTCCCTTGGAAGTTATCTTATCGGATTGAGTCTTTAAGGATTTGAGAACACTTGATGTATGTCTTGCACGTGTTTATCTGTGGTGACAATGGGATATCATGTGATGCACTTGGTGTATGTTTTGGTGATCAACTTGCGGGTTCCGTGACCTTGGGAATCTATGCATAGGGGTTGGCACACATTTTCGTCTTGACTCTCCGGTAGAAACTTTGGGGCACTCATTGAAGTTCTATGTGTTGGTTGAATAGATGTTTCTGAGATTGTGTGATGCATATCGTATAATCATGCCCACGGATACTTGAGGTGACAATGGAGTATCTAGGTGACATTAGGGTTTTGATTAATTTGTGTCTTAAGGTGTTATTCTAGTACGAACTCTATGATAGATTGAATGTTACTACAGACTCTTGAATAGATCGATGAGAAAGAATAAATTTGAGGTGGTTTTGTACCCTATCATAATCTCTTTGTTTGTTCTCCGCTATTAGTGACTTTGGAGTGACTCTTTGTTCCATGTCGAGGGCTAGTAATATGATCCAATTATGTTATCCTTACTGAGAGAACTTGCACTAGTGAAAGTATGAACCCTAGGCCTTGTTTCCTATCATTGCAACACCGTTTATGCTCACGTTTACCACTTGCTACCTTGCTGTTTTTATATTTTTTAGTTTACAAAAACCTATATCTACCATCCATATTGCACTTGTATCACCATCTCTTCGCCGAACTAGTGCACCTATACAATTTACCATTGTATTGGGTGTGTTGGGGACACAAGAGACTCTTTGTTATTTGGTTGCAGGGTTGTTTGAGAGAGACCATCTTCATCCTATGCCTCCCACAGATTGATAAACCTTAGGTCATCCACTTGAGGGAAATTTGCTACTGTCCTACAAACCTCTGCACTTGGAGGCCCAACAACGTATACAAGAAGAAGGTTGCATAGTAGACATCAGGGCGGCGCCCCCCTTTCCTTCCTCCTCTCCCCTCCTTCCTTCCCTCCTACTCCTACTCTTGGAAGGGGGTGAATCCTACTCTCGGTGGGAGTAGGACTCCTCATAGGGCGCGCCATAGAGGGCCGGCCTCTCCCCCTCCTCCACTCCTTTATATACGGGGGTGGGGGCACCCCATAGACACACAAGTTGATCATTGATCTTTTAGCCGTGTGCGGTGCCCCCTCCATAGAAACACACCTCGGTCATATCGTTGCAGTGCTTAGGCGAAGCCCTGCATCGGTAACTTCATCATCATCGTCATCACGCCGTGGTGCTGACGGAACTCTCCCTCGAAGCTCTACTGGATCGTGAGTTTGTGGGACGTCACCGAGTTGAACGTGTGCAGATCGCAGAGGTGCCGTACGTTCGGTACTAGGATCGGTCGATCGTGAAGACATACGACTACATCAACCGTGTTTTCATAACATTTCCGCTTCGGTCTACGAGGGTACGTGGACGACACTCTCCCCTCTCGTTGCTATGCATCACCATAATCTTGCGTGTGCGTAGGGATTTTTTTTTGAAATACTACGTTCCCCAACAGTGGCATCATGAGCCTAGTTTATGCATAGATGTTATATGCACGAGTAGAACACAAGTGAGTTGTGGACAATACTAGTCATACAGCTTACCAACATGTCATACTTTGATTCGATGGTATTGTTGGATGAAGCAGCCCATACCGACATTACGCGTACGCTTACACGAGACTGGTTCTACCGACGTGCTTCGCACATAGGTGGCTGGTGGGTGTCAGTTTCTCCAACTTTAGTTGAATCAAGTGTGGCTACGCCCGGTCCTTGTGAAGGTTAAAACAACACATACTTGACGAAATGGCGTTGTGGTTTTGATGCGTAGGTAAGAATGGTTATTGCTAAGCCCGTAGCAGCCATGTAAAACTTGCAACAACAAAGTAGAGGACGTCTAACTTGTTTTTGCAGGGCATGTTGTGATGTGATATGGTCAAGACATGATGCTAAATTTTATTGTATGGGATGATCATGTTTTGTAACAGAGTTATCAACAACCGACAGGAGCCATATGGTTGTCCCTTTATTGTATGAAATGAAATCGCCATGTAATTGCTTTACTTTATCACTAAGCGATAGCGATAGTAGTAGAAGCAATAGTTGGAGAGACGACAACGATGCTACGATGGAGATCAAGGTGTCACGCCGGTGACGATGGTGATCATGACAGTGCTTTGGAGATGAAGATCAAAGGCACAAGGTGATGATGGCCATATCATATCACTTATATTGATTGCATGTGATGTTTATCTTTTATGCATCTTATTTTGCTTAGATCGACGGTAGCATCATAAGATGATCTCTCACTAAATTTCAAGGTATAAGTGTTCTCCCTGAGTATGCACCGTTGCGAAAGTTCGTCGTGCCGAGACACCACGTGATGATCGGGTGTGATAAGCTCTAGTTCACATACAATGGGTGCAAGCCATTTTTACACACGCAGAATACTCGGGTTAAACTTGACGAGCCTAGCATATGCAGATATGGCCTCGGAACACTGGAGACTCAAAGTTCGAGCGTGAATCATATAGTAGATATGATCAACATAAGGTGTTCACCATTGAAAACTACTCCATCTCACGTGATGATCGAACATGGTTTAGTTGATATGGATCACGTGATCACTTAGATGATTAGAGGGATGTCTGTCTAAGTGGGAGTTCTTAAGTAATTTGATTAGTTGAACTTTAATCTATCATGAACTTAGTACCTGATAGTATTTTGCATGTCTATGTTGTTGTAGATAGATGGCCCGTGGTGTTGTTCCGTTGAATTTTAATGCGTTCCTAGAGAAAGCTAAGTTGAAAGATGATGGTAGCAACTACACGGACTGGGTCCGTAACTTGAGGATTATCCTCATTGCTGCACAGAAGAATTATGTCTTTGAAGCACCGCTAGGTGACAAGCCCCCTCCAGCTAATGTAGACGCTTTGAATGTCTGACAAACATGGTCTGATGACTACTCGATAGTTCAGTGTGCCATGCTTTATGGCTTAGAATCGGGACTTCAAAGACGTTTTGAACGTCATGGAGCATATGAGATGTTCCAAGAGTTGAAGTTAATATTTCAAGGAAATGCCCGAATTGAGAGATATGAAGTCTCCAATAAGTTCTACAGCTGCAAGATGGAGGAGAACAGTTCTATCAGTGAACACATACTCAGAATGTCTAGGTACTACAATCACATGACTGAACTTGGTTGCAAAGTTGACGAAGATAGTGTTATTGATAGAGTTCTTCAATCACTGCCACCAAGATATAAAGGCTTCGTGATGAACTATAATATGCAAGGGATGTAGAAGACAATTCCCGAGCTCTTCGCTATGCTCAAAGCTGCGGAGGTAGAAATCAAAAAGGAGCATCAAGTGCTGATGGTTAACAAGACCACTAGTTTTAAGAAAAAGGGCAAGGGAAAGAAGGGGAACTTCAAGAAGAATAGCAAGACAGTTGCTACTCCCATGAAGAAACCCAAGTCTGGAGCCAGGCCTGAAACTGAGTGCTTCTACTGCAAAGGGACTCGACACTGGAAGCGAAACTGCCCCAAGTATTTGGTGGATAAGAAGGATGGCAAAGTGAACAAAGGTATATGTGATATACATGTTATTAATGTGTACCTTACTAATGCTCGTAGTAGCACCTGGGTATTTGATACTGGTTCGGTTGCTAATATTTGTAACTCGAAACAAGGGCTACAGATTAAACGAAGATTAGCTAAGGACGAGGTGACGATGCGCGTGGGAAATGGTTCCAGAGTCGATATGATCGCCGTCGGCACACTACCTCTACATCTACCTTCGGGATTAGTATTAGACCTGAATAATTGTTATTTGCTGCCAGCATTAAGCATGAACATTATATCTGGATCTTGTTTATTGCGAGACGGTTATTCATCTAAATATGAGAATAATGGTTGTTCTATTTATATGAGTAATATCTTTTATGGTCATGCACCCTTGAAGAGTGGTATATTCTTGTTGGATCTCGATCGTAGTGATACACATATTCATAATATTGAAGCCAAAAGATGCAAGGTTAATAATGATAGTGCAACTTATTTGTGGCACTGCCATTTAGGTCATATTGGTGTAAAGCGCATGAAGAAACTCCATACCGATGGACTTTTGGAATCACTTTATTATGAATCACTTGGTGCTTGCGAACCATGCCTCATGGGTAAGATGACTAAGACTCCGTTCTCCGGAACAATGGAGCAAGCAACTGATTTGTTGGCAATCATACATACTGATGGATGTGGACCGATGAGTGTTGAGGCTCGCGGCGGGTATCGTTATTTTCTGACCTTCACTGATGATTTGAGCAGATATGGGTATATCTACTTGATGAAACACAAGTCTGAAACAATTGAAAAGTTCAAAGAATTTTAGAGTGAAGTAGAGAATCTTTGTAACAAGAAAATAAAGTTTCTTCGATCTGATCGTGGAGGCGAATATTTGAGTTACGAGTTTGGTCTTCATTTGAAACAGTGTGGAATAGTTTCACAACTCACGCCACCTGGAACACCACAGCGTAATGGTGTGTCCGAACGTCGTAACCGTACTTTATTAGATATGGTGCGATCTATGATGTCTCTTACCAATTTACCACTATCGTTTTGTGGTTATGCTTTAGAGAAAGCTGCATTCACGTTAAATAGGTGTGACGCCCCAAGACCGACGCTCCAGAAGACTTCCAACTATTCCGGGTTTCGCCGTGTGTTTCTTTTGCTTGCTTTATTTATTTTTTGCATTGCATCACGTGCATTGCATTCGCATGTTTTCACAAAACTTGTAGTCATTCGTAGTTGCCGCTTCCTTCCTTGTCTCCGTGGCTTGTTGTCATTCCGCTTGTCGTCAATTATCTTTCTCCGTCCAACAACAAACTTGACCGTGTCCGCCTAACCCCTCTTTGCGTAGTGTATCGACCCCTTGTCTGCGTCCGAAACTGCCCCGAACCAGAACCGGTCTGTCGTTACTGATGGATCTGGATCATCCCCAAACATCTCTAAAAGATATCCGTTTTCTTATTTGAACGCCCTACCTATTTTTTCTCTCGACCGTCTGATTCCAATCGGATGATCCAGATTACCCCTCATAGCACCTACTTGCTATATATACTCCTAGACCAATCCCTAAAACCTAGGCTTCCTGTCCAATCCTCCTCGTCGCCGCCACCTACCAAATCCATCCACCCACCTCCCTCGTCTTCAGCGCCCGACCAACCAGCCTCCTCCTACATGGATTCCGCCCCGCACAACCCAGCCATCGATATGGATCGCCCGATCCAGATCGGACGACCACAAGGCAGCCCGCAGTCCCTCCTGCCCAATTCCCAAATCGAGCTCGGCTCGATCCCGAGCTCCTCAACGCCGCCATCGGGCGAGCCACCTGGACCGTGCCCCGTCGACCCCTGCAGGCAGCGCCCCTGCCCTTCATCTATCTCTTCTGATATGTTCTCTCCTCCCCGTAACTTCCCTCTCCCTCTCCAGGAACTTCTCCACTCCGCCATGGTTGCCGCCCGTGCAAGCCCCCGCCGTCGCCGGTCACGAACGTCGGCAGATCCGGCCGGGAGCCGTCGGATCCGGCCACCTTTGACACGTTCCTGAGCGCCCTCTACCTCGTCAAGCCCCCAGCGCCATCGCAGTCCTGCACCTCTGCTTCCCCTTCGTCCCCTGCTTCAGGTCAAGCAGCGCTCGCTGCCTCGAGCATGTTGACCAGGTCAACCGCACCAGTGCGCACGCAGTGCTGCTGCCGGCCTGCTTCCGCCAAGGGCCAACAACCGGCCTCCTCCAGCCCATCTGCTACCCGCGAGGCCGCCTCCACCGAATGGGCTTGGCCCATGGAGAGGACCCCTGCAACCAGCCAGATTGGGCCCATGTTTGTTTTCTTTTTTTCCTCCTTCCTGTGAATTCAACATTTTATCCAGAGTTTACAGATTTGCAGAAAACCCCTCAAACATCATGCATTTAATAACTTCACCACCGGGCTTTATATGTAAAAACTTTATATATGAAAATTGCTTAGAATATTGTGTAGATTATTAATATGCAACTTTCATTCATGTTAAAAATGTTTAAATTGCGGTTTGCATTAATGTGGTTAAATGACATGCTAAAATAGTTTATTTCATAACTAAATAACCGTGGCTCCAAATGTAATAAACTTTATATGTAAATGGGGTGGAAAATGCATAGATTAACATGGCGCACTTTGATTTGCTTTTTAACAACATTAAAAATATGGTAATAGGCAGAACATTACCAAATTCAAAATATGCACATGGGGATTTTCTGGAATTATTGTTTATTGTTTCTGGCCCTATTTAAATTGCCTAGATAGGTAGTTTAATTGTGCTTCACCTCTTGCCATGTTAAAAACATTTAAACTTGTTGGGTTCATAACGAGAGCAAACTAAATAATGGAATGTGGTGTTTTATCAATATGCAACTCGTTGCATATTGAGCTCCACTTAAATTGTAGTGCTGTTTGTTGCACTTTGCCATGCCATGCATAATTAAACCGGACATGCATCATACTTGTTTATGCATCATATGCTATGCTTATGCTTGCGTGTTTACCGTGTTGTTTGCTTCTTTCCGGTTGCTTCTCTCGTTAGCTTTGGTTTCGCTCCGGAGTTGTGAGGATTCGTTCGACTACCTCTGCTTGTCTTCTTCATGGACTCTTTCTTCTTCCTTGCGGGATCCCAGGCAAGATGACCGTTCCCTGATATCACCTTTATCTTTGCCTTGCTAGTTGTCTCGCTCTATAGTTATGCCTCGATGCCTATTCCTGTTTTGTCAGCCTCCTATGTTGCCATGAAACACTCTAACCGCCTTTCCTAGCAAATCGTTGATTGGCTAAGTACGCTTTTGCTCAGCCCCTCTTATAGCGTTGTTAGTTGCAGGTGAAGTTTGAAGATTGCTCCATGTTGGACTCGTTTATTTGGATAACACAATATATATCTTAATTAAACTAATGCACATATATATTGGCAATGGGTGGAAGGCTTGGCCTTCTGCTTGGTGTTTTGTTCCACTCATGCCACCTTAGGACCCGATAAACCTGTGTTATGTTCCTTGACTTTGCGTTCCTAACACGGTTGGAGTTTATGGGCCCCTCTTGATAATTCGCACTGCTTAAAGCTTTTCCAGCAAGACCCAACTTTGGTACTACATTTTCCTAACAACTAAAACTTGCCGAGGGAGTAATTAACCTGAGGATTTATTAATCAACCCCCGGGCCAGTGCTCGTTTTGAGTGTTGGTCCAACCGAGAGTCGTGTGCGGTACCCCCCTTGGCAACTTGGTCTTTGGTCACTGTACGCTGTGCTCATCCGGTCCTGGCCTGAGACGAGATACGCACGGCTATTATTAGGGTGTCGGCACGCCGGGAAGTCTTGCTGGATTAGTTTTACCTTTGTTGAAATATCTTGAGCACGGGATTCCGAGAATACTCAAGTCTTCCCACCTTGGAGTTGCGAATCCGCAGATCGTGAGCATGTGATGGGCAAAGTTGGGACACCCCTGTAGGGTTTTGAACTTTCGAAAGCCATGCCCGCGGTTATGTGGCATATGGGAATTTGTCAATATCCAGTTGTAGATAACTTGACACCATATCCTTAAGAATACACTACCTGTGTAGGTAACCATGATGGTCTCCTTCCGAATGGCTTTGGGAAGTGAACAAGGTGGGATTATGTATGAACGTAAGTAGCTAGGATCACTTCTTGATCAACTTGGCGACCGTTGGCACATATTCTCATCTCGCTCTGAACTTGTAAGCTAGTTGCTTAGTGCTTGCTGCATCCACTTTATTACCCCTCCACACCTAAAGGCTTTGTTAGTTTTGATACCTGGGAATGGGATTGCTGAGTCCTTGTGACTCACAGATTACTACAAATACTAGATGCAGATACACCCGAGAATGTTGCAGGAGATGGATCAGAACTTCACTGGGAGTTCAATGAAGAGCGTGGTCGTTTCTATGTTACGTATCTCGACGATCAGTAGTGGTTCCTACTAGGGGCGATCAGGTGTCACATCCCTAGCCTTTGGTACTGCCTAGTGGGTGAATCTTGCTTGCATCATGTTTAAGCTTTCAGAAAGTTGAAATGGGGATTGATCAACCCTAATACCAAATGAACTCAACTAGGGTTTACGAAAAATACTTTTCAGTGTACCCAAAATACCCTTCACAAAATGTTCATCATTTTTGGTCTTGGCTAAAACCTCTGCCAAAAATGGTTTCATAATTTTTGGAGCCATTCTGGATTTTTGAATTTAATCATAAAGTATTTGCATTTGGGCATTTAAATGCTACTAATTATTTGAAATGTCCAAATAATCCTAAACTGAAATGTTCCATGTTGTTTATGGCTTAAACAGTGGGCATGAGCAGTTTGGTGATTTTTGAAAATGCTCTGGCATTTTTAATAAAGCCAAAACAAATGTCAAAAATAGAAAACAGAAACAGTTTTAGAAGAGAGAGAGAGAGAAAACCACATGAGGTTAGCTGCGCAGCCCACCTGGTGGCCCACTTACCTGGCCCAGCCCACCAGAGCCGCCACCGTCTCCCACCTCGCGCCAAAAGGACGCGAGGCATGTGGCCACCGCGCACCGGCATGCGCCCGGCCACCTCCTCCCTCCCTGCCTACCTGGCTCCTCCTCGACGCGTCCGGACGAAGCCACGTGACCCCCAGAGCCATCTAGCTCTCCCTCTCTCTCCCTCGAATGCTCTTCCCCTCCTCTGTTCTCCTTACCGAACGCGCCCGCTGCCGCCAGCGAGAACCACCGAGGCCACCATCCACCCCTCGCCCTGCCGTCCAGCTTTGAAGCACCGCCGCGTCCTCCTCGTCCTCTCCACCGAGCTACGGGACGTCGGGAGGCTCTGCTTCGTCGTCACCGCGTTCGTCTTCAACCTCCGGCCCCCGGCGACCTCGCCGTCGATTCGCGACGTCCGCCGCCTCCCCGAGCTCGCCGAAGCCACCCTGCACTCGCCGTGAGCTCCTCTTCCTTCTCCCCCTAACCACGTCGCTCGAGCTGCCCCTAACCCCGTTGGCCATCGCGGCCAAGAGCTCGGCTACGCCGGCCATGTCGCCGTCGTGGCCACAGATGTGTAAGCTCGAAACCGAGCGCGTCACCGTGCTCTGCACATCACCAGGAGGTCGTAGCACCTCTCTGCGCCTCCTCCCATGCACCGCATCGTCGTCCTCGTCGATGCCCAAACTCCGGCCGCCGCCTCGCTGATGGCTTCTCGCCCCTCGTTGGTTACCCCAAGTGGAAGGTTTGAGATGCAGTGTAGCGGTAGTTTTCCCTTGGTAAAGATACCAAGGATCGAATTCTCCTGAGACTCCAAGGTTCAACAAGAAGGTGTCAACTGCTAACGGCGCCAGATACTTAGCAATCAACTTGGACCTGCACACAGATACAAATAACTTTGCTCCCAACGAGTACAGAGAGGTTGTCAATCGCTCCGGCCTTGTCGTTTACAAAGGATCAAACGCAAGAGATAATAGTGATAGGTATTACTGCAACTAGTAAGTAAAAGCAGAAAGTAAATAGCGGATGTGATCAGTGATGGTAATATGGACCGGGGTCCCATGATGTTCACTAGTGATGTCTCTCTCCCAAAAGACGATAAAACAGCTATGTGAGGTAAACGAATTACAGCTGGGCAATTGACAGGATTTTGTGCGCAAACCAATGCTAACTATGCTACAAGAAAGGTTGAGGCTCAAAAGCATGGGCGGTACGCCAAGGTAAGTAGACCGAAATCCATCTGCATCTACGACTAATCATCCACCTTGAGATATCTATCCAGAACATCTCGCTGGTATTAAGTTGCGAGTCCCACCCATAGTGTAAACTCAAAGCAACAGACAACTGCATTGAAAGAACTTTGCGTAAAGTAAACAATCCTTGCACCCGCGAGTACAAGCACCGTTGTTTTCCCCCTTGTGGCAACAACACATCCCCTAGACTCATGTTTCTGTCACTCAAGCTATTCATCGAGGGGCATGAACCCACAATCAAGCATAACGTTCCCTCTTGGAGTTACTACCTACTACTTGGCCAAAGCAATAAACAGCAACGGAGAACATGCAAGAATTACTCAAGAACATAAATATAAAAGAGGTAAATCAAATATATTACTCACACACAATCTGAACATAATCTCACAATCCATCGGATCCCAGCAAACTCAACATAGCAACAACATAAGGATTACATATGTGCCTCGATCATGTAGGGCAGCTCACGAGGTCTAATTAGTGAAGCACAAAGAGGGGAGGAGAACATCACATAGCTACTGGTCATGGACCCATGGTCCAAGGGAGACTACTCACAACTCATCCGGGAGGCGTCCATGGTGGTGGAGAGGCTCCCGATGGTGGTTCTCCCCTCCGGCAGGGTGCCGAGAAGAGTTCTCCTGGTGCTCCCGATCTTGGAAGCGCGGTGGCGGCGGAACAGAGATGAGATCGCGAAAAAGGGTTCCGTCCTCGAGGGTTTCGGGACGCGGTGTAAATATATGCCAAAGGGGGGCATCAGCGGAGACCTGGGGGGCCTAGGCGCCCCCCTGGCGCGGCCAGGAGGGGGGCTGCGCCACCAGGGCGCCTGGAGCCCTGGTGGCCCCCCTCCGGCCCTACTTTGGCCGCAAGGAAGCTTCCGGAACGCTGATTTTTTATATAATTTTTCCGGGATTTTTCTGGCAGTTTACGTAATGGGAAAACCTGAAATACAAAAACAGCAGAAAACAGAAACTGGCACTGGGGTGCACTGAGTTAATAGGTTAGTCCAAATATGATCAAAAGTGTATGGAAGTGTATAAATATCATAGCAATATCACACAAAAGAGGCATGGAGCAAGCAGAAATTATAGATACGTTTTGGACGTATCACTCGCTCGTCGCCGGCGCCTTTCCCGGCCACCCCGCGGTCTCCTGTGTGGCTAGCTAGATGCGGTTGTGTGCGGGCTACCTTCTGGTGGTCTTCGCACAAGCAGCCGCCGCCTGTAGCGCAGCCCGGCGAGCTTCCGCCGCGGTTTTGGTCGCCGCCGGCCAAACTCCGGCGACCGCCGATGTGGCTTGGTCATTAGGACTAAACCCCCCTAATTAGCCACCTGACTGCCACTGACGGCGGGCCCCACAGCTGGGTCAAACCTAGTTAGCGTGGGTTTTGACCGGGATTAGTCCCTGTGTCACTTACGTGTGGACCCCACACGTCAGGTTTGACCTGGACCAGCCGCTGTTGACTTGCTGACGTCACACAGACGTCATGCTGATGCAGTAATGTTTTCTGGAATTTAAAATAAATCTTAAATGATTTATTTATTTCAGAAAATTGCCAAAACTTCTAAAAATCACAGAAAATAATCTATAACCCCAATGAAAATATTTTATATATGAAAAATGATCATAAAAATTCAAGGAATCTGGTTATGGCATTTTCATGCATGTTTGAACAAGTTAAACCTGCTGATCAGGTCAAATCAATTAAATGACAATTAAATAATCACATATGGAGTTTGAATTTGAACCTTTGGTTCAAAGCAACTTCATTTAATATGGTTGCTAGTTGCATTAGCTCAATATAAAGCATATTGCCATGTCATGATCATGCATCATATTGTCGCATTGCATTGATTGTGTTCTCTCTTGTTTGCCGGTGTTTGTCCCCTCTCAGTAGACGCTGTTCCGACGATGTGACCGATGACACTGATGAAGACACAGTACTATCTTCAGAAGTGCCAGGCAAGCAAAACCTCATTGAGCATTCCGATACAATCCCACTCTCTTGCCCTTGCTCTCTTTTACAGCATTAGGACAACAACGCTTCAACTGTTACCTGCTGCGGTAGTTGAACCCCTTTCCATTGCATGACTTGTCATTGCCATAGTAAATAGTTGAAACCCACTAGCATGAGTAGGAGTTTTTTGAGCCATGTTGTGCCTACTCATTCATGCTTTCTGGTTATGCCTGCTATTGCTTAGAGTTGTGTTAGGTCTAATCCATCAGGGATGAATTGGAATGTGGTGAACATGTCCTACTGTTGAGAGCTAAGTGTGTGAACACGATTTGGTAAAGGTACCGATGAGAGGCCATGTAGGAGTACATGGTGGGTTGTCTCATTGCAGCCGTCCTCAGGAACTGAGTTCTGTGTTTGTGATCCATGACCAGTTACTACCATGCATTGGGCCAGAAACCAATGGACCCTCTCGACTTATTAACTGCCCTTGTCCTCTGTCCAGGAGTTGCAACTAGTTTATGGTGTTTGTAGTTTACTGGAGGTCATGCGCAGCACTGACCCTCGGGGTGGGCTGTGACACGGCAGGTACGTGACACGGTGTACCGATCGCCCGTTTGGTGACTCAGGAACCCTGTACACATCGTTTGGGGCTGTGAGCGACACCCTGGTCGGATCTCCCCACGGATGGAACCCAAATAGGCGATAAACCTGGACTAGAGACTTGTGTGGTTAGTCAGGTCGTGGCCGACACCCTCGCCAGGCTTCCGCTTGAAGGTTGCCGAGATACATGACGTGTACATGGCGGTAAGTGGCGAGAGCGTGTGTGAAGAAGTACACCCCTGCATGGTTTTATATGATCTATTCGAATAGCCGTGTCCGCGGTAATGGACTTCTGGGTTACCTGTACAGTTCATAGACAAGTGGAAGTGGATACTCTAAAACACGCAAGATAAGCGTGAGTGCTATGGATGGCCTTCTCATAGGGAGACGGGAGCGGATCCATAGTGGTGTATTGTTTGGTGAATATGTGGACTCGTGTGCGCCACCTCAAAAGAGTTACTTGCAGTCGTAGTTCAGGATAGCCACCGAGTCAAAGCTGGCTTGCTGCAGTCAAACTCCACCACCCCTTAGTTGATACTGATGCATATGTAGCTAGTTCTGATGTAAGTCTTGCTGAGTACCTTTGTACTCACGTTTTCTTAATTTATGTTTTTGCAGAGAGACTTCAGTCTCACTAGTGGTTCCGCGTGGACTTCGACGTTTAGCTTGTTACATCAGCTACGATCTTGTACCCTTGGGAGGGTCTTGTAGATAGTCAGGCTCCTCAGCCTTTTTCATTTGTAGTTGTCTGTACTCAGACATGTTATGCTTCCGTTGCCTGTATGCTTTGTATGTTGGGTCATGTGACCTCTGCTTGTAATAAATGTTATGATGGCTCTTCTGGGCCTTTATCTATATGAGTTGTTGAGTTATGTTGTGATGCCATGTTGTACAACACATACTTGCATGTTATGCGTACGTGTAATGTGTATTGCTATGTGTGGGATCCGACACCTAGTTGTATACCCTCGGTAGCCTATCTTACAGGGAAATGTCTCCTAGTGCTTCCACTGAGCCTTGGTAGCTTGCTACTGCTCCGGAACACTTAGGCTGGCCGGCATGTGTCCTTCTTCGTTCCTGTGTCTGTCCCTTAGGGGAAATGTCACGCGTTGTTCCTTTAAGTCCTTGTAGCTTGCTACGACTTGGGTTCATACGTTGATGACCGACACGTTCGTTGTTGGGTCATGTATGCATGTCTCTGTAATTTAGCGCCACTTTTGGTTTATAACTAGTCATGTCGGCCCGGGTTCTCTATCATATGGATGCTAGCGACACTATCATATACGTGTTCCAAAATGCGCAAACGGTCCCGAGCCAGGTAAGGTGGCACCCGTGGGGATACCGTGCGTGAGGCCGCAAAGTGATATGATGTGTTACAGGCTAGACCTGTGTGACTTAGGATCGGGGTCCTGACAGCTTTGGTATCAGATCCTGACTGCCTGTAGGATTAGTAAGCCAAACTAGTCGAAGTTGTGTCTAGAAACTCTTTAGTTATATTAAGGGAATTGAGTTTCGAACGGAACGTAAGGATCTTTTTACTTCTCTACCTTATGACCTTCTGATCCGAGTCACCCTCTTCTTTTCTACGGGGTTAAGAAACTAGGATTCTCATTCTATTTATCAGGATCACGTTAATGTGGTTTCAACCCTCAGTTCAATTTCTACTACTTCTGTTTGTTCAACTGTTGGTCTCAGAACCTTGACATTATGATGTTGAGTGGTTATGCTATCTTTGTGCATGAGTCTCAAAGGTAACTTTCGAGCATTTACAACTGTTATGCTGTCCGAGTCATCCCAGGTTGCTAAATAATCTGATGCATTTGCAAACCTTTCCTCCCTGTTTCCGATGTCCTTTTAGGCCAGATTAATCACACTAGTCGGTCTGTGGAGGTACTCCGTTACCTCGACACATGTGTTGGAGTTATTATTATGACCCTAGGTGTCCTAAAGAATCACCCTGTAATCTAGCAATACTCTGTATTCCCAATGTGATGATTATGGCTATCATTATCGAAAGCATCCCGTGATGCCATTTAGTTAGTAGGCATTCTATTTCTGGGTTCTTGAACCCAAGATTCATTCTACCTACTTCATGTTGGTAGTATTTGCTCGTCCCTTTAGGATATTAGTAACCTTGTGATAGTCCTCGAGGTCCGTGGTGGATCGTTCTTCCAATACCATGAACCGTTATGGCAGAAGTTCCTCTGAACCAAAAGATCACAACCAGAGTGCTCTTGAGTAGTACTCCATTCATATTGTGACTCTGCAAGTCCTACCTGTCTGCATGGATTATCCGGAAGAAATATGTTGAAAGTTCGACATGCTAGTCTACGCATCCACAACTCGGAAAGTTATATGTTCCTTTGAGTTGTCCCCTTTTAGTTGTATTCTGACCTTCGTCTATCAATTGATAGTCAGGAGTAGTCGTGCATTCGTGTTGATCAATGCCTTTTACTTCTGTGGTCCGTCAAGCCATTCTATTCGGAATGACTAGGAGAAACAAACCCCAGTACCTCATCCATATCCAGGATTGGGTTAAAGCAGTTGTACTCCATAGATCAAAATGCAATCAAGCTTTTGATCCGTTCTACTCTGAAGTGTTACCCTCTTTACGTCAGGATCGTCATGAGAATTGCACTATCTCTTATGAACTCTTGATACAGTGATACTTCTCACCATGATCATTCATTCCTCGGCTCCGTGTTGTTGTAACCGGAATACTGACAAGGGAATCGTGATGTGTGTAGTCAATACCCCTAGCAACTCCGTTGCCTGGTAGTTAATGGGCGGTAATCTCATTCTTAGCATGTTGGATACAGAATCATCATTCTAAGAATGATCGTGCTACCTAGTCCTTATTTCTGGTGCACTCTCTGATCAATGAGTTAGGTTTGTGTCAAGCTCTCGCTCTTTTGATCATATCGCCTTGCCCTGAAAAGCAAGATTGTTCTCGGGCTTAGCAACATATCGTTGGTTCGTGATTTACGAATATCTTCTCAGAAGTATTACCAGGTTGTCCCCTGATCGCTATGTTGAGCTCGTGATTAAGTTGGTTTTCTTATAAACCACCCCTTCCCCGAGAATGTGTGTGGGATACCCTGAACTAGTTGGTTAAGCTAAACAACAACTTGGAGAGTTGGAATATAAAAGCTTGCCTGACTTAGTTCCTTCCAAGGGATATCTTTTGTGTGTGTGTGTTGAAGAAAGATGATATCTTCATCGATTGATCCTCGCGATCAATTGTTGGATCCATTGTCTTGACAAAACCTTGATTTGAGTGTGGGCTATTATCAAATCAAATCAGAACCAATGATGTTCATAACGTTGTCTTACTCGTGGATGTCCCTCGAGCATACCTCATTATATCTCTTGGTCTGACCAATGCTACCATCTTGTTCATATAAATTGTGGAATTCCATCTTCATGGATATCTCGATGAGCCGTTGTTGAGCCCATCAACATCGTTTATCTTGACCACGATTCATGTCAAACATTTAAGTTGGTATTGGAAATATATAAGCATTATCTTCATGTCCCATTCATGAAGCATATGTGCGAATGAAAGGAGTGACTTCCTCTAATTCATGAGCATTTGATGCAAGTTGCCACCGTGAATTTGAGGAAGCTTGTTTTTACCTCCTCTGGAATCATCCCAATTCAGTCATGCATACGTGCGAAGTATTCTATGGTCTGATAGACTGATCATCTCCATTCCATATGTATCCCTAGCACACCAAGCCACTGATTGATTTGTTCAAGGAGAAGAAGTTTCTTTTTAAGAGCTAGACTTATGCAAGGACTTCGATATCCTCGTTGATGGTTCCCCCTGAACTCGGTAGTGTTTCGTTATAAGACTACTACGTGGTCATGCTTGTCTTGGACAACGTGTTCACATGTATGTAGCAGAACCAGCTCATGTTTTGGAGCCTGCTATCATAGTTCACTCTCCAAAAATCTCGCAACGCCATCTCGTCGATTTGTGTTGTAAACTTTCATTTTTCTTTCTAGACTCGATGAGTCTGGAATATCCTGTCACCAACCAGAACTGAATCTCAGGCAGATGTGATGGTTGGAGCATTTCCCAAGAACTATAATATTGGTCTCTCGATAACCGGTAAAGTGGATGTTGTGGCCAACGCACCCAGCCAGAAGACCTATTGTTGTAGTATCTTGATTGAAGAAGTTGGCCACCTCCCCATAAGGATTTCATAGGATTTACTCCCTAATTGTTCCTTATGGATTGTTGTGCTCTTGAAGTCCGACCTTTTACTTGACGTTCTAGGTACCAAACCATTTTAATAAATGGGTTACGCTAGCACATGAAGGAGAACATTAGAAGCGGAGTGCTAATTGTCTCTCGGCCGATCATCCAGATTTTGCCCCTTGACTCCGCTAAGGTGAAATCTGAGAAAGTGTTATCTTCCTTTGCATCTGCATCGTCCATCGCTATTCATCATGGTCATATGTTGTGTTGTCAGCACCATTGGCACGGATAATGGTAACACCTTGATGATTATGGAAATGCTCAAGTTCTTGAGAGCACGCACAAGCACAAGGTGTTATCACTGGCACTAACCGTGATTGCTCCCAGTATTCTTGGTTATGCTATAACCTCTCAAAGAGTAGTTTCACTCTCTACTGTTGGGTTTCTTCCCAGTTACCAGAATCATTCCCAGCATTTGCATTTTGTTCCCAGGTTGCACCGCCAATGTGCCAATTTTCCATGGGCTGCCCTTCTCAGCCCCTGTTGTTCAGGATTATCTTTAGAAGTGGACTTGCCATGGGTCCCATCCATTTCCTGTGATAAGAAAAAAATCACCATTATGTTGTCTTCAACAAGGTAGTCCACATCATCCATGCTAGTCGGAGTATGTCGTTCTCTCGAACTCCGTCAAACGATCGTTTGTGATTGCCTTAGGCTGGTATATAGAATTTCAATGATCTCTATATCAAAAGTAACTCTTTTTACCACTTAAGGGAATAATTCTACGCATCACCTTCTCTAAGGTGCCCAGTTTGGTGACATCGATCACCATCTTCTTAGGTGTGGAATTATTGCCACTAAGTGAACCTTCATCGTTTGTTTCACTCCATCCTTTTGGATGTGTGTTCCGTGTCTCGGCTCAAGAGATGGTTCAACGTCTCGCTCCATGAGTTGATATTGAGTTGTCCATCTTTCAAAAGATCAATTTTGGAGAGTTGTTTCATCGTCACTGTGTTGGACAAAGATCTCGAAAGCAAGGATGTCAGGATCGACATGAGGCAAGCAGTCAACATTCATATGAAGGACAGTTGGATCATGAAGATTGTGTTAGCTCGTGTCCCCTCTGTCTTCTTACCTCACGTCCTGAATCTCGGGACGAGATTCTTGTTTAGTGGGGGTGAGTTATCACATCCCTAGCCTCTGGTACTGCCTAGTGAGTGAATCTTGCTTGCATCATGTTTAAGCTTTCAGAAAGTTGAAATGGGGATTGATCAACCCTAATACCAAATGAACTCAACTAGGGTTTACTAAAAATACTTTTCAATGTACCCAAAATGCCCTTCACAAAATGCTCATCATTTTTGGTCTTGGCTAAAACCTCTGCCAAAAATGGTTTCATAATTTTTGGAGCCATTCTGGATTTTTGAATTTAATCATAAAGTATTTGCATTTGGGCATTTAAATGCTACTAATTATTTGAAATGTCCAAATAATCCTAAACTGAAATGTTCCATGTTGTTTATGGCTTAAACAGTGGGCATGAGCAGTTTGGTGATTTTTGAAAATGCTCTGGCATTTTTAATAAAGACAAAACAAATGTCAAAAATAGAAAACAGAAACAGTTTTAGAAAAGAGAGAGAGAGAGAAAACCACCTGAGGTTACCTGCACAGCCCACCTGGTGGCCCACTTACCTGGCCCAGCCCACCAGAGCCGCCACCGTCTCCCACCTCGCGCCAGAAGGACGCGTGGCATGTGGCCACCGCGCACCGGTATGCGCCCGACCACCTCCTTCCTCCCTGCCTGCCTGGCTCCTCCTCGACGCGTCCGTATGAAGCCACGTGACCCCCAGAGCCGTCTAGCTCTCCCTCTCTCTCCCCCGAATGCTCTCCCCCTCCTCTGTTCTCCTCATTGAACGCGCCCGCCGCCGCTAGCGAGAACCACCGAGGCCACCGTCCACCCCTCGCCCTGTCGTGCAGCTTAGAAGCACTGCCGCATCCTCCTCGTCCTCTCCATCGAGCTACGTGACGCCGGGAGGCTCTGCTTCGTCGTCACCGCGTTCGTCTTCAACCTCCGGCCGCTGGCGACCTCGCCGTCGATTCGCGACGTCCGCCGCCTCCCCGAGCTCGCCGAAGCCACCCCTGCACTCGCAGTGAGCTCCTCTTCCTTTCCCCCCTAGCCATGTCGCTCGAGCTGCCCCCTAACCCCGTTGGCCATCACGGTCGAGAGCTCGGCTCCGCCGGCCATGTCACCGTCGTGGCCACAAATGCGTAAGCTCGAAACCGAGCGCGTCACCATGCTCAGCACATCACCAGGAGGTCGTAGCACCTCTCTGCGCCTCCTCTCATGCACGGCATCGTCGTCCTCGTCGATGCCCGAACTCCGGCCACCGCCTCGCTCGTCGCCGGCGTGTTTCCCGGCCACCCCGCGGTTTCCTGTGTGGCTAGCTAGATGCGGGCGTGTGCGGGCTACCTTCTGGTGGTCTTCGCACGACTAGCCGCCCCTATAGCGCCCGGCGAGCTTCCGCCGCAGTTTTGGTCGCCGCCGGCCAAATTCCGACGACCGCCGAAGTGGCTTGGTCATTAGGACTAAACCCCCCTAATTAGCCACCTAACTGGCACTGACGGTGGGCCCCACAGCTGGGTCAAACCTAGTCAGCGTGGGTTTTGAGCGGGATTAGTCTATGTGTCACTGACGTGTGGACCCCACACGTCAGGTTTGACCTGGACCAGCCGCTGTTGACTTGCTGACGTCACATAGACGTCATGCTGACGTAGTAATGTTTTCTGGAATTTAAAATAAATCTTAAATGATTTATTTATTTCAGAAAATTGCCAAAACTTCTAAAAATCACAGAAAATAATCTATAACCCCAATGAAAATAATTTATATATGAAAAATGATCAGAAAAATTCAAGGAATCTGGTTATGGCATTTTCATGCATGTTTGAACAAGTTAGACCTGCTGATCAGGTCAAATCAATTAAATGACAATTATATAATCACATATGGAGTTTGAATTTGAACCTTTGGTTCAAACAACTTCATTTAATATGGTTGCTAGTTGCATTAGCTCAATCAACAGCATATTGCCATGTCATGATCATGCATCATATTGTCGCATTGCATTGATTGTGTTCTCTCTTGTTTGCCGGTGTTTGTCCCCTCTCAGTAGACGCTGTTCGGACGATGTGATCGATGACACTAATGAAGACACAGTACTATCTTCAGAACTGCCAGGCAAGCAAAACCTCATTGAGCATTCCGATACAATCCCACTCTCTCGCCCTTGCTCTCTTTTACTGCATTAGGACAACAACGCTTCAACTGTTACCTGCTGCGGTAGTTGAACCCCTTTCCACTGCATGACCTGTCATTGCCACAATAAATAGTTGAAACCCACTAGCATGAGTAGGAGTTTTTTGAGCCATGTTGTGCCTACTCATTCATGCTTTCTGGTTATGCCTGCTATTGCTTAGAGTTGTGTCAGGTCTGATCCATCGGGGATGAATTGGAATGTGGTGAACATGTCCTACTGTTGAGAGCTAAGTGTGTGAACACGATTTGGTAAAGGTAGCGATGAGAGGCCATGTAGGAGTACATGGTGGGTTGTCTCATTGCAGCCGTCCTCAAGAACTGAGTTCTGTGTTTGTGATCCATGACCAGTTACTACCATACATTGGGCCCGAAACCAATGGACCCTCTCAACTTATTAACTGCCCTTGTCCTCTGTCCAGGAGTTGCAACTAGTTTCTGGTGTCTGTAGTTTACTGGAGGTCGTGCGCAGCGCTGACCCTCGGGGTGGGCTCTGACGCGGCAGGTACGTGGCATGGTGTACCGGTCGCCCGTTTGGTGACTCGGGAACCATGTACACATCGTTTGGGGCCGTGAGAGACACCCCGGCCGGATCTCCCCACGGATGGAACCCAAATAGGCGATAAACCTGGACTAGAGACTTGTGTGGTTAGTCAGGTCGTGGCCGACACCCTTGCCAGGCTTCCGCTTGAAGGTTGCTGAGATACATGACATGTACATGGCGGTAAGTGGCGAGAGCGTGTGTGAAGAAGTACACCCCTGCAGGGTTTTATATGATCTATTCAAATAGCCGTGTCCGCGGTAATGGACTTCCGGGTTACCTGTACAGTTCATAGACAAGTGGAAGTGGATACTCTAAAACACGCAAGATAAGCGTGAGTGCTATGGATGGCCTTCTCATAGGGAGACGGGAGCGGATCCATAGTGGTGTATTGTTTGGTGAATATGTGGACTCGTGTGCACCACCTCAAAAGAGTTACTTGCAGTCGTAGTTCAGGATAGCCACCGAGTCAAAGCTGGCTTGCTGCAGTCAAACTCCACCACCCCTTTGTTGATACTGATGCATATGTAGCTAGTTCTGAAGTAAGTCTTGGTGAGTACCTTTGTACTCACGTTTGCTTAATTTATGTTTTTGCACAGAGACTTCAGTCTCACTAGTGGTTCCGCATGGACTTTGATGTTTAGCTTGTTACCTCAGCTACGATCTTCTACCCTTGGGAGGGTCTTGTAGATAGTCAGGCTCCTCAGCCTTTTTCATTTGTAGTTGTCTGTACTCAGACATATTATGCTTCCGTTGCCTGTATGCTCTGTATATTGGGTCATGTGACCTCTATTTGTAATAAATGTTATGATGGCTCTTCTAGGCCTTTATCTATATGAGTTGTTGAGTTATGTTGTGATGCCATGTTGTACAGCACATACTTGCATGTTATGCGTACGTGTAATGTGTATTGCTATGTGTGGGATCCGACACCTAGTTGTATACCCTTGGTAGCCTATCTTACAGGGAAATGTCTCCTAGTGCTTCCACTGAGCCTTGGTAGCTTGCTACTGCTCCGGAACACTTAGGCTGGCCAGCATGTGTCCTTCTTTGTTCCTGTGTCTGTCCCTTAGGGGAAATGTCACGCGTTGTTCCTTTAAGTCCTTGTAGCTTGCTACGACTTGGGTTCATACGTTGATGACCGACATGTTCGTTGCTCGGTCATGTATGCCTGTCTCTGTAATTTAGCGCCACTTTTGGTTTATAACTAGTCTTGTCGGCCCAGGTTCTCTGTCATATGGATGCTGGCGACACTATCATATACGTGTGCCAAAATGCGCAAACGATCCCGAGCCAGGTAAGGTGGCACCCGTGGGGATACCGTGCGTGAGGCCGCAAAGTGATATGATGTGTTACAGGCTAGACCTGTGTGACTTAGGATCGGGGTCCTGACATCAGGACTTGTGTTTGTGGTATCTTTTCCCGTTTGGTTTTCGTCCGTTGTCGGACCTTGTGTTATTTGGATGAATGTATGTTATTGTATTTCATTGTGTGACGTGGCGAGTGTAAGCCAACTATTTACTCTTTCATCCCTGAACTTCTACATGAGTTGTGCAAAGATACCACGCTTGCGATCATTCCAGAATGTGCTTATGTCTCTAAGTCGTGCCTTGACACGTAGGAGATATAGTCGCATCCTGGGCATTACAAGTTGGTATTCAGAGCCTTCTCCGACCTAGGAGCCCCTTGATTGATCGAACCACTGACGGTTGAGTCTAGGCACACACACAAAATGTTTTGAGTCATATATATATATATATATATATATATATATATATATATATATATATATATATATATATATATATATATATATATATATATATATATATATCGGAGAGTAGGATTTCTTTTTACTCCTCATCCCCTTCGTCGCTCTGGTGAGGACTCCTGACGTTGTTTTATCATCACTATCCTCAATTTTCACCAATTTTTTAGGATAACGCGGGTATTGTTTGGATTGTTCCGATATCTTTGTGACGAGAATTCTGTCTTGGTGCCTCCCGTCTATTTAGGCGGAGTCCCGGGGAGTTGAGATCTGAGGTATTGTTGTCCCATTGTGTATCGTTTCAGTTCTGGAATACCAGAGGCGGCCGACATTGAAAACTCTTCTATGCATGTCTGGTGGTGAGATAACCTCGACGTCACCCAGTACTGGGGGGTTAGTTCGGCAGTATTGCCACAGCTAGTATAGAGGATGAGTTTCGAAGGTCCGAGGTAAACAATTTTCGAAGGTGCCTGGTTATGTGTTGACGGATGGATACAACTGGATATAGGATTTATTAGTTGAGTGATATGCGGTGCTTCCCCTGTATCCCCAACACTAGATTGCATAACCAGAAAGCTTCAGGAATTAATAGGTGGGATTCAAGTAGCTCTTAGGTAATCTTCCAATGGGTGCATGATATGAGGTTGGGGGTTCAACATCTAGTGGAGAGGCTATCATGGGCGTTGTTGCACTAGGGGGTTGCATCTTAAAGGATCCTTGGCTATGCTGATCCAGGGATTGCAATGCCCTTTGTAACATGTGCCATGGGGCATTCATCATGAACATGCAGGATGAAACCTCTATTATGTATTTGTTCCATCTGTTACCTTGTTGTTTTATTCTATCATTTTGTTCTCCCAAGTGGCTTCTCGACAAGTTGATGTACCATTGAACTTACGGAATTCATTCGTTCAGTTCTCTGTTCTAATGATGTTGTGAAGATTATGTTGCAACATATCTATTCTTTGTTTTGTTTTGATTGTGGTATTCGAGTTGCTTTGATGTCAAATGTTGATTCCATACCTTCCCTAATCGGTGTTCTCATATTTCTATCCTTTGTCAACCGGTGTGTTTCTCGTCAAGTTGATTCGACCCTTTTCATCTTTTGCAAGTTCAATCCTCAGTTCTGTCCAACCGGCGTCGTTTTCCCCATCCCAAGTTGCCTTTTTTTCCCCACCCTCCTACCCCTTTTCTTTATGGAGACAGAGTCCTTAATCAAGTGTCCTTATATTCTTGTGATGTCTCTTCAATGTTTTATCCGGTGATTTCTCATGAAAATGCTCAGATTCAAGTTTATCATTCTCCGTTCTCGTTTCTTCTCCGGTGGATTTAATTCAAGCTTTGGTGTTGATTATATCCTTCCTCCTATTTCACATGTTTTCCCATGTTGAAATTTCTTATCCGAAGTCTCTCTTGCTTATTCAACTCTCTCTAATTCTTCTCCGGATTGCTGAAGATATCTCGGAAGATTCGTGTTTCAATTCTTAATCCGTTCAAGCTATTTTGAGGATTGTCATCTTATTCAAGCCATTTAATTCAAACGATGCAATATCTCTTAAGCAATCTTTCTGAACGGTGATTTCTTTTGAGTGGGCCCTAACCCACAGGTTTATTCCCAGGATCTTACCCAACTCTTCTAGTTTTCCGGAGTTATTCTCAAATTCTTTTCAAGTTTGATGTAAGAATGGATCTCTCATCAGTCAAATGTATCCTCCAAGATCGCTTTCAAATTCTTTTCATCGTTGGTTCAACCTTCTAATTTTTCGTTCCGGAGTGCCTCAACAACTAATGGTTGTGTATCTCATCGTCTTCTCAGATTTGAAGACTAAGGAAGAGTTCCTCTTGAATCCTTACCCGTTCTTCTAAAGATTCATGGTTCTAGCTTCATGCCATCCTCATTATTGTTCCGATTGTGAGAAATTCTTTTTATACCCATCTGAAGCATTTCATGAATTCTTTCCATTGTGATCCTCCGAAGGCCATCATTTCAGAAGATTTCTTCATTCTCAGTTTGCAACTTCGTCCTCTAACTATTCTTAATTGATGCCTCTTCGTTCGTCTCCATATTCTTACGATGGTTCATTCAAGATTACTCTTCCGTTGTTATCGTATCAATTCATTTGTTCTTTTCATAATCCTACCGGTGATTCGTTGAATACTTTCTCAAGATTGTGCGAGATCTCTCTTTAATTCTTTGCAACAAGAATAAGTAGTATGACAAATCCATTGGTTGTCATCAATTTAAATTGGTGAAGGGTACTCATAACATAATTCTTATTCTTGTTCCTTCCAAGTGTTTAATTCCTTTGTTCGGAGTTTGTTCATGATTAATAAACTCTAGGTTCGAAGGGTTTCATCTTTCTTTCCGGAGTTCCAAGTTTTCCCATTATCTCATCACGAAGCTTCATCTAATCATTGCAAGGCTTGAATCTTATTCTTTTCATCTTTCATTTCTCATCCTTTTCTTACCAGAGTTCTTCATGGTGGTTCATCATGATTTAATTCATCCTCGAAGTGTTCTTCAAGATTCTTGTTGGAGGAGCTCAAGTATTCTTCATCGTGCACTCCGAAGTGCAATTCTTTGTACCTTATCGTTCGAGATGGTGTTATGTCATTCTTGGCAATTTCCTCCATGTTTCATGATTCACAAGTTATCAAGAATGAGATATTTAAAACCATCATTTCTCTTTCTTGAGGAGATCTTTCGACCCTTCAATCTCTATGTTGGAGTAATCTTGGGTTGCATTTCACCTAAAATTTTTCTCTAAGGATTGTACTATTTATGGTGCTTATAAATGACCCAGTTTTCTTCATTTATCCTCCTACGGAAATAAGTTTTTTGTTTCCTTGTTGATCTCAATCCAATCAATTGTTTACCGTTAGTGGCCGGTTGTCACATCATAATGTTGAGATGTTTTCCATAAGCCCACAACAAGCTTATTCTTCTCGTTGTTGAATTTCCAACAAATTTTTCCAATCCATCTTTGTAAGGATGCTCTTTCAAATTCAGTTGTGGAGAAGTTGTCTTTTTATTCACCGTTCTTTTCTTTCCATCAATCTAGCTTCTATTCTTTCGTTCCGGAGGTATTGTGGTCTTGATCTCTTCGTTCCGTCATCTCGTTTGGTCAAGATCATGTTCTTTTCCTTGTTTATCTATTTATCCGGAGTGTTGTATTCTCCATTCAAATTCTCTCATCTTATCAAGTTTTGCCTCTCTTTTCAACCGGAGTGTTGTCTAAAATCTTTCTTACCCCTTGTGCCATTCTTTAAATTATTTCAGAGGCAGTGTGTTGTTGTTTTCATCAAGTATCATCCCAACTTGGCAAGTTCATGTCCAATTCCTTCCATTCACAATCGGAATGCTGTCCAAATTCTTTCGTTTATTCCTTCTCTAGCTTTATTTAACCGGAGTGGGTTTTAAATTCTTCCATGAGCCTTGAGCTCTTCGTTTAAGTCTTTGAAACCTTCAAATTCTAGTGCTGTCCCTTGTTCCTCCTTTTTACCAGAGTGCTCTCAACCTCCTTCATCTCCGTTCTATTTTTTCATTCAAGATTATTCAATCTCTTAAGGTTCGTGGTTTCACTCGTTTGTCAAGAAGCAACTTTGTTTTACCTCTTCCTTTCCTCTTCTATCCGGTGCCATCTCCAGGATCTCGGGTCGAGATCCTCTGTTAGTGTGGGAGAGTTGTGACGCCCCAAGACCGACGCTCCAGAAGACTTCCAACAATTTTGGGTTTCGCCGTGTGTTTCATTTGCTTGCTTTATTTATTTATTGCATTGCATCATGTGCATTGCATTCGCATGTTTTCAAAAAATTTGTAGTCGTTCGTAGTTGCCGCTTCCCTCCTTGTCTCCGTGGCTTGTTGTCACTCCGCTTGTCGTCGTTGATCTTTCTCCGTCCAATAACAAACTTGACCGTGTCCGCCTAACCCCTCTTTGCGCAGTGCATCGACCCCTCGTGTGCGTCCGAAACTGCCCCGAACCCGAACCGGTCTGTCGTTACCGATGGATACGGATCATCCCCAAACATCCCTAAAACATCTCCGTTTTCTTATTTGAATGCCCTACCTATTTTTTGTCTCGACCGCCTCATTCCAATCGGATGATCCAGATTACCCCTCATATCACCTACTTGCTATATATACTCCTAGACCAATCCCTAAAACATAGGCTTCCTGTCCAATCCTCCTCGTCACCGCCACCTACCAAATCCATCCACCCACCTCCCTCGTCTTCAGCGCCCGACCAACCAGCCTCCTCCTACCTGGATTCCGCCCCGCACAACCCAGCCATCGATCTGGATCGCCCGATCCAGATCGGACGACCACAAGGCACCCCGCAGTCCCTCCTGCCCAATTCCCAGATCGAGCTCGGCTCGGTCCCGAGCTCCTCAACGCCGCCGTCCGACGAGCCACCTGGACCAAGCCCCGTCGACCCTTACAGGCGGCGACCCTACCCTTCAACTCTCCCTTCTGCTCTGTTCTCTCCTCCCCGTAACTTCTCTCTCCTTCTCCAGGAACTTCTCCACTCCGCCATGGCTGCCGCCCGTGCAAGCCCCCGTTGCCGCCGGTCGCGAACGTCGGCAGATCCGTCCGGGAGCCATCGGATCCGGCCACCTTCGACCCGTTCCTGAGCGCCCTCTGCCTCGTCAAGCCCCCAGCGCCATCGCAGTCCCACACCTCTGCTTCCTCTTCGTCCCCTGCTTCAGGTCAAGTAGCGCTCGCTGCCTCGAGCATGTTAACCAGGTCGACCGCACCAGCACGCACGCAGCGCTGCAGCCGGCCTGCTTCTGCCAAGGGCCAACAACCGGCCTCCTCCAGCCCATCTGCTACCCGCGAGACCGCCTCCATCGACTGGGCTTGGCCCATGGTGAGGACCCCCCAACCAGCCAGATTGGGCCAATGTTTTTTTCTCCTTCCTGCAAATTCAACATTTTATCCAGAGTTTACAGATTTGCATAAAACCCCTCAAACATAATGCATTTAATAACTCCACAACCGGGCTTTATATGTAAAAACTTTATATATGAAAATTGCTCAGAATATTGTGCAGATTATTAATATGCAACTTTCATTCATGTTAAAAATGTTTAAATTGCGGTTTGCATTAATGTGGTTAAGTGACACGCTAAAATGGTTTATTTCATAACTAAATAACCGTAGCTCCAAATGTAATAAACTTTATATGTAAATGGGGTGAAAAAATGCATAGATTAAATGGCGCACTTTGTTTTGCTGTTTAGCAACATTAAAATATGGTAATAGGCAGAATAGTACCAAATACAAAACATGCACATGGGGATTTTCCGGAATTATTGTTTATTGTTTCTGGCCCTATTTAAATTGCCTAGTTAGGTAGTTTAATTGTGATTCACCTCTTGCCATGTTAAAAACATTTAAACTTGCTGGGTTCATAACGAGAGCAAACTAAATAATGGAATGTGGTATTTTGTTAATATGCAACTTGTTGCATATTGAGCTCCACTTAAATTGTAGTGCTGTTTGTTGCACTTTGCCATGCCATGCATAATTAAACCGGACATGCATCATACTTGTTTGTGCATCATATGCTATGCTTATGCTTGTGTGTTTACCGTGTTGTTTGCTTCTTTCCGGTTACGTCTCTCGTTAGCTTTGGTTTCGCTCCGGAGTTGTGAGGATTCGTTCGACTACCTCTGTTTGTCTTCTTCATGGACTCGTTCTTCTTCCTTGCGGGATCCCATGCAAGATGACCGTTCCCCGATATCACCTCTATCTTTGCCTTGCTAGTTGTCTCGCTCTATATTTATGCCTCGATGCCTATTCCTGTTTTGTCAGCCTCCTATGTTGCCATGAAACACTCTAACTGCCTTCCTAGCAAACCGTTGATTGGCTAAGTACGCTTTTGCTTAGCCCCTTTTCTAGCATTGTTAGTTGCAGGTGAAGTTTGAAGATTGATCCATGTTGGACTCGTTTATTGGGATAACACAATATATATTTTAATTAAACTAATGCACATATATATTGGCAATGGGTGCAAGGCTTGGCCTTCTGCTTGGTGTTTTGTTCCACTCATGCCACCTTAGGACCCGATAAACCGGTGTTATGTTCCTTGATTTTGCGTTCCTAACACGGTTGGGGTTTATGGGCCATCTTGATAATTCGCACTGCTTAAAGCTTTTCCAGCAAGACCCAACTTTGGTACTACATTTTCCTAACTAAAACTTGCCGAGGGAGTAATTAACCCGAGGATTTATTAATCAACCCCCGGGCCAGTGCTCGTTTTGAGTTTTGGTCCAACCAAGAGTCGTGTGCGGTACCCCCCTTGGCAACTTGGGTCTTTGGTCACTGTACGCTGTGCTCATCCGGTCGTGGCCTGGGACGAGATACGCGCGGCTACTATCAGGGTGTTGGCACACCGGGAGGTCTTGCTAGATTAGTTTTACCTTTGTCGAAATATCTTGAGCACGGGATTCCGAGAATACTCGGGTCTTCCCACCTTGGAGTTGCGACTCCGCTGATCGTGAGCTTGTGATGGGCTAAGTTAGGACACCCCTGCAGGGTTTTGAACTTTCGAAAGCCGTGCCCGTGGTTATGTGGCAGATGGCAATTTGTTAATATCCGGTTGTAGATAACTTGACACCATATCCTTAAGAATACACTACCTGTGTGGGTAACTGTGATGGTCTCTTTCCGAAGGGCTTAGGGAAGTGAACACGATGGATTTATGTATGAACGTGAGTAGCTAGGATCACTTCTTGATCAACTTGGTGACCGTTGGCACATATTCTCATCTCGCTCTGAACTCGTAAGCTAGTTGCTTAGTGCTTGATGCAGCCACTTTATTACCCCTCCACACCTAAAGGCTTTGTTAGTTTTGATACCCGGGAATGGGATTGCTGAGTCCTTGTGACTCACAGATTACTACAAACACCAGATGTAGGTACAGCCGAGAACGTTGCAGGAGATGGATCAGAACTTCACTGGGAGTTCGATGAAGAGCATGGTCGTTTCTATGTTACGTATCCCGACGATCAGTAGTGGTTACTACTAGGGGCGATCATGACTTGTGTTTGTGGTATCTTTTCCCATTTGGTTTTCATCCTTTGTCGGACCCTGTGTTATTTGGATGAATGTATGTTATTGTATTTCATTGTGTGACGTGGCGAGTGTAAGCCAACTATTTACTCTTTCATCCCCGAACTTATACATGAGTTGTGCAAAGATACCACGCTTGCGATCATTCCAGAATGCGCTTATGTCTCTAAGTCGTGCCTCGACACGTAGGAGATATAGTCGTATCCTGGGCATTACAATAGGGCACCATCTAAATCCGTTGAGACGATGCCTTATGAACCGTGGTTTGGCAAGAAACCAAAGTTGTCGTTTCTTAAAGTTTGGGGCTGCGATGCTTTTGTAAAAAAGCTTCAACCTGATAAGCTCAAACCCAAGTCGGAGAAATGTGTCTTCATAGGATACCCAAAGGAAACGGTTGGGTACACCTTCTATCACAGATCCGAAGGCAAGATATTTGTTTCTAAGAATGGATCCTTTCTAGAGAAGGAGTTTCTCTCGAAAGAAGTGAGTGGGAGGAAAGTAGAACTTGATGAGGTAATTGTACCTTCTCCCGAATTGGAAAGTAGTAAATCACAGAAACTAGTTCAAGTGATTCCTACACCAATTAGTGAGGAAGCTAATAATGATGATCATGAAACTTCGGATCAAGTTACTACTGAACCTCGTAGGTCAACCAGAGTACGTTCTGCACCAGAGTGGTATGGCATCCCAGTTCTGGAAGTCATGTTACTAGACCATGATGAACCTACGAACTATGAGGAAGCGATGATGAGCCCAGATTCCGCAAAATGGCTTGAGGCCATGAAATCTGAGATGGGATCCATGTGTGAGAACAAAGTGTGTACTTTGGTTGACTTGCCCGATGATCGGCAAGCCATTGAAAATAAATGGATCTTCAAGAGGAAGACTGACGCTGACGGTAATGTTACTTTCTATAAAGCTCGACTTGTGGCGAAAGGTTTTCGACAAGTTCAAGGAGTTGACTGCAATGGGACTTTCTCACCCGTAACGATGTTTAAGTCTATCCGAATCATGTTAGCAATTGCCGCATTTTATGATTATGAAATTTGGCCAATGGATGTCAAAACTGCTTTCCTTAATGGATACCTCAAAGAGGAGTTGTATATGATGCAACCAGAAGGTTTTGTCGATCCTAAAGGTGCTAACAAAGTGTGCAAGCTCCAGCGATCCGTCTATGGACTGGTGCAAGCATCTCGGAGTTGGAATATACGCTTTGATGAGGTGATCAAAGCATATGGTTTTATACAGGCTTTTGGAGAAGCCTGTATTTACAAGAAAGTGAGTGGGAGCTCTGTAGCATTTCTGATATTATATGTGGATGCCATATTATTGATTGGAAATGATATAGAATTTCTGGATAGCATAAAAGGATACTTGAAATTTTTTTTTTCAATGAAAGACCTCGGTGAAGCTGCTTATATATTAGGCATCAATATCTATAGATATACATCAAGACGTTTAATTGGACTTTCACAAAGCACATACCTTGATAAAGTTTTGAAGAAGTTTAAAATGGATCAGTCGAAGAAAGGGTTCTTACCTGTGTTACACGGTGTGAAGTTGAGTAAGACTCAATCCCCGACCACTGCAGAAGATAGAGAGAAAATGAAAGGTGTTCCCTATGCTTCAGCCATAGGCTCTATCATGTATGCAATGCTGTGTACCTGACCTGATGTGTGCCTTGCTATTAGTTTAGCAAGGAGGTACCAAAGTAATCCAGGAGTGGATCACTGGACAGCGGTCAAGAACATCCTGAAATACCCAAAAAGGACTAAGGATGTGTTTCTCGTTTATGGAGGTGACAAAGAGCTCGTCGTAAATGGTTGCGTCGATTCAAGCTTTGACACTGACCCGGATGACTCTAAGTCACAAACCTGATACATGTTTTTATGAACGGTGGAGCTGTCAGTTGGTGCAATTCTAAAAAAGCATCATGGCGGGATCTAGATGTGAAGCGGAGTACATAGCTGCTTTGGAAGTAGCAAATGAAGGAGTCTAGATGAAGGAGTTTATATCTGATCTAGGTGTCATACCCAGTGCATCGAATCCAATGAAAATATTTTTTGACAATACTGGTGCATTTGCCTTGGCAAAGGAATCTAGATTTCACAAAAGAACCAAGCACATCAAGAGACGCTTCAATTCCATCCGCGACCAAGTCAAGGAGGGAGACATAGAGATTTGCAAGATACATATGGATTTGAATGTTGCATACCCATTGACTAAGCCTCTCTCACGAGCAAAACATGATCAGCACCAAGACTCCATGGGTGTTAGAATCATTATTGTGTAATCTATATTATTGACTCTAGTGCAAGTGGGAGACTGAAGGAAATATGCCCTAGAGGCAATAATAAAGTTGTTATTTATATTTCCTTATATCATGATATATGTTTATTATTCATGCTAGAATTGTATTAACCAGAAACATTATACATGTGTGAATATATAGACAAACAAAGTGTCACTAGTATGCCTCTACTTGACTAGCTCGTTGAATCAAAGATGGTTATGTTTCCTAGCCATAGACATGAGTTGTCATTTGATTAACGGGATCACATCATTGGTGAATGATGTGATTGACTTGACCCATTCCGTTAGCTTAGCACTTGATCATTTAGTTTTACTGCTATTGCTTTCTTCATGACTTATACATCTTCCTATGACTATGAGATTATGCAACTCCCGAATACCGGAGGAACACCTTGTGTGCTATCAAACGTCACAACGTAACTGGGTGATTATAAAGATGCTCTACATGTGTCTCCAAAGGTGTTTGTGGTGTTGGCATAGATCGAGAATAGGATTTGTCACTCCGAGTGTCGGAGAGGTATCTCTGGGCCCTCTCGGTAATGCACATCACTATAAGCCTTGCAAGCAAATGACTAACGAGTTGGTCACGAGATGATGCATTGCATAATGAGTAAAGAGACTTGTCGGTAACGATATTGAACTAGGTATTGAGATACCGACGATCGAATCTCGGGCAAGTAACATACCGATGACAAAGGGAACAACGTATATTGTTATGCGGTTTGACCGATAAAGATCTTTGTAGAATATGTAGGAACCAATATGAGCATCTAGGTTCTGCTATTGGTTATTGACCGGAGATGAGTCTCAGTCATGTTTACATAGTTCTCGAACCCGTAGGGTCTGCACACTTAATGTTCGGTGACGATTGGTATTATGAGTTTATGAGTTTTGATGTACCGAAGATAGTTCGGAGTCCCGGGTATGATCACGGACATGACGAGGAGTCTCGGAATGTTCGAGATATCAAGATCGATATATTAGAAGCCTATGTTTGGACATCGGAAAGGTTCTGGATGAGTTCGGGCATTTACCGGAGTACCGGGGGGCTACCGGACCCCCCCGGGGAGTGTAATGGGCCTCACGGGCCTTGGGAGAGAGAGGAAGGGGCAGCCGGGGCAGGCCGCGCACCCCCTCCCCATCTAATCTGAATTGGACAAGGCAGGGGGTGCGGCGTCCCCTTTCCTTCCTCCTCTCCCCTCCTTCCTTTCCTCCTACTCCTACTCTTGGAAGGGGGGAATCCTACTCCCGGTGGGAGTAGGACTCCTCCTAGGGCGCGCCATAGAGGGCCAGCCCTCCCCCTCCTCCACTCCTTTATATACGGGGGTGGGGGGCACCCCATAGACACACAAGTTGATCATTGATCTTTTAGCCGTGTGCGGTGCCCCCCTCCACAAAAACACACCTCGGTCATATCGTTGCAGTGCTTAGGCGAAGCCCTGCGTCGGTAACTTCATCATCACCGTCATCACGCCGTCGTGCTGAAGGAACTCTCCCTCGAAGCTCTACTGGATCGTGAGTTCGTGAGACGTCACCGAGCTGAACGTGTGCAGATCGCGGAGGTGCCGTACGTTCGGTACTAGGATCGGTCGGTCGTGAAGACGTACCACTACATCAACTGTGTTGTCATAACGCTTCTGCTTCGGTCTACGAGGGTACGTGGACGACGCTCTCCCCTCTCGTTGCTATACATCTCCATAATCTTAGGTGTGCGTATGGAATTTTTTTGAAATACTATGTTCCCCAACAGGCTCATCATCGCTTCCTCATAGTTCGCAGGTTCGTCATGGTCTAGTAACATTACTTCTAGAACTGGGTTACCGTACCACTCTAGCGCGGAACGTACTCTGGTTGATCTACGATGTTCAGTAGTTTACTTGATCCGAAGTTTCTGAAGGAAATATGCCCTAGTGGCAATAATAAAGTTGTTATTTATATTTCCTTATACATCATGATAAATGTCTTTTATTCATGCTAGAATTGTATTAACCGGAAACTTAGTACATGTGTGAATACATAGACAAAATAGAGTGTCCCTAGTATGCCTCTACTTGACTAGCTCGTTAATCAAAGATGGTTATGTTTCCTAACCACAGACATGAGTTGTCGTTTGATCAACCGGATCACATCATTAGGAGAATGATGTGATGAACAAGACCCATCCGTTAGCTTAGCAACTTGATCGTTTGGTTTTTCTTCTATTGCTTTCTTCATGACTTATACATGTTCCTATGACTATGAGATTATGCAACTCCCGAATACCGGAGGAACACCTTGTGTGCTATCAAACGTCACAACGTAACTGGATGAATATAAAGATGCTCTACAGGTGTCTCCGAAGGTGTTTGTGGTGTTGGCATAGATCCAGAATATGATTTCTCACTCTGAGTGTCGGAGAGGTATCTCTGGGCCCGCTCGGTAATATACATCGTAATAAGCCTTGCAAGCAAACGACTAATGAGTCAGTCACGAGATGATGTATTACGAAACAGGTAAAGAGACTTCCCAGTGACGAGATTGAACTAGGTATGATGATACCAACGATCGAATCTCGGGCAAGTAACATACCTATGACAAAGGGAACAACGTATGTTGTTATGCGGTTTGACCGATAAAGATCTTCGTAGAATATGTAGGAACCAATATGAGCATCCAGGTTCCGCTATTGGTTATTGACCAGAGATGAGTCTCGGTCATGTCTACATAGTTCTCGAACCCATAGGGTCCGCACGCTTAATGTTTGATGATAATCGGTATTATGAGTTTATGTGTTGTGATGTACCGAAGGTTGTTCGGAGTCCCGAATGTGATCACGGACATGATGAGGAGTCTCGAAATGGTCGAGACATAAAGATTGATATACTGGAAGGTTATATTCGGACACCGGAAGGGTTCCGGGGGTCACTGAGGGAGTCCTGGATTCAAGGGTCCTCGGGCATCCGGGTCGATGAAGCTGGGCCGTATTGATGGGCCACGAAGATAGAAGCAGAAGACTTTCCCCCGTAATCGGTCAGGACTCCTATGTACGTAGAAAGGCAGGCATGATGTCCGGAAGTAGCTATTACTTCCTCCCCAAGTCACCTTTGTAACTCTAGGCTCCCTCCGGCGTGTATATAAGCCGGAGGGTTTAGTCTGTAGAGGCTAACGACAAAGTCATCACATCCTCATAGGCTAGGCTTTAGGGTTTAGCCATTACGATCTCGAGGTAGATCAACTCTTGTAACACATATTTATCAAGATCAATAAAGCAGGAAGTAGGGTATTACCTCGATCGAGAGGGCCTGAATGTGGGTAAACATCGTATCCCCAGTCCCCTGTTACCATCAATCCTTTGACACATAGCTTGGGCCCCCCTACCCGAGATCTGCCGGTTTTGACAGTGACAATGGTGCTTTCATTGAGAGCTATGCTACACGCTCGCAATAAGTGATCGATGGCTCGTCTCATCGTCAATGATGAGATCACCCTCGGAAACAACTTGGCCACTGGCCAGGTTCTTCATCTCGGCGGGTTCAATGTATGCGCCCGCGTGGCCTCCGGGCTGGCCGCACTCCCTGCGGTCATCGAGCATCACCTTTATGTTGACTCCGGCAACTCCGATGATGCAACCTTGACAAATCTCTTGCCCTTAAACGAGCTGCTGGATCGCATCGCCGCCCTGGGGCTTTCATCGCCAGGAGATCAGATCGGACCTAAATCTGGTCAGGATGAGGTTGATCCCATCCCGATCACTCATCTGGTGGCGGCAGTCGAGGACGGAGCTAAAGATACTCCCCCTCTTGAGATGGAGACCGTTATAGTTCGGATCTCCGAACCCATCGAGCCGAACACGCCCCTATTGGGTGGCACTTTGTGTTTTTCGAGCTCTGGGATTGACGCTGGGCCCACGGAATGATCAAATCCTGCCGAGCCCAGATCATCCACACCGGAGGTTATAAAACCCTGAATATCACGTTGGGCCAGGATCTAAAATTACCAACACCCACCCACCCTGGGAAAAACTCTCCAAGTAAATCCGGATCCCCGGACATAATCGATCTCGCGAACATGCAGCAGGAGCCCGAGGAGACAGTCAATCACTTTTGGGCCAGATTCCTGCTTGTTAAGAGCAAGATTAAGGACTACTGCAACGATGATGAGGTCCACTTATTTCACCGCAACTGTATGGATGAGGGAGTTAGAACGCCCTCAACCGACGTCGTGTTCTGAGTTTCACAGACCTGCCGCACTTAGTACGAAAGTACTGCGCAATGGAAAACACTTGGAAAGCCCAGAATACACCTCTGGAACAGTCCATATTCGGACAACACATTGTTAAGGCCAAACGGACATACCCTAGCAGGTCATCCAAAAATATGCCTATTGGCAAGAAGAACAAACCTTCTATAGGACGCAGGTCCATACTGGATGAACTGCTCGATAAACCTTGCCAAATACATGTAACCCCGAGCAATATCCCAAACCACTGCCTTAGGGCATGTTGGGTACTCCGGCAGGTAGCAAAGAGCGGTGCAGCAATCCTCACCACTGCATTATCAGGGGAGAAGGACGTCGGTGTCTTCACTGTCTTCGAGACGTTCTCCTCAAACAACCGCCACAAGAGCGTGAATCGCGAACTTGCCAAGGTCTACCAAACTAGCTCTGCAAGCCCATGGAGCGACACGACAATTAGTTTTTCTGCCGAAGATGCACCTCGAGTCCGGCCGATCCGAGCAACAACAGCTCTTGTACTAGATCCAATAGTAGACGGCTTTCGCCTCACTAAAGTACTTAGGGATGGAAGAAGTCTACTCAACCTCATATACGAGAAAACGCTTGAAAAAATGCAGGTTGACAAATCCCGCATTGAGCACACTAAGACAACCTTCAGAGGAATTATTTCTAGCCGAAAAGCCCATTGTTCGGGAAGCATTAAGTTCAACGTAGTATTCGGCACATCCGATAACTACAGGTCAGAGGAACTGCTCTTCCACATTGTTCCCTTCAATAGCGGATACCACGCCCTTTTAGGACGGGACACTTTTTCATGCTTTCAAGCCATACCCCATTATGGGCACATGAAGCTTAAAATGCCAGGGCCCAATGGAGTAATCACATTAACAAGTGATCCGGATAGAGCACTGCACACCAAGAACAAAACATCATCTTTAGCCTTAGAGGCATTATCCGAAGCCCTCGCGGCTGAAGAATTAACTACCTTACGATCCACGATGGACAAGGACGATGTAATCCTTGCCAAAAGATCGAAATCTACCTCCTTCAAGCCAGCAGATGAAATCATAAAATTCCAAGTGCACCCAACAGACCCTAATAAGACAACGTCTATCGGGGCACGGCTGGATCCGGCGGTAGACAGCGCGTTACGCGCCTTCCTTCGGGAAATTGGGATATATTTGCCTGGCACCCTTCAGATATGCCGGGAATCCCACGCAGGCTGGCCGAACATAGCCTCAATATTATCAAAGGGTTCAAACCAGTCAAGCAGTCACTATGACAATTTTCCGAACCCAAAAGACAAGCAATGGGAGAAGAGCTAGACAAGCTATTGGAACCCGGATTCATCACAGGAATTAAACATCCGGATTGGCTAGCCAACTTAGTCATGGTACTGCAGAAGGATAAATCCTGGCACCTCTGTGTCGACTTTACAGACCTAAACAAGGCTTGCCCTAAGGACCCCTTTCCTTTGCCCCGCATTGATCAATTTATCGATGCAATGGACGGACACGACTCGTTGTGCTTCCTTGATGCTTAATCCGGATACCATCAAATAAAGATGAAGGAACCCGATCAGGCCGCAACGACATTTATCACCCTGTATGGTCCTTTCTGTTTCAACACTACACCCTTTGGACTTAAAAACACTGGTGCCACATATCAACGAATGATTCAAACGTGCTTAGGAAAACAAATTGGCAAGACAGTGGTGGCATATGTTGACGATTTAGTCGTTAACACCAAACACGTCGAAACATTGGTGGATGATCTCCGCCTTACATTTGATAACCTTAGAGCATATGACATAAGGCTCAATCCGGAAAAATACGTCTTCGGCATTCCGGTCGGAAAGCTATTAGGGTTCATCGTATCCCATAGAGGAATCGAAGCTAACCCAGCTAAAGTCCGGGCCTTGTCAGAGCTCAAAACGCCAACCAATCTCAAACAAGTGGCAAGGCATAGAGGGGGAGGTCATAAGCGCTCATACGTCTCCAACGTATCTATAATTTTTGATTGGTCCATGCTATTATTTATGATGTTTTCCATGTTTCATGGACTTTGTTATACACTTTTATATTATTTTTGGGACTAACCTACTAACCCAAAGGCCCAGTCCAGATTGCTGTTTTTTGCCTGTTTTAGGGTTTTACAGAAAAGGAATATCAAACGGAGTCCAAACGGAATGAAACCTTCGGAGAGATATTTTTGGAGCAAAATATGCACGAGAGACTTGAGAACCACAGAGTAGGGCTGACGTGGCGTCCACGAGGGTGGGGGTGTGCCCCCCTATAGGGCGCGCCCCCTTCCTCGTGGGCACCCTGTCTGGCCCCCGGTGCCCTCCTTCCTCCTATATATACCTATGTACCCCGAAACTATCAGAACAACGGAGAAAACCCTAGTTCCACCACCGCAACCTTCTGTTCCCGTGAGATCCCATCTTGGGGCCTGTTTCGGAGCTCCGCCGGATGGGGGATCTTCCACGGAGTGCTTCTACATCATCATCATTGCCTCACCATGAGTTGTGAGTAGTTTACCACAGACCTTCGGGTCCATAGCTAGTATCTAAATGGCTTCTCTCTCTTTGGATCTCAATACCAAGTTCTCTTCGGTCTTCGAGGAGATCTATTCAATGTAATCTCTTTTTGCGGTGTGTTTGTTGAGATCCGATGAATTGTGGGTTTATGATCAAGATTATCTATGAGAAATATTTGGTTCTTTTCTGAACTCTTTATGTGTGATTATAATATCCTTGCAAGTCTCTTCGAATTATTGGTTTGGTTTGGCCTACTAGATCTATAGTTCTTGCAATGGGAGAAGTGCTTGGCTTTGGGTTCAATCTTGCAGTGCCCTTTCCCAGTGACAGTAGGGGCAGTAAGGCACGTATTGTATTGTTGCCATCGAGGATAAAAAGATGGGGTTTATATCACTATGTTTGAGTTTATCCCTCTACATCATGTCATCTTGGTTAAGGCGTTACTCCGATCTTATGAACTTAATACCCTAGATGCAAGTTGGATAGCGGTCGATGTGTGGAGTAATAGTAGTAGTTGCAGAATCGTTTCGGTCTACTTGTCTCGGACGTGATGCCTATATATAATGATCATGCCTAGATAGTCTCATAATTATTCACTTTTCTATCAATTGCTCGACAGTAATTTGTTTACCCGCCATATAATATCGCTACCATGAGAGAAGCCACTAGAGAACACTATGGCCCCCGGATCTATTCTCAACATATCAATCTACAATCTACTTTACTTTTCCGCTTTTACTTTCTGTTCTTATAATAAAAAATACCAAAAATATCAAACTATCATCTCTATCAGATCTCACTTTCGTAAGTGACCGTAACGGGATTGACAACCCCTCATCGCGTTGGCTGAGAAGTTCTTATTTGTTTATGCAGGTGCGAGGGATTCCCGCGTGGTCTCCTACTGGATGGATACCTTGGATCTCAAAAACTGAGGGAAATACTTACGCTACTGTGCTGCATCACCCTTTCCTCTTCGAGGGAATACAACGCAAGCTCGAGAAGTAGCAAGAAGAATTTCTGGCACCGTTGCCGGGAAGGCTTACGCAAAATTCGTATACCAAGTACCTATTACAAACCCTTATCCTTCGCATTACATTTTTTGCCTCTCGTTTTCCTCTCCCCCACTTCACCCTTGCCATTTTATTTGCCCTTCTTCTGTCGTGTGTTTATCGTTTGCTTTGCCTTGTCGTCATGGCTAGTCCCGTATCCGCTACTTTTTCTCCCGAGTTTGAAGTTCTCCACTTCAAGCTAAAGAAAGGAGAAAATATAAAAGTTGCTTGGTTTAGGATGATGGAATCTTATCATAAGTGCACCTTAGAGGTGAATTTTAGAATCTTGCTTCGCAACTTTTATGTTGGATTGAATATGTCTCATAGACAACTCTTGGATTGCGTTGCCAAAGGGAATTTTATCGAAGTTGATCCTAGTATTGCGCATGAAATTATAGAGGGAATAGTGGGAACACTACCTCCACAAAAAGGGTCGCATCCAACCCAGGAAGGGACCTATGGGTTTTTGAGCGTAACAAAAATATTACAAAAGTCCCTTGAACCTCTTAAGAGTGTTAGCGGAAATCTCCACCGCATGAATATGTTGATTACCATTTGCAATAAGTGGTTGGACTCTTTAGATCTAAAGATTTCTGAATATGAAGGGAAACGGAAGGAACCTTCCAGATTCGAACTTGACACCACCAAAAGGGTAAAGACCAAAGATGGCAATACCTAGATCTATCCATGTATCGTGCCTAGCTAGGGGCGTAAAACGATAGCGCTTGTTGGGAGGCAACCGAATTTTATATTTTTTGTTTTGCTTCTGTTTAGGAATAAATATTGCATCTAGCTTATGTTTATATGTGGTTTTGTGTTTGAATTAGTGTTTGTGCCAAGTAGAACCTTTGGGAAGACTTGTGTGAAGTTTATATGATCGTGCTGTGAAAAACAGAATCGTTAGCGCTTGCTAGAATGGTCACCAGATTTTGCTGGAGTGTGATATTTAGTTAATTCCTTTTACAGATGATTAATAGAGAAATTCCTCAAATTTACCAATTTATTTCAATTTTTTTTGAGTTACAGAAGTATGCAAAAACTGCAGATTACTACAGACTGTTCTGTTTTTGACAGATTCTGTTTTTCGTGTGTTGTTTGCTTATTTCAATGCTTCTATGAGTAGTATTGGGAAGTATGAACCATAGAGAAGTTGTAATATAGTAGGTTTAACACCAAGATAAACAAAGAATGAATTCATTGCAGTACCTTTGAGTAGTGGTTTGATTTCTTATACTAACGGAGCTCACGAGATTTTTGTCTAAGTTTTGTGTTGTGAAGTTTTCAAGTTTTGAGTATTACTTTGATGGACTATGGAACAAAGATTGGCAAGAGCCTAAGCTTGGGGATGCCCAAGGAACCCCAAGGTAAAATCCATTGACAACCAAAAGCCTAAGCTTGGGGATGCCCCGGGAAGGCATCCCCTCTTTCGTCTTCATCCATCGGTAACTATACTCGGAGCTATATTTTTATTCACCACATGATATGTGTTTTACTTGGAGCGTCATGTATCATTTGAGTCTTTGCTTGTTAGTTTGCCACAATTATCCTTGCTGGACACACCTATTTCAGAGAGTTAAATATGGCCTAGGAATTGATAGAACACTCTATGTGCTTCACTTATATCTTTTGAGTTGAATAGTTTTTGCTGTAGTGCTTCACTTATATCTTTTAGAGCACGGTGGTGATTATATTTTGTAGAAATTGTTGATCTCTCATGCATCACTTTTATCCATTTGAGAATCTATTAAAACAACATGGTAATGTGCTTTGGCTATAAAACTAGCCTTCACATGATAGACATCCAATATCAATGTAGTAAAAACTTTCACACTAAGTGCATTGAATATGATGAGAAGTTGGATGCTTGATAATTGTTTTGAGATATGAGGATAGTGATATTAGAGTCATGCTAGTGGAGTTATTATGAAATTGAGAAATGCTTGTGTTAAGGTTAGTGATTCCCGTAGCATGCACGTATGGTGAACCGCTATGTGACGAAGTTAGAGCATGAGGTATTTGTAAAGTGTCAACCTTTGTGTGGAGTTCGGGGGCGCCCGATGGTTAACTCCTACCAACCTCCCCCCTAGGAGCATGCGTTGATTGCTTTGTTTTGATGACTTGTAGATTTTTGCAATAAGTATATGAGTTCTTATGACTAATGTTGAGTCCATGGATATTACGCACTCTGACCCTTCCACCATTGCTAGCCTCTCTTGTACCACGCAACTTTCGCCGGTACCATACACCCACCATATATCCTTCCTCAAAACAGACACCATATATTTTCGTCAAAACAACCACCATACCTACCTGTCATGGCATTTCCATAGCCATTCCGAGATATATTGCCATGCAACTTTCCACCGCTCCGTTCATATGACACGCTTCATATTGTCATATAGCCATGCATGATCATGTAGTTGACATCGTATTTGTGGCAAAGCCACCATGCATAAGTTTTCATACATGTCACTCTTGATTCATTTCACATCCCGGTACACCGCCGGAGGCATTCATATAGGTCATACTTTGTTCTAGTTTCGAGTTGTAATATCGAATTGTAATTCAATGAAAGTGTGACGATCATCATTATTAGAGCATTGTCCCATGTGAGGAAAGGCTAAATCAAGAAAGCCCCTCCGAAAAAAGAAAAAAAAGGAAAAGAATGGCCAAAGAAAAAAAAAAGAAAGGCCCAAAAAAAAGAAAAGAAAATAAAAAGGGACAATTGCTACTATCTTTTTCCACACTTGTGCTTCAAAGTAGCACCGTGTTATTCATGATAGAGAGTCTCATGTTTAGTCACTTTCATATACTAGTGGGAATTTTCATTATAGAACTTGGCTTGTATATTCCAACGATGGGCTTCCTCAAATGCCCTAGGTCTTTGTGAGCAAGCAAGTTGGATGCACACCCACTAGTTTCTTTTGTTGAGCTTTCATACATATTTAGCTATAGTGCATCCGTTGCATGGAAATCCCTACTCACTCACATTGATATCTATTAATGGGCATCACCATAGCCCGTTGATACACCTAGTTGATGTGAGACTATCTCCCTCCTTTTTATCTTCTCCACAACCACCTCTCTATTCCACATAGTGCTATGTCCATGGCTCACGCTCATGTATTGCGTGAAAGGTGAAAGGTTTGAAGAATAGAGTATGAAAACAAGTGCTTGGCTGAAATCGGGGTTGTGCATGATATGAATATTTTGTGTGATGAAGAGGGAGCATAGCCAGACTATATGATTTTGTAGGGATAACTTTCTTTAGCCATAGTATTTTGAGAAGACATGATTGCTTTGTTAGTATGCTTGAAATATTATTATTTCTTATGTCAATATAGACTTTTGTCTTGAATCTTTCAGATCTGAACATTCATGCCACAATTAAGAGAATTACATTGAAATACTATGTTGGTTAGCATTCCACATCAAAAATTCTGTTTTTATCACTTACCTACTCGAGGACGAGCAGGAATTAAGCTTGGGGATGCTTGATACGTCTCCAACGTATCTATAATTTTTGATTGTTCCATGCTATTATTTATGATGTTTTGGATGTTTAATGGGCTTTGTTATACACTTCTATATTATATTTGGGACTAACCTACTAACCCAAAGGACCAGTCCAGATTGCTGTTTTTTTGCTTGTTTTAGGGTTTTACAGAAAAGTAATATCAAACGGAGTCCAAACGGAATGAAACCTTCGGGAGAGATATTTTTGGAGAAAAATACGCACGGGAGACTTGAGAACCACTGAGTAGGGCTGACGTGGCGTCCACGAGGGTGGGGGGCGCGCCCCCTGCCTTGTGGGCACCCCGTCTGGCCCCCGGTGGCCTCCTTCCTCCTATATATACCTACATACCCCGAAACTATCAGAATAACAGAGAAAACCCTAGTTCCACCGCCGCAACCTTTTGTTCCCATGAGATCCCATATTGGGGCCTATTCCGGAGCTCCGCCGGGGGGGGGGATCTTCCACGGAGTGCTTCTACATCATCATCATCGCCTCACCATGAGTTGTGAATAGTTTACCACAGACCTTTGGGTCCATAGCTAGTATCTAGATGGCTTCTTCTCTCTCTTTGGATCTCAATACCAAGTTCTCCTCGGTCTTCGAGGAGATCTATTTGATGTAATCTCTTTTTGCGGTGTGTTTGTCGAGATCCGATGAATTGTGGGTTTATGATCAAGATTATCTATGAGAAATATTTGGTTCTTTTCTGAACTCTTTATGTGTGATTATAATATCCTTGCAAGTCTCTTCGAATTATTGGTTTGGTTTGGCCTACTAGATCTATAGTTCTTGCAATGGGAGAAGTGCTTGGCTTTGGGTTCAATCTTGTTGTGTCCTTTCCGAGTGACAGTAGGGGCAGCAAGGCACGCATTGTATTGTTACCATCGAGAATAAAAATATGGGGTTTATATCACTATGTTTGAGTTTATCCCTCTACATCATGTCATCTTGCTTAAGGCGTTACGCCGTTCTTATGAACTTAATACTCTAGATGCATGCTGGATAGCGTTCGATGTGTGGAGTAATAGTAGTAGATGCAAAATCGTTTCGGTCTACTTGTCTCGGACATGATGCCTATATATAATGATCATGCCTAGATAGTCTCATGATTATCCGCTTTTCTATCAATTGCTCGATAGTAATTTGTTTACCCGCCGTAGAATATCACTATCATGAGAGAAGCCACTAGAGAACACTATGCCCCCCCGGGTCTATTCTCAACATATCAATCTACAATCTACTTTACTTTTCCTCTTTTATTTTCTGTTCTTATAATAAAAAATACCAAAAATATCAAACTATCATCTCTATCAGATCTCACTTTCGTAAGTGACCGTAAAGGGATTGACAACCCCTTATCACGTTGGCTGTGAAGTTCTTATTTGTTTGTGCAGGTGCGAGGGACTCGCACGTGGTCTCCTACTAGATTGATACCTTGGTTCTAAAAAACTGAGGGAAATACTTACGCTACTGTGCTGCATCACCCTTTCCTCTTCGAGGGAATACAACACAAGCTCGAGAAGTAGCAAGCGCCTATACCGGAAAATAGATTTTTGATGGAATCAAAAAGACATATCTGGTAGAATCAAAAAAACTAGCAGGCTACGTAGCAGCCTTGAGCCGCTTCATCTCTAGGTTAGGAGAGAAAGCGTTGGCACTTTATAGATTACTACGACACGATGACAACTTCGAATGGACAGACATGGCCACAATCGGATTGGAAGAAATAAAAACTCTACTAGCGAGAAACCCAATCCTAGCCGCCCCGGGTGTTGGCGAACCAATGCTGCTGTATATATCAGTCGTTCACCAGGTAGTGAATGCCGTGCTTGTTGTCGAACGAGCCGAAAAGGGACATAAGTTCCCCGTTCAAAAGCCCGTATACTACATATTCGAGGTCCTCACACGGTTAAAATCATGGTACCACCACTATCAAAAAATTGCCTATGCGGTCTTCATGTCATCTCGGAAACTTCGACACTACTTTCAAGAGTGTTCGATCACAATGGCATCCGAAGTACCACTTAATGATATTATTAACAATAAAGATGCTACTGGACGCATAGCCAAATGGGCCATCGAGCTCTTACCGCTCGAAATATCATACAAGCCACACCGGACTATTAAATCCCAGGTGTTGGCTGACTTCGTCGCAGAATGGACCGAAGCCGAACTCCCTAAATAGTATGGCTCATATTCCCATTGGACAATGTACTTCGACGGTTCAAAAATGCTAGCCGGATTAGGGGCCGGCGTCATCTTGATATCTCCAACAGGGGATACAGTCCGGTACGTACTACAAATCATGTACATGGACTCGAACAATGTAGCCGAATACGAGGCACTATTGCATGGTCTCCGCCTAGATGCATCCATGGGCATACAACGCCTCGAGGTACGCGGAGACTCAAACCTCGCTATCTCTCAAATAAACGGAGATTTTGGCGTGAAGGATTCCAAGAGGTCAGCTTATGGGAATGCCATATTGAAAATAACGGCTCGATTTGAGGGCTTAGAATTCCACCATGTAGCCCGGGATAATAACCAGGCGGTAGACATACTCGCTCGTATGGGCGCTAAACGCGACCCAGTCCCGCCTAACACCTTCGTGGAAAGGCTGTTTAAGCCATCCGTGTTGGCGTACTGGGAACCAGGGTACCAAGACTTGCCTGTCTGCGGGCCGCGACGCGCTCCTACAGCGGCCTGGTACTGCCCAGCTGATCAACCAGCTGCCCAAGACCCTCACGAGGGAGCTAAGCCTCGCGAGGAGAACGACGTCAAGACCTCCTCAGGAGCGGCCTCAGGAAGGAGCTCCAGAGGGGCGGAGAATCCAAGGCCAAGCCTGCCTCAGGAGGAGGCAGTGATATCAGCAGTGACGCACCGTGCCAGCGGGTGCCAGTGCCCGCCAGCGGCGCAGTTACCATTTTGGTGCAAGGGGGACAGCACAGCCGCAAGTTCCCAAGGCACGGGGCAAAGGTTTCCTCATTGGTGCAACGAGACCGAAGACCGCAAGGATGACAAGGAGGATGTCATCGTCGAGCCCACCACCGCGTCATCGCCTGATCCTTTTGCACACGAAGACTGCTTTTGTCAGGATAGGAACGTCCTTGTGTTCCCGCTCAAAAATGGCCGTTGGGATCCCGTCCCGCCTAAACATTTCGGGGGAAGAGGACCGTGGCCGCCTATATAAGATACTCTCCTCAGTGGGAATCCTAGCTACTTATATAGGCGGCCACGGTCCTCTTCCCCCGAAATGTTTAGGCGGGAAGGGATTCCACAACGGCCATTTTGAGCGGGAACACAAGGACGTTCCTATCCTGACAAAAGCAGTCTTCGCGTGCAAAAGGATCAGGCGATGACGCGGTGGTGGGCTCGACGATGACATCCTCCTTGTCGTCCTTGCGGTCTTCGATCTCGTTGCACCAATGAGGAAACCTTTGCCCCGCGCCTCGGGAACTTGCGGCTGTGCTGTCCCCCTTGCACCAAAATGGTAACTACGCCGCTGGCGGGCACTGGCACCCGCTGGCGTGGTGCGTCACCGCTGACATCACTGCCTCCTCCTGAGGCAGGCTTGTCCATGGGTTCTTCGCCCCTCCAGAGCACCTTATCGAAGCTGCTCCTGAGGGGGTCTTGGCGTTGTTCTCCTCGCGAGGCCTGGCCCCTCACGATGGTCTTGGGCAGCTGGGCCGTACCAGGCCGCTTGTAGGAGCGCGTCGCGGCCCGCAGACAGGCAAGTCTGGGTACCCCGGTTCCCAGTACGCCGACAGTAGCCCCCGGGCCCACGGCACGCGCGGAGTTGGCTTTGAGGCGAAGCCTTAGTCGAGGACGAAGTGCCGCGGCCCCCAAAGGCTGCGGGCTAGGCCGGCGTGCGACGGCTGGATGGGACGTGGGCGGCCTCGCCTCCCACACAGTCTTGGTAGTCGTGCGCCTTGCTAGTCGCACGACCGGTAGGGCTTCTCGTTGCCGCTTCTGCTTCCTTCTTCCCAATCGCCCCTTCTCTGCCTGCCTTCTTTGCCTTCTCCTGCTTGCCGCCATGCCACGCAAGCGAAGAAGAGAGGAGACGGCGAGGCCGCCGCGTCGCCGCCGGTGCTCGAACCGGCGCTCGGTTGCTCCGCCATAGTGAACCAGGAGGGTCTGGACAAGGTGCGCTGCGCCTTGGCCCATGCAACTAACGAGTGGGGACCGACCCGTATCTGGCTCGCCTCCCGGCCGGTGAGGGATCTTGGCGCCAACGACATCCAGCTTCATCTTTATGCTATCCTCGGGGGTCTCGTCCTCCCTTTCTCCGCCTTCTTCTATGCAGTGCTCACGCATTACCAGATTCGGGCGTTACACCTGGACCCTGGGTCCATCGTCCTTCTTTCCGGCTCCGCGTTCCTGTGTGAGGCTTTCGTTGGCGTTTCCCCTTCCGTGCCCTTGCTCTGTCACTTCTTCGCCCTCTCCTTGGTCGACGGGAGGTAGCACTCGGGGCGCGTGTCATTGCACGCGGTTGAAGCGACCGCTGATCCGGGATTGATTTCTCGCTTCGTCCTGCCACCGACAGGTTCCGCCGGCAATGGGTGTTCATCGACGCCGTCGAGTACAGCCCCCAATTTCATCTTCCCGATGCACCAGCGGTGCCGCACTCTGGTTGGAGGCACGAAGCCCTCTCGGATCCTCGGGCAGAGCCTGTGATGCGTCGCCTGGCCAACTTGAAGAAGAGCGGGTTGACCCTGGCGATGGTGGTGAGGGACTTCCTTGTCCTTCGTGTCGCCCCTCTCCAGTGCCATTCCAACCCGATGTGGGTTCTTGATGATCGTGCGCGTCTTTAGCGGGAGCAGCTCCCTCCTGAAACAATCCAGGGGCTGATGCGGCTGCTTGTTGGTGAAGTGCCCGAGGCTCGCCCTGGTTCCATGGTTCCCTTGTACTTGGCTCCAAAAGCCGGGAGGGCCCTTGCTGATAGGATGCCCCGCTTGATGCATGGGGGCTGGTCCCAGGAGGCACCCCCAATCCTCGCGACGATTCCTTGGTGGTATCCGGGCCCGCAAGCCCGTCTTTCCTTTCTGGGGCAGACGCATCTGGCGAAGCCCCTGGCCTGGGTTCGGCCCCATCCTTGGAGCGAGTGGACGAAGCCCCGGCGCCGGTGTTGGTGAAGGTGGCGGGGAGCACTGATGCGCCGCTGGCTCCTGAAACAGCCGAGGCGGAGGTGTAGCGGCCTCTGGCCGAGGCGATTCCGGGAAGCGCCACCTCAGGGAGCGAGGCGCCGGCTGCGGGTGCCTGCTCCGGCCTTGCTCCGGGACTAAGCATATCTGCCTCGGGCAGCCTCCCGTCATCCTTCGCAATGCTGGGCAAGAGGCGGAGGCTGAGGAGCGTCTTTGGTCCTACTCCGAGGGCCTTGAAGAGGATGAAGTTGATTGTACCAAGCAGGTGTGTGTGCTTCGGTTCTCCCTGTCTCTCTTAGTGCGGTTTTGCTGACCCCTTGATCCGCAGGGTCCCTTCTGCTTCATCCATGAGTCACCTGGCGAGGCCCGCATGAGCTTCTGTCTGCATTCCTTCTCCGGACCGAGCCGGGCCTTCAGGAGGCCATGCGCGGGCCCTCAAAGTCACGCCCGGGTTTTATCGCGCAGGTCGTGTCCCCAGCCCCCAAGCATCCTTGGGGCTAGGCAGCTCTTGGTACATCGGGAGCCCGCTCCATGCTCTGGGTTTTGTCTCCACCATGGGTCAGCTAGCCCTTAAGGCGGTTGAAGCAGCTATCCGTCCGTCAAGGCCATGCCTGCTCCCAGCGCCAGAGGTGCCACGCGCCTCCGGAATTAGCCCCGAGGTACACGCTGAACCCGTGGAAGAGGGGGAGCCCCCTTTGGGCGAAACGGGTGCCGGGGACGAGC
>LR738715.1:170784023-170805846 GCA_902687465.1 Secale cereale
GAGCGACATCGCATAAAGGGCTTATAAAGAAAAAGAATGCCACAGTCGGACGTCTGAGCGACATCGCATAAAGGGCTTATAAATAAAAAGAATGCCACAGTCGGACGTCTGAGCGACATCACATAAAGGGCTTATAAATAAAAAGAATGCCACAGTCGGACGTCTGAGCGACATCACATAAAGGGCTTATAAGTAAAAAGAATGCCACAATCGGACGTCTGAGCAACATCACATAAAGGGCTTATAAATAAAAAGAATGCCACAGTCGGACGTCTGAGCGACATCACATAAAGGGCTTATATAACAATAGTATAATGATGAAATACTTCAGGAAGTAAATCGGTACACAGATAATTGGTGAGTTCATCTACCAAATGAACTTGACGAGATCACTACTCTTAATACCATCAAGAATTTAGTAGAGACGGTCACCGGGTTGACACGAAGATTGACCCTAGGCCATAAACATGACTACTTGAAGGATTTAACTCTGCAGAGCTTGTACTATTAACTCATAGCCAACGGATTCTACTAGCCACGGGGACTAGTTCCGTCTACGGTGTTTTAGTAGAAACCCAACTGACCAGTACACACCCATTTCACATCCTGTTGTCCGGAATCACCCGTGACAACGTTCATGAAAAACTTTAAGACGGGGAGGCTACAACCTCGAATAGCATGGGATCAAATTTATATATGAGCGCTCTAAGGGGTGCCCCCCTCTCGGTCCCAACCGGAAACACCCATGCCCCTTGACCGGATGACGGGCTTTAATCCAGGGCCATGGAACCCTCATCCCGGCCCCTCTACTTGGTGTGTACTCGGGAAGTGGTTTACAACTGACTAGACCGCAATCTTAACAGACGGCCTATGATAGTACAAAAAAAGAGATGACCGGAATCACGACATGATCTCCGTTGATACTAAGTTAACCAACTACTGGCATACTCCAACAATACCAGCATACCACCCATCATGTCACCACATGATCGAGGCGGTTCAAACATTATCATTTGGGGCTCACCCGAAGCTTGCTTGCATGAAATATAACCATACACATATGCTTATATGATCATGCTTATGAAACGAACAACTCGAGCAAACATGCAAGACATCCATCATATCAAAGGTTCAAACATGCTTGCCTGGTTCTGAGAAGTCGGAGTCTAACTCGGTGAGGTTCGCGGCTCCGTCACGTCCTTCGGTATCTACGTATTCAAACAAATGGATACTAACATAAATACCGCGTGTGCAAATAAAGTTGCTCCAAATTATTTCACATAAATATGACAAAAAAAACTAGACAGAAAACTAAAGAGGACAGAAAAGGAATCAACTCAAAATCATCTTTAGTTAAAAAGATATTAGAGTTTCTGTCGAGGGACTCATCTGTAATGAAACAGAAAAATTCCAGGGGCTAGAATAGAAAACAGAAAAGCGAACCGGTACGCAGTACGCCAACCGAAGAAGGAAACGTACTTCGCCCGAAGGCGCTTTCTAGAAAAACGGTTCGGAGGGAGATGAGAGGCTGACGAGGGGTCCCACTCGTCGGGTTTGAACTCTGAGACAGAGTCGCGCCGGCGCCGATCCACGGCGAGCTAGGGGGAGAAAAGGGTACGTACGGCTTCCTGTTGTTCTTCCGCGTCGATTGGTGGTGGAGTTGAGCGTCGGCGAGCCCCACGTCGACGGCGACCCTGTCTCCGGTGGACGGCGGCTCGGGTGGTCGTGGGCCTCGTCGGAGAGAGTTCCTGGGGTCGAATTGAAGTGGGGGTTAGGTTTAGGTAGGTGCCACGGTGCTACGCTTGAGTCCACGGCGGCAGAGGAGCTCTCACCGGAGAGAACGCTGCCGGAGCCCGAGGCGGACGGAGTTGGCCGGAGTTGGGGAAGAAGGCCCCCTCGAGGCTCTTCCAAAGGTTGGGCGCGGTCTAGGGAGATGGTGGATGTGTGCGGGCTCGAGAACGAGCTCGGGGGTGCTTTATATAGCTGGCCCGAGGCGGTTGCCGTGAACGGGATAAGTCCGGCGGGCGATTACGGCGATGCAGTGGCTGGACGGCGGGCTTAGGGGCTTGAGCATCGACTAGGAGGTGCACTGGTTCCATTCCCGTGCCTAACTCAGCAGGGGAGGGATGATTACGGGCTGCCCTCGACGGAACGGCCGTGCAGCACGTCGGCGGCAGAAAACGCGCTCTGCGCGCGCTAGGCCACGGCGACGGTGCTGCAGGCGTGCGCTGGCAGTGGAGATGGCCACGCAGAGCACTGGGGTGACTTGGGCGGCGCCAAACGGCGTCGAGCCGCTGGGTGACTTCTGCCAGTCGCCACGGGCGGTTCTGTTGCCGTGGAAGTCGCCGACGTGGTCGGGCCAGGGCGCCACCGACGCCCAGAAGCAGCCAAGCGAGCGTGCGGCGCGTTGGATAAGCAGGAGGTGCAGTGTGCATCGATCCAAGGTAGGCATTGGCGAGATTGTCGCTGTGGTTCTGACGAACTAACGAACCGTTGAACTGCACTGTCGACAGCTTCAGTTAGCAGTTTCTGAACCTGACAACAAAGTTGTTAGGCCCAAGATGCGATTCTATCCCAATCACGTGACACTTACGTGATTGGGGCACAACCGCATTTCGGGCGTTTAGCAAGATGGATATCATTACATCGTACCAATACATACATACATGGGGGATACAACAATACATACAAGTCACATGAATACAACAACATCAATACAAAGTATCCGACTACGGATACAAACATGAAAAGCACAAAGACATCCATCTGCTATCCCAGGCTGCCGACCCGGAACCTAACCCAAGACTGAAGAAGAATAAGAAGAAGAAGAAGAAAGAACTCCAAAACAACGATCATCGCTCTCACGTCAAGACACCGGAAACCTTCACCTGCAACTGTTGTAGTAGTATTTGTGAGCCACGAGGACTCAGCAATCCCATAACCATGGGTAACAAGACTATCAAAGCTTAATAGGTAGGAAGAGGTAAAGTGGTGAGGTTGCAGCAGCGGCTAAGAAATATATATGGTGGCTAACTTACGAGTACAAGAATAAGATGAGCATCTACGCAAACAGTCGCAAACTAGTAATGATCGCTAAAGATCCTGAACTACTTACGAGTCAAACATAACCCCACCGTGTTCTCTTCTCAAAGTGAAAAGAGACAGTCACGGTTACTCACACAGTTGTGTGTTTTACTTCGGATCCTCTGTCAAGTTTTCTACAACCGGACATTAACAAATTCCAATCTGCCACATAACCGCGGGCACGGCTTTCGAAAGATCATAACCCTGCAGGGGTGTCCCAACTTAGCCCATCACAAGCTCTCATGATTAGCTGAAGTGATAAATATAATATCATCACCCCTTATCTTAGGGAAATCCGATCAGGCTCGGCATCCCGGTGCACAAGACATTTCGACAATGGTAAAACAAGTCCAGCAAGACCTACCGGCGTGCCGACACCCTGATAGTAGCCGCGCGTATCTCGTCTCAGGCCACGTCCGGATAGGTGATCCTACGGGTTATACCAGATACCTCGGGTTTCCCCGTGGCGGCCCCGCAGTCTCCCCGTTTGGGACCAACACCATCAGCACTGGCCCCCTTTGCTATGTAGAAAAAATTCTCGGGTAGCGCTAACTCCCTATGAAAATTAATTAATTAATTAAGTTGTTATTATGAGCAAATTAAAACCAATGTTGGGCCTTGCTGGAGGAGTTTTATTCAAAGACGAACTATCAAGGGGTCCCCATATACCCATCGTGTAAGGAACACAAAATCAAGGAACATAATGCCGGTTTCTCGGCGCCTAAGGTGGCATGAGTGGAACAAAACACCGAGCAAAGGCCAAGCCTTCCACCCATGCCCAGTATATAGGTGTGTTAATAATAATAATAGATATTGTGATATTCCAACAACAAGTTCCCTCCTGGAACGAACTTCATCTTCACCTGCAACCAACAACACTATAAGAGGGGCCGAGCAAGCGGGTAACATAGCCAAACAATGGTTTTGCTAGGAAGGTTTCAAAAGATTAGAGGTTTCATGGCAACAAGGATAGGGGCTGACAATAATGATGGGTAGCGCGACATATAACGATTGCATCGAGACAACTAAGCAAAGGCAATGGTAGTAAAGGTATCCAAGGGTATGGTCATCTTGCCTGAGATCCCGCAAGGAAGAAGAACGGATCCATGAAGAAGACGAAGAAGAAGCCTTGAAGAAGAACCACGGGAAGACGAACGAATCCTCACGAACGCAACGGAACAAGCACTAACGAGAAGAAGCAAGCAATACGGTAAACAAACCACTCAAGAACATGACAATATGCTCAACCAAGTATGATGCAAAAGAAGTCTACTTATGATGCACAGAAAGTCTACACATGAAGCAAAACATGGCAAGGTAGGAAGCACAGCAAAACAACACAAGTCTAAATATGATGCATTACATGGCAAGGTATGATGCATGACAAGACTATACAGGAAGCACAACAAGTCTATATCGGAAGCATAACGTGGCAAGGTAGGAAGCACAGAAAAACAACACAAGTCTATATGATGCAATACATGGCAAGGTATGATGCATGACAAGACTATACAGGAAGCACACCAAGTCTATACAGGAAGCATAACATGGCAAGGTAGGAAGCACAGCAAAACAACACAAGTTTATATATGATGCAATACATGGCAAGGTATGATGCATGGCAAGGTATGATGCATGACAAATCTATACAGGAAGCACAACAAGTCTATACAGGAAGCATACCATGGCAAGGTAGGAAGCACGACATGGCAACGGTGCAAGATGCACCCAAACATCAACCAAACTCACTGCAAACATGATAAAACAAGATGATATTATGATTCCACATGAAAAATCACACAAGTTTCATATAAGGAACACCCCAAACGGAGCAACGGGCTAAAAGATACACATGAAACAAGATATAACAACAAGCTGAAATTAACAGCCACATAGCAACTTGGAAGCAAGAAATATATATGCTACAACACTCAAACATGGTGACAAGAAGCATGGACATGAAGTAGACATATCCTACAGCAAACAACTCCATTGGAGCATCTCCATAGGAGGCATGGATCAATAGCAACAAGCTACAACATTTTGATCATGACACTAAAAACCTGACAACAATATTTTATAGCAACTTGGGAGCAAGAAATAAATAAGCTACATCAACTCAAATGAGCAAGTAAGGGCATGGATGGATAGACAACAACATATACAACAAGGAATGATCAATAGCCACCCCAAAACTAACATGGATTCACCTAGGGCATCAAGCAAACATAGCATCAGGATATTACAGATTCCAGACTTAGTGAAATTTCACTAAGTGTTAAAACAGTAACATTATCATGGCATGTTTGCAAGCATGTTTAAGTCACCTCAAAGCATATCATGGAAAGTTAAATGCACCACAGCAAAGAACACATCATGGAGATTCTAAAACATCTAGGCATGTGACATGGGGACAAACACAACAATAGCAAAGAGCAATTGAAATCAACATCTCATAACAAGTTACAAAACCTAACAGCCACATGCACTTTTGCAACAGAGATAAACATGGCAATATGGACTCAAACAAGCATGCTATAGCAACCAACATGTAGAGCATCTCATGATGAACATTTTGACATATCATTTGCATCATTTGGATAAACATGCACCAAGTTATCATATCACGAACATGGCAACAAAATAACAAGTAGCAGCAGTTTATAACAAGTAGCAGCAGTTTATAACATGTAGCACCCTTGCAACAGATATTTAAGCATCTAGATGAATTCAAATGAGCATGGCACAATGGAACAAAGTGTAGAGCATAACACCACGATCATTTTGACACATCATACACTCAATTTGGACAAATACACACAAAGTTACATGCATGCGAAGTTTGCATCAGAAGTTAAAAACAGCCAAAAGACTTAGAAGAAAAACAACCTCCCGGGGCTGATCTGGACATTGTCCGTCTTGAGCGGACACGTCCGTCGATGGCGCACACGGGTCCACCTGGTAGTGTCTCACGGGGAGGGATGGCCTGGCCATGTCCGGATGCCACCGGACATGTCCGGCGCGCGCGCATAGGAGGCAAAGGAATTCAACGCCGGCGGCGCGGATGAAGGGAACTCCGGCGAGCGTCGGGGACGTCGGGAAAAGGCGGATCCGGCCAAGGGGACTCCGATTCCGGCCCCGGATGAGGTCCTCGAGCCTCGCATGGCCGGCGACGAGCGGATGGCAAGGCGGCGCCATGGCTGGATCCTGCGGGAACGTGAGGAGGGAGAGAGAGCTCGATGAGGGAGGGTGGAAGAGGATAAAGGGGAAGGGAGTCCTGGGAGAGCTCACCGGAACGCGGCGTTCCACCGGTGGCACAGACAATGGCGAGGTCAAGGGGTCGCGGAGGGACCCGCCGGCGGCGAGCGGTCTTCGGGAGCGAGCGGGAGAGACGGGAGCGCTGGCGGGCGCGGTCGGGCCGCCTCGGGCCCGACGGCTGCCGCTGTGGCCTAGATCCGGCGGGGTGGGCCTGGCCTGGGCTTCGGGGGGGTGGAGGCTGGGAGCCTGAGGGAGCCGCGGCTTGGGGCGCCGCGGGAGCCGGCTTGAGGGTTTCCGGCCGTCCGATCTGGCTGCGGACGGCTGAGATCCGGGCTCGGGAGCCGGCTGCGGCTCGGGGAAGCCGGCTGACGGGCGGACTTGGGTGGCGGCGGCGCCAAGTGGCGAGAGGAGAGTTGGCTGGCGCGAAAAACGAGGGGAGGAAGAAGAAGGCCATTTTTGGTAGGGGTAGGCTGCTTAATAGGAAAGGGGGGTTAGGGATAGGGTTTGGAGGGGGTTTGAGGCCGTTTTTGGACCGTTAGATCCCGATCGAATGACTCCGAGCGGAGGGGAAGTTAGGCAGGCCTAGGTGGGCTGGGTGTGGGCTGAGATGAGAGGAGAAGGAGAGAGGCCCGCGGGAGTTTTCGGAGACCGAAAACGTCTGACAAATTAACCGGCGATTAGTGCCGCTATAAATATCCGTTGGGCTATCAAACGAGCTCCGAATGCGATGAAATTTGGCAGGCGGCTTGTCTACACTATAATAAGACCACATGACAAGTTTCAACTCATTCCGAGAATGTTTTTTGGCCACTCACAAAATAAATATTCGGAGGCACCGCGGGTGCGTGCAAGTGTGTCTGGGCTCAGAACGGACAACGGAGAGGACGAGGGAACTCAGACGGATGCAAGTTTTGAAAACATGCTGATGCAACACACATGATGACATGGCAAGATGCAACACGCAAGTAGATTACATGGCAAAGGCAACGAATAACTGGCTGACACCTGGCGCACCGGTCTCGGGGTGTCACAACACTGCCCTACTAACAAGAGATCTCGTCCCGAGATCTTAGGAACGAGACGGGAGAGAAAAAGGGAAGAACAAAGTTCTTCGAAGACAAAAGAGCGAAACCAAAGAACCTTGAGAGGTTGAGCCACTCAAAAGGAAGAAGAATGCAACGAAGAAGAACGAAGTTGCAAGGACTTTGTTAGACAAGAGGAAGAAGGAATTCGACGAGAATCCAAAATGTTGAAGGAATAAGAATGAATTCGAAACCACTCCGGTTAAAAGAGATAGAAAAGGAATTCAAACGAAGGAATTCGGGCAGCACTCCGGCTGAAAACTGAAAGAAAAGCACACCGGTTGAATATGAATGGAATAGGACAAGAACTGAGAAGATGAAATGAAAACATGATAAGATGAACAAGAAATTCCTCCGGAAGAATTGAAATGATGGAATTAAAGAACGGAGAAGAAGATGACAACTTCCATCACGAATGAATTGAAAGGGCATCTTCACAAAAAGGCTTGAACGGAGTTGTTGAAAATCAACGACGAAAAGAATTAACTTATTGTGGACTTATGGAAATCATCTCAAAACTTGAGGTGAATTATACCACAACCAAAATATTGAATAGATGAGAATGAAAAAAGAAATGCAAAACTCCACTTCAAAAGAATACGGAGAATTATTTGCACTCGACAGGCAAAAGAATAAGAATGCTTGAGCTGCTCCAGAAGAATTAGATGAATGATTGAAGAATGAATTAAATGATGAAGAACCACCACGAAGAACTCCGGTAATGAAAGGATGATGATATAGAAATGATGAACGAAAGGAATAAGATTAAAGCCTTGCGATGATTAGATGGGGTTCCGACGAGATAACCGAGAAAACTTGAACTCCGGAAAGAAAAGATAAAACACTTGGAACTAGAATTTATTCATCAAGAATAAACTCCGAAAGAAAGGATTAAAACAATTTGATGAAAAGAATAAGAATTATGTTATGCTTATCCTCCACCAATTAAATTGATGAGAAGCAATGGACTAGCATACTACTTATTCACGTTGAAAAGATTAAAGGGATATATCGCGAACTTGCGAAAAAATCTTCATGAAACACAGATAGGATTGCAATAAAATGAATGGATTGATATGATAGCACCGGAAAAGAATTCTTGAGCAACCACCGTAATGCATTAAAGCCGAGTGAAGATAATGAACGAACCACCGTAAGGAATGAAATTGAGTGAGTACAAGAGAATGAATCGCCGGAAGAATAAAGCACCTGCGGAAAATTTGAATGACGAGAACGAAGAGATTGTGGACGGATTAAAGAATACTTGAACGAAACACCGGAAAGAATGTGAGACGAATGAAGAGGCATCAATGAAGAATATTCAGAGGATGAAGTTGAAAACTGAAAACGAAGAAATCTTCTGAAATGATAGCCTTCGGAGGAACACAAAGAAAAGAATTCTTGAAATACTCCGGAAAAATTATAAGAAGAAAAGTTGAACCCACGATGAAAGAATTAAAACGATCTTGGAGAAGGCATATGATTGATGGGATCCATACTTATGTTACACTTGAAAAGAATTTGGAACACTCCGGGAAATTAGAGGAGTCAGGTAAGATCCTAGGAAAGACCTGTGGGTTATGAGCCCACCGAAGGGAGAACTCCGTTGAAATGGAATGCAAAGGAGATGATGCACCGGAACGATTGAAAAACTCGAATGAGGTGACAACCTCGAATTAATTGGAATACAGACAAATCTCTTGAGATGTCTTCATAACTCCGGATAGTCAATGGCGAGAGGTAAACGAGCAAGGGGAAAAACACTTGAACCGACGAAAGAATAAGAACAACACCGATAACAAATCGAATTGGAACCACCGGAAAGAAAAGAGATGAAGAATGACGAACGAGAGGAGAATTCACCAGTTGAAATAACTGAGGAAAGAATGCAAAGGATTCAACCGAGTAGGATGGATACTTTATTAAGGACTCCGGTCCGAGAAGAAAAAAAGGGTGGGCGGGTGGGAAAAAGAAAGAACACAACAGACGAGGAAAACACCGTCGGTGGAAAAGAACCGAGGGTTGAACTTGCAAAGAAGAAGAGGGTTGAATACACTTGACGAGGGATGCACCAGATGAAAGAACTAACGACGCAACGAACGAAAACTAACCACGTGAGATCCTAAAAAATTTTGAAGGGGTAGAGGGGTAATTCCAAAACACCTACGTCAAGATTCCTCACCAGAGCGACGAAGGGGCACAGGAGTAAAAGAATTCCTACTCTCCAATATAACTAGACTCTAAAAAAGTTTACTTCTAGACTCAACAATGGCCATTCTACGATCAATCAAGGGGGCTCCTATGGTCGGTCGAGGCTCTGATACCAACATGTCAGGCCCAAGATGTGATTCTATCCCGATCACGTGACACTTACGTGATTGGGGCACAACCGCATTTCGAGCGCTTAGCAAGATGGATATCATTACATCGTACCAATACATACATACATGGGGGATACGACAATACATACAAGTCACATGAATAAAACAACATCAATACAAAGTATCCGACTACGGATACAAACATGAAAAGCACAAAGACATCCATCTGCTATCCCAGGCCGCCGACCCGGAACCTAACCCAAGACCGAAGAAGAATAAGAAGAAGAAGAAGAAAGAACTCCAAAACAACGATCATCGCTCTCACGTCAAGACATCCGAAACCTGCACTTGCAACTGTTGTTGTAGTATCTGTGAGCCACGAGGACTCAGCAATCCCATAACCATGGGTAACAAGACTATTAAAGCTTAATAGGTAGGAAGAGGTAAAGTGGTGAGGTTGCAACAGCGGCTCAGCAATATATATGGTGGCTAACTTACGAGTACAAGAATAAGATGAGCATCTATGCAAACGGTCGCAAACTAGTAATGATCGCTAAAGATCCTGAACTACTTACGAGTCAAACATAACCCCACCGTGTTCTCTTCTCAAAGTGAAAAGAGACAGTCACGGTTACTCACACAGTTGTGTGTTTTACTTCGGATCCTCTGTCAAGTTTTCTACAACCGGACATTAACAATTTCCAATCTGCCACATAACCACGGGCACGGCTTTCGAAAGATCATAACCCTGCAGGGGTGTCCCAACTTAGCCCATCACAAGCTCTCACGATTAGCTGAAGTGATAAATACAATATCATCACCCCTTATCTTAGGGAAATCCGATCAGGCTCGGCATCCCGGTGCACAAGACATTTTGACAATGGTAAAACAAGTCGAACAAGACCTCCCGGCGTGCCGACACCCTGATAGTAGCCGCTCGTATCTCGTCTCAGGCCACGTCCGGATAGGTGATCCTACGGGTTATACCAGATACCTCGGGTTTCCCCGTGGCGGCCCCGCAGTCTCCCTGTTTGGGACCAACACCATCAGCACTGGCCCCCCTGCTATGTAGAAAAAATCCTAGGGTAGCGCTAACTCCCTATGCAAATTAATTAATTAATTAAGTTGTTATTACGAGCAAATTAAAACCAATGTTGGGCCTTGCTGGAGGAGTTTTATTCAAAGACGAACTGTCAAGGGGTCCCCATATACCCATCGTGTAAGGAACGCAAAATCAAGGAACATAATGCCGGTTTATCGGCGCCTAAGGTGGCATGAGTGGAACAAAACACCGAGCAAAAGGCCAAGCCTTCCACCCATGCCCAGTATATAGGTGTGTTAATAATAATAATAGATATTGTGATATTCCAACAACAAGTTCCCTCCTGGAACGAACTTCATCTTCACCTGCAACTAACAACGCTATAGGAGGGGCTGAGCAAGCGGGTAACATAGCCAAACAATGGTTTTGCTAGGAAGGTTTCAAAAGATTAGAGGTTTCATGGTAACAAGGAGAGGGGCTGACAATAATGATGGGTAGCGCGACATATAACGATAGCATCGAGACAACTAAGCAAAGGCAATGATAGTAAAGGTATCCAAGGGTATGGTCATCTTGCCTGAGATCCCGCAAGGAAGAAGAACGGATCCATGAAGAAGACGAAGAAGAAGCCTTGAAGAAGAACCACGGGAAGACGAACGAATCCTCACGAACGCAACGGAACAAGCACTAACGAGAAGAAGCAAGCAATACGGTAAACAAACCACTCAAGAACATGACAATATGCTCAACCAAGTATGATGAAAAACAAGTCTACTTATGATGCACAGAAAGTCTACACAGGAAGCAAAACATGGCAAGGTACGAAGCACAACAAAACAACACAAGTCGATATATGATGCATTACATGGCAAGGTATGATGCATGACAAGACTATACAGGAAGCACAACAAGTCTATACAGGAAGCATAACATGGCAAGGTAGGAAGCACAGAAAAACAACACAAGTCTATATGATGCAATACATGGCAAGGTATGATGCATGACAAGACTATACAGGAAGCCCAACAAGTCTATACAGGAAGCATAACATGGCAAGGTAGGAAGCACATCAAAACAACACAAGTTTATATATGATGCAATACATGGCAAGGTATGATGCATGGCAAGGTATGATGCATGACAAATCTATACAGGAAGAACAACAAGTCTATACAGGAAGCATAACATGGCAAGGTAGGAAGCACAACATGGCAACGGTACAAGATGCACCCAAACATCAACCAGACTCACTCCAAACATGAAAACAAGATGATATTATGATTCCACATGAAAAATCACACAAGTTTCATATAAGGAACACCCCAAACGGAGCAACGGGCTAAAAGATACACATGAAACAAGATATAACAACAAGCTAAAATTAACAGCCACATCGCAACTTGGAAGCAAGAAATATATATGCTACAACACTCCAACATGGTGACAAGAAGCATGGACATGAAGTAGACATATCCTACAGCAAACAACTCCATTGGAGCATCTCCATAGGAGGCATGGATCAATAGCAACAAGCTACAACATTTTGATCATGACACTAAAAACCTGACATCAATATTTTATAGCAACTTGGGAGCAAGAAATAAATAAGCTACAGCAACTCAAATGAGCAAGTAAGGGCATGGATGGATAGACAACAATATATACAACAAGGAATGATCAATTGCCACCCCAAAACTAACATGGATTCACCTAGGGCATCAAGCAAACATAGCATCAGGATATTACAGATTCCAGACTTAGTGAAATTTCACTAAGTGTTAAAACAGTAACATTATCATGGCATGTTTGCAAGCATGTTTAAGTCACCTCAAAGCATATCATGGAAAGTTAAATGCACCACAGCAAAGAACACATCATGGAGATTCTAAAACATCTAGGCATGTGACATGGGGACAAACACAACAATAGCAAAGAGCAATTGAAATCAGCATCTCATAAAAAGTTACAAAACCTAACAGCCACATGCACTTTTGCAACCGAGATAAACATGGCAATATGGACTCAAACAAGCATGCTATAGCAACCAACATGTAGAGCATCTCATGATGAACATTTTGACATATCATTTGCATCATTTGGATAAACATGCACCACGTTATCATATCACGAACATGGCAACAAAATAACAAGTAGCAGCAGTTTATAACAAGTAGCACCCTTGCAAAAGATATTTAAGCATCTAGATGAACTCAAACGAGCATGGCACAATGGAACAAAGTGTAGAGCATAACACCACGATCATTTTGACATATCATACACTTAATTTGGACAAGTACACACAAAGTTACATGCATGCGAAGTTTGCATCAGAAGTTAAAAACAACCAAAAGACTTAGAAGAAAAACAACCTCCCGGGGCTGATCTGGACATTGTCCATCTTGAGCGGACACGTCCGTCGATGGCGCACACGGGTCCACCTGGTAGTGTCTCACGGGGAGGGATGGCCTGGACATGTCCGGATGCCACCGGACATGTTCGGCACGCGCGCATAGGAGGCAGAGGAAGTCAACGCCGGCGGCGCGGGTGAAGGGAACTCCGGCGAGCGTCGGGGACGTCGGGAATGGGCGGATCCGGCCAAGGGGACTCCGATTCCGGCCCCGGATGAGGTCCTCGAGCCTCGCATGGCCGGCGACGAGCGGGTGGCAAGGCGGCGCCATGGCTGGATCCTACGGGAACGTGAGGAGGGAGAGAGAGCTCGATGAGGGAGGGAGGAAGAGGATAAAGGGGAAGGGAGTCCTGGGAGAGCTCATCGGAACGCGGCGGTCCACCGGTGGCACAGGCAACGGCGAGGTCAAGGGGTCGCTGAGCGACCCGCCGACGGCGAGCGGTCTTCGGGAGCGAGCGGGAGAGACGGGAGCGCTGGCGGGCGCGGTCGGGCCGCCTCGGGGCCGGTAGCTGGGGCTGCGGCCCAGATCCGGCGGGGTGGGCCTGGCCTGGGCTTCGGCGGGGTGGAGCCTGGGAGCCTGAGGGAGCCGCGGCTTGGGGCGCCGCGGGAGCCGGCTTGAGGGTCTCCGGCCGTCCGATCTGGCCGCGGACGGCTGAGATCCGGGCTCGGGAGCCGGCTGCGGCTCAGGGAAGCCGGCTGACGGGCATACTTGGGTGGCGGCGGCGCCAAGTGGCGAGAGGAGAGTTGGCTGGCGCGAAAAACGAGGGAAGGAAGAAGAAGGCCATTTTTGGCAGGGGTAGGCTGCTTAAATAGGAAAGGGGGGTTAGGGATAGGGTTTGGATGGGGTTTGAGGCCGTTTTTGGACCGTTAGATCCCGATCGAACGGCTCCGAGCGGAGGGGAAGTTAGGCAGGCCTAGGTGGGCTGTGAAAAGGGTGTGGGCTGAGACGAGAGGAGAAGGAGAGAGGCCCGCGGGAGTTTTCTGAGACCCAAAACGTCCGACAAATTAACCGGCGACTAGTGCCGCTATAAATATCCGTTGGGCTATCAAACGAGCTCCGAATGCGATGAAATTTGGCAGGCGGCCTGTCTACACTATAATAAGACCACATGACAAGTTTCAACCCATTCTGAGAACGTTTTTCGGCCACTCACAAAATAAATATTCGGAGGCACCGCGGGCGCGTGTAAGTGTGTCTGGGCTCAGAACAGACAATGGAGAGGACGAGGGAACTCAGACGGATGCAAGTTTTGAAAACATGCTGATGCAACACACATGATGACATGGCAAGATGCAACATGCAAGTAGATGACATGGCAAAGGCAACGAATAACTGGCGGACACCTGGCGCACCGGTCTCGGGGTGTCACAAAAGTGCATGCTAGGTGTTTGATGAAATGATTCTGGCATGAGGGAAATGTTTTTGGGGGTGATATTTGGTGGAGTGGCCTCTTGACGCATCTAGAGGCTGCCTGAATTTTCACAGAATTTTTAGAAGAAGATAAATATCAATTTCACCAAATTTTGCAAATCTGGTCCAAACTTGCAGCAGGTGAAATTTGAAAATTTTGCACTATGGACCAGTGAAACAAGATGGATCTAGGTTGTGGGTACTAAGGACTATCTAGGAAAGTTAGTTTGGAATCAACTAACAAGATAGACATGGTGGTTCCTTTGTAAATCACCTAGGTCCACTATAAAAGACAGAAATAGTTTTTGGAGTAAATTAAATAGAGCTAAAATCCCAATAAGTTCAAAACTCACTGGAATTGATGAGAGGCTTTTCTTAAGGTGTGGAGAGGGTCTTGGAGAGAAATATTTCTATTGGGGTCATGGCAAGATGGAGGATGGAGAGGAAGATAAGCCCAAGGTTAAACATGAGAAGTTTAAATCAAGAAGGAAAAGAATTAAGCAAAACCCTAAGAAGAGAACTTGTGTTGAGCTAACACAAGAAGAATCTTTCAAGACCAGAAACCAGGCTTGAGAAAAACACACAAACTTTGGCCAGAAGAGATTTTAGAAGGGTTTTAAGAGAAGATCAAACAACCCCCTTCCAAAAGGCCAAAAGTTTGGAAGAAAAACCAAGCTCAAAAAATTTGGGGTGTTACAACACCTACCCCCTTAGGAAAAATCTCGTCCCCGAGATTTCAGCTGATCCTCAAATAGGTGTGGGTGTTCTATCCGAAGGAAATCTTCCCTTTCCCATGTTGCCTCATCCTCTGTGTGATTACTCCACTGAACCTTGAGAAATTTAATAGTCTTCTGACGGGTTCTCCTTTCAGACTCCTCCAAAATTTTTACTGGGTGTTCCCGGTAGGTGAGATCTGGTTGCACGTCAAGGTTTTCATGTGACACATGCTTCTCTGGGTTGCTTACACACTTCCGTAGTTACGAGACGTGGAACACGTCGTGGACGTCTGATAGTTCCTTGGGAAGGTCCAGCTGATAAGCTACTGTGCCTCTCCGTGCAATTATACAAAAGGGTCCGATGAATCGGGGTGCTAGTTTCCCTTTGACTTGGAATAGTTGCAGTCCTCTCATAGGTGATACACGTAAGTACACGTCTTCACCGGGCTCATAACTTATTTCCCGATGCTTTTGATCGTAGCAGCTCTTCTGTCGGCTTTGGGCTGTTTTGAGTCGATCCCGTATTATTTTTACTCTCTCCTCAGCTTCCTTCAACATATCTGGGCCGAATATACGACTGTCCCCTGTTTCTGACCAGTTTAATGGAGTACGGCATCTTCGTCCGTACAAGGCTTCGAAAGGTGCCATCTGTAGGCTGGCTTGATAACTATTATTGTAGGCAAACTCGGCATATGGTAAGCTTGCCTCCCAACTGGTCCCATATGTGAGGACACATGCCCTTAGCATGTCTTCAAGTATTTGATTTACTCGTTCCGTTTGTCCTCCAGTCTAGGGGTGATAAGCTGTACTGAACGTTAGTTGCGTTCCGAGGGCTTGTTGCAACTGGTCCCAAAATTTGGAGACGAACTGAGTGCCTCTGTCGGATATTATAGTCTTTGGAACCCCATGTAGGCTTACTATACGGGCGAGGTAAAGCTTGGCAAGCTTTTGGGTGGTGTGGGTTGTCTTGACTCGTATGAAGTGTGCTACCTTGGTCAGTCTATCTGTGATGACCCATATGGCATCATTACCGTGTTGTGACCGTGGTAGTCCAACAATAAAATCCATTCCAATATCGTCCCATTTCCATTCTGGTATCTTATTTGGCTGTAAGAGTCCTGCGGGTTTTTGGTGCTCGGCTTTAATGCGTTGAGATGAATCGCAGCATGCGATAAATGTGGCTATATCCCTCTTCATGCCGTGCCACCAAAATCTTTCCTGAATGTCCTTGTACATTTTCGTCCCTCCAGGGTGGATTGAGTATGGAGCGGTGTGGCTTTCTGCTAGAATTTGCTGTTTAAGGTCATTGCTATTTGGTACGCCAAGTCTGTCTCCGAACCATAATATTCCTTCACTGTCTATGGTGAATTCTGAGGCCTTGCCTTGACTTACTTTTCTTTTTATACCTTCGATGCTGGGGTGCCCATGCTGAGCCTTCTTTATTTGATCTATCAGCGTAGGCTGTATTTCCAGATTTGACACTTCGCCTTTAGTGACCATCATTAGGTTGAGTCTGGCGAATTCTTGCTGAAATTCGGGTCTCAGGTTCTGTAGGCTGCCGCTGTTCGGGCTGGGGTTACGGCTGAGAGCATCTGCTACCACGTTTTCTTTTCATGGGTGATAGTGAATACCGATGTCATAATCTTATACCAGTTCCAGCCAGCGTCGTTGTCGCAAATTGAGTTCTGGTTGCGTGAAAATATATCTGAGGCTCTTATGGTCCGTATATATTTCACAGCGATTCCCGAGCAAAAAGTGCCTCCACTCCTTGAGTGCATGAATGACTGCTGCCAACTCCAAATCGTGAGTAGGATAATTTTCTTCATGTTTTCGCAGTTGTCGGGAAGCGTAGGCGACTACTTTGCCTTCTTGCATTAGTACGCATCCGAGGCCTTTTCGGGATGCGTCGCAATATACTTCAAAAATCTTGTGTATGTCTGGCACAATCAATACTGGGGCTGTTGTTAACCTCTTTTTGAGTTATTGGAAGCTTTTCTCACATGCTTCGGTCCATACGAACTTCTTATCCTTCTTGAGTAACTGTGTCATTGGTTTGGCTATGGTGGAAAAACCTTCAACAAACCTTCTGTAATATCCGGCCATACCGAGGAAACTTCGTATATCCGTTACACTAGCTGGTGACTTCCAACCAAGTACGGCCTTAACTTTATCTGGGTCCACAACAATTCCTTCTTGTGTTAATACGTGTCCTAGGAAACCCACTTGTCTCAACTAAAATTCACATTTGTTAAATTTGGCGTAAAGTTGGTGTTTCCTTAATTCTCCCAGTACAATGCGGAGGTGTTCATCATGTTCTTCCGGTGTCTTTGAATATACCAAGATATCATCAATAAATACTACCACAAATTTGTCCATGAATTTCATAAATACTTTGTTCATGAGGTGGACGAAATATGCGGGGGCGTTGGTCAGTCCAAACGGCATTACTGTAAATTCATAAAGTCCGTATCTGGAGGTGAATGCTATTTTCGGGATATCTTCTGTTCGTACTTTCAATTGATGATAACCTGACCTTAAGTCAACTTTTGAGAAAACCTTGGCTTGCGCGAGCTGGTCAAATAAGTCATTTATCCATGGCATCGGATATTTGTTCTTGATTGTGACCATGTTGAGCGCTCGGTAGTCTATACACAATCTCATGGTCCCATCCTTCTTTTTGGAAAAATTTACCGGCGAACCCCAAGGTGAGGAGCTGGCCCGTATAAATCCTTTGTCCAGCAATTCCTTTATTTGCTTCTTTAGTTCAACCAACTCGGATGGTGCCATTCTGTATGGCTTCTTGTATATGGGGGTGGTTCCAGGTGCTAGCTCAATAATAGATTCTATTTCTCTGCCTGGTGGCATACCTAGTAGTTCTTGGGGAAATACGTCTGGAAATTCACATACAACTGGAATTTTGCTTAACTCAGAAGTGTCTACCTTGTTTAATTTTGGCTGCCGCAATATTGGTCTTTCTTGAGCTGCGACTCTTATTGTCTTTCCGTGATGATGAGTAAGAATCACTGTCCGGTTGAAGCAGTCGATAAATCCTTTGTTGGTGGTTAGCCAGTCCATACCCAGGATAACATCCAGTCCCTTGTTTTCCAACACGATGAGGTTTGCGTGAAACTTTAATCCCTCAATTTCAATGACTATACCTTGGCAGTAATTTTGAGTGATCTGCTTACTTCCGGGGGACTTGATGGTCATTGACTTTCCCAAGGGAAGTATTGAAAAACCATGTTGCAAAGCAAAACTCTTCGAAATGAACGAATGAGAAGCTCCAGAATCAAACAAAACCATGGCAGGTATCATGTTGACAGGGAACGTACCGAGGACGATATCCGGGGCATCCCGTGCTTGCTCCTTGGTCACATGGTTCAGGTGGCCTTTCTTGTGGTTGTTATTGGGGTTGAAGTTGTTACGCTTGGACGCGGAATTGTTTCCGTTGCTGTTTAGCTTCGGTGCTGAGTTTCTTGGCTTTGGGCACTGTTTAGCATAGTGTCCCTCTTCTCCACATGCGTAGCAGGTAACACCTGGGCGATAGTAGAAATCCTCGTCTCTTGCATGAAAATTCTTGTTTGGACGTGTGTCATTTGTCGTGGGTTTGTGCGTCCCATTTTTCTGGAAATTCATCTTATTCCTGTTGTTGCGAGGGTGGTTGGTCTGATCCCTTTTTCTCTTGCGAATGTCTTCCAGATTACGACGTTCATTCTCCAACGTAATGGCCTTGTCCACCAGTGTCTTGAAATCTGGAAAAGTGTGTACGACTAACTGGCATTTTAGTGCTGGTGCCAGTCCGTCCAGGAATTTCTCCATCTTCTTATTTTCAGTCATTCGCTCTTCGTTGGCATAACGGGATAATTGCGTAAACTGACTGTTGTACTCCGGTACTGTCATGCCTCTTTGCTTGAGTTCATCAAATTCTATTTTCTTGATCTTCATAATGCTCTTAGGGATGTGTGCCCCACGGAAGCCTTCCTTGAAATCTTCCCAGGTGATATTATTTATGTCGGGATGCATAAGAAGAAAATTTTCCCACCATGACGCGGCTGCTCCAGTAAGGTAATGTGGTGCGTACAACACCTTTTCACGGTCTGAGCATTGTGCCACAATTAATTTCCTTTCAAGAAGTTTGTCTGTGTGCGAAAACGTTGTTGGACGTGTCTTCTGAAATTCAGATAATTTTGAGTGCTGCTGGTATGGCTCACGGTGATTTCCCATGTTAATGACATGGTTCATCATTTCTTGGTGCTGTTGCTGACTTTGCTCGTAAAGACGGCACACTTGAGAAAATGCTGTTTCGCTGCCCTGCTGACTTGACTGCCCCTGTGTGAAATTGTTGTCTGTCTGTGTGCCATAATTCTCCTCCCGCGGACTTGGCATGGAACGCGTCCAGGGACGAGTCATTTCTTACTCTGGGGTATTATTGCAGAAAACATGAGAAGAACCGAGCAGCAAAACAAACCAAGATTTTGCAAAAGCGACAAAACACGAGCTCCAAAGAGATTTTTGAAATAAACTGCTTGATTGCGCACGGAGAAGGACCGCCTAGTACATATTTTACACGCGGGTACTAATTATACATACGTCACTCAGGGTGTGCGTACACATTCCTGACATGTTATTAAAGCTAGTGCACTCCTCCAAGATCCTACATGATGCGCAAACAGACTACTCCCATCAACCTATTTTACATATCACGCACATATTACAAGCGAGCACAGTGCGTCGCGGAATAACGCACTAGTCGGAGATGTTGAAGATTTCCCTTGGCCTGCCGAGGGTAAGGCCCAGTGGTGCTGGAGACTCAACTTCCTCCTCACTAATAGGCTCCAGGCGCGGAGTATGGGTGCGAGGTGTTGAAGCAGGTGCAGCAGGCGGTGCAGCTCTGACTAGGGTAGGAGCAATGACCTGGTCAAACTCCTCAGTGGTAGGCAGATGGCGTGCGGTGGCTAAGATGGAGGGTGCGTAGGATGTGGCGGACGAGACAAATGTCATTGGTGGCGCAGTATGGAGTAGCTCCCTCCTGTTGGCGGAGCCACTCTGGACCAATTCCATACGGGTAGCCACCAAGTCGTCCACAAGATTATCAAAGGCTGCCTCAAATGCCTTGAGGTACTCAACTATTGATTTAATGGCTTCATCACATTCCCCGTTTGCGCAAGCAAATGCATAGTGGCAAGTGTAGGGCACGTGGCATGGGAGGTGACGGTAGTGACGAGTCTTCATTGAAGGAAGGATGTCCCGGCGACGAGCTATCACCTCACGGGCAGCCATTTGCATGGCATGCCTCTCCGTAGGCATGGCCCTGCCCACAAATCGGAGGCGGCGCGCTTCAGAACGCCCTCCCTGGAAGTGCACCACGGCCTGGTGCATTGACACGCTGTCGTTGAGCTTGTGAAGGTAGAGTGTAAACTCTGGACGGGTTGATGGCCCAATCGCGACTTTGGTGATGGCGAAGAGGAGCTTGACAAACCCCTCAGGAATGTTGGCGAACACCGGTGCATCACAGTCGTTGCTGTCCATCTACAAAAGTAGACAAAAATTCCGAATAGTCAAGTCATAAATTTATGATGACCAACAGAAAATTGCTACGGATGTAAAAATGTTGAATAGCAATTATTCGCTAATAACCGAATAGCGAGCGCACCTAGTGGCTTCCTACGGTCAGCCTGGCTCTGATACCAAGGTTTTCAGGACCGGTCCTTCAGTAAAATGATTACCGGAAGACCGACCTTTTGTTTAAACCAGCGAGGAAGAATATTTCTTACTGGTATACAATTCCTTGATACATAATTCCAGTACATTGAATAGTATACAAGGTTGAGCTGGGGTTGCTCAACAATTTATTACAAGTACGCCAATATAGTACATAATGGCGGATATGACACAATGGCAGGGTGGCATACTACTAATTCGTAATAAAAAGGTGGTGGGTATGTCACAGCGAAGTGGGTGACGTGATTCCAATATAATACAATTCATCGAGTGTCGGAGTGAGACCCAATGAATTTATTTGGTGGTAGGCGGAAGCAGTTATATAACAGTGATCAACTCCAGGATCGCAAGAGACTTACTGGGACTCCACTAGACGTCGGACTCGCTATCGAACTCTTCATCCATGAGATCGCCTTCGTCCACATCTGGCCAAATCAACAAGCCAGGTGAGTACTTTAAATGTACTCGCAAAACAGTTCGGACTTAAGATATAATAAACGCAAGCACGATGCATGAGAGTATTCTAACAAAAATGCAACCGGATAAAATATTAGTGTGTTGTATGCAACAATATAAGTCGGGCGGTAATCCTCCCGAAATCCATAAGATAAATAGAAGGAGACTAATCGAGTGTCTGAGTGACGCCTCGTTAGAAAATAATAAAGGAAAGCAGGCCACATTCGGGTGTCTGAGCGACACCACATAAAGGGCTTATATAGAAAAAAAAAAAATAACAAGAATGCCTCAGTCGGATGTCTGAGCGACATCGCATAAAGGGCTT
>LR738715.1:170805891-170902910 GCA_902687465.1 Secale cereale
ATCTGAGCGACATCGCATAAAGGGCTTATAAATAAAAAGAATGCCACAGTCGGACGTCTGAGCGACATTGCATAAAGGGCTTATAAATAAAAAGAATGCCACAGTCGGACGTCTGAGCGACATCACATAAAGGGCTTATAAATAAAAAGAATGCCACAGTCGGACATCTGAGCGACATCACATAAAGGGCTTATAAATAAAAAGAATGCCACAGTCAGACGTCTGAGTGACATCACATAAAGGGCTTATATAACAATAGTATAATGATAAAATACTTCAGGAAGTAAATCGGTACAGAGATAATTAGTGAGTTCATCTACCAAATGAACTTGACGAGATCACTACTCTTATTACCATCAAGAATTTACTAGAGACAGTCACCGGGTTGACACGAAGATTGACCCTAGGCCATAAACATGGCTACTTGAAGGATTTAACTCTGCAGAGCATGTACTATTAACTCATAGCCAACGGATTCTACTAGCCACGGGGACTAGTTCCGTCTACGGTGTTTTAGTAGAAACCCAACTGACCAGTACACATCCATTTCACATCCTGTTGTCCAGAATCACCCGTGACAACGTTCACGAAAAACTTTAAGACGGGGAGGCTACAACCTCGAATAGCATGGGATCAAATTTATATATGCACACTCTAAGTGGTGCCCCCCTCTCGGTCCCAACCGAAAACACCCATGCCCCCTGACCGAATGACGGGCTTTAATCCAGGGCCATGGAACCCTTATCCCGGCCCCTCTACTTGGTGTGTACTCGAGAAGTGGTTTACAACTGACTAGACCGCAATCTTAACAGACGGCCTATGATAGTACAAAAAAAAGAGATGAACGGAATCACGACATGATCTCCGTTGATACTAAGTTAACCAACTACTGGCATGCTCCAACAATACCAGCATACCACCCATCATGTCACCACATGATCGAGGCGGTTCAAACATTATGATTCGGGGCTCACCCGAAGCTTGCTTGCATGAAATATAACCATACACATATGCTTATATGATCATGCTTATGAAATGAACTACTCGAGCAAACATGCAAGACATGCATCATATCAAAGGTTCAAACATGCTTGCCTGGTTCTGAGAAGTCGGAGTCTAACTCGGTGAGGTTCGCGGCTCCGTCACGTCCTTCGGTATCTACGTATTCAAATAAATGGATACTAACATAAATACCGCGTGTGCAAATAAAGTTGATCCAAAAATTTTCACATAAATATGACAAAAAAACTAGACAGAAAACTAAAGAGGACAGAAAAGGAATCAACTCAAAATCATATTTAGTTAAAAAGATATTAGAGTTTCTGTCCAGGGACTCATATGTAATGAAACAGAAAAATTCCAGGGGCTAGAATAGAAAACAGAAAAGCAAACCGGTACGCAGTATGCCAACCGAAGAAGGAAACGTACTTCGCCCGAAGGCGCTTTCCAAAAAAACGGTTCGGAGAGAGATGAGAGGCTGACGAGGGGTCCCACTCGTCGGGTTTGAACTCTGAGACAGAGTCGCGCCGGCGCCAGGTGCTGCGGTGGTCGCCGGCGCCGATCCACGGCGAGCTAGGGGGAGAAAAGGGTACGTATGGCTTCCTGGTGTTCTTCCGCGTTGATTGGTGGTGGAGTTGAGCGTCGGCGAGCCCCACGTCGACGGTGACCCTGTCTCCGGCGGACGGCGGCTCGGGTGGTCGTGGGCCTCGTCGGAGAGAGTTCCTGGGGTCGAATTGAAGTGGGGGTTAGGTTTAGGTAGGTGCCAGGGTGCTACGCTCGAGTCCACGGCGGCGGAGGAGCTCTCACTGGAGAGAACGCTGCCTGAGCCCGAGGCGGACGGAGTTGGCCGGAGTTGGGGAAGAAGGGCCCCTCAAGGCTCTTCCAGAGGTTGGGCGCGGTCTAGGGAGATGGTGGAGGTGTGCGGGCTCGAGAACGAGCTCGGGGGTGCTTTATATAGCTGGCCCGAGGCGGTTGCCGTGAACGGGATAAGTCCAGCGGACGATTACGGCGATGCAGTGGCTGGACGGCGGGCTTAGGGGCTTGAGCATCGACTAGGAGGTGCACTGGTTCCATTCCCGTACCTAACTCAGCAGGGGAGGGATGATTACAGGCTGCCCTCGACGGAACGGCCATGCGACACGTCGGCGGCAGAAAACGCGCTCTGCGCACGCCAGGCCACGGCGACGGTGCTGCAGGCATGCGCTGGCAGTGGAGATGGCCGCGCGGAGCACTGGGGTGACTTGGGCGGCGCCAAACGGCGTCGAGCCATGGGGTGACTTCTGCCAGCCGCCACGGGCGGTTCTGTTGCCGTGGAAGTCGCCGGCGTGGTCGGGCCAGGGCACCACCGACGCCCAGAAGAAGCCAAGCGAGCGTGCGGCGCGATGGATAAGCAGGAGGTGTAGTGTGCGTCGATCCAAGGTAGGCACTGGCGAGATTGTCGCTGTGGTTCTGACGAACTGACGAACTGTCGAACTGCACTGTCGACAGCTTGAGTTAGCAGTTTCTGAACCTGACAGCAAAGTGCATGCTAGGTGTTTGATGAAATGATTCTGGCATGAGGGAAATGTTTCTGGGGCTGATATTTGGTGGAGTGGCCTCTTGATGCATCTAGATGCTGCCTGAATTTTCCCAGAATTTTTAGAAGAAGATAAATATGAATTTCACCAAATTTTGCAAATCTGGTACAAACTTGCAGTAGGTGAAATTTGAAAAATTTGAACTGTGGACTAGTGAAAAAAGATGGATCTAGGTTGTGGGTACTAAGGACTATCTAGGAAAGTTAGTTTGGAATCAAATAACAAGATAGACATGGTGGTTCCTTTGTAAATCACCTAGGTCCACTATAAAAGACAGAAATAGTTTTTGGAGTAAATTAAATAGAGGAAAAATCCCAATAAGTTCAAAACTCACTGGAATTGATGAGAGGCTTTTCTTAAGGTGTGGAGAGGGTCTTGGAGAGAAATATTTCCGTTGGGGTCATGGCAAGATGGAGGATGGAGAAGAAGATAAGCCCAAGGTTAAACCTGAGAAGTTTAAATCAAGAAGGAAAATAATTAAGCAAAACCCTAAGAGGACAACTTGTGTTGAGCTAACACAAGAAGAATCTTTCAAGACCAAAAACCAGGCTTGAGAAAAACACACAAAGTTTGGCCAGAAGAGATTTTAGAAGGGTTTTAAGAGAAGATCAAACAACCCCGTTCCAAAAGGCCAAAAGTTTGGAAGAAAAACCAAACTCAAAAAAATTTGGGGTGTTACATCTGAGCACCAGGCGCGCCGCTTACGCGATCTCTGAACGCGTTTCGCCCCTGAGGGCTAACGTCGCTCAGAGACGCGGCGTCCTGAGGTGCAAGGGGGACCCCACCCTACCCACACTCCTAATGGCCCCTGAGCCCTTCCTGATCAGGGCCAGGCTCAGCGGGTACGGGATTTCATGAGCAGGGGGATGGAGCCGCGGTCTTGGGCCCTCCTAATGCGCGTAGGACGGGCTGCCGTACCGCCTCCGGACACACCGTCCGCAGCCCGGGGGATGGTGCGCCAGGAGGCGCGGCGTCTTGAGGTTGAACGGAGGGGGGGAGAAGGCCCCTCCCCACGCGCATCGTGCCCGCCGCCAGTGAGCCCCTGTTGAAATCCAGGGCGGGCCATGCGCGAGGGGTCACGCGCGGGGGGACGAGGGCCTGACCCGGGCCTTCCCTCCCCTTTCTGTCTTGATGTGGCATCCAGAGTAGCCCCCTGGCCTGCCGAGGCCTGGGCCAGAGACATTGTTGAGCTGAGGCCTTCAGCCGGTGCTGCGGGGCCAGCCCTCGCAGGCACCGGCACGTGTCTGACCCACACTCGATGGCCGTGGGCGATGATGGTGGTGGATCGAGGGTCATGAGCTGGGGATCCGCCTCCTGGCCTCCCGCTCCTGAACCCCCTTGCGCCGACGCCTGGTTGCACATGGCGTTCGGTGTAGCCCTGAGGTCGCTCTCCGGTGGCTCCTCGACGGGGGCGGTTTCTGAATACAAAGGGCTTCGAGGCAGAGGGGCGGCGTCATATGCAGGGTTTAGCGGATAATACCCCATGTCGCCTTCGTAGGTCGCCGCGGGTCTTGACCATACGGGCGACCGGGCGTGGCTGTGCCGGCACCCGGTCCCCGACGTCGTCGTGTGGACACAGAACGGCTCGGCTCCGGTTCTGGCAGTGTCGAGGAGCTCGGCCACCCTGAGAAGCAGTTCGTCATGGCCGCTGTCGAGCAGCCGGCACCTTAGCAGCTCCCTGGCCACCAGTATAGCAGCCCTCATGTTCGCCTTCTCACGCGGGTCCCGCGAGCTTGCCGCCGCGTGTTCGGCCGCCCGTGTTGCCACATGGCCTTGGCGTCGACTAGGTGGAGGATGCTGCCAGTCCTCTGGCGGCAGGTTGGTGGTGCTCATCGTGCCGTCGGCCCCGATCAAAGACAGGCGATGGCGGGTCCCGCGGCCGAAGGGCGATGCCTGAGCGGCGCGGACGCCACGGGCTTCCGTACGCGTCTGGTGCACCTCCGCCATCGTGGTCGTGGTTTGTTGGAGCTGGGAGACGCGGGGTTGGCGGACAAGTCCAGGAGAGGTCGTCGGAGAGGCGAGATCTCGACACGCCCCCTTCCTGGTGCGCCAAATGTCGGATTCAGGGCTTCGCAAAACCCGAACGAAGATCTCTCCTACTCACGTCTACCTAGCGCCTCGCTCTCGTCTCGGTGGAAGGATTCAAGCAAACAACGAACAAACACACAAGAGTTTATCCAGGTTCGGGCCACTGCGAGGTGTAATACCCTACCTCCTGCTTTGGTGGATTGGCTCCGGGTGAGCTAGAGTATGAACTGGTACAAGGGTTCCTGAGCTCAGCAGGCGAGCTCAGGAGGGTCAGGAGGCTAGTGTTCTTTCTCCTTGTGCGGTGGTCGAGTGTGTGTGTGTCGATCCTTTCCTCAGTGGGAATCCTAGCTACTTATATAGGCGGCCACGGTCCTCTTCCCCTGAAATGTTGAGGCGGGAATGGATTCCACAACGGCCATTTTGAGCGGGAACACAAGGACGTTCCTATCCTGACAAAAGCAGTCTTCGCCTGCAAAAGGATCAGGCGATCACGCGGTGGTGGGCTCGACGATGACATCCTCCTTGTCGTCCTTGCGGTCTTCGGTCTCGTTGCACCAATGAGGAAACCTTTGCCCCGCGCCTCAGGAACTTGCGGCTGCGCTGTCCCCCTTGCACCGAAATGGTAACTGCGCCGCTGGTGGGCATCGGCACCCGCTGGCGCGGTGCGTCACCGCTGACATCACTGCCTCCTCCTGAGGCAGGCTTGGCCTTGGGTTCTTCGCCCCTCCGGAGCACCTTATCGAAGCTGCTCCTGAGGGGGTCTTGGCGTTGTTCTCCTCGCGAGGCCTGGCCCCTCGCGAGGGTCTTGGGCAGCTGGGCCGTACCAGGCCGCTTGTAGGAGTGCGTCGTGGCCCGCAGACAGGCAAGTCTGGGTACCCCGGTTCCCAGTACACGGACATAGGCGGTCCTCCCTCACGAGGTCAAGGATCGCTCCCCACGGGTCTTAGCCTTCAATGAGGAATGCCAGGATGCCTCCTAGCGGATGGACCTCATGCTCAGCAAGGAGGGCTGCCGCCGAGCTGCCCTTAGGGCGGCACGTTATCAGCAGGCGCTGCGGCGGTACCACTGCCGCGGCGTCCGCGCAAGAACACTTGAAGTTGGTGACTTGGTCCTGAGGCGGGTCCTCTCCCGTGAGGGGTTGCACAAGCTCTCGCCCATGTGGGAGGGCCCGTTCAGAATCGCCTGTGTCTCTAGGCCTGGTGCTGTGCGCCTGGAGACGCAGGATGGGAGACCTATCCAGAATTCCTGGAACATCGAACACCTCAGGAGGTTCTATCGATAATCAAGGCTCCCTGGCCGTGAAGGTCTCCGCCCGTGACACTCTCATGTAATGATGAGTTGGGGCTGTACACGCCTCGGAGTCTCCTGTGCGTTGCCTACGGGCCCTCAGACGGGGCTCCCACCCACGCCCCAGTGGCAGTCCTTAGCTTCGCGCTGGGAAGAAGACGTAGTGTAGGGGTCTGACGCGACCTTTTTTTTTTTACTTTTTTGCTTGGTGTTTGGCTGTTAGCCTTTTCTAGTTCCTTGGCTATCAGCCCTTCCTCTACCCCATGCTATGAAGTTCTCGTGTTTCTCGCGCTTCCTGCATTTGGTTGAAAGTCTTGTTTGGGATCTTTCTCACTAGTTTTAAGTTCAGCTGCGCCAGTCGCTCTTCTTCGCGCGCCTCGCGCATGGGGGCTGGGGCACGATCGGTCACTGGCCCTCGTTTGCTGCGGCCCCGTGACCTCGCCTGGCCAAGCCTGCTCAGGCTCTGGAGCCGAGCTTCTCAGTCCGCGCAACCTATCCTACCGAGCCGGCTCAAGATTTGGTGCTCTAACCCGCGCTCGGCGCTTTCAGCAGATCTCAGTGGCACACCCCACTCGGGGGCTGCACGAGCCCTTCAGGTGTGGCCACCCCGTCACGACCCGATGGGGCTCATGATTCCGGAGTCAGGAGGACTCCGCCTCAGGACGTCGCGACGGATAAAATCTAAGTGATTTCACCCAGGCAACAAAAAAAAGATGACAGCGAGTTCTCGCTTCTTACATATATCACAGCCCATTACACGCCTCCTCGAGGCAACTTGAAATTTTGATGCAGAAAAGACATGAAGGAAAGGAAAGGAGAATAAGCAGAGGCCGCTCCCGCTCAGTCGGAGTCTTCCAGTTCCTCCGGCTTCACTGAGCCACAGCGGCGCGGAAACCCCCTCCCCTCGCCGGGCCGAGCTCGGCGGCGTGGTGGTTCGTCGCGGCCGCCACTGCTTGAGGAGCTGGTGCTGCCACAGAGGGGGGACCCACGGTGCCCCCTAGGACTGAGATTGTCTTCGGAGGAGGATGTCGGCGTACTGGGAACCAGGGTACCCAAACTTGCCTGTCTGCGGGCCGCAACGCGCTCCTACTACAGCCTGGTACGACCCAGCTGATCAACCAGCTGCCCAAGACCCTCGCGAGGGAGCTAAACCTCGCGAGGAGAACGACGTCAAGAGCTCCTCAGGAGTGGCCTCAGTAAGGCGCTCCGGAGGGGCGGAGAATCCAAGGCCAAACCTGCCTCAGGAGGAGGCAGTGATGTCAGCGGTGACGCACCGCGCTAGTGGGTTCCAGTGTCCGCCAGCGGCGCAGTTACCATTTCGGTGCAAAGGGGACAGCATAGCAGCAGGTTCCCGAGGAGTGGGGCAAAGGTTTCCCCATTGGTGCAACAAGACTGAAGACTGCAAGGACGAAAAGGAGGATGTCACCGTCGAGCCCACCACCGCGTCACCGCCTGGTCCTTTTGCAGGCGAAGACTGCTTTTGTCAGGGTAGGAACGTCCTTGTGTTCGTGCTCAAAAATGGCCGTTGTGGGATCCCTTCCCGCCTAAACATTTCAGGGGAAGAGGACCGTGGCCGCCTATATAAGTAGCTAGGATTCCCGCTGTGAAGGGGGGTCGATCCATACACTCAGCCACCACACAAGGAGCAAGAACACTTGCCTCCTGACCCTCCTGAGCTCGCCTCCTGAGCTCAGGAACCATTGTACTAGCTCATATTCCAGCTCGCCCGAGGCTAATCCACCAAAGCAGGAAGTAGGGTCTTACATCACACGGTGACCCGAACCTGGATAAACTCTTGTGTGTTGTATCTGTTGTTTGCTTGAATCCCCCCACCGAGACGAGAGCGAGATGCTAGGTAGACGTGAGTGGGAGAGATCTTCGTTCACGCCCTGTATTCGAACTTGGGTTTTGCGGAGCCCTAAATCCGACATTTGGCGCGCTAGGTAGGGGGCGTGTCAAGATCTCACCTCTCCGATGACCTTGTCCCGCTCTCGTTCATCGACCCCGCGTCGCCCAGCTTCAACAAGCCACGAGCACGATGGCAGAAGCGCATCAGACGCATGCGGAAGCCCACGGCATCCGCGCCGTTCAGGCTTCGCCCTTCGGCCGCGGGACTCGCCGCCACCCGTCCTTGATCGGGGCCGACGGCACGATGACCATCATCGACCCGCCGCCGGGGGACCGGCAGCACCCACCGCCCAGTCGACGCCAAGGCCGCGCGGCGGCGCGGGCCGCTGAGCACACGGCAGCCAGCTCACGGGACCGGCGTGAAATGGCTAACATGAGGGCCGCACTCCTGGTGGCAAGGGAACTCCTAAGATGCCGGTTGCTCGATAGCGGCCACGCCGCGCTACTCCTCGGGGTGGCCGAGCTCCTCAACGCCGCCAGCTCCGGAGCCGAGCCATTCTGCTTCCACACGACGACGTCGGGGACCGGGTGCCGCCCCGGCCACACCTGGTCGCCCGTATGGTCAAGACCCACGGCGACCTATGAGGGCGACATGGGGTATGATCCGCTGAACCCTGCGTATGACGCCACCCCTCTGCCTCGAAGCCCTTTGTACTCAGGTACCGCTCCCGTCGAGGAGCCATCAGGAGGCGACCCCAGGACTACGCCGAATGCAGGGTACGATCAGGCACCGGCACCTGGGGGCTCAGGAGCGGGAGGTCGGGAGGCAGACACCCCGCTCTTGGCCCTCAACCCTTCTTCATCATCTCCGACGGCCATGGAGCGCGAATGAAACGCGCTGGTGCCTGCGGAGGCCGGCTCTCGCGACACTAGCCGTAGGCCTCGGGCCAACGCCCTACCACGGTGTCTCTGGCCCCGAGCCTCGGCAGGCCGGGGAAGTACTCTGGCTGCCGTGTCAAGACAGAAAGGGAAGGGAAGGCCCGAGTCAGGCCCTCGTCCTCCTGCGCGTGACCCATCGCGCATGAGCCCGTCCTGGATTTCAGCAGGGGCTCGCCGGCGGCGGGTATGATGCGCGCTCGGAGGGGCCTTCTCCCCCTCCGTTCAGCCACAAGATGCCGCGCCTCCCGGTGTACCATCCCTCGGGCTGCGGAGGGTGCGTCTAGAGGCGGTACGGCAGCCCGTCCTATGCGCACTAGGAGGGCCCAAGACCACGGCTCCGTCCCCCTGCTCACGAAATCCCGTACCCGTTGGGCCCAACCCTGATAAGGAAGGGCTCAGGGGCCATTAGGAGCGTGAGTAGGGCGGGTTCCTCCTCGCACTTCAGGACACCGCGTCTCTGGACGACGTTAGCCCCCAGGGGCGAAGCGCGCTCGGAGATCGTGTGAGCGGTGCGCCTGGTGCTCGTCAGGGGGCCTATGGCCAAGGTCCCATCCCCCCATCATGCGCAGTGTCCCACCTCATGAATGCTGCCTTCGTGTGAGTTCATGAGGGAGCAGACTAGTGTGGGGCGGGCCCCTCAAAGCGAAGGGGCGGGCACGTCAGAAGATCTTCGCTCGTGACACTTTCACGTAATAATGAGTGGGGCTGTACACGCCCAGGAGTCTCCGGAGCGTCGCCCTAGGACCTCGAGGGCTCCCTCCCATGCCGAGTGGATGCACCATGCTCCGCGCTGGCCGTCGACACTGCCCTCCAATGGCTATGCCCACACCTGCCGGTGGTAGCCCTATGCTCCGCGCTGGGGAGAAGACCGAAAACCGGCTCAGGGGCCGGACGCGGCACCCCCTTTTTTGCCATTCGCATTTGCCCCCTCTGTATCTGCCTTTTCAAGCCGATCCCACAACCGCGCGACTCGTTTCTTGAATAAAGGTGAGAATTTTTGGCTGTGTTTTGCGATTTCCACCGTGTTCCCTTCGCCAGTCCGTTTTTCATCTTGCTCGGCCGAGCTGGGCTACATCCGCGACCCCGCCCTATCACTCCTCGTGAGCAAGGGCCGAGGCGTGGGTGCACGTTCTGCCTGATCCACGGCCGGACCGCCAACCACTCTTGCGCTCACAGAAGGTACTCGCGAGGCTCGCCCAGACGAGGTCGGCAGACGCTCCTTCCTGACACGCGACAAGGGCTTGAGGCCACAACCTCAGGGACAAGCAAGGGAGTGCCTAAAAACCTATCCTTACGGTGTTCAATTACATCATCAAGAGTTTAAGCCTTGTGACACCCATCTCACCCGGCTCTGGAGCCACAACCAAAAACAAATTTACAGCAGGAACTCGACTAAGCATCGACGCCTTCGCCCGAACTGTCGGTGTCGCTCCCCTCAAGCACCGGTGCGTCATCGATGGCTGGAACAAGCTCCGTCACCAACGCGTCCATGTGGTCGCTCACCCAATTCTCCGACGAGCCGGCGACCGCCTCAGGCGCAGGCTCCAACAGGGCCTCGAAGTCTGTATGAGGGTCAAGATGGTGCAAGTTGCTGAAGATGTGGGAGACCGCGCAACTCAGGATGTCGCGGCTTTGTTCCTCGACGAACTGCCGAGCCTTCCTGACCCCGCCTTCAAGACAATCCACCACCCTGGTAAAGAACCCGAGATACCCGGCGTCATTGTTAACCAGAGGGCCGACGACCCCCGAGCCAAGAAGTTCTTCTAGGGCCCGGCCGGCCCGGTGCCGAAGGGCCTCAAACATCTCCGAGCGGGTGTGCTGCATCCCACGGACTCGTGCGGCCTCCTCAGAATTTCGAGCCGCGAGGGCGGAAATGTCTTCCACTTGCTTGTGAAAGCAGGACAGTTCCGCCCTGGCGATGGCACGAGCCTCCTCCGACGCCCACTCGCGGCATTCCGCCGCGGCACAGGCCTTCTTCGACGCTCGGCTGCAGCGCGGGCCTTCTCCGACACCTGCAGACGACGCTCGACATCCGCCAATTTGCTCTTAAATGCCGTGACCTCCTTCTGAAGCTCCTTGCGCTTGTCCGCGAAGCGAGTCTCATGAAGCCCCAGCTTCTCACGGTAATCCTTCCGGAGACGCTCCGCCTCCTTGGCAGCCTTCTTCGCGACAACCTCGTGATCATGAAGGTTTCCCTCGGCTGCGGCTATTTGGTGCTCCATCGTTTCCAGGCATTCGCGCTCCATGTTCAGCTCCATCACCTTGAGTGCCAGTGCCTCCTCCCGCATCGAGAGGCCCCCTGGGCTATCATCATCAACCACAGGAGCAGCAAGGGCAGCCCTTTGAGCACGAACCTGGCGCTCGAGTGTGGCGTTCGAGGTTTCAAGCTCGCGCTCACGCTCCTCGACGGCCGCGCGGCGGCGCTCGGCGTCTCGGGCCTTCTCTAGGGCACGGTCACAAGCCTCCTGAGCCGCGGCAGCCAACGCTTCCGCCTTCCTTAGGGCGATTTTGTGCTGCAGCTGGCTCAGATTGATGACGGTCCTCAGCTGGCGCCAACCCTTCGCCAGAAGCAGACCCTCGGCCTCAGCACGCCGATCCACTTCAGCAACCTCGACTTCGAGACACTTCAGGGCGTCCAATGCCTCCCGCACGAGGTCATGACGGACCGCACTACTGCACAGTGCAAGTTCCAGAAGTCGACCGGGCTCGTCCCCGACATCCGTGCCGCCCAAAGGGGGCTTCCCCTCTCCCTCATGTTCAGCGTGCGCCTCGGGGCTAGCCCTGGGGGCGCGCGGTGCTTCCGGCGCAAGGAGCAGGCGTGGTCCTGATGGGCGGACAGCCGCTCGGGCTGCCTCAAGAGCTTGCTGAACCATAGTGAAGGCAAGACCCGGGGCACGGGGCGGGCTCCCGACGTACCAAGAGCGGCCTTGCCCCATAAGCGCTGAGGGGCTGGGAGCACGACCTGTGCAATAAGCCCCGGGCGTGGCTTCAAGAGCCCGCGCGAGGCCTCCCGAAGGCCCGGCATGGTCCGGAGGAGGGATGCAGGCGGAGGCTCCTGCGAGCCTCATTGAGCAGCTCGAGGACAAATCGGAAGAGACCCTGCGGAGCAAGGGGTCAGTGGAACCATATTGGGAAAGATAGGAAGAGCCAAACAACACGCAACTACTTGGTACATCCAGCTTCATCCTCTTCAGAGCCCTCGGGGCAGGGCCGTAGATGCTCCCCAATTTCCGCTTCTTGCCTAGCGCCGCGAAGGACGGCCAGAGGCCGTTTGAGGCAGATGTGCCTAATCCTGGGGCAAGGTCGCGGCAAGCGCTGGCGACCGGCGCCCCGCTCCCTGAGGCGGCGCTCCCCGGACTCGCCTCAACCGGAGGCCGCTGCGCCTCCCCTTCAGTGGCTTCAGGAGCCAGCGGCGCCTCGGCACCTTCCGCCACCTCCGTCAACACCGACGCCTGTGCTTCGTCCACTTGCTCCAAGGACGGAGTCGACCCCAGGCCAGGGGCTCCGCCAGATGCATCCGCCCTGGAAGGGAAGGATGGGCTCGCAAGCCCTGACACCACCACCAAGGGATCGTCATGAGGATCAGGGGTGCCCCCCGGCAATAGTCCCCATGCATCAAAGCGGGGCATCCTTTCAGCAAGAGCCCTTCCGGCTACAGGAGCCATGTACAAGGGAGTCGCTGAGCTAGGGCGAGCTTCAGGCACTCCACCAACGAGCAGCCGCGTCAGCCCCTGGAGCATATCAGAAGGGAGCTGCTTCCACTGGAGACGCGCGCGATCATCAAGAACCCACATTGGGCTGGAATGGCACTGGAGTGGAGCGACACGGTGGACAAGGAAGTCTCTCACCACCATCGCCAGGGTCAATCCGCTTCTCCTCAGGTTGTCCAGTCGGCGCATCACTGGCTCTGCCCGTGGATCTGAAAGGGCCTCGTGCCCCCAGCCCAAGTTCGGCACCGCTGGTGCATCAGGAAGATGGAATTGGGGGCTATGCGCAGCGGCGTCAATGAACACCCATTGCCGGCGAAACCCTTCTGTGGTCGGGTGAAGCGAGAAGTCAATTCCGGAGGCAACAGTCGCTTCCACCACGTGCAATGACACGCACCCCGAGCGCTGCCCCCTATCAGCCAAGGAGAGGCTGAAGAAGTGGCGAAGCAAGGCCACAGATGGGGAAACGCCAACAAAAGATTCACACAGGAACGCGAAACCGGAAAGAAGGATGATGGACCTAGGGTCCAGGTGTAATGCCCGAATCTGGTAGTGCATGAGCACTGCATTGAAGAAGGCGGTGAAAGGGGGAAGGAGACCCCCAAAGATGGCGTGGAGATGAAGGTGGATGTCATTGGCGCCAAGCTCCGCCACCGGTTGGGAAGCAAGCCAAACCCGGGTCGGACCCCACTCGTTAGATGCGTCGGCCAAGGCACGACGCACCTTGTCCAGACCCTCCTGATTCACTATGGCAGAGCGGCCAAGCGCCGGCTCAAGCACCGACGGGGGCGCGTCAGGCTCACCATCCCCCTCTTCTTCGCCTTGCGCAGCATGACGGCAAAGAGGAAGGGGCAGAGAAGGCAAGTGGAGAAAGGGAGTGATTGGAAGGGAGAAAGCAGAGGCGGCAGCGAGAAGCCCTACCGGTCGTGCGATTGGCAAGGCGCATGATTACCAAGACTGCATGGGAGGCGGGGACGCCTACGTCCCATCCAACCGTCGCACGCCAGCCCGTCCCGCAGCCTTTGGGGCCCGCGGCGCTTCGTCCTCGACTAAGGCTTCGCCCCGAAGCCAACTCTGCGCGCGCCTTGGGCCCGGGGGCTACTGTCGGCATACTGGGAACCACGGTACCCAGACTTGCCTGTCTGCGGGCCGCAACGCGCTCCTACTACGGCCTCGTACGGCCCAGCTGATCAACCAGCTGCCCAAGACCCTCGCGAGGGAGCTAAACCTCGCGAGGAGAACGACGTCAAGACCTCCTCAGGAGCGGCCTCAGCAAGGCGCTCCGGAGGGGCGGAGAATCGAAAGCCAAACCTGCCTCACGAGGAGGCAGTGATGTCAGCGGTGACGCACCGCGCTAGTGGGTGCCAGCGTCCGCCAGTACCGCAGTTACCATTTTGGTGCAAAGGGGACAGCACAGCCGCAGGTTCCCGAGGAGCGGGGCAAAGGTTTCCCCATTGGTGCAACAAGACCGGAGACTGCAAGGACAACAAGGAGGATAGCACCGTCGAGCCCACCACCGCATCACCGCCTGGTCCTTTTGCAGGCGAAGACTGCTTTTGTCAGGGTAGGAACGTCCTTGTGTTCGTCCTCAAAAATGGCCGTTGTGGGATCCCTTCCTGCCTAAACATTTCGGGGGAAGAGGACCGTGGCCGCCTATATAAGTAGCTAGGATACCCACTGTGAAGGGGGATTGATCCATACACTCAGCCACCACACAAGGAGCAAGAACACTTGCCTCCTGACCATCCTGAGCTCGCCTCCTGAGCTCAGGAACCATTGTACTAGCTCATATTCCAGCTCGCCCAAGGCTAATCCACCAAAGCAGGAAGTAGGGTCTTACACCACACGGTGGCCCGAACCTGGATAAACTCTTGTGTGTTCTATCTGTTGTTTGCTTGAATCCCCCACCGAGACGAGAGCGAGACGCTAGGTAGACGTAAGTGGGAGAGATCTTTGTTCATGCCCTGTGTTCGAACTTCTTGGGTTTTGCAGAGCCCTAAATCCGACAGAGGAGCTGCTCCTCCGGACGCCGTCCCCGTCGTCCTCTTCGTCATCAACCTCGGGACAACACCCAATGCGCCTCCCTTCCTCCGAGAAGACCCGACCGAACAGTGTGGAAACGCCATCGTACCTGAAGTGGAGCGCACACCTCCCCTGCAGCCGGCGTGCGCGAGCAAACGATTGCCTGCCGTGCTCCAGGAAAACATCGCCCGAGGGAGCCACATCAACCTCCACCCAAGACACACCACTGCAGCAACCGTCAGCCTGCAGCCAGATGCTGCCGAGGCCTCGGCTGGTAACACATCGCTGAACGAGCAGGGAAGCCGGAGCCATGGGCCACCAGGCTTCTCCGCCCACACCATGAACTCCAATGACACGTCTAAGGAATGGACCTGCGGGCACGGAGGACGCGCGATCAACAGGCACCATTGCGCGCCCCCTCTCCCTCCATGGCCGCGACCACCTTCACCCCGGGAGGACATCCCGCGCCTTTCACCAGTGGCCGTGGCAGAACTCAGAAGGCCGCGCCCGCCTCCCCGAGAAGTCGCTGCAGGCGCTGCGGCATGCTTGCGGGGACGACCGCGGCCCCTCTTTGGTGGCAGCGGGACTGGATCCTTCGGGGCCTTCCCCTTCTCCGCGGCGGATGGCTTCCTCGATGGCGCCATGAAGATCTCGCGACAAGAGAGAGAGAGAGAGAAGAACAAGCAAGGGGAAGATGGTTCTGGCTTGAAAATGGCTTGGGGGCTCCCCCCTAGTCCCATTTATAGGGTGGAGGAGCCCAACCGCCAACCACTAGCGTCATAGCCATAACACCCCCGTCGTCTGCGCTAAGGAGTTGTCAAGTCGCATGATCACCAAGCCTGCGTGGGGAGCGGAGCCGCCACGTCCCATCCAAAAGTCGCACGTCGGCTTGGCCCGCAGCCTTTTAGGGCCCGCGGCGCTTCGTCCTCGACTAAGGCTTCGCCCTGAATCTAACTCCGCGTGCGCCTTGGGCCGGGGGGCTACTGTCGGCGTACTGGGAACCAGGGTACCCAGACATGCCTGTCTGTGGGCCGCGACGCGCTCCTACAGCGGCCTGGTACGGCCCAGCTGATCAACCAGCTGCCCAAGACCCTCGCGAGGGAGCTAAGCCTCGCGAGGAGAACGACGCCAAGACCTCCTCAGGAGCGGCCACAAGAAGGTGCTCCGGAGGGGCGGAGAATCCAAGGCCAAGCCCACCTCAAGAGGAGGCAGTGATGTCAGCTGTGACGCACCGCGCCAGCGGTGCAGTTGCCATTTCGGTTCTAGGGGGACATCGCAGCCGTAGGTTCACGAGGAGCGGGGAAAAGGTTTCCCCATTGGTGCAACAAGACCGAAGACCGCAAGGACGACAAGGAGGATGTCACTGTCGAGCCCACCACCTCGTCACCGCCTAGTCCTTTTGCAGGCGAAGACTGCTTTTGTCAGGGTAGGAACGTCCTTGTGTTCCCGCTCAAAAATGGCCATTGTGGGATCCCTTCCCGCCTAAACATTTCGGGGGAAGAGGACCGTGGCCACCTATACAAGTAGCTGGGATTCCCACTGTGAAGGGGGATCGATCCATACACTCTGCCACTACGCAAGGAGCAAGAACACCTACCTCCTGACCCTCCTGAGCTCACCTCCAGAGCTTACGAACCATTGTACTAGCTCATATTCCAGACCTCCCGAGGCCAATCCACCAAAGCAGGAAGTAGGGTCTTACACCACGTGGTGGCCCGAACCTGGGTAAACTCTTGCGTGTTCTATCTGTTGTTTGCTTGAATCTCTTCACCGACAAGGGCGAGGCGCTAGGTAGACGCGAGTGGGAGAGATCTTCGTTCACGCCCCTGTGTTCAAACTTCTTGGGTTTTGTGGAGCCCCTAAGTCCGACAATCCGTAACATGACAGGATGAGAGCGGCGATGATAATCCAGATCCGAACACACCCCCAGCCGAACTTAACCCATACATCATCAGGGACTCAGACGTGGAGATAACTTCTTTGGCTCACGAGATCATGGCTGTCATAGCCCCCGGATAGAGCCCTTCTTAGCTTACCTTAATAGACAGGAGCTACCCGATGACCAAAATGAGGCCCGTCGCATAATCCGGCATTCTAAATCCTACAAAGTTCATGAAAGTGAACTATATAAGAAAAGCACTACTGGTGTCCTCCAAAGGTGCATATCCGAAGAGGAGGGACGGCAACTTCTCACTGAAATACATGCTGGAATGGGCGGCCATCACGCCGCAGCCCGTGCACTCGTGAGCAAAGCTTTGTAAGGGCATATTTCTCCCTAAGTAGTTTTGGTGATTGATGACAATGCTTTTGCGGACTAATCGTGTGCTCTGAGCTTTTCAGATATATCACACCTAGGCACAGGATGATTAAGTGCCCCTCAGAACCTATCGAAGACAGTGTTTCATTTTGTTTCTTTTCGGTGGAATTGAGTCATAGGAGAGCCGTACTATTAAGAGGGGGTCCGCTTCGTAAAGGTTTGGGTGGGATCAACACGTATACATCTATTCATTCGCACCACCTTTCTTTCGCTTCTCTGGAGCTCCAGTTGTTTTTCCTTGTCTTTGCAAAAATAGTGGCGTCCTACTACTACCACTCTTAGAGCATCTCCAGCTGCGCCCCCAACAGCCCCCCAGGCCACTTTTTTGGCGCCGGCGCTGAAAAAATGGCACAGTCGCGCCCCAGGAGTCCGTTTTCCGCCGGTTTGGGCCGAAGTTGACGCCGGCGCACCCAACTCGAACCCCGCGCGCTGGGTGTTGCCTGGGGGCGCCGGACGGGCCATTTTTGGTGCGAACTGTGATGGACCCGCCCTGTCAGCGAGGGCCGCTTCATCGTCCTCATCGCCTTGGTTCCCGTGAGAATCAATGCCAAAGCTGCGGCGATGCCACGCCGGTCAACCTGCCCGCCCGCCGTGATGCCTCGCCTGTCAGCATGCCATTGATGCCGCGCAGTGAACCGCCGCGTCGCCCAGCGCCACGCGCGCCCGCCACGCGTTGCCTGGCATGCGCCTCTCACCGCCCGAGCTCCGGCTATAAAAACCGCCATCCTCGCTGGTGGACGCCACAACAGCAGACATCGCCCTTCTTCCCCTGCTCGCACACTGCACTCTTGGCGAGGTGCAATGGCAGCGTGGTAACCAGGCGATTCCACGGCGAAGAACGGCTTCGGCCACCGCCACCTCCATGAGTGGGAGGCGCGCCTCCTTTTCGAGGCCGACTAACCGGCTCCCCCGAACATGAGGGTGCCGTGCGCTTGGCATCTGAGCGCCGACGGCGTGCCGGTGCCACCCGCTCCCACCGGGGCGGACCGGCGGGCAAAGATCGCCCGCATTAGGTCGTCACTGGCGGAGGAGCAACGGCGAATGCCGGCATACTCCCCCGACAACTACGCGTTCTGGACGGTCTACTTCGACCGCCGCCGCGACAGCCTAATCGTCTCCACCAATGGCGTCATGCTGCGCGGCCGCCACAATGCCGAAGGGCGGCGCGAGTGGTGGGGTGTTCCCGGCCGTACCCTCGAGAACGTCCTCGACTACATCGAGACCGACAACACGCCGCATCTCGAGTACCCCGCCCCAGCCCCCCCGTTCATCTCTCGCCGCCGTGGCAGTCCGTGGACACCGCGGCGGATGTCGAACGCAACGACCTCCTCCTCCTCGGGCGGCTCACCGGCAGCCTTCGCCGTTAAGCCCGAGCCACAGGACACAACGACGGAGTCTCCGCTAGGGCGCCGCACCCGCAGCGGCGCCCTGACCATCCCTGAGGAGGTCCGGGGCGGTCGCCCGCGCCTCGTCCGGCCAAAAACCGAGCCGGAGCCAACCTTGCTACCGGTGAAGCCGGAGCACCTCCAGATGGCTGCCGACGACGAGACGGCCATGAGGTGGGCGAGGGAGTACTACGTGCGCGAGTAGGTGGCTCGGCATCGTCGCGCCCTCGAGGAGCTCAAGGCGCGCCAATGCCGCACCGTCCGCGAGGAGGATGGCGTCATCTTCCTCGACAGCGACGAGGAGGAGGCCGGACCATCCCGCATTAGCGACCCTGGCCAGGGTTGCAGCAGAGATGGCGGCGGGTGGCAGGGCGACGAGGACGAGGATGAGGACGACAACGGCGGGGACTACACCGAGTTCTACAAGCACCTAGGCATGTAGAAATCGGACGGCGGCGAGCCGCGGCGAAGGACGGCGTAGGCTAGGCCGTGTTGTTTTTGAACAAATTTGAATGAATGCCGATGAGATTGCGCCAGTTTGGATGAATATCGACGAGTTTGTGCCAAGAATCTCTGAATTCGGTTAGTCCTGGGGGCCGACCTGGGCGCGACGGCTGGGGACGTGCTCGCCCCCACGCCGAAAAAACGTCGGCTCGCCCCCAGGACGCGCTTTTTCGGCGTCATGGGGTGGCAAACGGCTGGAGATGCTCTTAGGCATGCGGTAGTACCGCTCAAGGAAGGCGGTAGAACCGCACGGCCCCACGGTAGTACCGCTCCAGGGTTACGGTAGTACCGCACATTGCGGTAGTACCGTGCCAAGGACACGGTAGTACCATGTGACCGGCCCTAGCGTCGTAACTAGTACGGTTGTATGGGCGGAATTAATTTTTTACTTCCACGTCCTACGCGGTAGTACCGCTTCTAGCAAGCGGTAGTACCGTGTCGGGTTTTTGCATCGATCGTAACTCTACAGAAGTAGCCCACACATAATTTATTTAGTCCACACTCTTCCCCTACCAGTCTGACCTTGCCTTACGGTAGTACCGTAAGGACATGCGGTAGTACCGCTACGGCAGTACTACCGCCCGTTGCTTTACGCAACAGGGGCTAGATCTAGCTCAAGCCACGCCAGCGGTAGTACCGCACGGCCATGCGGTAGTGCCGTAACTTATGTGCGGTAGTACCGCGCGTTGCGGGCAGAGTTGGTGGATAATGGTTAGATTTGTCCTTCCGCTATATAAAGGGAGTCTTCTTCCTCAAGAAGACTTACCTCTTCCTCCCCAAGCTCCATTGTCGCTCAAAGCTCCATTTCCGCCTGATCTCTCTCCCTAGCCAATCAAACTTGTTGATTTCCTAGGAATTGCTTGAGAAGGCATCGATCTACACTTACACTAAGAGAAATTTGATTCCCCCCACTAATCCATTGCGGATCTTGTTACTCTTGGGTGTTTGAGCACCCTAGACGGTTGAGGTCACCTGGAGCCATATTCCATTGTGGTGAAGCTTCGTGGTGTCGTTGGGAGCCTCCAATTCAGTTGTGGAGATCGCCCCAACCTTGTTTGGAAAGGTTCGGTTGCCGCCTTCAAGGGCACCACTAGTGGAATCACGGCACCTTGCATTGTGTGAGGGCATGAGGGGAATACGGTGGCCCTAGTGGCTTCTTGGGGAGCATTGTGCCTCCACACCGCTCCAACGGAGACGTACTTCCTCTCAAAGGGAAGGAACTTCGGTAACACATCCTCGTCTTCACCGGCTCCACTTGTGGTTATTTCTTATCTTTACTTGTGCAAGCTTTCCTTGTATACCTTAGCTTGCTTGCTTGTGTGGTTGTTATTGTTGCATCATATAGGTTGTCTATCTAGTTGCATATCTAGACAACTTACTTTGTTGCTAAGTATTAATTTGGTTAAGAAAAGCTAAAAATTGTTAGTTGCCTATTCACCCCCCTCTAGTCAACAATACCTATCCTTTCAATTGATATCAGAGCCTCGTCTCTTTTTATGGACTTTACTGTCCAAAGAGTATGGGTGACAACGTAGTCGAGACGGAGGGACAATCCGGTGGAACTCCGCCCTTGCCTACATCCGATGGGGGAACCGCGGTCTCTCGTGAGGTGTTCAACGTGGCTATGGACACATTGAAAGACTCACTAGCGACCGAGGTCAAAGTCATGTTCAAGGAATTACTTGAGTTACTCCAATTATCCACCGCACCGTTGGAAGTGGCTCGTCCCACTACCAATGTTCCGGATGCTATTCCTGACAAGGGAGAAGCTAGTAGTGAGCAAGTACCGGTTACTAAGAATGGTAGTGGGATTTTTGCCCACTCCGCTCCTCCTACCCATTATGGAGGACCCGCTCCTACTCCGCATTTAAATTCCGTTGGTCCTCCTCCTAAGTTTGTGAAAAATTCTGAGCTACTTGGATGTTTCGCTTTAGACGTCATTTAAATCATTGTTCTACTAATCTCTGGAGAATCATTGAGCAAGGTTTCTACCCGCATGATCCCTACAACTTAACTCTGAGAGAAGCTGCGGGTCAACAATTCAACGAGTCCGTTCTTTGCATACTTCAAGATGTTATCCTTCCTGAAGACATTGCACATCTTCGACCTTTCACCGTGGCCAAGGAAGCATGGGAGCATGTTGGTTCCATGTACAAGGGAAGCGCAAGCATTCAATGCTCAAACTATCAAGTTGTGCAAGATAAAGCCGATGAGTTTGCCATGATCGAAGATGAAGATCCCCGTGAACTTTATCGGAGATTAACCACTGTTGCAGTTTCACTTTGAGATCATGGGAGCAAGGACACGGATGACAATTGTATCAAGCGCAAGTTTGTCAACGCCATGATGCCTTATCACAAGGCCATGTCCTCCGTCATTCGCCAAAGACCGGACTTCCACACTTTGTCATCAAGTGAAGTGTTGGATGAGTTCGTTGCCATGAGGATCTTGGACAAGACCGCCGACAATGCGGTATTACAAGCTCAACGATCAAGGAAGCCTAACCTTTCCTTGAAGGCCAAGGCTTGTGTGGAAGAAGAGGATGAATCAGATGAAGATGATAGTTGCCCCGAAGACACCAAATATGCCTATCATGAGCACATGGCTCTTGCATCACGGCAATTTTGGGGCAACATGAAGAACTCAAGGCCAAACTTCAACAAGAACAATTCAAGTGGCAACAAGGGCAAGCAACGAGTGAGGATGTGCTACAACTGTGGGAATGTGCGCCACATTGTTGTAGATTGCCCATATGAGAAAAGAGAAGACAATGGAGGCAAGCTTATCCGAAAGGACAAGGCCAAGTCTTATCCCAACAAGAAAAACCTCAACAAGAAGACCCCTCCCAAAGGGTTGGTGGCCCAAGAATAATATGTTGAGGATGATGATGATGATGAAGATGACGAGATGGTCACTACGGCCACCATTGCTATTGCAACTACTCCACGATCATCTCTCTTTGACTCACCAAATGAGAACATCGCCGCCAAGTGCCTCATGGCTAAGGCCACCAACAAGGAGTTTTCTTCCGGTGGGGGATCATGGTTGCTCGATAGTGGAGCCACAAATCATATGACCGGAAGCAAAGACTTGGTGGTGGACATGCATCAAGGTTCATATATGGCCACCAATGTCGAATGGGGTGATGCTTCATCTTCTAAGGTATTGGGGCTTGGCAAGCTTGTTTTTTCTCATGATCTGATAATCGAGAAATTCATGCTTGTTGAGTCCCTTGCATACAACTTACTTTCTGTTCGTCAACTTGCACTCATGGGCTTTGCCACATTCTTTGATATTGATACCGTGTCCCTCTTGTAGAGCAAGACTCTTAAAGTAGCCTATGTTGGGCATGTCGAGAACGATGTCTATGTGGTTAACTTCTCGGAGCAACCCACTGAGACCGCGACTTGCCTAATGGCTAAAGTTGATGTGGGATGGCTTTGGCATCACCAGTTAGCCCATGTCAATATGAGATCTTTGCAAATTCTTCTCAAGGGGGACCTTGTGCATGGACTAACAAATGTTTGCTTTGCCAAAGATTGTGCTTGCAATGCTTGTATTTAAGGAAAGTTATATGAGACAGCTCACCCTCCCATGACTATCATCTACTCAAAAAGACCGTTAGAGCTCGTTCATATGGATCTCTTTGGGCCTCCATCCTTTGATAGTCTTGGGGGCAGAAAGTATTGCTTGGTGATTGTAGATGATTATTCAAGATATACTTGGGTATATTTCTTCAAGAAAAAGAGTGAGACCCAACAAACCATCATCAACTTTGCAAATGAAACTCAACGTCAACATGAGGCAAAGATCTTGATGATCCGAAGTGACAACGGCACCAAGTTCAAGAACTACACCTTGGATGAGTTTCTTAGTGATGAGAGGATCAAACATCAATATGCCGCACCTTATACCCCTCAACAAAATGGTGTAGCGGAGAGAAAGAACCGGACATTGATGGACGCGGCGAGGACCATGATGGCAGAATTCAAGTCTCCATACAACTTTTGGGCCGAAGCCCTCAACACCTCTTGTCATGCATCCAATCGGCTCTATCTCCGCAAAGGCTTGAACAAGACTCCGTATGATATTCTTACCGGTAACAAGCCCAATCTCAAGTACTTTCGGGTCTTCGGGTGTAAGTGTTTCATCCTCAAAAAAGGTGCTCATTTGTCTAAATTTGAATCTAGAGCTCATGACGGCATATTTGTTGGTTATGCTAAAAACTCTCATGCTTACCGTGTCCTCAACAAGTCCAATGGAATCATTGAGGAGATGTGTAACATAGAGTTTGATGAGAATAACGGCTCCCAAGTGGAGCACAGTGGTACTTGTGATGTAGGTGATGAAATTCCTCCTCAAGCCATAAGAAGAATGGGTGTTGGTTATGTCCTAGCTATTGAGGAACCCCTTGTGGCCGAAGGAGAAGGACAATGTTCCACTCAAGTGGAACCATCATCAACCCAAGACCCACACGCTTCCGAAGAACAAAGTGAAGGCCCTCAACTGGACGAACAAGGCCAAGTGCAAGATCAACCACAAGATGGCGGTGAGCAACCAAATGATGCACAAGGCCAAGTTCCCTCTCCTGAGCATGATCAAGATCAAGAAGAAGCTCAAGATCAAGATCAAGCTCTTGACGACGCTCAAGACGGTCAACTCAAAGCTCCTCAATTATCACTTGAAGAGCAATTGGAGCGTCGTGCTGCTAAAGTTGCTTCCAGGCTCGCTTCTAGAGAGCATCACATGGAGAATATTCTTGGAAGCATCACAAAGGGGGTAAGTACTTGTATACAATTAGCAAACTATTGTGCTCATCAGGCTTTTGTCTCTTGTGTTGAACCTCAAAAGGTCTATGAGGCGCTCGAAGAACCCGATTGGCTCAATGCGATGCATGAAGAACTCCATAACTTCGAGCGCAACAAAGTGTGGCATCTGGTGCCAAGGCCGAAGGAGAACCATAATGTCATTGGGACCAAGTGGATATTTAAGAACAAGCAAGATGCTCATGGCATTGTCATTCGCAACAAGGCTCGTTTGGTGGCTCAAGGCTACTCCCAAGTCGAGGGTATCGACTACGGTGAAACCTTTGCCCCCGTTACTCACCTTGAATCTATCCGTTTGTTGCTTGCCTATGCTTCTCATCATAACTTTAAATTGCAACAAATGGATGTGAAAAGTGCGTTTCTTAATGGTCCTATTAATGAGTTAGTGTATGTCAAACAACCCCCGAGGTTTGAGGATCCGAAGTTCCCCAATCACGTGTATCAACTCGATAATGCGCTCTACGGCCTTAAACAAGCCCCTCGTGCGTGGTATGAGCATCTTACCGAGTTGTTGCAAGATCGTGGGTTTGAAATTGGGAAGATCGACCCCACTCTTTTTACTAAGAAGGTCCAAGGGGAGTTGTTTGTCTGCCAACTATATGTTGATGATATTATCTTTGGTTCACCTAACAAAGCTTTCAATGATGAGTTTTCTGCACTCATGACCACACATTTTGAGATGTCCATGATGGGAGAGTTGAAGTACTTCCTTGGATTTGAGATTAAGCAAATAAGAGAAGGAATCCTCATCAAACAAGCCAAATACACTCAAGACATGCTCAAGAGGTTTAATCTAAGTGATGTCAAGCCGGCTACTACTTCAATGCCCACTAAGTGCCAACTTGACATTGATACAATGGTAAAGCGGTGGATCAAAAGGTATATCGTTCTATGATTGGATCATGGCTTTACCTTTGTGCATCTAGACTAGATATTATGTTGAGTGTGGGAATTTGTGCACGGTTTCCAGCCTCACCTAAGGAAAGTCACTTTGTGGCAGTCAAGCGATTCTTTCGATATTGGGCTCATACCCCAAACTTTGGCTTATGGTGCCCAAGAGGAGCAAACTTCAACCTTGTAGGTTTCTCTGATTCGGATTGGGCGGGAGACAAAGTCGATAGGAAGTCCACTTCCGGAGGGTGCCAATTTCTTGGTTGGTCTTCCAAGAAGCAAAGTTGTGTGTCTCTCTCGTCCACCGAAGCAGAGTATGTGGCAGCTGGCAGTTGTTGTGCACAACTTCTATGGATGAGGCAAACTTTAAAGGATTACGGTATCACTTGTGACAAAGTGCCTCTTTGGTGTGACAATGAAAGTGCCATCAAGATTTCTCTCAATCCGGTGCAACACTTCAAGACGAAGAATATTGAGATTCGGTATCACTTCATCCGGGATCATATTTGGCGAGGAGAAATAGAGCTACTAACAACACCATGGCGATGGCGAGCGAGTGCGCGCGGGTGGGGGGGGGGGCGAACAAGGCGACACGGGCGGCGTCCCGAGCCTCTCTCCCGCGGCGGAGTACGGGTGGGTCGAGATCCAGACCGGCGGCAGACGGCCTCGACGGTGTGCCTCGCTGGGCGCCTGGCCCCTCGCCCGCCTCCCTCTGACAGCCGGTTCTGGGCGCTGGCGGACGGCGATTCCGAGTCCGACAACGACGGGGCGGATGCAATAAGCGAGGTAAGTTTCCAAGCGACCGAGAAGGCTCGATCATCGTGCTCGGTAGGAGATTTCGTGGCATGCGCGGTGGAGCTTGGGGGCTCCTACGCGGCGGGTCGTCGGCGAGCTTTTGCTCCTGGTGGTCATGGCGGGCGCCGCTCTTCTCCTCAGATCTGGTGTCTGCCGAAAAGTGTGGATACGGGCCCTGAGGGCCGATCCCGTCCCCTGCTGGGGGGAGGGGACAGCGAGATCTGGTGCGGGCGGCGCCATCGCTCGCGTTGGCGAGCTCGTCGACGTCGATAGCGGCGGCCGGTGGCGGCAGGGATCTTCAGGATCGGGGGACGCGGCTCCCCGCTAGGGTTCCGCCGACGGAGCCTACTGGGCCGGCTCCTATGTTGGGCCTGGGGGACTGGCCCTGCTTACCCTTGTCTGGGCCTGGGGCCCCAGGGAGTATGGTCCATGCCCCGGCCAGGGTGGAGACACAGGGGCACTCTCCAGCGGGTGGACCGGGCCTTTCTGGCCCGCGGCCTGGCACAGGTGTTGCGGTGGAGGCGCATCGCGCTCCCGCGAGTGGATTGGGCCTGTTTTGCCCGTGCTCTGCCAGCCCATCTGGGGAGCGGCCTGGCCTGTGCGCAACGGGGGAGGCGCAGCCGACCACACCTCTATATAAGTGGCTGTGGTTGCCCAAGGGAGCCCTAGATCTCGCGCTAGGGTTTCCTGCCTCTCCCTCTCAAGTGCGGCGCTTCGGGCATCGAGCTCATCATCTTCTCCGATTCATTCCCCCTCCTCCTCTCACCAGCTCGTTCGCGACAGTGGTCCGCATGGGATCCCGTAGGGTGGAGAAGCCCCCCATGTCCCCTCCTCTCTCCGCGGTGGAGCGCCTGTGGGAGCAAGACATTCGGGCAAAGGTGCTTTCCAAGAAGGCGGCTCACTAGGCGGACGAGGGGGGATGGGGGCCGCCGCCACCAGGGTGGCTCGAGGAGCAAGAAAGGAAGAAGCAAGAGGAGCGCGAGCGCAAGCAAAAGAAGAAGATGGAGTACAGGCGGCGGGGTTTGGAACAGAAGAAGGAGCTCAAGTGGAAGGAATCCCTTCTCCCCCCTGGTGGTGAGCGAATTGGGGATCCCCTCGCCAAGAAGCAGAAGCAGCAAGGGGGAAGCTCCATGCAGCCGGCTGGGACGGTCGGGCTGCCGGCGTCGAAGGGCTCGTCGGACACCCCAATCCCCGTCGAGCAATCCGATGGGCCGGAGTGCTTCAAGTGTGGCAGGGTGGGCCACTACCAGAACGCCTGCCAGTTCACGCCACTATGTGTCGTCTGTCACGAGGAGGGGCATGCATCCGCACACTGCCCCACGCGCGGTCACCCACTGCTGATGCAGATCATGGGAAATGCGATCCCAGACGAGGGGTTCTTCTGCCTCTCGTTTGTGGAGACGGAGGGGGCGGAGGTGCGTGCTCCCGTCGTTTCGGACGCGGCGGTCATCTCGGCGTCTCCGAGAGTGCTGTCAATCCCCATCTTGGAGGCGGAGCTCCCCCACCTCTTCGAGGGGGAGTGGGACTGGCAAGTGAAGGCGGTGGAGGAGAATGCATTCTCCGTCGTCTTCTCCAACAAGGCGATGCTGCGCATGGCGACCCGCAGCGGCAAGCTTTTCCTTTCCCTCAACAACATCATGGCGGACATCAAGGAATCTCTCCTCGAGGAGCCTAAGGCGGAGCTTATGCCAGATGTTTGGGTCAAGCTGTGGGGTGTTCCTTTAAAACATCACCGCGCAGATCGTCTCATGGCAGGGACCGTGATGATTGGCCGCCCCATGGAGGTGGACAAGGCGTCGCTTGATGGCTTGGGCCCGGTGCGGATGCGCTTTGCATGCCGTGCTCCGGCCAAGCTGTGTGGATACATGCAAATCTGGTTCAATAGTGAAGGATTCATGATCTGGATGGAGGCCGAGTCAGGCGGTGGGCAGGGTGCGGCACCTCCTCCCCCTCCACCAGCTACTTTTGACAAGGGCCAGGACGGCGCAGACAAAGATCCCGACACAAGCATGGGGGATGACTCGATTGACACGACGACGTGGAACAAGCTAGGTCTCAAGGACAAAGATGGTGAAGTGGCGGCTCCAAAGGTTGGGTCTACCACCAAGCAAGGGGAACGACAGGTGGTGGTCGGGAGCAACGACATCGGCCTCAACCAATACGGCTCCAACCTCTCTCTCAGCCTCGACATCGACAAGGGAGTCACCGCCTCCTGCGATTCGGAAGGGCGCTCGATGCTGATCTCTCCGATGACTATGGAGAAGGGTGAGGCTCGTATGGTGGTGATGGGCTCCCCCCGCCGGTGCTGGGCCAAGGCGGTGGCGGGAAGAAGAAGACGGCAGGCCGCAAGCCTCCACCTCCTCCCGCTGCCATGTCGAGCTCCCCCTCGGTCCGCGAGGACACGCAGGCCCCGTCCTGCCCGGTGGTGATGGCGCTGGTCTCCCCAGGGGGCCCGACCCATGTCCCTGGGACGGCCCCTCTCCCTCCGCTGTCGGACGCGCTTCGCACCGAGGCAAACGAGGCGGGGCCTATTGCCACGGACAAGCACTCAAAGGCGGTGGTGGCGTCGCCGGCGTCGTTGGAGCGGACCAGCTCACGTCCGAAGGGCGCCAAAGGAAAACTCCTGGCCCTGCAACGTGCTCAAATCCTGGTGGCCCAGAAGAATATGGAGATTGAAGGTAACCCTCCTCCCCACTTTACGATTCTCGATGATTATTCTGATGCACACTTGGGGGGCATTTTAGAGGATAGTGGCGTAGATATGTCCGAGGTAGATGATGCCCGCGAGCTCCTTTCTCTCATTCGTTTGAAGGAAATTGCGCAAGCCGCACTCGCCCAGGCGGCGGTGGCTCATGCGCGGCAAGATGCTGAGGAAGCAGGGGCTTCCCAGCCTGCCCCTTTTTGGCCCGACTCGGCGGACACTACAACAGGGGTTGTGTAGTCCCCCCAAGCCCGTGGGAAAGTTAAGACACGACGCGTGGCCAAAGCGGTTACCACCAGCGGTATCCGCCTACGTAATCGAATTATTTGATGCGGTTCATCTTTTGGAATATTCGTGGTTTCGGCCACGCTGGGAGGCGGACCCAGCTGAAAGAGTTTATGAGAGCGGAAGCAATAGATGTAGTTGGTTTACAGGAAACAATCAAGGCAGATTTTACTCATAGAGATTTGCTTGCTGTCGACCTGCTTGAACGCTTCTCATGGCAATGGGTGCCTGCGGAGGGTCATTCCGAAGGCTTACTGCTGGGCGTTAGCCTTGACTGCTGCGAAGTGGTGGCATGGGATGCTGGTAGGTTCTTCTTGCCGGCTCACGTGCGCCATCGCGCGTCTCTACACGAGTGGGAGGTCATAGTGGTCTACGGGCCGGCCGACCACTCGCTCTCCCAAGAGTTCCTGATGGAACTTCAGCACAAAGTGACCATGCTACGCGCGAGCAATAGGCCAACACTTGTGGGGGGTGATTTCAATCTTATTCGCTCGGGAGAGGATAAGAACAACAGAATCATCAACTGGACAAGGGTGTCTCTGTTTAACAACGCGATCGCATCTATGGCACTTAGGGAAGTGGCTCGTGTAGGTGTGCGTTATACATGGACCAACAAATAGCTCACGCCGGTGCGGTTTGTGCTGGATAGGGTTTTAATGTCGGCTGAGTCGGAAATGCTCTTCCCTTTATGCGCTTTGCATGCCGAAACCAGGATAGGGTCGGACCACATACCCTTAATCCTATCCTCAGGGGAGGACAGGCTGAAACGCAGCCCTCGTTTCTTCTTTGAAACTGCATGGTTCGAGTGCCAAGATTTTGACCAAATCTTTTTATCCAAGTGGGAGCAGAGTGTGTCCCGGATCGGCCACTCGCGCGGGCCGATGGAGTTTTGGATTGCTGCAGGGGCAGCAATGCGCGCGGCCCTAAAAGGCTGGGGGGCCAACCAGGGTCGTGAAGATAAGCTGCTCCGAGTACAGCTGACAGCGGAACTCGCTCGCATGGACTCGATCGCTGACACACAAGGCTTTTCGGAGCAGGACTGTGCTCGGCGTTATGAGGTGGAAGCCCAGGTTGAGTCTCTCCTCAGGGCAGAGGAGGAGTACTGGCGTAGACGTGGTGGTCTAAAGTGGACGCTCAAGGGTGATGCGAACACTAAATACTTCCAGGCCTACGCTAACGGGCGCCGTCGAAAGTGTGCCATCCTTAGGCTGCAATCCGAGCAGCGGCTTCTATTGCGCCAACAGGACATTGTGCATCATATATATGACTTCTACATCCAGCTGATGGGCTCTAGGTAGGAGTCTCGAGGTAGGCTTCGGGTAGATGTGTGGAACCCCGCGTTGCAGGTCTCGAACGAAGAGAACGAGGGTCTAGGGCTGGCCTTTCTCCCCAAGGAAATTGACGCGGCGGCCCTAGGGATGAAATCTAACACGGCGCCAGGCCCAGATGGGTGGCCAGTGGCAATGTTCAAGCGCTTTTGGCGAGTCCTTAAGGGGCCAATTTTCGATGTTTGCAATGGCTTTATGCGCGGTAGTGTAGATATCTCTCGCCTTAATTTTGGGGTCCTCTCCCTGATCCCCAAAGTGCCGGGTGCTGACAGCATTCGTCTTTTTCGCCCCATTGCACTTATTAATGTTCCGTTTAAAATATGTTCAAAGGCTTGCTCTACTCGCTTGAATCCTATTGCTCATCGTATTATTAGTAGAAACCAGACAGCCTTTATTCGTGGTCATAACATTCTGGAAGGACCGCTAGTCCTCTAGGAGGTTGTGCACTCACTTAAAACAGCACGACAAACGGCTATCTTTTTGAAACTAGACTTTGAGAAGGCTTATGATAGAGTGAACTGGGAGTTCCTCCGTCAAATCCTACGGGATAGAGGCTTCTCAGCGGTTTGGGTCCACCGCTTGATGCAACTGGTCTTGGGGGGCCAAACGGCGATTGCCGTCAATGGAGAAGTAGGGAACTTCTTCCGCAACAAATGGGGGCTGCGTCAAGGGGACCCGGCCTCGCCGTTGCTGTTTAACTTTGTGGCAGATGCTCTCGGAGCCATGCTAGACAAAGCTCGCACCGCTGGCCATCTCAAGGGAGTGGTGGAGCATCTGATCCCAAGGGGGATTTCACACCTACAATACGCAGATGTCACGCTGCTGTTGTTTGAACCGGACCAGCATAGTATTGCAACGGTCAAGGCTATCCTCCTTTGCTTTGAACTTATGTCAGGTCTCAAAATCAACTTCCACAAATGTGAAGTTATTTCCATAGGGATGGATGCGGCCGAAAGCCTCAGAGTAGCCAATTTGCTAAATTGCAAACTTGGAAAACTACCTTTTACGTACTTAGGCCTCCCTATTGCCGAGAAGAAATGCTCGATCTCCGATTGGGAACCTTTGTGTACAAAGGTGGCGGGCAGGGTCTACCCATGGAGAGGTTGCTTCATGTCTTCAGGGGCAAGATTGATTCTAACTAACTCTAGTTTATCGTCTCTACCAATGTTTGCTATGGGCCTCTTCATGTTGGCTGATGGAGTACATACCAAGATGGACAATCCGCAGTCTCGTTTCTTTTGGGAGGGAGCGGGCCCGAAACGAAAATATCACATGGTGAAATGGCAGGCAGTGTGTAGACCTAAGGACCAGGGTGGCCTCGGGATCATCAACTCTAAATTGATGAACATTGCACTCACGTGTAAATGGATCTGGAAGCTGTCCCAGGGGGGATGGCCTTTGGATGGAACTGCTACGGGCAAAATATTTCCCAAATGGGAATTTTTTTGAGGCTCTACCTCGAGGCTCCCCTTTCTGGAACTCCATCCAAGACCTCAAACCGTTCTTTACCAGGGGAGCAAAGTTCTCGGTTAATAATGGCCGATCGACTTAGTTTTGGCATGATGTGTGGATCGGCCAACAACCCCTTTGGTCAGAGTTTAGCCAACTCTATGCCATCGTAGTGGAACCGAATCAACTTGTGTCCTCCGCCCTAAGCACCTCTCCTCCCGCCATCTTCTTTAGGCGGGAGCTTTCAGACCCTGAATTGGTGGATTGGGATCATTTGCGGGCTCTGATTTCAGAGGTCGTTTTAACTACTGCCGAGGACACGGTGTCTTGGACCCTCTCGGCTTCTGGCAAATACACAGTCAAATCTTTGTATCGGACGCTTACTCGAGGGGCTGGGCCCTCGGCAGCCGCGGGTCTTTGGAAGGCTCGGATCCCTCTCAAAGTTAAAGTCTTCCTCTGGCAACTTCGCCAAGATCGTCTCCCCACTTCAATCAACATCGCCAAGCGCAACGGTCCGGCTTCAGGGCCATGCGCGCTATGTGCGGCTCCGGAAGACGCCGACCATGTTTTTTTCCGCTGCCCTTTGGCAAGTTTCGCTTGGAGCGCGGTTCGCGAAGCCGCAGGCGTGGATTGGGATCCACGCTTTTGTGCCGCGCTAGTTAACTTGCTGTCTTTGGTTCAGGGACCGGTGCGTCGTGTCACGTGGACATGTGCGGCAGCCATTTTGTGGGCTCTGTGGCTGATTCGCAACAAGTTTACTATTGAGGGTGTTTTCCCCTCCCACCCGGCTGATATTTTCTTCAAATGTATCGTGTTCTTGCAGCTGTGGGCACCGCTGGGAAGACTCCAGGACTCCGATCTTCATCGCCAAGCTCTAGCGCGTCTTTGAGCGGTCTACGTATCTTCCCGCGCACCGCCACCCGCCTCCGAAGCTCCATAGGGTTGGAAGGTGTCTTTTGGTCATGTCTATGCCGAGCCTGCACGCTCGTTTCTTGGCTCCGTAGCCATGTAATGCACTTATGCTCCCGACGATCCTTTTGGTGTAGTGCGTTGGTCCCAAAACTTATTTATGTTCGAGGTCTCGATGGTCTGTTCTATACGCTGCCTGTGTGGGCTTTATTAATTTAAAGCCGAACGTCTCTGACGTCTATATTCTAAAAAAATATAGCTTCATTATGTCAACACTCATGACAACCTTTGAGACATCTTCACGAAGCCATTGGATGAAGCAAGATTTCGCGAGTTAAGGCATGAGCTAAATATCATAGATTTGAGCAATGTGGATTGAAACCTTGCACACACTCCTCCCAGTCAACTTGAATATCTTGCCTAGTGTAGGCATGGACATAGGGGGGGTATTGTTCTCTCAATGAACTCTTCCTCCCCCCATTATGCATAAATCGATCAAGTCTTTGTTGTTTGCCACTTTAGATGGTACAAGTGCTTCAAGACGAGTGCTGGTCATGGGCCCAAGGATAATTCTTCGCGGTGCCATACCAAGTAACTCAAACATAGGTGGCTCCGGCTACCGACCTCTTTCAAACAGGGGTGTCTCATGTGTTGTTCTAGTGGTCTGTTTGTCCTTCCTTCCTGTTGCCTTGTTTGTGTGCTCTTGTCCGTAGTTTCCGTGCTTAAGCCTTCCTGGTCGAAACTTGCACTTTCTTGGGGGAGCGGTACTACCGTGGTCAGTCACGGTACTACCGCAAGAGAGCCTACCGGTACTACCGCAACCAGCACGGCAGTAGTATTTTACTACCGCTGGAGAGCGGTACTTCCGCCCGGGCGGTACTACCGCAATGATAGGCGGTACTACCATGTCGTTTTGAACGGGTGGGGGTTATAAGTGGGCAGGGGGAGTTCTAACCCCCCCATACACATTCAACTCGTTTCCCCCACGTCGTCTCTCTCTCAAGAACGGCGACGGGGAACCTCGCCGGATCTCCATCTCCGTCCACTCTCCTCGCATTCCGACCGGTGGGATCATTCCCCACCTCGCCCTCTTTCCATGGAACAAGGTTTCTCCCCAAAATCCCTTCTTCTTTTGCCCTTTTGTTGTCTCTAGGTTTTGGGGAGATGCATGTTGTTATTGTGTTCTTGTAGACCTTATCCATGGAAGATTTGGGGTGTAGGAGAGTAGTTGTGCAGTAGAAATGCTAGTCAGTATATTGCTACGAAGGAGTTGTGATCAACCGTAGTACCGCTCGTTTGTCTTACGCATTCATAGATCAGATCCACATTCGGATCTGACCCCGAGCTGTACTACCGCAGGTTGCCTGCGGTACTACCACTCCGACGTGTCACGGTTGTACCGCTTCCCTAACGCGGTACTACAGCGCTAGACGCAGAAGTAAACTGTTAGTACCGCTCCTATTGCGGTACTACCGTACCACTCTGGCGCGGTACTACCGCCCCCGGAGCAGCACTAAAATTTTACTTCCGCATCTTCGAGCAGTACTACCTTTCACTCCACACCTTCTTCGTAGCCCATACTTATTATCATTTTTACATCTTTCCTTTTCTTTGCTGTGGCTTTTGCATTGATTATCTCTGTTTCTCTTTCGTATTCTTGTGTTTGTGTCATAGGTGCTGGCTCCGGTTCCAATGTCCGTCGCTCGAATCCCAGCCGTGACACAGGGTCAAAGCGTCTGCGCACCCAAGATGATGTTCCTGAGGGCTCCAATGCCCCCCAACACAGAACCAAGTCAACTGCCACCAAGAACAAGGACCCAACAATGGGCATGGACGAGATTCCATCACAAGAGTTCATCGCTAGGAGTAAGATCAATCCCTATGAAAATTCCCGGGCTCAGTTCCATGGAGATGATTTGTTCTGGACCAAGTAGCAATATCTTATCTTCACAGAAGTGCTCAAGAGCAAACACAACTTTTATGTGGATGCACACTGGATCGACATGAATCATATGAGGAAGGAGGAGCACCGGGCCTATTTTGCTGAGGCTCTAGATCTTGTGGAGCAGTTTGGCATTGAGCATATCATGTCTTTTCATATGGACTTTGACCCAGAGATTGTGGCCCAGTTCTTTGCTTCAGTTAACTTCCACCCTAAGGAGGAACGCAACATGACTTGGATGACCAATGGACAAAAGATGACTGCTACTTGGAAGGATTTCATGGACCAGCTTCAGGTTGCTGATGAGGGGATCCACACTCCTGTTGGAGTTCGCCCTCATGCCAATCAAGAGTCTGCCAACAAGGACCGGCTGCTCCCCTTTTATGTGGGGAAGACGCTCACAAGTGGCAAGAAGACTTGGTTGATGAACCCTTTTCTGGATATTATGCGTAGGATCTTCCGCAACTCGCTGTTTCCTCGCATTGGGGACAAGGACAAGGTACATTCATACCTCATGGACATGATGCTTATGTGTGAGGAGGCCCGTAGTGCTCAGACTCAACCACTTGATATCTCACATGTCATGTGGTGTGAGCTCCGCTTTGCGATATTCACCTGCAAAGTGCCTATCTATGGTCCATATCTATTTCTGCTGATCACCAAGACTTGGTAGAAGCTCTATCCTGATGAAGAGTTTGAGTCTCCTCATTGGATTCATCATGAGCCTGTCAAGCTTCGCATCAAGAGTCGATGGGCTAACATGTGACACCCCGAGACCGATGCGCCAGGTGTCAGCCCGTTATTCGTCGTCATTGCCATGTCATTTGCTTGCGTGTTGCATTTTGCCATGTCATCGTGTTCATTGCATCAGCATGTTTTCAACACTTGCATCCGTCTAAGTCCCCTCGTCCTTTCCGTTGTCCGTTCTGAGTCCAGACACACTCGCGCACGCCCGCGGCAACTCGTGCTTCATATCCTTCAACCTTTGGTTCTCATCGTATCCCATATTCTTCATTCTCTAGCGCAGTGTTTGCAACTTCATTCCCCTCAGTCGTGTTCGTTGTTTCAAGTCGTTCAACCCCACGAGGTTCTTTGGTTTCACCTTCTTCCTTTTTCACTTCCGTATTGTTCCTAAGATCTCGGGACGAGATCTCTTGTTAGTAGGGGAGTGTTGTGACGCCCCGAGACCGATGCACCAGGTGTCAGCCCGTTATTCGTTGTTGTTGCCATGTCATCTGCCTGCATGTTGCATTTTGCCATGTCATCGTGTTCATTGCATCAGCATGTTTTCAAAACTTGCATCCGTGTGAGTCCCCTCGTCCTTTCTGTTGTTCGTTCTGAGCCCAGACACACTCGCACACGCCCGCGGCACCTCCGAAACCTTGTTTTGTGAGAGGCTGGAAAACGTTCTCGGAATGGGATGAAACTTGGTGTGTGGTCTTATTATGGCATAGGTAGACCGCCTGTCAAAAATTTCATCGCATTCGGAGTCCGTTTGATGCCCCAATGGTTAACCGCGTTAACCGCCAAAAGCCCTTTCTCTTTTGGCCCAGCACCCCTCCACAATAGCCCGCTAGCCCATCCCAACCACCTCCATGCTCTCGATTGTTGGATCGTGATCGTGTGGGATAAAACGACACCTCATTTGGACACTCCTAGCTCCCTCTACCTATATATATATATATATATGTGTCCCCCCGTAATTTTCGCAGATGAAACCCTAGCCCCGCTCTCTCGCGCCGCAAGACAAGTCCAGCCTCCACGTTGCTCCGGCCAATCCACCGCCGCCACGTCAGCACCGCCGCCGCCCTCCTCCACTCACAACTCACCACGTGTCCCCGCCGGCCTGCTCACTCCTCCCCGCCGCCATGGCCCGCGGAGCCCATCGCGGGCCCGAACCGCGGCCGCCGAGCCTGGCTCCCCTGTCGCCAGCCCCGAGTCGCCTCGAGCTCGCCGCCCGGAGCTCCTGCTCCTCCGTCGTCCAGCCCCACCGCCTTGCTCCTCCCCAGCATCGCCGGTTCGCCGAGCTCGCCGCCTTCGCCCGCTCAAGCTCTTCCGGCGAGCCCACCAACCGTCACCGACCAGATCCGGAGGATCCCCGCCGGTCTCGTCCCGTTCCCGCCGCCGGCGCCCCGTCCCCGCCCACCGGCGTCGATGTCCGCAGGCCGCCGCCGCCCTGCCTCCCTCGATCCAGATGGGATCGAGGCGGAGGACGATGCCTCCGCCAGTGCCCCGGTGGGCCTCCTCGAGCCGGCCCAGCTCCAGTGGCCCGCTGCAGCCTCCTTCGGCCCAGCCACTTCTCCACCAACTGGGCCAAGCCCATGGTGAGCCAACCCACTTAAACTACGCCCCGAGCACTTTTTAGCTATTTCGCGCTCGTGTATTTATTTTTCCGTGAAAAATGACAAAGTCCCAGGAATATGTTATCTTGATGCATTCTTGTGTGTATAATAACTTTGTGCACGTTTATCCAAATGAGGCATATGATATATCAAAATGTTCGTCTCGAAGTACTCTACATGTTAGTTTCATTTCCATGCATGATACTGTTCATCTTGATGCCTTAATCTTTGTTGCAAAACTGCTATGTGATGTTAGTGGCAAGTTCTTGTCGTCTGTCATCAATATGTTAGCATGTTTGTGAGGTTGTATCTTTGTGCATGTTGGTCCAAATGGGGTGTATGATATGTCAAAATATTCATTGTGAAGTGCTCTACATGTTGGTGGCTGTTGCATTCATGTTAGGTGACATATTGCCATGTTTATCTCTATTGCAAAGGTGCATCTGGCTGTTATGTGCTGAAACTTGTTATGAGATGCTGATTTGTCTTTTTGTATTCTTATGTGTGATTTTTGTTTGAGCTACATGTCAATACATTTTAGAAGCACAAACATGCCATCTTTGATGCGGTGCAATCCATTTTTCATGATATGCCTTGTGGTGTTTGCAACAAGCTTGTAAAGTGACCTACTCGTTGTTGTTATTTTCTTACACTTGTTGAAAACTGCCAAGTCTGAAACTGTTATAACCTGATGCCATGTTTGCTTGATGCCCCACTCAAATCCATGAATGTTTTAGTATGTCAAATGATCATGTCTTGTTGTCCATATTATGCTCTATCCATTCATGCCTTTATTTGCATATATGCCCTGCTGTAGCTTGTTGTTTTCATGCTTTCAAGTTGCTATAAAATGTTTTTGTCAGCCTGTTATCAGCAAGTTCAATTTTGCCATGTGAATAGCTAGTGTTCTATCCATCCTATGACCATGTTCTTGCCATGAGTAGCTTCATAAACATGTCTTCTTGCCGTTGGTTATATTCACTTGCCATGATATGCTCTGAGATGAGTTGCACAAGCTTGCAAACATGCTTACTTGTCATTGTTACTGCCATGTTTAGTTTATTTTCACTAAGTTTGTGAAATTGTTATCTTTTGCAATCTTGCCATGATGTTTTGTGCATGTTCTAGTGGTGTTTGGTAGTACCTCAGTGATCATGCTTGTAGTGCTTGACATGTACATGCTTGCCATGCCCTTTGATGCCATGAAATGTTCTTGTATCATGTTGTTTTGATGTCAACTAAGTGTTATGTTGCTGCTTTTGGACAGCTTGTTGTTATATCTTGTTTCATGTGTATGTATTGAACCGTTGCTTCGTTTGGAGCGTGCTCTATATGAAACTTGTGTGTTTTTGCATGTAGATGCATAATAACATGTTATATACCTGTTTGGAGTGTGTTTGCTTGATGTTTGGATGCATCTTGCATCTTTGCCATGCTTGACTTGTGTTGCTCATATCTTCTAGGCCGTAGCCCCGAATTAAATGAACTTCATATGTAACTTGACTAGAATTTCGAGTAGATCATCATGGTGCATGTTAACTTGATATTTAACAACTTTAACTTAAGGTTTGTTCAGATCTGGACCAATTTTGAAATGTGCATATGAGGACTTACCGGGATTGTTATATGTTGTTTCCGACCTCATTTAAACTTGTTTGGTTGTGTTGTTCTTGTGTGCTTCATCCCTTGCCATGTTTTGCATCATATAGGAGCATCTTGCATCATACTTGGTTGAGCATCTTGTCATGTTCTTGTGTGGTGTGTTTACCTTGTTGTGTGCTTCTTCTCGCTAGTTCATATTCCGATGCGATCACGAGGATTCGTTCGACTACACTTGGTTCCTCTTCGTGGCTTCTTCTTAGTCTACTTCATGGACTCGTTCTTCTTCCTTGCGGGATCTCAGGCAAGATGACTATCACCTTGGATACCTTTACTATCATTGCCATGCTAGTTGTCCCGATTCTATCGTTATATGTAGCGCTACCTATCTTTTGTTGACAGCCTGTCCTTGTTGCCATGAAACCTCTAACCTTTGACACCTTCCCAGCAAAACCGTTGTTTGGCTATGTTACCCGCTTGCTCAGCCCCTCTTATAGCGTTGTTAGTTGCAGGTGAAGATGAAGATTGCTCCATGTCAGATCTTGTTTTGGGAATATCACAATATCTATTATTATTAACACACATATATACTTGGCAATGGGTGGAAGGCTTGGCCTTTTTCTCGGTGTTTTGTTCGACTCATGCCGCCTTAAGAACCGATAAACTGGCGTTATGTTCCTTGAGTTTGCGTTCCTAACGCGGTTGGGTATATGGGGACCCCATGACAGTTCGTCTTTGAATAAAACTCCTCCAGCAAGGCCCAACTTTGGTTTTAATTTGCAACATAATAAAATTAATTAATTAAATTTCATAGGGAGTTAGCGCTACCCGAGGATTCTTCTACATACAGGGGGGGGCAGTGCTGATGATGTTGGTCCCAAACGGGCAGACTGCGGGGCCGCCACGGGGAAACTCGAGGTATCTGGCTCCCGTAGGCTGACCTATCCGGTCGTGGCCTGAGACAAGATACGCGTGGCTACTATCAGGGTGTCGGCACGTCGGGAGGTCTTACTGGACTTGTTTTACCATTGTCAAAATGTCTTGTGCACCGGGATTCCGAGTCTGATCGGATTGTCCCTAAGATAAGGGGTAATACTTTTACTTCTGCCGATCGTGAGAGCTTGTAATGGGCTAAGTTGGGACACGCCTGTAGGGTTATGATCTTTCAAAAGCAGTGCCCCTGGTTATGTGGCAGATTGGAATTTGTTAATGTCCGGTTGTGGAAAACATGACAGAGGATCCGAGATAAAATACACGAACCGTGTGAGTAACCGTGACAGGCTGTTTTCACTTTGAGAAGAGAACACGATGGGGTCATGTTTGACTCGTAGGTACGTAGTACATGATCTTTAGCGATCATTACTAGTTTGCGACCTTTTGCGTAGATGCTCATCTTATTCTTGTACTCGTAAGTTAGCCACCATTTTTTGTTTAGCCGCTGCTGCAACCTCACCACCTTACCTCTCCATACCCTTTGAGCTTTGCTAGTCTTGACACCCATGGTTATGGGATTGCTGAGTCCTCGTGGCTCACATATACTACAACAACAGTTGCAGGTGCAGGTTCCCGATGACTTGACGTGAGAGCGATGTTCTTTGTGTTGGAGTTCTTTCTTCTTCTTCCTCGTCAGTCTTGGGTTAGGTTCCTGGTCGGCAGCCTGGGATAGCAGATGTACGTCGTTGTGCTTATCATGTTTGCATCCGTACTGGGATGCCTTGTATGTGATGTTGTTGTATTCAAGTGGATGTTGTATGAATTGTATGTATCCCCATGTATTTATGTAATGGTACGATGTAATGATATCCATCTTGCTAAGCGCCCGAAATGCGGTTGTGCCCCAATCACGAGTGTATCACGTGATCGGGATAGAATCGCATCTTGGGCGTGACATAACACCAATACCCGTGTGGGGGCTGCTGCGGCTCAGATGGATGTGGACAAGGAGGAAATTGCGGAGGAGGCAGCTGATGAGGATAGCTCTAGAGGGTATGCTCCCCCATTGTGTGAGCCCTTGTGGGCTAAAAGGCTGAAGAGCAAGATGCAGGCTTTGTTCTGTATGCAAGCCAAGGGCCAATACAAGGCACATGTTGCTCAGAAGCAGGTTCGCCGGCGCGACAAGAAGATCCTAAGGACTTTTGGCGAGGATGTGTCTAGTGGGTCTAAGAAGAAAATTACTCCAGAGGCTGAGTGGATTGCCAAGCAGGGATACAAGTGGTCAGATTCCGAGGTGGGGCAGCAGGAGACTGACGAGGCGCGTGACGGCTGATCTCTTTCGCCTGAGCTACCACTTATGTCTTAGGTGTCCTCTCTGCCGTTTTTGGTGTCTCGATGCCAAAGGTGGAGAGTGTAGGATTTGCGTGTGTGTGTCTTGTGCCGCGTTTTATTTGCTTTCGTTGGTCGAACCTTGTTTGCTTTCGTTGGTTTGTGTCGTGTGTGTGTGAGACCTATCATATGGTGTGAGACATATGCACTCTGCTCCTTATCTCGTTATTATGTCTGTGCTATCTGCTAGGTTGTGAGTGTTTGCTTCACTTGCCCTGATAATATGTGCTCACGATATCCTCCTTGCATCCATGCGTAGAGTCATATTCTTAGTTGCAAGGAGAATGTTGTTTATAAAATATAGGGGGAGCGTTGATCCTAGTATGTGTGTTGTGCAGTCCAAAGCATCTTCATAAGTATGCATACATCTAGGGGGAGCTTACCTATATTTTATAATCATGCTAGGTTTGCTTACTATATTGTTATATATATATATATATATATATATATATATATATATATATATCTTTGTGCAAATCCCGTATTGCCATCAATACACCAAAAAGGGGGAGATTGTAAGGGCATATTTCTCCCTAAGTAGTTTGTTGATTGATGACAATGCTTTTGCGGACTAATCGTGTGCACTGAGCTTTTCAGATATATCACACCTAGGCACAAGACGATTAAGTGCCCCTCGGAACCTATTGAAGACAGTGTTTCCATTTGTTTCTTTTCGGTGGAATTGAGTCATAGGAAGCCGTACTATTAAGAGGGGGTCCGCTTCGGAAAGGTTTTGTCGGATTTCGGGCTCCGCAAAACCCAAGAAGTTCGAACACAGAGGCGTGAACGAAGATCTCTCCCACTCACGTCTACCAAATGTCTCGCCCTCGTCCAGTGAAGAGATTCAAGCAAACAACAAGTTAAGCACGCAAGAGTTTACCCAGGTTCAGGCCACCTTGTGGTGTAAAATCCTACTTCCTGCTTTGGTGGATTGGCCTCAGGAGGGCTAGGATATGAACTAGTACAGCGGTTCCTGACTCAGGAGGTGAGCTCAGGAAGGTTGGGAGGCAAGAGTTCTTGCTCCTTTGTGTGGCGACAGAGTTTATGGATCTGGTCCACTTGACTGGACTTGTCCTCACTTGACCCCCCTCATAGTGAGGATCCTAGCTACTTATATAGGCGGCCAGGGTCCTCCTCCCCCGAAATGTTTAGGCGGGAAGGGATCCCACTACGGCCATTTTTGAGCGGGAACACAAGGACGTTCCTACGCTGCCAAAAGTAGTCTTCGCCTGCAAAAGGATCAGGCGGTGACGCGGTGGTGGGCTCGGTGGTTACATCCTCCCTATCGTCCCTACGGTCTTCGGTCTTGTTGCACCAAAGGGGGAACCTTTATCCCGCTCCTCGGGAACCTGCGTCTGCGCTGCCTCCTTTGCACCGAAATGGTAACTACGCCGCTGGCGCCCGCTGGTGCGGTGCATCACTGCTTACATCACTGCCTCCTCCTGAGGCATGCTTGGCCTTGGATTCTCCACCCCTCTGGAGTGCCTTGCCGAGGCCGCTCCTGAGGGGGTCTTGACATTGTTCTCCTCGCGAGGCCTAGTCCCCCCTCGCGAGGGTCTTGGATAGCTGGTCGATCAGCTGGGCCATACCAGGCCGTGGTAGGAGCGCGTCACGGCCCATAGATAGGCAAGTCTGGGCACCCTGGTTCCCAGGACGCCGCCAGTAGACCCCGGGCCCAAGGCGCGCGCGGAGTTCGCTTCGGGGTGAAGCCTTAGCCGAGGACGAAGCGGCGCGGGCCCCAAAAAGGTTGCGGGCTAGGCTCGCGCGTGACAGTTGGATGGGACGTGGGCGACCCCGCTCCCCACGCCGTCTCGGCAACCGTGCGTCTTGAAAAAAGGGGGCCGTCTCCGCTATGGGGGAGTTATCGCTTCCCTTCCTTCTTGCTCAGATCTCTTCCTCCTACGCCTCCCGCCTTCCTAAATCACCGGTATCCTTCGACACCTTTAACAATGGTGAAGAGGAACAAGGGTACTGAGCTGGCGTCCGGATCTGGCTCTTCCCTTGAGGTGATGCTCGAGGAGTCCTCCATCACCAAGGAGGAGGACTACTTAGAGGTCCAACATTTCTTGTCGAGCGTCCACAACGAGCATGGCCCGACGGGGATCTGGGTCGGATCCACTGCGACGCGGATCTCGCCGAAGTCCTGCTACCCCTTCTTTCTCCACAGCATCTCCGTGGGGCTCGTGCTGCCCTTCTCAGAGTTCTTCTACGCCATGCTGCAACATTACCAGGTGCATGATCTCCATATCCAGCCTCGCTCCATCTTCGTCCTGTCGCTCTTCGCCTTTTACTGCGAGGCGCTCGTGGGGGTGAGGCCGACTATCGCCCTCTTCTGCCACTTCTTCTCCATGCGCCAGTACGACGAGGGTCCGTGCTCGGGCTGCGTCTCCTTCGTCTTCCAGCGCCAGGGCTGTCGGCTGATGACAGCCGGGAAGATGATAGACTCCCACTGGAAGAGGTGGGTCTATCTGGATGCCCAATGCGTCCATCCTTTGCTGGCACAGCCTACCGCCCGTCCGGCGAAACGCGCTGGCTGGAGCTATGCGAAGCTCACTGACCCCCTTGCTGGGCTTGTCCTGGCACGGATTGAAGCCGACCTAGGCTCGAGGCTTGAAGGGGCGAGATCATGAAGGAGTTCTTGAGGCAGCATGTGGCGCCGCTGCAGGCACACTCACGCCCCATGTGGGAGCTAATGGGCGACGGCGACAGGTTCCGGCTACGCTCAGGGACGCTGGCCGAGGCCGATCTGGACTTCGCCTCAGTCACTCTCCTGGGGATGGTTCCTGAGGACCCACCTGACAAGGTCGAGCTGTTGAAGGCCGTGTCAGGTTTTGGTGCGCCCGTGGGCGCTCCGCCCACGGTTGACGTGTCTTCTAGTGCCGACGACGGGAGCAACGAGGGGGGCTCATAGGAGACCCTGGACGAAGAGGGGGACTCCTTCGAGGCATCCGCTGGAGCAATGGCGTCGGGCGTAGGTGCCGCCGGTCAGCCCCAAGCGACCACTCCACGTCAATCCGGACGTGCTGCATCCGAGGGAAGTAACATGGCGACCCCGCCGAGGAGTGCCGTGCCAGCGAAACTGGCGACCACGGCTGCGCCCAGGACTGTGGCCTCGCTCCTTGCCAAGATCCGGACTACCGGCACGCCCATAGCGCCAGCGGCTGCAGCCGGCCTATTGGTGAAGAGAAGGGCGCGCCTCGCCGCCGAAGAGTAAGTGTGCAATCTGCTGCTATCCTTAGTTGTTGTGTCCCTGACATGCTTGTCCTGATGCAGCAGCCTGGGTGGCGTGATGAAGAAGGCGAAGGGGGAGGTCACATCGCGGTGCCCTGCCCCTCCTGTTGTTGATGCGACCGTGGAGAAGGGTGCCATGACACTGGGCGTCTCGGCCAACCGGGCCACCGATCACACGACGGCGGCGTCGCTTGAGGGTGTCCTTGCTGCCTGCGAGGCTGCAGCGGCTCCTGCTCCGTCTGCTTCAACGAGGGGGGCCGGAGCCCCAAGCCCCTAGTGGAGGAGCCGGTCTTGTCGGTGCCCGTGCGTCAGCCGGCGTAGCCTAGCCCTGAGACCTTGGAGGCTGCCTCTGTGATAACCCACAAGTGTAGGGGATCGCAACAGTTTTCGAGGGTAAAGTATTAAACCCAAATTTGTTGATTCGACACAAGGGGAGCCAAAGAATACTCTGAAGTATTAGCAGTTGAGTTGTCAATTCAACCACACCTGGAAACTTAGTATCTGCAGCAAGATAGTTTAGTAGCAAAGTAATATGATAGTGGCGGTAGCAGCAATAAAAGTAACTGTAGTGTTTTTGTGGTTTTTGTGATATAAGCAATGGAAAAGTAAATAAGCAACAAGCAATATAGGTAAAGCTCGTAGGCATTGGATCGGTGATGGGAAATTACATCGGATGCAATTCATCATGTAGAAGTTATAACCTAGGGTGACACAGAACTAGCTCAAGTTCATAAATGCAATGTAGGCATGTATTCCGAATATAGTCATACATGCTTATGGAAAAGAACTTGCATGACATATTTTCTCCTACCCTCCCGTGGCAGCGGTCCTATTGGAAACTAAGGGATATTAAGGCCTGCTTAATAGAGTACTTGACCAAAGCATTAACACATAGTGAATACATGAACTCCTCAAACTAAGGTCATCACCGGGAGTGGTCCCGATTATTGTCACTTTGGGGTTGCTGGATCATAACACATAGTAGGTGACTATAGACTTGCAAGATAGGATCAAGAACACACATATATTCATGAAAACATAATAGGTTCAGATCTGAAATCATGGCAATCGGGCCCTAGTTACAAGCATTAAGCATAGCAAAGTCATAGCAACATCAATCTCAGAACATAGTGGATACTAGGGATCAAACCCTAACAAAACTAACTCGATTACATGATAGACCCATCCAACCCATCGCCGTCCAGCAAGCCTACGATGGAATTACTCACCCACGGCGGTGAGCATCATGGAATTGGTGATGGAGGAAGGTTGATGATGACGATGGCGACGATCTCCACTCTTCGGAGCCCCGAACGGACTCCAGAGCAGCCCTCCCGAGAGAGATTAGGGCTTGGCGGTGGGTCCGTCTCGTGAAACGCGATAATTCCTTCTCCCTTATTTTTTTCTCCCCGAAATGGAAGATACATGATCTGGGGGTACGTCGGTGGAGCATCGGGGGGCCATGAGGCAGGGGGGCGCGCCCCCACTCTCGTGGACAGGATGTGGGCCCCCCGATGAGGATCTTCTTGCATATATTTTTTATATTTTCCGAAATAATTCTCCGTTGATTTTCAGAAGATTCCGAGAACTTTTTATTTCTGCACAAAAACAACACCATGGCAATACTGCTGAAAACAGCGTCAGTCCGGGTTAGTTCCATTCAAACCATGCAAGTTAGAGTCCAAAACTGTCACATCCTAATTTTTGCCCTCTTTTAGTTGCCAGAGCTTTATTTGAATTTATTTCAAACCTTGGGATTTTTGAATCATTTCATATGGACTTAAAACACTTGGGTACCCATGACTTTCACAAAAGTGCCTCCTATCCATCTCAAACTATCTTTTCCCTCTGGACCACTCTAATATACTTCATGGAATATTTTTCTTATTTGAAAAATATTCATTTTTCCTCCCCAAAACCCTAGCTAAATTCTTTGTGCTCCAAAGCAACCCCTATTTTTATGGCTCACAAAATTTTGAGGAAATTCCTAAATATTCTTTGGACCCTAAGACACATTCCTGAGCAAAAATATTGCACTACTTTGTGAAATATTTTTGCTACAGAAAATCTTTTCTATTCTGGGCAGAAATGGTAGTTTCTACAGCAACTACCATTTTACCTGCTCCATTACCTCTGAAACTCCTTGTGCATCTTCACCTTAGTAACTCTTGACTAGCCTCCAAAGCACAACCTCCAACTATTAACCATTTTACCTCAGTAAGCTCTCAAAGTTTCTGTCCAGAAACTTACCAGGCGTGTTACTTTCTTTCTACTGCATCTGGAAATAAACCAACCATGGGTAACTTTCCTATCTACCACGAACAACATGCCAGACATGGATTTTGGCACCAAGTCAGCCAGTAGGCATAGTTCCGGGGTGACCACGCGTGTACACCATGCCATGGCAGCCTGTCGGCGCGCTCTGGATGCCGCTGAGCGCTCTGTAGAGCGCGTGCTCGCTTCCGCGCCTGCCCAAGCGTGCCAAACAGCGCCCCCATCATCGTCTTCATCTCCACAGTACCTCTCTGGCGCTCGCCGACGCCGGAGCTCGCCGCAGCGGGCACGGGCGTGGTCCGGCCAAGGCAACAGTGCGGTGCGCACTGTGCTCGTCGCCACCCCAGCGCCCCTGTGCTCGTCCCCGTCTGGCCACAGCTCCCGCGTGACTCCGTCGCCTTCTCCCCCCTCTCACTAACGCCAATTCGTCACCGGGCACAGCCAGGTGTCGCCGACGGAGCCCCGTTTTCCCCCCTCTCGGCTCGCCTATATATAGGCCCTCTTCCGGCCGCACCTAGCACCCAGCTCCACTCCCACACGACCACAGATCACGTAGAACCCCGTGGCCCGGCCGGGTAGGCCTCAGGCCACCATCCCCGAGCTCGAGCTCACCGGCGATCCCCCTTGGGTCATCGAGGTAGCTCCAGGCCCTCTCCATCCAAGGCGATCCCACCAGAGCCTCCGCCACTCTCTGGTGGAGCCTCTTCACCTAGCTGGAGCTGCTGGAGGCGCCGTTGCTCTCCATCTTCTTCAACTCCGGGGAACCCCCTGTTCTGCCTCCGCCTCCGAGCTCCGTTCCGATGCCGTCCGTCCAGCTCTAGCTCAACCCCCTCCGTCGATCTATCCTTTCCATTTGGGCCAAGGATCAGCGTCGCCGGCGTGCGCTCCGGCGAAGCAGGGGGCGCCTCTGCTCTTCCCCCCCTCTCCCTCTCCCCTGACTAGCGGGACCCGCTAGTCAGCCTCTCCGTACCCGCGCGAAGCGGTATGAGTGGTGGCGCTCTGGGATTTTATGCCTTCGACGTCACCCCCCTATTCTGTCTATTTAAATTTCGAAATTCAAATATATTCCAGAGAACTTCAAACTGCAATAACTTTTCAACCATAAGTCCAAATGAATTGATTCTTTTTGCATTGTGTTCTTTGTAAAGAAATCTTGCAGCACACCAAAAATGTGACTATTTGGTGCTGTGTAGATTTTATGGTGAATTTTTGAATGATTCTTGATAGTTTCTTTTTGTGCTTTTATTTTTTTCAGAAGAGGAAACTTGTCTTGAGGATCACTAGGAGGCTTGTGAGCCTCATTTGAACTAAGGAAAGCCACATCAACATTTTAATAGTGCCATTTCAATATTTGTGATTTTTCCAACTTGAAAAAATGATTTATTTTATGCATGTTAATTATTTTGTCAAATACTTGGTGTTGGTTGCTGTAGTTATTAGTTTCATTCACTTTACAGAAAGTTGGAGTTTGGTTAAGTTATTAAGATAGTTAAAATAAAGTTGGGCTATTGAGAATGAATATGGATATGCATATGTGAAGTTACTTTCTTTTACATAATAAAATATCATAAAAAATTTCTAAGATAAATTTTTATTTTGAATTGTAAGTAAATCATAACTAGAATAAAAGTGAAGTTATGATGTTCATAAAGTAAAGTTGACCCCGTTATACTTTTGTATGTCATTGTATTTGTTTATGTGCTGCATTTTGGTATATTGCATTCCATGGCATTGTATGACACCGGTTATTTATTTCTTCTTAAGTTGAAACTGTTAATATTTTAACTTGAATAAATTGTTGACCGGGTCATGGTGCCACTGAATCGAGTATTTCCTAGTGCAACCACATTTACCTTTATGGGAAGGTCTTTATTCGGTCCATTGACATGCCTCCTGTCGGTACCTCCAGATAGGGAAGGTTATGGGCATGCAGTACCCTGGCCCTGTAAGCAGACATAACCTTGTGTGCCCGTTGTTAATTTTATGGTACCGAGTCCCAGTTTGGGACAATTTTTGTTTGGCTTGACGGTGGTCGGTGTGCCTCTGGTAGGCACAGGGCCACCCAGGACTGTTCCAGTGGGAAATAAGTCGGAGTGGCCGGGGGAGTGTCATGGAAATGGACAGGTTTCGTCGGAATGTCGTTGGTCCACCCGAATGGGAGAACGAGGCCATGGGTTCCGTGGTGTGGGTACAGTGCACTACCTCTGCAGAGTGTAATTAATCTATCGATAGCCGAGTCCACGGTCACGGACATGCTCGAAAGTAGGTCACACCATGGGTTAACATATAATAAAATTTTGCTCACTAAGTTCTAAAATTTTTGTACTAGAATAAATTGGTGGAAGAGCCACCGAGATGTTTTGAGACCAAGTATGGACAGGTTTGTGATCACCGGAAAGGTCACGATTTATATCTTGTTGAAATGAATAAGTTTGTAGTTTATAAACCATCATCAGGAGTAAGTCAGACCGAGGTTTTATTTATACAAAGGCATGAACACAACATGCTAGTTAATATATATTTAAGTTTGTTGCTGCATATTTAATATTGAATAATTATCATGATATTGTTTGTCATTATGATTTTGTTTGCTGTAAGCTTGCAAGTACATTCAATGTACTGACCTGGCGTGTCATGCTAGATTTTAGGAAAATTTCGCTAAACAGGAGTGCCGTCTGAGTCTAGTCCGTGTCCACATCGGTGTCCCTGTGAGATGGAGTTCCGCTACGACGACGTTCCGCTGCTGCGTAGTTTATGCCCGAGGCCTTTTATGTTCATTAAATAATGTACATATTGTTTAGCCGCACTGTGTGTGCCGCTTGGCCTCGCTACCTGTTGTAATGTAAAACTATGGTCCGTTAGTATCAATAAAGCGGTTGTTTTCTGTAACAAGATGTTGTGTGTTGCCTGAAGACAAGGTCTCTGGGCTGGCAATGCAAGGTAAACCAGCCGCACTGATCCGGGGTGCCACAACGCTTGGTATCAGAGCCGCGCTAACTATAGGATGCGTTAGACTAAGACGTGCTATTTAAACACTCGATACACGTTTAGGTTGAGTGCCGGTAGTCTGTATAGTTGGTTATTGCTTTACATATACTTGTATTATTTTTATGCTAACCCAATGATGGTTGTGAGTGTAGATGGCTCCTGTGCCGTATCCGTGCCAGTTGCAGCTAATGCCGTACATGTCACCGCACCTCCTTCGCAACGTGTGGCGTCGGCTGCACCCTCATGGAGATGACCCAGTTTATCGTGTGTACCGGGAGCGTCTAGCTGACTCAATATATGAATCAGGTAGTGGTGACTTTGCGCCTCCCTTCAGACTCCAGCTCCTATACTCGTACCTCTCGAAGTAGTCATGCTTCTACCGCTTCACTAGCCGTCCAATTTGCTGCATTCGAGATCCTCGTTGAGCTCCGTCACAGCGAGGTTCACATGCAAAACCACCCAGGTTTCCAATACTACCCTTCTCTGCACGACAACAGTTGTATTCATTTCCCTGAAATTGATCCGGAGTATGATAGCGTTGCTAGCCATCTTTCCCGTTATATCACTGCTAGTTACCTCATGATCCACGAGCTAGCACGCGAGTTGACTCACGCTCGTATTGCTTTAGCCACTACTAGGTATGTCACCATTACCGCTTCCTAGGGATTCACCTCATACGTCCCCAGTACCGTTTCCCCTACTTCACCAGTAACCCCTCCTAGTAGCTCGGGCACCTCGACCATAACTCCTCTTAGTGCCCCTGTTGAGTGGATCTCACTCCTCACTACCCCTGTAGCTCCTATGATCCACCCTACTCCCGCCCCAGAAGGAGAGCCTCCGAGGCAGCGTCGCCGTGTTACCTTTAACCCTGAGGTTTCCGTTAACCTCGTCAGTTCAGGATCCGAGTCAACTTCAGGAGAGAACCCCGCAGCACCCGTAGAGCAGTAGAGCTCCAGAGTATTCGCAGTTGTCAGACTGATGTACACATGTGGATGTACGAGTCGTGATGTTTTATGTATGAGAGTAGCGTAATCGGGCATGTTGATTTTCTTTTCATGTATGTGTCCCTATATAATTACGCTGAAGTTGTGTATCTTCTACTCGCTGTTTTCTTCGCAATTCTGTTTTCCCTCGATTTTTGTTGCTGGCTTTCCCCACCTAATTTTGCTTTTGAATGCTTCTCATCTCGATTGCGTTGTCTTGGGAAAAAATCCATAATAGTATGACGCGGGGAGGCAACAGTAACAGCGCTCACGAGGATGTCCCTGTTCGTCGCTCCGCCCAACAGGCAGGACAATCGCCCGAGCCATTCATACCACCGCTCCACCACCAAATCCGCCTACCACGGAACAAATCCTTCGTATGTTTGAGGAAAGAAGAAATAATGATCTGCTAGAGGTATTAAAAAGTGTTCAAGTTATGATTGGACAAATGGACAGCAGAACAGTCATTACTCCAAGCTATCAGATTTTCAGCAAACTCAGCCTCCCAGTTGCAGTCAGGCAGTTGACCCTTTGGATGCCGGTGATTGGTTGCGAACCATTGAGAGGAAGCTTGCGATTGCCCGTACTGCCAAAGATGACAAAGTTCCATATGCAACCCACTATCTTGAAGGCGCTGCTGCCACATGGTGGGAAAATACAAAAGCCATGTGGCCTGCTGATGATGCACTCACCTGGACAAAATTCAAGGATCAGTTCCGAAAATATTACATCCCTACTGGAATTATGAAGACCAAGCAGCGGGAGTTTCTTGCACTCACCCAAGGAAATATGTTTGTGGGAGAATACTTGCAAAAATTCAACCATCTGGCCCGTTATTCCCTGTATGACGTGACCACGGAAGAGAGAAAGATTGACAGGTTTCTTAGAGGATTAAACTCGCAACTCAGGTGCACTCTCTGCATGCTTGATTTTCCAGATTTCCAAACTTTGGTAAATTAAGCTTTCATTGCGGAAAGAGAACACAAGCTCATACTGGACAACCGGCCTGCTAATAATGAGCACAAACGCAAGTTTGAACAAAGAAAAGAAGGACCACTGGTGTAGAAGGCTCGAACCTGGCAGCAAACTCAGGTAGACTACAAGCCCAATTGGCAACAGAATGTTAACAAGACTACTACCCAAGTCAAGAATGTTGTCAACAACCCAGTACACGAGGAGCGTCAGCGCAATAATTCTTGCTTCAGTTGTGGGCAAAGTGTACATTATGCCCGTCAGTGTCCCAAGAACAGCAAGGCGAACGCCTTATTCCGGCCACAAGTCAACTTCATGGGGTCATACCCGGACCAACAAAACATCACCGGGCACGTTAATCACCTCTTCGCAGATGAAGCCCAGGAAAACCCCGAAGTAGTCATCGGTATGTTTTCTATTAATACCATACGTACAATAATTTTATTTGACTCGGGGGCTTCCTACTCTTTTATTTCTCGGAGTTTTGTTGCCCAAAACAATTTTTCTTGTTCTCTCTTGGGCAAAAATATGCTGGTACAAACCCCGGGATCTTTAATCAAGAGCAGTCTGGTCTGCCATGACTTGGAGATAAATATCAATGGGATAAGCTTTCCAACTTCCTTGATACTCATCGAGTCAGCACAGTTGGATGTTATTTTGGGCATGACTTGACTGAATCAATACCAAGTATGCATAAACTGTGCAACCCGAGAAGTCACTTTGATCAATCCAGAAGGGCAAGTTACAAAGTTCTATTCGTGCAAAAGCATAACAAAGAAGGGGACATTCACTGCCGTGGCTGAGTTGGAATTAATACCTGTGGTCAGTGAATTTCCTGATGTATTTCCGGAAGAACTACCAGGCATGCCGCCAGACCGAGAACTTGAGTTTGCAATAGATCTGGTACCCGGAACCGCACCGTTATTCAAGAAGTATTACAGGATGCCCTCATCAGAGTTAGTGGAATTAAAGAAGAAGCTCGATGAAATGCTCCAGAAAGGGTATATCCGTCCCAGTTCCTCACCATGGGGATCGCCTGCACTCTTTGTAAGCAAAAAGGATGGCAGCCTCCGCATGTGTGTGGATTATCGGCAGCTGAATGATGTCACCATCAAAAATAAATACCCACTGCCAAGGATTGATGATTTGTTCGATCAGCTCAGTGGGGCCAAGGTATTCTCCAAAATTGACTTACGGACCAGATATCATCATCTCAAGATTAAAAAGGAAGGTATTCCTAAGACCGCATTCACCACTCGATACGGTCTTTATGAATATACAATTATGTCCTTTGGTCTCACCAATGCCCCTGCATTCTTCATGCACATGATGAATAAAGTGTTTACGGACTTCCTCGATAAGTTCGTGGTGGTCTTTATCGATGATATACTTATATATTCAAAAAGTGAAGGGGATCACAAGGAACACCTCCGAGCAGTGTTACAACGACTCCGAGACCATCAGCTTTACGTCAAGTTCAGCAAATGTGAGTTTTGGCTTAAACAAGTCGGATTTCTTGGACACGTGCTATCCGCCGAAGGTATAGCCATAGACCCCAGCAAGGTAAAATATGTGCTCAATTGGTTGCCACCCACAACCGTATCTAAGATACAGAGCTTCCTTGGACTGGCGGGATATTACCATCGTTTCATTGAAGAATTCTCAAAACTTGCCAAACCCATGACCGAGCTACTAAAAAAGGACAAGAAGTTTGAATGGACAAAAGACTATGGTCAAAGTTTCAGTGAGCTAAAGAAAGTCTGACAACCGCACCCGTATTAACTTTTCCAGACATCTATCGCAGTTTTGATGTATACTGTGATGCATCCAGACAAGGAATTGGCTGCGTACTCATGCAAGACGGCAAGGTGGTGGCATATGCATCACGACATTTGCGACCGCACGAAGGAAATTACCCTACTCATGCTCTGGAATTGGCCATGGTAGTGCATGCTCTCAAAATATGGAGGCATTATCTCATCGGGAAGAAGTGCAAAATTTTTACATATCACAAAAGTCTCAAGTATATATTCACTCAGCCCGATTTGAATCTCCGTCAGCGAAGGTGGCTTGAGCTGGTTAAAGATTATGATCTGGGAATAAATTACCACCTGGGTAAAGCCAACGTAGTGGCTGACGCACTCAGTCGAAAGCCGGTCAGTTTAAATGCCATATTAAATTCTTTGCCCACTGAACTTCAAGAGGAGATTGCTGAACTCCATATGAACATCGTTGAGGTTGGTCTCGCTAACACGTTGGAAGTTACCCCCACACTTGAAGAAGAAATCTGCAAGGCCCAGCCAGATGATCCTGTCCTACAAAAGCATGCCCAGAATATGCTAGCAGAGCGTGCACCTGACTTCTCAAGGGATCACTTTGGGACTCTCCGATTCCGCGGAAGGATTTGTGTACCATGTCAGTCAGACCTGAAAAGGAAAATCTTGTCAGAAGCCCATGAGTCATCATATTCTATTCACCATGGGGGTACAAAAATGTATGAAGACCTTCGTCAAATATTCTGGTGGGATGCAATGAAGAAGGATATTGCCTATTTTGTGGCTTGTTGCGACATATGCAACAAAGTAAAGGCAGAACATCAGAAGCCAGCCGGACTTCTTCAACCGCTGCCAATTTCACAGTGGAAATGGGATGATGTTTGCATGGATTTCATCACGGGATTACCCAAGACTCAGCGAGGCAATAATGCAATATGGGTCATCGTGGACACTCTAACCAAGGTAGCACATTTTATTCCGGTCAGGACCACCTATCGAGTATACCAACTCACACAACTATATGTGTCCAGAATAGTCAGTCTGGATGGAGTACCTCGAACCATCACTTCTGACCGAGGTTCACTCTTTACCTCCGCCTTCTGGACCCATCTCCATCAAGCCTTGGGGACAACCCTAAAATATAGTACAGCCTATCATCCTCAAATAGATGGACAGACCGAGCGGGTGAACCAAATACTGGAAGATATGTTGCGAGCTTGCGTTTTGGCCCAAGGATCTAAATGGGTAGATTGTCTACCTCACGCCGAGTTTTCCTACAACAACAGCTTCCAAACCAGTCTAAAGATGTCACCATACGAGGCTTTATATGGCCGCAAATGCCGTTCCCCGTTAAACTGGTCTCAGACTAGAGATAGCCGTATTTTCGGAACGTACCTTATGATGGAAGCTGAGAAACAGGTCAAGGAAATCAGGGATATATTACTATTGGCCAAGTCTCGACAATAGAGTTATTACGATGCAAAGCACCGACAGATCAGTTTTGAATGTGGAGAGCACGTATACCTCCGAGTCACTCCTATGAAAGGAGTCAAGAAATTCCAAACTCGCGGGAAGTTGGCACCTAGATTTATTGGCCCCTTTCAAATTATTTCTCGAGTGGGTACTGTTGCTTATCAGTTGGAATTACCCCCGGAATTTTCTGATGTGCACAACGTGTTTCACGTCTCGCAGTTGAGGCGGTGTATATCCCCGCCCGAGAAAAAGACTGTCGTGACCGACATAGAATTGGCAGAGGATTTAACGTACGAAGAAAGGACATTCAAAATTGTGGATCAGATGGAAAGAGTCACCCGCAGTAAAGTACGGAAGTTTTATAAAGTCCAGTGGGAGCATCACACCGAGTCAGAAGCAACTTGGGAACAAGAAGAGTTCCTACAGACATATTATGCGGAATGGTTTTCCCAAGCAACCAAATCTCGAGGACGAGATTCATTCTAAGTGGGGGAGGTTTGTGACAGCCTGATTTTTGCCCTCTTTTATTTGCCAGAGCTTTATTTGAATTTATTTCAAACCTTGGGATTTTTGAATCATTTCATATGGACTTAAAACACTTGGGTACCCTTGACTTTCTCCCAAGTGCCTCCTATCCATCTCAAACTATCTTTTCCCTCTGGACCACTCTAATATACTTCATGGAATATTTTTCTTATTTGAAAAATATTCATTTTCCTCCCCAAAACCCTAGCTAAATTCTTTGTGCTCCAAAGCAACCCATATTTTTATGGCTCACAAAATTCTAAGGAAATTCCTAAATATTCTTTGGACCCTAAGACACATTCCTGAGCAAACATATTGCAGTACTTTTTGGAATATTTTTGCTACAGAAATTCTTTTCTATTCTGGGCAGAAATGGTAGTTTCTACAGCAACTACCATTTTACCTGCTCCATTGCCTCTGAAACTCCTTGTGCATCTTCACCTTAGTAACTCTTGACTAACCTTCAAAGCACAGCCTCCAAGTATTAACCATTTTACCTCAGTAAGCTCTCAAAGTTTCTGTCCAGAAACTTAGCAGGCGTGTTACTTTCTTTCTACCGCGTCTGGAAATAAACCAACCACGGGTAACTCTCCTATCTACCACGAACAACACACCAGAAATGGATTTTGGCACCAAGTCAGCCAGTAGGCATAGTTCGCGCGGTGACCACGCGTGTACACCATGCCATGGCAGCTCGTCGGCGCGCTCTGGATGCCGCCGAGCGCTCTGTAGAGCGCGTGCTCGCTTCCGCACCTGCCCAAGTGTGCCAAACTACGCCACCATCATCGTCTTCATCTCCACAGTCGCCCTCTAGCGCTCGCCGACGCCGGAGCTCGCCGCAGTGGGCACGGGCGCGCTCCGGCCAAGGCAACAGTGCGGTGCGCACTGTGCTCGTCGTCACCCCAGCGCCCCTGTACTCGTCCCCGTCTGGCCACAGCTCCCGCGTGACTCCGTCGCCTTCTCCCCCCTCTCACTGACGCCAATTCGTCACCGGGCGAAGCCAGGTGTCATCGGCGGAGCCCCGTTTTCCTCCCTCTCAGCCTGCCTATATATAGGCCCTCTTCCAGCCGCCCCGAGCACCCAGCTCCACTCCCACACGACCACAGATCGCGTAGAACCCCGTGGCCCGGTCGGGCAGGCCTCAGGCCACCGTCCCCGATGTCGAGCTCACCGGCGATCCCCCTCGGGTCGTCGAGGTAGCTCCAGGCCCTCTCCGTCCAAGGCGATCCCACCAGAGCCTCCGCCACTCTCTGGTGGAGACTCTTCACCTAGCTGGAGCTACTGGAGGCGCCGTTGCTCGCCGTCTTCTTCAACTTCGGCAAACCCCCTGTTCTGCCTCCGCCTCCGAGCTCCGTTCCGACGTCGTTCGTCCACCTCTAGCTACCCTACGGGTACGGGAAGGTCCATCTCGACCCCCTCCGTCGATCTATCCTTTCCATTTGGGCCAAGGAGCAGCGTCGCCGGCGTGCGCTCCGGCGAAGCAGCGGCTGCCTCTGCTCTTCCCCCTCTCTCCCTCTCACTTGACTAGCAGGGCCCGCTAGTCAGCCTCTCCGTACCCACGCGAAGCGGTATGAGTGGTGATGCTCTGGGCTTTTACGCCTTCGATGTCACCCCGCCTATTCTATTTATTTAAATTTCTAAATTAAAATATATTCCAGAGAACTTCAAACTGCAAGAACTTTTCAACCATAAGTCCAAATGAATTGATTCTTTTTGCATTGTGTTCTTTGTAAAGAAATCTTGAAGCACACCAAAAATGAGACTATTTGGTGCTGTGTAGAATTTCTGGTGAATTTTTCAATGATTCTTGATAGTTTCTTTTTTAGCTTTTAATTATTTTCAGAAGAGGAAACTTGTCTTGAGGATCACCAGGAGGCTTGTGAGCCTCATTTGAACTACGGAAAGCCACAACATCATTTTCATAGTGCCATTTCAATATTTTTGATTTTTCCAACTTGAACAAATGATTTATTTTATGCATGTTAATTATTTTGTCAAATACTTGTTGTTGGTTGCTGTAGTTATTGGTTTCATTCACTTTACAGAAAGTTGGAGTTTGGTTTTAAGTTATTAAGATAGTTAAAATAAAGTTGGGCTATTGAGAATGAATATGGATATGCATATGTGAAGTTACTTTCTTTTACATAAGAAATTATGATAAACTTTTGCTAAGGTAAAATTTTGTTTTGAATTGTAAGTAAATCATAACCAAAATAAAAGTGAAGTTATGATGTTCATAAAGTAAAGTTGACCCCGTTATACTCTTGTATGGCATTGTATTTGTTTATGTGCTACATTTTGGTATATTGCATTCCATGGCATTGTATGGCATCGGTTATTTATTTCTTCTTAAGTTGAAACTGCTAATAATTTAACTTGAATAAATTGTTGACAGGGTCATGGTGCCACTGAATCGAGTCTATCCCAGTGCAACCACATTTACCTTTATGGGAAGGTCTTTATTCGGTCCATTGACATGCCTCCTGTCGGTACCTCCAGATAGGGAAGGTTATGGGCATGTGATACGTCCAAAACGTATCTATAATTTCTGCTTGCTCCATGCCACTTTTGGGTGATATTGCTATGATATTCATACACTTCCATACACTTTTGGTCATATTTGGACTAACCTATTAATCCAGTGCACCCCGGTGCCAGTTTCTATTTTCGGCTGTTTTTGTATTTCAGGTTTTCACGTTACGAGAGCTGCCAGGAAAAATCCAGAAAAATTATATAAAAAATCAGCGTTCCAGAACCTACCTTGCGCCCGAAGGACAGCCGGGGGGGGGGCCACCAGGGCTCCAGGCGCCCTGGCGGCGCCCCCCCCCTGGGTCGCGCCGGGGGTGCCTGGGCCCCCCGAGCCCGGTCTGGTGCCCCCCTTCGGCATATATTTAGAGCGTCCTTCGAAACCTCGGGACGGGAACTCTTTTTCGCGATCTCATCTCTGTTCCGCCGCCGCCGCCGCTTCCAAGATCGGGAGCACCAGGAGAACTCTTCCCGGCACCCTGCCGGAGGGGAGGATCACCATCGGGAGCCTCTCCACCACGATGGACGCCTCCCGGATGAGTTGTGAGTAGTCTCCCTTGGACCATGAGTCCATGACCAGTAGCTATGTGATGTTCTCCTCCCGTTCTTGTGCTTCACTAATTAGTCCTCGTGAGCTGCCCTACATGATCGAGGAACATATGTAATCCTTATGCTGTTGCTATGATGAGTTTGCTGGGATCCGATGGATTATGAGATTATGTTCAGATTGATCTTGAGTAATATATTTGATCTACCTCTTTTATATTTATGTTCATAAGTATTTCTTGCATGTTCTCCGTTGTTATTTATTGCTTTGGCCAAGTAATACGTAGTGACTCCAAGAGGGAACTATATGCTCGATTGTGGGTTCATGCCCCTCGATGACTAGCTTGAGTGACAAAAACATGAGTCTAGGGGATGTGCTGTTGCCACAAGGGGGAAAACAACGGTGTTTGTGCCCGCGGGTGCAAGGATTGTTTACTTTACGCAAAGTTCTTTTAATGCAGTTGTCTGTTGCTTTGAGTTTACACTATGGGTGGGGCTCGCAACTTAATACCAGCGAGATGTTCTGGATAGATATCTCAAGGTGGATGATTAGTAGTAGATATTGATGGATTTCGGTCTACTTACTTTGGCGTACCGCCCATGCTTTGAACCTCAACCTTTCTAGGAATGTAGTCAGCATTGGTTTGCGTTCGTGGTCCTGTCAATTGCCCAGCTGTAATTCGTTTACCTCACATAGCTGTTTTATCGTCTTTTGGGAGAGAGACATCACTAGTGAACATCATGAGACTCCGGTCCATATTACCATCATTGATCACATCCACTATTTACTTTTCGCTTTTACTTACTATTGCAAACATTATCTATCACTACTATCATTTGCGTTTAATCCTTTGTGAACTACAAGGCCGGAGGGATTGACAACCTCTCTGTACTCGTTGGGACCAAAGTTATTTGTATCTGTGTGCAGGTCCACGTTGATTGCTAATCCGCGCCGTTAGCAGTTGACACCTACTTGTTGAACCTAGGAGTCTCTGGGGATTCGATCCTTGGCATCTTTGCTAAGGGAAAAACTTCCACAACACTGCATCTTACACCTTCCACTTGGGGTAACCAACGAGGGGTTAGAGGCCTATCAGCATGCAGTACCCTGGCCCAATAAGCAGACATAACCTTTGGGACAATTTTTGTTTGGCCACGACTGTGGTCAGTGTGCCTTTGGTAGGCACAGGGCCACCCAGGACTGTTCCAGTGGGAAATAAGTCGGAGTGGCCGGGGGAGTGTCATGGCAATGGATGGGTATCGTCGGAATGCCGTTGGTCCACCCGAATGGGAGAACGAAGCCATGGGTTCCATGGTGTGGGTACAATGCACTGCCTCTGCAGAGTGTAATTAATCTATCGATAACCGAGTCCACGGTCACGGACACGCTCGAAAGTAGGTCACACCATGGGTCAACGTATAATAAAATTTTGCTCACTAAGTTCTACAATTTTGGTACTATAATAAATTGGTGGAAGATCCACCGAGATGTTTTGAGACCAAGTATGGACAGGTTGATGATCACCGGAAAGGTCACGATTTATATCTTCTTGAAATGAATAAGTTTGTTGTTTATAAACAATCATCATGAGTAAGTCAGACCGAGGTTTTATTTATGCAAAGGCATGAGCACAACATGTTAGTTAATATATATCTAAGTTTGTTGCTGCATATTTAATATTGAATAATTATCATGATATTGTTTGTTATTATGATTTTGTTTGTTGTAAGCTTGCTAGTACATTCAATGTACTGACCTGGCGTGTCATGCCAGATTTCAGGAAAAATTCGCTGAAAAGGAGTGCCGTCTGAGTCTAGTCCGTGTCCACACCGGTGTCCCTGTGAGATGGAGTTCCACTACGACGATGTTCCGCTGCTGCGTAGTTTATGCCCGAGGCCTTTTATGTTCATTAAAAAATGTACATATTGTTCAGCCGCACCGTGTGTGCCGCTTGGCCTCGCTACCTATTGTAATGTAAAACTATGGTCCGCTAGTATCAATAAAGCAGTTGTTTTCTGTACCAAGATGTTGTGTGTTGCCAGAAAACAAGATCTCTGGGCTGGCAATGCAAGGTAAACCGATCGCTCTAATCCGGGGTGCCACAAAAACAAGTGCAAAAGGGTTTGGAAAAGTAGATACGTTGGAGACGTATCAACTCCCCCAAGCTTAAACCTTTGCTTGTCCTCAAGCAATTTAGTTGATAAACTGAAAGTGATAAAGAAAAACTTTGACAAACTCTGTTTGCTCTTGTTGTTGTAAATATGTAAGCTAGCATTCAGGTTTTCAACAAGATCATGAACTAACCACATTCACAATAACTTTCAGGTCTCAAGACTACTCACATCAATGGCATAATCAACTAGCGAGCAATAATAATAAACCTCAGATGACAACACTTCTCAAAACAATCATGATATGATATAACAGGATGGTATCTCGCTAGCCCTTTCTGAGACCGCAAAACATAAATGCAGAGCACCTTTATGGATCAAGGATCTCGACATTGTAATTCATGGTAAAAGAAATCCACTCATGATCACACTCAATGCAAATTAATAGTAACGCATGCAACGACAGAGGTGCTCTCCTACTGGTGCTCTTTGATAAGAGGGTGATGACTCTGCATAAAAGTAAATAGATAGGCCCTTCGCAGAGGGAAGCAGTGATTTGTAGAGGTGCCATCGCTCCATTTTTAAATAGAGATTGAATAACATTTTGAGCGGTATACTTTCATTGTCAACATAACAACCAAGAATATCGATATCTCCCATGCTACGCACATTATAGGCAGTTCCCAAACAGAACGGTAAAGTTTATACTCCCCCAACCACCAACAAGCACACTCCTCCGTCATCCGAATCCACGGGGTGCCTTCCAAACAAGCAACAACCCCGGGGGAGTTTTGTTTAATTATTATGATTTTGAGCATGGGACTGGGCATCCCGGTTACCAGCCATTTTCTCAAGAATGATGAGCGGAGTCCACTCATTGTGAGAATAACCCACCTAGCATGGAAGATATAGACAACCCTAGTTGATACATGAGCTGTTCGAGCATACAAAATAGAATTTCATTTGAAGGTTTACAGTTTGGCACATACAAATTTACTTGGAACGGCAGGTAGATACCGCATATAGGAAGGTATGGTGGACTCATATGGAATAACTTTGGGGTTTATGGAAGTGGATGCACAAGCAGTATTCCCGCTTAGTACAGGTGAAGGCTAGAAAGAGACTGGGAAGCGACCAGCTAGAGAGCAACAACGGTCATGAACATGCATTAAAATTAATCAACAATGAATGCAAGCACGAGTAGGATATAAATCACCATGAACATAAATATCGTGAAGGCTATGTTGATCTTTTTCAACTACATGCATGAACATGTGCCAAGTCAAGTCACTTAAATCGTTCAAAGGAGGATACCACCCATCATACCACATCACAACCATTTTAGTATCATGTTGGCACGCAAGATAGACCATTATAAACTCTCAGCTAATTAAGCATGGCATAAGCAGCTATGATCTCTAATTATCATTGCAAGCATGTTTCATTCATCACAAGCTGAATCAAGAACGATGAGCAATCATATTTACAAAAACAAGAGAGGTCAAGTTCATACCAGCTTTTCTCATCTCAATTAGTTCATCATATATCATCCTTATTGCCTTTCAGTCGCACGACCGAATGGTGTGGAAAATAATAATAGTGCACATGCATTGGACTAAGCTGGAATCTGTAGACATTTGATACAAGGGAGAAGACAAGGTAATATGGCTCCAGGTTAATTCACAACAAAGCATATGGGAGCCATTAAACATTTTCAATCACGGTCTTCTACTCTTAACACCTAAAGAAAAGAAAAGAAACTATTTACACAGGAAAGCTCCCAACAAGCAAAAGAAGAACGGGAAATCTTTTTGGGTTTTTATTTTTTTAACTACTACTACGAGCAAGGAAAGTAAAGTGGCTAGAAGCTACAACTAATATTTTTTGTTTTTCTGGGTTTTTCTAGCACACGAGAAAAAGACTAAGAAAAAGAAATTGAAACTAAGCATGGATGGTACAGTGAAAGAGTGTGAGCACCGACATCTAGAATAAGTGTGAACATGAATGTAAGTCGGTGAGAAACACGTACTCCCCCAAGCTTAGGCTTTTGGCCTAAGTTGGTCTATGGCCACGGATCGAAGCCACTTCCTCCAGTGTACTGAGATGTGTCCTCTGGATGCCACTGGCTGGCGAGCTCATCCAGCTCCCACCCATAAACAGTTTGACGGGAAGGATCAAGTGGTGGTTCTGGCTCAGGCTCTGAAGCTTGTGCCTGACCTTGGTAGTTGTAGAAGGCGTATGATGTAATGAGATACTTGCATGTGGACAGATCAAACAAACATGGTGCAGGCAAGGTAACAATTTCACAGTATATTTCATCAAATCTTAATTTATAATTAAGGTGCATATTCTTGTCTTTAACAATAAAATAATGAGCTACCATGCTCTTGTAGTCTAGATAAACAGGGGTAAGCAATTTTTCTTCCTTCTCATAATGCCTAATAGGTATATTAAAATATTAAGCAAGGCGAGAAGCAAAGATGCCTCCAAAGACGGGCCCCTTTGAGCGGTTCATACTCAATCGTTTGGCAACGATGGTGCCCAAGCTAAAAGTTGTGTCTCGAAACATAGCATGGCGTAAAATGATAATATCAGGGGCACTGAGATTTCCACTGTTCCCACGACCAATTAGACATCTACTAGCGAATAAAACAAAGTAGCATAGAATAGGGAAGTGTATACTAGTGATTCTTGCCCCTGAAACTTGTCTAGTTTCACCTACGGCTATCATGTCAATGAACCCTTCAACGTCTTCACGACGTGGTTCATCAAGTCTACCTCCAAAGGGTACTTTGCATATTTCACAAAAATCTAAAAGTGATATCTCCTTAACCACATCATATAAGCGAAACTCCACCGTAGGTGGCGTTTTCCTAGAATGAAAATGAATGCTTTACGTGAAAATATTGGTGGGTAAGAGATACTGCTCTTTTTGGTCGTTGAGGAAGTCGGTGAGGCCTGCATTATTCGCCAACCAATAGAAGTCTTCATAAATACCGGCAGACGTCATAACATTATTACAAGGCCATTCGCACGGTCGAACTTTCACCATTCGAGGAAGACTATACTCGGGCTTCTTGTTTTCTTCTTTCTTCTTCTCCTCTGAGCTCTTGCTGGAGGAGCCCCTCAATAATCTTTTTAACATTTTACTTTTCTGAAAATTTCTAAAATTTTTAGTAACTTCAAAATAAAATTTAACCAAACTCAACAATATCGATAGCAACAACTCCTACAAGTGCCTAGAGGCCATATCATGCATTAGAACTACTTGGGACCAAGAAAATTTGACATGCAAGATCAAGAACAAGGTCACCACAGCAGCATAAATTTTCAACAAATAAAGCACTAGAACAAAAACTAATTGGACCAATGGAGGAGTCACATACCAAGGAACAATCTCCCCAAACAGTTTGGTGAATGGTGCTTCGAGCAAGGAGATCGAAAATGGCAGCAAGATGAGCTAGAACTCGGGTTTGAGCTTGTTGGTGATTTTTGTGGGAGGAAGAAGAAGAGCATGGGTGAAAGGATAAGTGGAGGGGGCCCACGTGGGGCCCATGAGGCAGGGAGGCGCGCCCTGGGAAAGGGCGCGCGCCCTGTGCCCTCGTGGCCACGTGCTGGCTCCCCTCACTGTGTGTTCAGTGCCATATTTTCTTAATTGATTTAGAAAAAAAATCATATTTCATTTTCATGGCATTTGGAGAACTTTTATTTTCGGGATATTTTTTTATTGCACGGATAAGTCTGGAAACAGACATACAATGCTATTTTTGTTTTATTTAACCTAATTAACAGAAAGTAAAAGGAGGATACAGAAGATTGTGCTATCTAGATTCACCTATTCCATGCTCATCAAAAGGAATCTATTAACAAGGTTGATCAGGTCTTGTTAATAAACTCTTTCCGAGCAACATGAAACTGGAGAATTTTCCAATAACACTATGTTACCTCAATGGGGATATGTATGTCCCCAACAATAAGTATGTTATATGCTTTCTTGATAGTAGGAATAGGAAACTCAAAACCTCCAATAGTGATAGTTGAAGTTTTTCCAATATAATTGATACTATGGACCTGAGGTTGTTTCCTCGGAAAGTGTACCATATGCTCATTACCATTGACATGAAAAGTGACATTGCCTTTGTTGCAATCAATAACAGCCCCTGCAGTATTCAAAAAAGGTCTTCCAAGAATAATAGACCTACTATCGTCCTCGGGAATATCAAGTATAACAAAGTCCATTAGAATAGTAACATTTGCAACTACAACAGGCACATCCTCACAAATACCGACATGTATAGCAGTCGATTTATCGCCCATTTGCAAAGATATTTCAGTAGGTGTCAACTTACTCAAGTCAAGTCTACGATATAAAGAGAGAGGCATAACACTAACACCGGCTCCAAGATCACATAAAGCAGTTTTAACATAGTTTCTTTTAATGGAGCAAGGTATAGTAGGTACTCCTGGATCTCCTAATTTCTTAGACATTCCACCCTCAAAAGTGTAATTAGCAAGCATGGTGGAAATTTCTACTTCAGGTATCTTTCTTTTGTTGGTAATAATATCTTTCATATACTTGGCATAAGGATTTGTTTTAAGCACATCATTCAAACGCATACGCAAAAAGATAGGTCTAATCATCTCAGCAAAGCGCTCAAAATCCTCATCATCCTTTTTCTTGGATGGTTTCGGAGGAAAAGGCATGGGTTTCTGAACCCATGGTTCTCTTTCCCTACCGTGCTTCCTAGCAACAAAGTCTCTCTTATCATAACGTTGATTCTTTGATTGTGGGTTATCAAGATCAACAGCAGGTTCAATCTCAACATCATTATCATTGCTAGGTTGAGCATCACCATGAACATCATCATTAATATTATCACTAGGTTCATGTTCGTTACCAGATTGTGTCTCAACATCAGAAACAGATATATCATTGGGATTCTCAGGTGGGTGAGCTACAGGTTCACTAGAAGCATGCAAAGTCCTATCATTTTTCTTTTTCTTCTTCTTAGAAGAGCTAGGTGCATCTAAATTAGCCCTCTGATAATCTTGCTTAATTCTCTTAGGGTGGCCTTCAGGATATAGAGGTTCTTGAGTCATTTTACCACCTCTAGTTGCAACTCTAACAGCATAGTCATTATTCTTACTATTTAATTCATTGAGCAAATCATTCTGAGCCTTAAGTACTTGTTCTACTTGAGTGGTGACCATGGAAGCATGTTTACTAATAAGTTTCAGTCCCCCTTTGGCTCTAGACAGATAATCACTCAAGCGTTCAGTCATATAAGCATCGTGTTGTAATTGTCTACCCACATAAGCATTAAAGTTTTCTTGTTTCACAATAAAATTGTCAAACTCATCTAAGCATTGGCTAGCAAACTTGTAACGAGGAATATCACCTTCATCAAATCTATAAAGAGAATTTACCTTTACTACCTGTGTCGGGTTATCAAGACCATGTATTTCTTCAATAGGCGGTAAATTCTTAACATCTTCAGCTTTAATACATTTTTCTTTTATAGATTTCTTTGCCTCTTGCATATCTTCAGGACTGAGAAATAGAACACCTCTCTTCTTCGGAGTTGGCTTAGGGGCTGTGTCGGGTTATCAACACCATGTATTTCTTCAATAGGCGGTAAATTCTTAACATCTTCAGCTTTAATACCTTTTTCTTTCATATTCTTTGCCTCTTGCATATCTTCAGGACTGAGAAATAGAACACCTCTCTTCTTCGGAGTTGGCTTAGGGGCTGGTTCAGGTAGTGTACAATTATTTTCATTGGCCAGCATATTATTCAATAGTAATTCAGCTTGTTCAACTGTTCTTTCCCTGAAAACACAACCAACACAACTATCCAGGTGGTCTGTGGAAGAATCGGTTAGTCCATTATAAAAGACATCAAGTATAGCATGCATCTCAAGAGGATGATCAAGCAAAGCATTAAGTAACTGGAGAAGCCTCCCCCAAGCTTGTGGGAGACTCTCTTCTTCAGTTTGCACAAAGTTATATATTTCCCGTAAGGCAGCTTGTTTCTTATGAGCGGGAAAATATTTAGTAGAGAAGTAATACATCATATCCTCGGGACTACGCACACAACCAGGATCAAGAGAATTAAACCAAGTCTTAGCATCACCCTTTAAGGAGAAAGGAAATAGCTTAAGGATATAATAGTAACGAATCGTTTCATCCTTGGTAAACAGGGTGGCTATATCATTCAACTTGGTAAGATGTGCCACAACAGTTTCAGAGTCATAGCCATGGAAAGGATCAAATTCAACTATAGTAATTAACTCAGGATCAACAGAGAATTCATAATCCTTATCAGTGACACAGATAGGTGAAGTAGCAAAAGCAGGGTCATGTTTCATTCTAGCATTCAAGGACTTTTCTTTCAGCTTAGCTAATAACTTCTTAAGATCATATCTATCATTGCAAGCAAGAAAGTCTCTAGCAGTTTCTTCATCCATAACATAACCCTCAGGCACAACAGGCAATTCATATCTATTGGGAGTAGTTTCATCATCACTTTCATAAATATCATCATTATTTGCACTCTCCCTAACCTTAGCAATTTGTTCATCTAGAAATTCACCTAGTGGCACAATATCAGACATAGAGGTAGTTTCATCATACATAGCAGAAGTAGCATCATCAAGAACATACGACATATCAGATTCAATAGGAGGAGTAGGTGTCGCAAGTTTACTCATAACAGAAGGAGAATCAAGTGCAGAGCTAGACGTCAGTTCCTTACCTTCCCTCGTAGTTGAGGGTAAGATCTTGGTTTTTGTGTCCTTCAAATTCTTCATAGTGATAAACAGATATAAATCCCAAGTGACTTAAAGAATAGAGCTATTCTCCCCGGCAACGGCGCCAGAAAATAGTCTTGATAAACCACAAGTGTTGGGGATCGCAACAGTTTTCGAGGGTAAAGTATTAAACCCAAATTTTTTGATTCGACACAAGGGGAGCCAAATAATACTCTTAAGTATTAGCAGCTGAGTTGTCAATTCAACCACACCTGGAAACTTAGTATCTGCAGCAAGATAGTTTAGTAGCAAAGTAATATGATAGTGGCGGTAGCAGCAATAAAAGTAACGGTAGTGTTTTGTGGTTTTTGTGATATAAGAAACGAAAAAGTAAATAAGCAACAAGAAATATAGGTAAAGCTCGTAGGCCTTGGATCGGTGATGGGAAATTACGTCGGATGCAATTCATCATGCAGAAGTTATAACCTAGGGTGACACAGAACTAGCTCCAGTTCATCAATGCAATGTAGGCATGTATTCCGAATATAGTCATACGTGATTATGGAAAAGAACTTGCATGGCATATTTTGTCCTACCCTCCCGTGGCAGCGGGGTCCTATTGGAAACTAAGGGATATTAAGGCCTCCTTTTAATAGAGTACCAGACCAAAGCATTAACACATAGTAAATACATGAATTCCTCAAACTAAGGTCATCACCGGGAGGGGTCCCGATTATTGTCACTTCGGGGTTGCCGGATCATAAAACATGGTAGGTGACTATAGACTTGCAAGATAGGATCAAGATCACACATATATTCATGAAAACATAATTGGTTCAGATCTGAAATCATGGCACTCGGGCCCTAGTGACAAGCATTAAGCATAGCAAAGTCATAGCAACATCAATCTCAGAACATAGTGGATACTAGGGATCAAACCCTAATAAAACTAACTCTATTACATGATAGATCCCATCCAACCCATCACCGTCCAGCAAGCCTACGATGGAATTACTCACACACTGCCGTGAGCATCATGGAATTGGTGACGGAGGAAGGTTGATGATGACGATGGCAACAATCTCCACTCTCCGGAGCCCCGAACGGACTCCAGATCAGCCCTCCCGAGAGAGATTAGGGCTTGGCGGCGGCTCCGTCTCGTGAAACACGATAATTCCTTCTCCCTTATTTTTCTCCCCGAAACAGAAGATATAGGATCTGGGGGTACGTCGGTGGAGCATCAGGGGGCCCACGAGGCAGGGGGCCGCGCCCTAGGCAGGGGGACGGGCCCCCACCCTCGTGGACAGGGCGTGGGCCCCCGGTGAGGATCTTCTTGCAAATATTTTTTATATTTTCCGAAATAATTCTCCGTTGATTTTCAGGCGATTCCGAGAACTTTTTATTTCTGCACAAAAACAACACCATGGCAATTCTGCTGAAAATAGTGTCAGTCCGGGTTAGTTCCATTCAAATCATGCAAGTTAGAGTCCAAAACAAGGGCAAAAGGGTTTGGAAAAGTAGATACGTTGGAGATGTATCACTCCGTTGTGCTGGGTCGGCTTCGCGCCGAACTTTAAGGTGGTGATGGCCGCGCGATGGAAGGGCGTCTGGGGCTGATCCACGGGTGGCTCCTGGCAGACAAGTCTGTGCGGGCCTCCTGGAACCAGGACTCGGCGATCGCTGCCAAGGGTCAGGAGGAAGCTGTGGCAGCCATGCGGGCACATGACGCCGCGCGAGCCGATGCTGTGTCCTTCGAGAAGCGCTGCCTCAAGGCGGAGAGCGAGCGGGAGGCCCTTCGCGAGGAAGGCACTGGTCGTGCCCTGGATCTCGAGGCGCAGAGGGCTCAGACGTCCCGGCTGCAACAGGAGCAGCTTGCTGACCGCGCGATCCCGGAGAAGCTGAATGTTGAGGTTGAGCAGGCCAAGGTGACCCAAGCTGCGCGCGACAAGGAAGATGCCCTTGCGGCCTCGGCAGCAGTGAGTCGCGAGGCCCTCGCCGCCTTTGATCTTGAGGCCCGTACGGCGCTGCAGGCCTCCTACGGGGAAGGGTTCAAGAAGCCGCTGGCCGCTCCGGAGGATGGCCCCGCCAGGCTCCTTGTCGCGCTCGTGAAGTCCCTGCGTGAGGTTGCGGCCGCAATTGGCCAGTTAGCAGACGTCGAAAGCCGCACGCTCCTTACCTTGGTCCTAACGCAGGTGTGCAGCCACCTACGTCTTCGTGACCACGCTCTTGACCTGACCTCGCCGTCCGAGCCCGTGACCACGAGCATAAAGGGCGCGACTGCTGAGGCCCTGGGGGCAAAGGTGACGTAGCTGGTGGAGACGTTCCTCCAGTCCGCCCCTACCGCAGCTGAAGAGGCGGAGACCGGTGATGACGCGCTTGGTGATGCCTGATCTACTCCTGTCCAGAGAGAGAAGTGCGAGTGCCTCGGGGAGGCATAAGAACTTTGTTTGAATTTGAAAAACTTGGTCTTATTGTAATAACTAGATGATTTCCGTGCTTGCTTCCTTTCATGTTTCCTTAGGTGCTCTGCGTCGGCAGGGCCCAACCCCGCGCATACCTCGATCGCCATTGAGCCCTCTGGGTGACCGGGGTTATCGTAATAACTAGACTCAAGGGATGAGGGGCTACATGGCTAGTGAGGCCCCTGGGTCGCGATGTCCAGGGGTCCCCCTTGACATTCAAGCGATCCCGTTTGCATTCTGCGTTGGCAGGGCCCAACCCCGCGCATGCCTCGACCACCATTGAGCCCACTGGGTGATCGGGGTTATCATCATAACTAGACTCAAGGGATGAGGGGCTACGTGGCTAGTGAGGCCCCTGGGTCGCGATGGCCAGGGGTCCCCTTTGACGTACGAACGGCTCTCATGAGGGAGAATGAGCACCATACCTTGCTCATGAGCCTTCGCCTGGGATGGGGGCGCGAGAAGGCCAGGTGTCTGGGCACTTGGTAGGGTGGCGTCTGCCAGGCTTGACCTGAGCATAGCCCCTGTGCCTAGCCCCCTCGCGACACCCATCCAAGGAGAAGTTGTGAGCGTCGTGAGCTGAAAAGCTCCCTGAGGTTGGTGTGACCACTGGGGGACGCCCTCAGTTGTTTATAACTAACGCGGAGTGTAGAGCTACCACACTTGCGTGGAGTGTGGGCATAACCACGCCTCGGTTGTAGCGGCCAGTGCGGAGCTTGGTGCTTCCACTGGTTCATGGGCATAACCTCTCCTCGGTTTGTTCTGCCAGCGCGGAGCATGGTACTTCCACTGGACTGTGGGAGAGAGCATCCCACCGGGAGAGACTCCGGGGCGTGTACAGCCCCGTCCTGACACGTGGCTTGCACGGTAGGACAACCAAGGTGTATATGGGCCCTCCTCAGGACGAGCTGAACGACTCTGAGGAAGTTCTCGTGAGCTTAAGCATCACTCAAGAGACCCTACCCTGAGGCGGGTTGCGCCTAAGTCTTCTTATGCAAAATGTGAAAAGAGAGGTGTTGTGTCGACCTGCGCCGAGTGCATATCTAGAGGGTATCGCATGAGAAGGCCGCAGCACCAGCGACCCCAAGAGGTGACGTCATGGTAATGGCTCGCAAGACAAAGCTCAGCCACTGGATTTGTCTACGCTGCAGGGATGGACCCGAGCACAGACGCCGTGCCGAGTCTTCTTATGCAACGATCCAAAAGAAAAACAACTGGCACGCGGTTCCCACGTGAGCGAGGCACCTGCCACGGGCCCCTACTTACCCATCCACAATTAGCCCATGCGAGAACAAGGCACCAAGGACCACGGGAAGTGACGTCACAGGAATTGTCGTGGATTTAACACGGCAGATGTCCTAGCAAAAGGACTTAGTCGTGAGGCCATCGCTACGGGTTAGCTTAAAGGGGTTAAAGCGGACAAGGACACAGGGATTTTATACTAGTTCGGCCCCTTCGATGAAGGTAAAAGCCTACGTCTAGTTTGGTGTGTATTGTTGGTGTTTCGATGACCAGGGAGCGAATCCGCTTTGCCGGTGTCTCGATCTGTTGTTCTCTATCTTGAACCGTCGCCGGGTCGTCCCTTTATATAAGAGGTGACGCCCGGTCCGGTTTACGGAGTCCCGAGGCCAGCTCATAAACATGTCCGCCTCGGTCTCTACTCTTTCTATCTTACATCCCAAGTACATAGTATGACGGTTTACAAATCATGGGCCCTAACACTTGGGCTCTAAACCTCTTGGGCTGAAATCTCCTACTTCATGTTCCACTGGGCCTTTGATAAGGTAATCTTGATAACATAAACCGGCCCCTCCTAGGCGGTTTATACTTGGTAATAATATCCCTGACATTAGGCCCGAGATTGATTTGAACCTGTTCATGTCAATCTTCACAGTCTTGTACATATCTTCCTTTCTGCTGCTTCAGAATGCTTTGTAAACCGGCATGATGTCATCTCCTCAAATCAGTTTAAACCGTCGTGACGCCATCTTGGCATTTAATACTTCTACCTATTTTGTACCTTTACTCATTAAAGCTCTAAAGATCGAGGCGACAACATCGTCCATATCCGCTTTCTGGGCTCCTCGATTCCCGCGCCTACCGTTTTATCCCTTCGGCTTATAAATAGGGCCGAGGGGCATCTCTTTTCTCCCTTGCTTCTTCTTCCTATGTCCTCTAACGCTCGAGCTCCGCCGCCGTCCGCCGAGTTCTGCGCCTCCGTCAAGCCCGACCGCTGCATCAACCTGAACGCGTCCAGAAATTCGCGAGCGCCTTTCCGCTTCCATCACCTCAGGAACGTTCACTTTTTTCCTTCCCATAGATCCAGTTCTAGGGTTTCCTGCACGTTCATAGATGAATCCTTGTTCTTTGCGGTTCTTTGCCATAGATAGTTTTGGCCGTAGATCTTCAAACCTTTAGGTCAACTACCGTTAGCATGACTCCGCTCCGTCATTGTAATCTGTCCTTCCCAATATGATTAATCTGGACTGAATCTGCTAAAGACCTTCACTGTTTCCACTGAATATACTTTGAATTAACTCTGAAGTTTCCTGATGTTGTAGATCCATATCTTACTGCTGCTTGTGTGAAAATTGTTTCCCCATACTTTGAATCAGCGCCTTACCTGCCTGTGTTTGGCGGTTTAACTTTCCCTTTCAAACATCATAATCCGGTAAACATCATACTTATAGCTGTTCCAGATGTTTAATTCGGTAGATACCATTAGGCCCCTGCTTAAACCACCGGTTAGATAAGTACCTTCATAGAATATACCGGTTTAAATCTTCGTAGATCATAAACCGGATCTTTTATTGTATTTTCAGCCTTCCCTTTTGAAAAAGATGACTTCCGCGGCCAAGCAATTTGTTGCTTGCAACTGGGTCCCATCCCAGATCACCGAGGACAATTTAGAAAAGATGGCCTCAATTGGCGCTTTAGGTCCGAAGGATGTCCTTCACTGGAGGGCTCCTGGAAAAGAATGTCGTCCAAAGCCCAAGGAAGGAGAAATTGTTATCTTTTTTGATCACTTGGCCCGGGGATTCAACCCTCCTGGGTCAAAGTTTTTCGGTGACGTACTAGCAAACTTTCAGCTTCACCCACAAGATATCGGCCCCAATTCTGTATCCAACGTTTGCAACTTCCAAGTCTTCTGTGAAGCATATCTGCAAGAGGAACCAACTGTAGAGCTATTCCGGGACTTCTTCCATTTAAACCGTCGGACCGAATTCCACGATGGCCCAAATACTGAGCTGGGCGGAATGTCTATCCAGAAGAGGAAGGATGTTAGCTTCCCACACGCCACTCTCCACAGCCATCCCAAGGACTAGAATCAAACTTGGTTCTACTGTGTAGATAGTTCGCCGGAAGGTGAAAATCCAATGCCGAGTTATCGCCCCCATCGTCTTCCATAAGATCATCCCTTTCCACAGCGCTTGAGTGCCTAGGAACGAGCTCAATATGCCCCTCTGCTTTCAAAGCTCAGGGCCTTTGTAGCCAACAGACTGACAAGAGTTGATTTCGTCCACTGCTGGCTCTCTTGGAGCATTCTCCCGTTGAGCCGGCATTCCGGTTTAATGTGTGAGTATACTGGGAACCCCAAGGACCCCTTGTGCCACACATATCTGGTGCTATCAGAAACTGAGGTTAATGAATCCGTCAAGAAATTGCTGAATATACCTCTAGAAGAGTGCAGTCAGACCGGATTGGCACCGTTCTGCGTGACTAATAAACCGCCGTCGGTAAGAGATTCTTCTATCCCTTTACTTTGTTTTAGTCCATCCATATTGCTTGGCCTAATGTGCATTAATTCCTTTTAAACAGGCTAATGACCCTTTCTGGAAGAGGAAAACCTAGGACAAACCGGTGAAGCCATCTCGTAAAAAGACCCTGGCTGTGAAGAAGCACAAGAAGAAACCCACTGCTGCGTCTGGCTCAAACGCGGAGGATGATGGTCCGGCCTCTGAGGTACCACCTAGTTCTTTGACTTTTTAATCTTTCCTTTGTCTGCATTTCTATTAACAATGACTTTTCCCAGGATCCGGCTGAAGGTAGTAAAGCGGGCGATGTTGAGGGAATCTCTCTTTCCTCTGACTCAGAACCATGGCCACCCAAAGTTCGTCAGGTAGTCCGGAAGTTTCAGTTTTCTCATCCTTATGCTCAACTGGATCCAAACTTTCTTTTGAAGAAACAACAACATGAAGCTCGCCGCACCACTCGCCACAGTGGCCATGTGGTTAAATCCATCGGAGTGACTCACACTCCGGTTCGAAGGCGTCATTCCAAGGTTTTACTTACTCCAACTGCTCTTCATCCCAAAGCGGGTCTTATTCGTCAACCTCTTAACCCGTCTGACCCGAATTATCAGGAAACTCCTCTCTCATCCTCTAGCGAGTCAACCACCACACAAGTTCCCGCGCTCAAGACTGTTCACGGGTAAGCTGTCTTTCACTCTATCCGGTTTATCTTTCCATTTTTGACTTATGATTTTCATTGTCCCTTTAATCTTTTCTCAGTATGCCCAAGCCTAGCAAAAAGGAAAAAATGAGTAAACCGGTAGTCCATAACACCACTTCTGGACCGACAGACGATCCTGAACTTGCCAACCCATTGGAAGAAAATGTTGAAATTCCACACGATGATCCTTCTCCTATGGATCGAGAAGACCTTGCTGCTCCGGGGGATGAACCCTTGGAGCATACCGCTGAACCGTCCAGCCCTGTCCGGACTAGCCCTGCTCGGGCTAGTCCGGCCCCTACTAGTCCTATTCATGTCAATCCTTCTGGGCCAAATACTGCCTCAGCTGATGACGTTGAGATCACTGGGACCAGATTTACCACCCAGGAGAACCTGTTGTCTTGGCCAAACATACTGCCAAGGAAGAACTTCTCCACAAGGACAAGGGCAAGTGGAGCACCGACTTGTCCAGCTACGCCCAACTTAGTGCTCAGGAGCTTCATTCCGGGTATTTAAACCGGCTATACACCAGCCGTGACTACGAAGCTGGCTTGGTGAATTTAATGAAGGAACGCTATGAGGTAACTTCTTTTCCTTTATCTTTTATTTCTGCTTGTGCCTTGTAACTGTACCTTTAGTCCATCGTAGCCCCCAAGTGATGGTTTAGCCTTTAAGGGTGAATCGGGACTTCGGTGTATCAACTAGAATAACTTTTATTTGCACGTGTAGCCCCCAAGGGCCGGTTTACTCCATTGCGGGTGAACCGAGACTTTTCCTATGTTTAGAATGATGTCACATTAGCCCCCAAGTGCCAAGTATATAGCTTGTCATGTGCTTGGGACTTGTCTGAAAAAATTGCCTGTCTTCACCGCAAATGTACATTAGCCCCCAAGTGTCAAGTGCATAAGTTGTTATGTGCTTGGGACTTTGATTGAATTGCTTTATGAATATCTGATATACTTCATCCTTGGCAGACTGACTTGAACTGGAGGGCCTCTGAAATAACTGAACTCCGGGATAGCCTAATCTTCCAAGAGACTGATTCGGTTAAAGCCAAGGAGGAGCTTACCCTTGCTTTAGCTAATATGGAGAAGCTAAAGAAGGATTTTGAAGCGGAGCGGTTAGCTTGGGAGGTGGAAAAGGCTGCTTTGGAAAAAAGAGCCATTGATGCTGAGGCTGCTCTTAACCCGGTGACAGAGGAGCTGTCTGGATTGAGGCAGCAAATAAATGATATGACATCTGCCATCTTTGGTAAGCTCTCCTGACATAAGTTTACCCTCGCAATCCAGTACTGCTCCGGTTTTAACTTATAATTTGACCGCAGGGAGGCGCATTACTCATCTTGGAGATGATGTGCGAAAGAAACTGAAAGCTGCGTACACCTTGGTGGAGCAGCTTTATTCCGGCGCTCCGAGGGCTATTAGCGCAATCTCGCACAATAAACCGGCTCCTACCACCATCCAAGGTACTTTAGAAAAGCTGTCAATTCTGCCTGCCAGCATTGTTGAAGTGAAGAAGTCATCCGCAAGAGCCAGCTCTCTGATGGCTTTAACTCGAGCCAAGGCGTGGGTTCCTAATTTTGATCCGGCTGAGGCAATGAATGGCTATCCAAGTATGAAGGAGGACGGATCAGCTTTCTCCAGTGATGATCTGCGTGCTTTAACCAAGGATATGCGGCCTCTTGCCAGTAAACTTGCTGCTGAAGCGGATTTATCAAGATGTCATCCGGGTTATGATGTGGAGAACGTACGGGTGGAGCGTCCATCCTATGACATTGAAAATCTTATTCCACCCGTCCGTAAGCACACCTTCGCTCCTGACATTGATCCGTCAGAACTTATAAATGACGAAGTTTATTTCCGAGCCCTTGCCAAGATTGACTGGAGCACCCCTGATTTCCAACAGCTGGAAGAAGCCGCCGAAGACCCGGAACAAGCTGACCCTTAGTCTTCACAGTGAGCTGAAGCAGAATCATAAACCAGTTCCGGTTTATCTTTATGCGTTGAGTACTTATGAGAAAAACTGATATTCTTTTGGGCCTTTCAGTGCCTTGTAATAGGGTAGTTGAGATACTGTCTTTGCCCCACACTATCTTTTGTGATATTGCTTTGATTTGGCAGCTTCTGAAATATATCCTGCTTTCAATGCTTTTGCTGGTTTATGCTACCTTCTTCTGCACAAAACAAAGTTCAAAGTGTCCTGGCGGTTTACCGCCGGACGGGTCATATTGCCCAAACACATGATCTAAGTTAATAACTTGAACTGTGTATAAAAAATAAGCATGTATCATACCTGCGATTAAGTGTATCTTAACAAACCTTAATCCGGCAGGAACGATCCAAGGTATAAGTGCTGATGACTCCCTTGATTATTTGTCGGCTCACCATGAAGGCCGAACCGGATTATAGTGAACTCCGGTTTAGTTGTAATTTAGCGCTGATGCTTATAACCCAGACTATAACTCTGTAAACACAGATGTAGTGGCAACTTTGTAGCCAACCACTCCTTGAATCAATGGACTTGGTTGGTAAAGCAATGACCTTGAAGATAAAGATTTGAGAAATCATAAAAAATAAAAAATATTTTTTTTGGGCAAATAAGACCATGTAGTCGAGGCTTTTTACGAGCTGCCAGTCTCCAAATTCGAGGCTTTTTATGAGCTGCCAGGCTACTGTCATTAACCATTTTAGCAAAGCGTGTTAAGATGGTCTGCAATCCTTAACCAAATCATCAATGTCAAATGCTACCAATGTTCAAAATCTCGTAAAGATTTGACTTGTGTAATTACTTGATGATCGTCAATTTAACATTACCAAGTTCAGGCTCCATAAGGATTGACTTGTGTGTACGTTCAACGGGTCGTACCAGGTTTACCTGGGCGGCGTGACTTACTTGATGCAGGCAGGTTAATCCGGGGTTTTAGGTGTATGCACCAAGCTTCCAAGCCGTGTTCATTACAAGAGTTTTCAACTCGTTGATGACTTGATCAGGAGCCCCCAGGTAGCGTTTGAGCATTGCTCCTCGGGGCCTATGTTTGAGTTATGCTAGGCATCAGACTCTCTTTTGCCCCTCATCATCATGTGGAAATTGCCGAAGCAACCAGAGTTGTGCTCTTATTATGGACTTGATGTGGCCGCCGGTTTAAGAGGCCATAGGAAACTCCCTTTCCCACGGAAGCCCCCATGTGATACTCTTATGAACAAAAAGACGGCTGATACCTCGATTTATCGAAGGCGCCGGTTTCAGAGGCCATAGGAACTCCCTTGCATGCAGAAGCCCCCATGTGATACTCTTATGAAAAAGATGGATGATACCCCCGGTTTACCGGGGGCGCCGGTTTATTATATTGATCATAATATATACATTGTACATAAAGCGGAGCCTATGGCTCAAGTATAGTAAGGTCGAAGAAGAGCGATGTTCCACGGCCGCTTGGTCTCCTCCTCCACCGTACGTGAGTCCTTATGTTCTCGAACGTCGACGAGGTAGTATGATCTGTTGTGCAGGTTCTTGCTGACCACAAAGGGTCCCACCCAAGGTGGGGACAACTTGTGCATGTCCGTTTGGTCTTGGATGAGCCGAAGCACCAAATCTCCTTCTTGAAATGTCCTGGTTTTAACCCGGCGACTGTGGTACCGGCGCAGGTCTTGCTGATAAATCGCCGATCGAGCTACTGCCGTGTCCCGTTCCTCGTCCAGCCGGTCCAACGCGTCTTGTCTTGCTTGTTCATTATCCGCTTCAACGTAAGCCGCCACCCGCGGCGAGTCATGACGGATATCACTAGGGAGGATCGCTTTTGCTCCATATACCATGTAGAAAGGCGTGTACCCTGTGGATCTGTTAGGTGTAGTGTTGATGCTCCATAATACAGAAGGCAACTCCTCCACCCAACAACCCAGTGTTCTCTGCAAAGGAGCCATAAGCCGGGGTTTGATGCCTCTCAAGATTTCTTGATTGGCTCTTTCAGCTTGTCCATTAGACTGAGGGTGAGCTACTGATGATACATGAGACGGATCTGCTCTCATTGACAGAACTCCTCCATAGCCCCCTTGGATAGATTGGTGCCATTATCAGTTATAATGCTGTGTGGAAAGCCAAACAGGAAAATCACCTTTTTGATGAACTGAACCGCTGTTGCTGCATCAACCTTACTGACAGGCTCCGCTTCAACCCATTTGGTAAACTTGTCCACTGCCACCAAAAGGTGGGTTTTCTTATCTTGGGATCTCTTGAAGGGTCCAACCATATCAAGCCCCCAGGTCGCAAACGGCCAAGTAATGGGGATCATCCTCAACTCCTGCGCCGGTATATGAGCACGCCGCGAAAATTTCTGGCAAGCATCACATTTTCTGACCAAGTCCTCTGCGTGAGCATGAGCTGTTAACCAGTAGAACCCATGATGAAAAGATTTAGCCAGCAAATATTTTGAACTGGCGTGATGACCACAATCCCCTTCGTGAATCTCTCTAAGAATATCACAGCCTTCTTCTAGTGACACACATCGCTGAAATGCTCCAGAAACGCTGCGACGATGAAGTTCTCCATTGACAATAGCCATGGACTTAGACCGCCGGATTATCTGCCGAGCCAAGATTTCATCCCCTGGTAACTCACCTCGGTTCATGTATGCTAGGTAAGGAAGCGTCCAATCCGGAATGACATGAAGTGCCGCGACCAATTGCGCCTCCGGATCAGGAACAACCAAGTCCTCCTCTGAAGGTAGCTGCACCGATGGATTATGCAACTCGTCCAAGAAGGTATTAGGCGAAACCGGTTTATGCAGAGAACCTAGCCAGCTTAACGCATCGGCCGCTTCATTCTTTCGCTGGTCTATATGATCCACCTGATAACCCTTGAAGTGTCCAGCGACAGCGTCCACCTCTCGTCGATATGGTGCCATGAGCGGATCCTTGGAGTCCCACTTGCCAAATACTTGCTGTGCCACCAGATCTGAATCGCCAAAGCACTTAACCTGACTCAAGTTCATTTCCTTGGCCATCCGCAGATCATGGAGGAGAGCTTCATACTCAGCAGCATTGTTAGTGCAGGGGAACATTAAACGGAGGACATAACAGAACTTATCACCTCGTGGGGAAGTTAACACGACTCCAGCCCCCGAGCCCTCCAATTGCCTTGAACCATCGAAGTGAATAGTCCAATATGTGTGATCCGGCTTCTCCTCAGGCGCTTGCAACTCTACACAATCATTGATGAAATCCACTAGTGCTTGGGACTTTATTGCCGTACGGGGCACATACTTTAATCCGTGCGGGCTAAGTTCAATAGCCCACTTTGCGACCCGCCCCGTAGCTTCTCTGTTCTGGATTATATTCCCTAATGGAGCTGAACAGGCAATGGTGATTGGGTGGCCCTGAAAATAGTGCTTCAGCTTCCGGTTTGCCATGAAGACTCCATACACTAGCTTCTGCCAATGCGGATATCTCTGCTTTGACTCGATGAGAACCTCACTGATGTAATAAACCGTCCGCTGAACCGGATATTCTTTGCCTGCCTCCTTGCGCTCTACGACAATAGCAATGCCTTACTGCACGGGCATTAGCAGCCACGTATAACAATAGCAGCTCATTGTCGACTGGGGCGGCAAGGACCGGCGGCTCTGCCAATTGCCTCGTCAGGTCCTCAAACGCAGCATCAGCAGCATCACTCCAGACAAAGCGGTCTGTATTTTTCATCATCTGATAAAGCGGGATAGCCTTCTTCCCCAAACGGCTGATAAACTGGCTGAGTGCTGCAATACGGCCCGCCACGCGTTGGACATCGTTGATGCACGCCGGTTTAGCCAGGGGTGTAATCGCCTTGATCTTCTCCGGATTTGCTTTGATTCCTCTATTTGATACCAAGAACCCTAGGAGCTTGCCTGCCGGAACACAAAAAATGCACTTCTCCGGATTAAGAATCATTTTGTAGACTCGGAGATTGTCAAAAGTTTCCTTCAAATCTGCTATCAGTGTCTCCTCCTTCCTGGATTTCACCACAATGTCATCAACATATGCGTGAACATTCCACCCAATCTGTCCCTGATGGCAGTTCTACACACAACGCTGGTAGGTCGCCTGGGCACTTTGAGCCCAAATGGCAAAGATACATAGCAGAAGGCTCCCAAGGGAGTTATAAAGGCTATCTTCTCCTGGTCCTTAACTGCCATCTTTATCTGATTATAACCTGAGTATGCATCCAAAAAAGTTAGCCGCTCACATCCTGTCATAGCATCAATGATCTGATCAATACGAGGGAGAGCAAAGGGATCAGTTGGGCAAGCTTTGTTCAGATCTGTGTAATCAACACACATTCGCCAAGTGCCATTTTTCTTAAGTACTAGCACCGGATTAGCCAACCACTCTAGATGAAACACCTCAACTATAAAGCCTGCGGCTAAGAGTCTAGTCACTTCTTCTCCCATAGCCTTGCGCCTCTCTTCATTGAACTGGCGCATATATTGCTTGACCGGTTAGGATCAATTTTGAGATTGTGCTCAGCGAGTTCCCTCGGTAAACCTGGCATATCAGAAGGCTTCCATGCAAAGATGTCCCGGTTCTCCCAGATGAACTCGATGAGCGCGCTTTCCTATTTTGGATCTAGGTTAGCACTGATAGTGAACTGCTTGGATGAATCGCCAGGAACAAAGTCAACCTGTTTGGTCTCTTCAGCCGATTTGAACTTCAAAGCCGGATCATGCTCTGTGGTTGGTTTCTTTAGCGGACACATATCTGCCGGATCAACATTATCCTTATAAAACTTCAACTCCTCGGTTGCACAGACCGCTTGAGCATAAGCTGCGTCGCCTTCCTCGCATTCCAATGCAATCTTGCGACTCCCATGAACCATAATGGTTCCTTTGTGGCCCAGCATCTTGAGCTGTAGATAGATATAACACGGCCTAGCCATGAATTTGGCGTAAACCGACTGCCTAAACAAGGCGTGGTATGGGCTCTTGATCTTTACCACCTCAATGGTTACGGTCTCTGACCTAGAGTCATGTTCATCTCCAAAGGTAACCAGATTGATCTTGCCAACTGGATAGGCCGATTTACCGGGCACCACCCCATGAAACAATGTATTGGATTGTCGAAGCTTCTTATCTGTCAGTCCCATACGCCGGAATGTATCATAATACAGAATGTTGATGCTGCTGCCTCCGTCCATAAGCACTTTGGTGAACTTGTAACCACCTACCTGTGGTGCCACCACCAGAGCTAACTGGCCCGGATTATCAACCCGGGGTGGATGATCCTCTCTGCTCCACACAATTGGTTGCTCGGACCAACGCAGGAAACGTGGTATCGCCGTTTCAACAGAATGCACTGCCCTCTTCAGAACTTTCTGATCCCGCTTGCACAAGCTTGTGGTGAAGACATGATACTGCCCACTACTCAGCTCCTTCGGTTTATTCTGATATCCGGATTGCTGCTGTTGACGCTGTTGATTTCCCTGATTGTTGTATCCGCCCTAACCATGCTGCTGGTTATGCTGATTGTGCCCGTTGTGGTTGCTGTTATTACCTTGGTATCCTGAACCGGATCCACCACCTTGATAACCTGGACCCTGGAATCCAGGGCCTGATCCGCCGGAGAGCCCGTGATCGTACCTAGTCCGGTTCATGAATTCCTGCATAATAAAGCAGTCTTTCGCGAGAGGTGTAGCTGGCTTTTACGGTGTGCCGTGCTTTGGGCAAGGCACATTCAACTGGCGTTCCAGATTAATTGGTGGCCTCCCATTACGTGGATGCAGTCTACCCTTACGGCGCTGTCCATCCTCCTGAGCGTTGGTGTTGGCCACAAAATCTGAGTCGCCATCCGCTTTACGCTTACCATTGTATCCTTTATTCGCCGGATTGGTCTGCGGCGGTTTATCGCTTTTGCTCGCCTTCCCTGACTTGTCTCCATATGCATCTGGATGTTTGGTGTTATCAGAGTCTCCATACTTTACTAAAGCGCCCATGAGCGTCCCCATGTCATTGCAATCATGTTTAAGCCGTCCCAACTTTAATCGCAAGGGTTCAAACCGGCAATTGCCCTCCAAGGTCACCACTGCTGTACATGGGTTGATGCTATTGGAGGAGTGCAAGATTTCTGACACTCGACGCACCCAACTACTTGTAGAATCCTGCTCTCCTTGAACGCAAGAAGCTAAATCAACAACAGACATTGGTTGTTTGCATGTGTCTTTAAAGTAATTGATAAACGGGCGCCGCAATTCGGCCCAAGATCCGATGGAGTTAGGCGGTAAACCTTTCAACCAGGTACGAGCCGTGCCTTCGAGCATCATCGTGAAATATTTAGCGCATGCTGCATCATCCACATCCAGCATCTCCATTGCCATCTCATAACTCTCAACCCATGCCTCCGGAGCCAGATCCGCCGTGTAGTTGGGTACCTTGCGCGGTCCTTTGAAATCCTTGGGTACTTTCATGTTCCGTAAAGCGGGGATGAGACACGGCACGCCCAGGGAACTAGACATGACCCTCGGTTCAACTGTGGTGGTGGGACGAACCAGCATCGCCTGCCGGGCCTCGTACTACGCTGTTACCTCGACCACCCGGCGCTACCTTGCCTGATCCACCATGTCTTGAGTGTGCACCTCTCCCCCTGCCGGATTATTCCGCCTCGGCTGATTACGTCTCCGTGCACTGCTTGATACGACCAGTTCATCCAGACGCCTAGTATAACTCCGGCTCGGGCGGGGAGTCGAATGAATCCTCTCCTAGCTATAGGAATAAGCTTGCTGTTGAGTTAGCTCCGTGTCCAACAACTCCCTAGCCCGTCACGCTTCCACTGCTACAGGGGACGTTCCTTCAATAGGAAGGGCGTCCAGTCGTGAAGCGGCAGCAACTATGTTGTCCAACGGATTGGAATAATGACCAAGAGGGGTGGGCACATGTTGGGTCGGCACGACTTGGCGGTTTGGCTCTGCGGCCGGTGGCTGAACCGACGCGCCCGTGCTCGGTGCTCCTCCCTGGTTCACCTCTGGCTGGTTACTGGTTCCTGCTCCTGGCGTGCTGAAGAGATTCCTTGCCTCATAAACTGGTGGCAGGCGAGATCGTTGCCTTCTCATCATTACCTCATGTGAAGCGGTCTGATCCAACATGAGTCGATAGGCCTGAGCATCAAGCTCCGCCTCCTTTGTAGCCATCCTAGCTTTCTCAGCAGCCAGGTCCAACTTGGCTTGTTCAATCCGGCTTTTCACCTGAGCGACCTCCGCATCATGATGTTCCTTGTTGGCCTGGGTCACCTCTGCCATTAGTAATGCTGTCAAAGTATCGAGCAAGACAGATAAGGTATCAGACGGCGACCGGGGAGGATCTCCAGCTCTAGCTCCCATCGCTTCTGATGTCAGCGCCGCTGTTGTTGAGGGATGCTGCATAGGTTACGAACCGGCCATAAAGACAGCGACCCGGTTTGGCAGATTGAGGGGATCCGGAATACTGGCACCATCGGAACAATCCTCCGATCTATCGTCCTGCAGCAGATACAAAGAATCTGTCTCTCCGGAAGAAGATTCATTGCCGGAATAGACAAAGGTCTCGCCACCAGAGTCCGGTCCGTGCTCGGTTTGCACTCCATGCACTGCTCCAACAAAGACGTGCTTCACGGCTGGCCGAATCCGGGCTGGTCTCGCACGCTGACCCGGCTCGACGATGTTGGGGAAGATGTCCGGCTCAGGGCCCGGTTCGCCGATCTTGCCGATGAAGATGTGGATGCCGCCGAAGGGGACCTGGTAGCCGTATTCGATTGAAGCGGCCTCGGGACCCCAGCCTGCATTGTCTATGTAGATCTTGCCGCGACGAATCTTAGTCATCCGGCCCACTGCGTAGACCTTGAGTCCTTCAAAGCTGCCCTTCAAGAACTCGAAACCATCATGCGATAACCCCATGGTGGGCGCCAACTGTCGTTGATTTAACACGGCAGATGTCCTAGCAAAAGGACTTAGTCGTGAGGCCATCTCTATGGGTTAGCTTAAAGGGGTTAAAGCGGACAAGGACACAGGGATTTTATACTAGTTCGGCCCCTTCGATGAAGGTAAAACCCTACGTCTAGTTTGGTGTGTATTGCTGGGGTTTCAATGACCAAGGAGCGAATCTGCTTTGCCTGTGTCTCGATCTGTTGTTCTCTGTCTTGAACCGTCGTCGGGTCGTCCCTTTATATAAGAGGTGACGCCCGGTCCGGTTTACGGAGTCCCGAGGCCGGCTCATAAACGTGCCCCCCCTAGGTCTCTACTCTTTCTATCTCACATCCCAAGTACATAGTATGACGGTTTACAAATCATGGGCCCTAACACTTGGGCTCTAAACCTCTTGGGCTGAAATCTCCTACTTCATGTTCCGCTGGGCCTTTGATAAGATAATCTTGATAACGTAAACCGGCCACTCCTGGGCGGTTTATACTTGGTAATAATATCTCTGACAGGAATGGCTTGTGAGACAGAGCTCAGCCCTTGGGTTTAGCGATGCTGTAGGGACGAACCCGAGCACATACGTCGTGCCAGTCCTTAATCATGGGGCGGTCGCGAGTGGGCTCACAAGGGCTCATGAGCTTAGCGGCGGTGAGAACGCCAATCATGCAGATAATGCGAATGGAAAGAAGCAACTAGCCTTGACCGTGCACAAAAAGGGAGACAACTGCGGGGGAATAGCCCCCAGCAGTCCAAGGATGATGCAGCCCGTGGGGCGCCCTCGATTGGATACCTGAAGCGTCACCTGATACTTGTCGAATAAGAGTTGGGGTAGCTGAAGACGCGAGCCATGCGGGTTGCTCCTGAAGATAGTCGGGCTCCTGAGGCCCAGGGGCTCCGAAGGCTCTCAGTGGTCGCGTGGGTCCGGGTCTTGCTCCGTCTGGACCACCTGCCACTGAGCCTCCCGAGCCCCCAAGGCCTGCTACGCGAGATGCTGGAACGTGGCAGCTGTGTTGCGGAAGCCGAAGAGTGTGCGGACGTAGATGCAGGGGAGAGCCCTCCTCCGGCCGACTGCCATCGGCCAGAAGGGCTCCTGAGAGGTGGCTTGGTTGAGACCCGCGATGTCAACGCAGACGCGGAAGCGGTCACTCAGGCCGCGAGCAAGTGAGCTCGGGGTTGTGCGGTTACTCCCACCGCGGATGAGCCTTGCGTACTGAAGTTCTTCGGTAACTTGGTCGGTGAAGTCCTAAGCCCCCAGCGCTGAGCGGTCCAAGCTGGGCTCACAAAAACGCACGTCAAGACACACCGGCAGGTGGTGCCTGAACACCTCCCTCGAGACACTGGTCAGTCTGGAGACACTCTAGATGAGAGCCCCCGAGCCCGTCACGAGAGAGGCGTCGGGCGCGTCTTCCTATGGGAGAGTGGAGGGCGCCTCGTCGGCAGGCGTGAGTCCTGAGGCGGAGCCGTCAGGAGCCCCCGCGTCCTAAGGTCCTTTGACGGGCAGGTTCTTCTTCTTCTTGGGGGCGTTCTGCATGGCGAGGACAACTCCATCCTCATCGGAGCATTCGACCGCCACAGTCTGGTAGGCGTGCTCCAGTGAATGCACCGCTTCCTTCTCGTCAGAGGCGATCATGATGACTCCGCCGCTCCCGGGCATCTTGAGGACGTTGTAGCCGTGATGGGTCGCCACCATGAACTTGGAGAGGGAAGGATACCCAAGGATGGCGTTGTACGAGAGGTGGATGTTGGCGACGTCGAAGTTGATGAGCTCGGTGTGATAGTTGTCGTGGTCACCAAAGGTGACGGGAAGGCGAACTTGCCCCATCGGGAGTGTGGAGCCATCCATGACTCCGTAGAATGGCTTGGTCGGGTGGAGCTGATCGTATGGGACCTGGAGTGTCTCGAAGGTCTGGACGGAGAGGACGTTGAGTCCTGCTCGGCCATCGATGAGGGTCTTGGTCATGAGGATGTTGCTGATGGTCGGGGTGCAGAGCATCGGGAGAGCGCCTGGTGCTGTGGTGCACTTGAGTTGGTCCTTGGGGTCAAAGGCGATGACTTGCTTGGTCCACTTGAGGTTGCGCGCGACGTCTGGCCTGGGAAGCGCCGCGTTCACCTCACGGGCGAACTGCTTCAAGATGCGATTGGAAGCCGGAGCATGGGCTCCTCCCAAGATGCATGCAACTGCATGCGGCTCCTGGAAGCCCCCTGCTCCATCTCCCTGGCGGTCGTCGTCATTCCTTCTTGGCGGTGGTGGCAGCGGAGGCATGCCTCCATTGCCCTGAGGGTGACCCTCACGAGGCTGGTCACAACAGGGGGCATCACAAGGCTGCTCCTGCGAGTGGCCTTCACGAGGCTGTTCGCGCCACCCTTGGCGCGAGTTCCTGCCGTCCCAACGTCCTCCAGCTCGGCCTCCTGCACGGCCGTAGCCACGGTTGTCACGCTCAGGGCGCTGCCCAACGCGCCCGCCACGCATCGCCCTGAGATCCTTGCAGTCGTTAGTATTGTGGCTGTGGACGTTGTGGAAGACGCAGTACGGTCGGTTGTCTCTGGGGAGGTCGTCGTAGCCGCAGCCACGCTTCACTTCTGGCTCTGCAGCCAGCACGGCAGGTCCCTTGCGCTTTGCTTCTTTGGCCTTGGCCTTCTTGTCATCCGCCTCCGCCCCAGGCAGCTCCTGGAAGGAGAGGCGTCCTTGCTCCGCCCTGTCCCACTTTGCCGCGAGCTTGAACATCTCGAGGGTTATGCACATGTCCTCGTGGATGGCGAGCTCCTCTCTCATCCTGACGTCGCGAACGCCGTCTGAGAACGCCGAGATGATGGCCTCGTCCGAGACCCTAGGGATCCGGAGGCGCATGGTGTTGAAGCGTTGTTTGTACTTTTGCAGGGTCTCTCCCAGCTGCTGCCTCACGCGGCGCAGATCCGCAGCTGCCGGGGCTCGGTCACGGGTGCTTTTGAAGTTGGCGATGAAACGCTCACGAAGTTCTCCCCAAGAGGAGATGGATCCCACGGGGAGGTTCAAGATCCAGGAGCGTGCACCATCTTTGAGAGCCATGGGGAACCAGTTCGCCATGACCTGCTCAGTGCCGTTGGATGCCTCGATGCTCAGCTCGTAGAGTTGGAGGAACTCCGTGGGGTCGGTGGTGTCGTCGTACCGCAGAGGCAGGTCCGGCTTGAACTTGCCGGGCCAGACAAGGCGCCATAGCTCAGGAGCTATGGCACGACATCCAGCCACGCTCATGATCGCAGGCGCCAGCTGCACCTGGGGTGCTGGTTCTTGGGGCGCTGGCACCACCACCTCCTGTGGCGCGCGGTCCTGGCACTGCAGGCCAGGGGGCCCGCGTGCCCCCGCCTGGGGATGCGGAATCATTGGCAGCTCTTCTCGTCGCGCGCATGGGCTCCGCAGGGTGGCTCGCGCCGCGGAGTCTCGCGCCGGACATCCTGGCCGGCACCGTAGAGTGGAGGCGGAGCCGGTACTCCGTGGCCTTCGTTCCCCGCCAGGGGCGATGGGGGATGGGAGGAGTGCGTTGCTACAGGTGCTTCTCCAGCGGCGTTGACGAGCTCGGTGATGCGGTGGAGCCACTCGTCATAGAGGTCATCTGCTGGGCGGTAGCGCAAGAGCTCCCGCACCATCAGCAGCGCAAGCTACTGGTAGACCGGCCCACGACGGACCAGCGAGGATGACGCTGCTGCTCGTGGACGGCCGGGTCGGTGGCGGCGTTGGCGACCGGTGAGTTGGGGCGGAGCGGCGCACCGTTGCCCGTGGGCGCCGTCTAAGCGACGTTCACGGCGCGACGGGCGGCGCGAGCTCGACATGTGTCCACCATGGCGGTGAAGCGAAGTCGATGACGAGAGCGGGACGAGGTTGTCGGAGAGGTGAGATCCCGACACGCCCCCTACCTGGCGCGCCAAATGTCAGATTTCGGGCTCCACAAAACCCAAGAAGTTCGAACACAGGAGCGTGAACGAAGATCTCTCCCACTCACGTCTACCTAACGTCTCGCCCTCGTCCAGTGAAGAGATTCAAGCAAACAACAAGTGAAGCACGCAAGAGTTTACCCAGGTTCAGGCCACCTTGTGGTGTAAAACCCTACTTCCTGCTTTGGTGGATTGGCCTTAGGAGGGCTAGGATATGAACTAGTATAGCGGTTCCTGAGCTCAGGAGGTGAGCTCAAGAAGGTCGGGAGGCAAGAGTTATTGCTCCTTTGTGTGGCGGCAGAGTTTATGGATCTGCTCGACTTGAGTGGACTTGTCCTCACTTGACCCCCCTCATAGTGAGGATCCTAGCTACTTATATAGGCGGCTAGTGTCCTCTTCCCCCAAAATGTTTAGGCGGGAAGGGATCCCACAATGGCCATTTTTTAGCGGGAACACAAGGACGTTCCTACCTTGACAAAAGCAGTCTTCGCCTGCAAAAGGATCAGGCGGTGACGCGGTGGTGGGCTCGGTGGTGACATCCTCCCTGTCGTCCTTGCGGTCTTCGGTCTTGTTGCACCAAAGGGGAAACCTTTGTCCCACTCCTCGGGAACCTGCGTCCGCACAGCCTCCTTTGCACCGAAACGGCAACTGCGCCGCTGGCGGGCACCGGCTCCCGCTCGTGCGGTGCGTCACTGCTTACGTCACTGCCTCCTCCTGAGGCAGGCTTGGCCTTGGATTCTACGCCCCTCTGGAGCGCCTTGCCGAGGCCGCTCCTGAGGGGTTCTTGATGTTGTTCTCCTCGCGAGGGTCTTGGACAGCTGGTTGATCAGCTAGGCCACACCAGGCAGTGGTAGGAGCGCGTCGCGGCCCGCAGACAGGCAAGTTTGGGCACCCTGGTTCAAAGGACACTGACAGGTTTGGGTAGGATCAACACGTACACATCAATTCATGTGCACCACCTTTCTTTCGCTTCTCTGGAGCTCCGGCTGTTTTTCCTTGTCTTTGCAAAAATAGTGGCGTCCTACTACTACCACTCTTAGGCATGCGGTAGTGCCACTCAAGGAAGACGGTAGTACCGCACAACCCCATGGTAGTACCGCTCCAGGGTTACGGTAGTACCGCACATTGCGGTAGTATCGTGCCAAGTACACAGTAGTACCGTGTGACTGGCCCTAGCACCGTAACTAGTACGGTAGTAGGGGCGGAAGTAATTTTTTAGTTCCGCGTCCTACGCGGTAGTACCGCTTCTAGCAAGCGGTAGTACCGTGTCGGGTTTTTGCATCGATCGTAACTCTGCGGAAGTAGCGGCAGACGTAATTTATTTAGTCCGCACTCTTCCCCTACCTCTCTGACCTTGCCTTATGGTAGTACCGTAAGGACGTGCGATAGTACCGTTCCTGCAGTACTACCGCCCATTGCTTTACGCAATAGGGGCTAGATTTGGCTCATGCCGCGCCAGCGGTAGTACCGCACCTGGAGTGGTAGTACCGCAGGGCTGTGCGGTAGTACCGTAACTTATGTGCGGTAGTACCGTGCGTTGCGGGCAGAGTTGGTGGATAACTGTTGGATTTGTCCTTCCACTATATAAAGGGAGTCTTCTTCCCCAAGAAGACTTACCTCTTCCTCCCCAAGCTCCATTTCCGCCCGATCTCTCTCCCTAGCCAATCAAACTTGTTGATTTCCTAGGAATTCCTTGAGAAGGCATCGATCTACACTTCCACCAAGAGAAATTTGATTACCCCCACTAATTTCTTGCGGATCTTGTTACTCTTGGGTGTTTGAGAACCCTAGACGATTGAGATAACCTCGGAGCCATATTCCATTGTGGTGAACCTTCGTGGTGTCGTTGGGAGCCTCCAATTAAGTTGTGGAGATTGCCCCAACCTTGTTTGTAAAGGTTCGGTTGCCACCTTCAAGGGCATCACTAGTGGAATCATGGCACCTTGAATTGTGTGAGGGCGTGAGGAGAATACGGTGGCCCTAGTGGCTTCTTGGGGAGCATTGTGCCTCCACACTGCTCTGACGGAGACGTACTTCCTCTCAAAGGGAAGGAACTTCGGTAACACATCCTCGTCTTCACTGGCTCCACTTTGATTATTTCTTACCTTTACTTGTGCAAGCTTTCCTTGTATACCTTAGCTTGCTTGCTTGTGTGGTTGTTATTGTTGCATCATATAGGTTGTCTATCTAGTTGCATATCTAGACAACTTACTTTGTTGCTAAGTTTTAATTTGGTTAAGAAAAGCTAAAAGTGTTAGTTGCCTATTCACTCCCCCTCTAGTCAACCATATCGATCCTTTCAAGCTTTTCGAGCTGGCTTTTTCTAGCCAACTGCCCGAGCAGATGCCCAGACCTTAGTCCAACATTGTGTTGGCTGCCAGCTCTTCGCAAATCAAAGCCACATGCCTCCCACGGCTTTGGGAACCATCCCCATTACATGGCATTCTGCGGTCTGGGGGCTTGATATGGTCGGACCCCTTATAGGGGGAAGCCATAAAAAGAAATATTTGCTGGTGATAGTGGATAAATTCACTAAATGGATAGAAGCCAAGCCAGTAAAAACAGCTGAGGCAGGGCCTGTGATAGATTTTATATCCGGTGTGGTACACCATTATGGTGTCCCGCACAGTATTATCACAGATAATGGCTCCAACTTTACAGCTGATGAGGTAAAAAAACTGGTGCACAAACTCAGACATTAAACTTGATTATGCTTCCGTGTACCATCCTCAAACGAATGGTCAAGTCAAAATAGTTAATGGTCTGATAATGAGCGGCATTAAACCCCGACTAGTGCGCTCCCTATGGGAGTCGGATAGACACTGGGTTGAGGAGCTGGACTCCGTGCTCTGGGGGCTGCGGACCACATCTAATCGGACGACCGGATACACGCCCTTTTTCATGGTGTACGGCGTAGAGGTTGTCCTGCCTTGCGACATTATTCATGACTCACCTCGATTGCGCATGTATGAAGAGCGAGAAGACGAGCTAGATAGGGAGGACGACCTAGATGGACTTGAAGAGGAGCGCTATACAGCGCAGGCCCGTTCCACATTTTATCAACAACAGGCCAGGCAATACCAAAGCAGAGAAGTGCGGGCTAAGACATACAATGTCGGCGAACTCGTTTTACGCCTCCCGGAGAAGAAAAAGGACAAGCTCAAACCAAAATGGGAGGGGCCCTCCATTATCGATGAAGTACTCACCGGTGGAGCCTATCGCCTTCGGAATGCACAAGACAACCACCTGGAGCCGAACCCTTGGAACACTGCCAGGCTCCGACGATTCTATGGATAGTGCGGTAGCAGTTTTTCCCCTCCTTTTAAAGTTAGGTTTTCTTTTTTATTTTCATCTTCTCCTCTTGTTTTTTTACTTTCCCTTTCATTCCTAAGTATTCGGCTCACTCGAACTACCGCAGGATAGCACATCTTTGAATGTATCTACCTCAAATATACTTGGGGGCTTCTTTGACGAAGCCTGTTATTAAAACGCTTCTTGCTTGTAATGTTGTCAACTTTTACAGTCCTTCCTTGCCATTATATGCACCAATATGAGTTAAGTTTTGGCCAAGCTGGGTTGCGTGGCTCCTGTGCTTACCCCTACATTCCCGATTGTTCGGGTAGGGTGTAAAGGGAGCACCTCTGCGATTGTTACAACCGGGTAATCCGAACCTGTACCTCAGACTGGGTGAAGCCGAAAGCTAGGATTCTTAAGGGAATAATGGGTCAGCGGATACATGACATATTGCTTTTAATGCATATATCTTAAACTGTCATAGGATATGGCCTCCTACAATCCTTTTCACAGGATCAAAAGCATAGACATGCATATGTACGCATGCTGACCCAGGGAAAGGAACCTTTAACGAAACTATTCTCTCTGGAAGATGTTTCTTACATTAACTAGTAATATAACATAACTCCCCGAATACAATTTGTCTGTTCAAGCAATTATGACCGGATTGCCTGGTTTCCGAACATACCAAGTGTTTACCACAGGTATAGTATTCGGAAGAACTCCAACCTTTGGGATTATGGAGGTTAAAGCAGAAGGTCGGCCATGACAATCTTTTTATAATTTCGGCCGGAGATAAGTTTGATGTTAAAGTACATCGATACATAGAATCAAACGACTACTCTTTCTCTATTCCCTCTATAAGGATGTCTAGTTTACAGTCCTGTTGGGATAACTTGACAGCTGTCTCCACTTGGTCTTATACCGTGCTTACGGGGATTTCTTGTCCATCCGATCCTCGAGGTCCCACGCGGGCCATATGATTCGGATCAAGACGGGTGTAGCGTGTCTTCACCATGGCCCAGGCTTCTTGATAACCCATGCGACATGCTCACGCTTTCCACAATTCGAATCGGCGTCGAGCCCCTTTGAACAAGTCCACCAGGTCCTCCATAGTTTTTGGAGGGGAATCGCCTGGCCATATAGCCTTGGCCATATTCTTCATGGCCTTCCGAGCTTGCTCGTGTACTCGAGAAAGCTCTTGCAACACGTCACCTTCAAAACCGGACTATAAGGAGAGCTATGTATAACGGACATACTGAATATGCCACCTTTTAGCCTCCGGTTCTCTTCGATGGCATTTGAGATTGGGCTCTTACATCCTTTTTCTCCTGTTCTAGCCTGACATTTTTATCCGGCGCTTGGTTTCTTTTATCTATGGCTTGCGTCAATACACGCTTACCAGCAGCTGTTACCCCTTCGTCATATTTTTTGTCCGCCAGAGCAGCCCTTAGCTTCTTCTCCCATTGGTCGGTCAGCCCTGTTGCTGTATTTCAATCAGTACGTACTTAAAGACTATTGATCAATACAAATATCATACTGTCCGGACACCATTGTTCTTACCACCAATATCCTTTTCGGATTTCTTTGAATTTTCCAATTCGATGGTGATAGTCGTCAGCTGGGTCCGGCATTCTTCCAGCTCCTTGGATAGGATGTTATTCTTTTCTTGGAGCACCCGCGAAAACACAACGATCCTTAAATTAGTTGGACCAACTGCTTTAAGTCTTGGGGGCTACTTGCATGGGAACATTAAAATTTACACTTACCCGCATATCTTTTGAAAACTGGTGAGTGGCTCCAGCAAGTCCGTCTTGAGAGGCTCGTATATAAGCATCTGCAGAACTGAGGGTGTTAAACGCCTCCTCAAAAAAGGTTGGGTCACGCATGGCTGCTTTTCACCGCTAGTGAACCATCGCGACCTCCACTACAAAAAAAATACACTTGCGTGATGATACGTGTTTGTCATAGTAGGCCACGTTTTCTGTCAAGCATGTACATCCATGACGAATTTATGACAGAATGAAGATAGTCATACCTGTGCTGTCGTAGAAGTGTTCCATGACATCACCAAAATTATCATCACGGCAGTGTGCACTTCCATGACGATAAATCGCGCATCACAGAAGTGCTTTCATCAAGGGTGACCGACATGTGGCATTCACCATAATGGAACGCCGTTAAGCTATCGGGTCCGGTTTTGGATCCGATAACCCGTTAACAGTCCCGACCAATGGGGATTTTTCACGTGTAAAATCATCATTGGCTGGAGGAAACATGTGTCGGCTCACCGTTGGGACAGATGTCATCCACTCATTGGACCCAAAGCGCCTATGATACGTCGACACGTGGCACGACCCAATAGAGGCCCATTCCTGTGAAAAGGCTGACCCGTTTGACTTGGTCAAAAGGTGGCGGGCCGGCCCACGGCAAGCCTGTTAATGGCCTGTTCGCATATAGCCCATTTACATCCCGCTAAACCAGGGCCCGTTTACGGCCTATCCGAATTAGGCCCAGTAGCGTCATCTACTCATTGGACCCAAAGCGCCTATGATATTTCGACACGTGGCACGGCCCAACAGAGGCCCATTCCTGTGAAAAGGCCGGCCCATTTGACTTGGTAAAAAGGTGGCGGGACGGCCCACGGCAAGCATGTTAACGACATGTTCGCGTATAGCCCATTTACAGCTCGCTAAACCAGGGCCCATTTACGGCCCATCCGAATTAGGCCCAGTAGCGTCATCTGGGCCATCCAATATAATTCCAGCCTATTTTAACTTCCGGCCCATGTATGGCCCATGACGTATTTTGGCCCAAATGAGGCCCTTAGTAACACTCGCCCATTAACGGCCCGTGGTAAAACTGGCCCGTAATGAACAGTGTATCACTTTATACCCATTAACGACCAATTATTCCGTTGGGGCGTTTCCAGCCCATGTTATCTTTCGGCCTTCTCCGGGCCCATTTTTCTTGGGCTCATTTCCAGCATTTGTTTACTTTCGGCCTGTTACTGTCATTTTCTGCTTGTGGGCCAAATTCAGCCCGTGGTTACAGTCGGCCCGTTTGCGGCCCGTTAATATGTTGGGCCATTTTCATAGCATCATCAAATACGGCCTATTAGCGGCCCGTTATGGCCAGCCCATAAAATGTACGATTTCCACTCTAGCCCGTGTACGGCCCCTTATACGGCCCGTACAAGGCCCATAAATGAGACGGCCCGTAGAAGGCCCATGGATACTACGGGACATAGAAAGCCCATTGACCCGACGGTCCATAGAAGGCCCATTGATCCGACGGCCCATAGAAGGACCATGGATCCGCTGGCCCATAGATCCGACAGCCGATAGAAGGCCCACGGTTCCGACAGCCCATAGAAGGCCCACGAATCCGACGCCATAGAAGGCCATGGATAGTCCGTCCCGTAGATGGCCCATGGATCGTACGTCCTGTGGAGGGCCATGGTCACTACAACGTTTGGGCGAGTTGGCCCCCGTCTGAACGATATAGCATATTCAAAGAATTATCCTACTCTATACTATGATCTCTAAAAATCATATACTATACAATAAAGAGACTGAGGCATAGAAACGTAGAATAATCCTACACTATACAATAAAGAAATTACAGCCGATTATACCCACTGGGCATTATGGTTCGGCACCAGTGATAATAAAGCATACACAAAGAGCAAATTACATACACTGGGAAAATACAGCTCATACATCATGGACGCGCATCAATATAACTTACCATTTGGACTATACTCTCTTCAGAAAATAGGGTTGACCGGATTTAGATAGCACAAATTTTAGTCTGCAAAATTTCCAATTCCTTCATTGTTACCTCAGTGTCTTGTTTCATTTTTTTGACTCCTGCATCTAATACCTGCATGTCCAGTCTCAACTTGTTGATTGTACGTTTAGAATCATGTACACGTTGTCTTGCCACCTCTAGTTGATGCTCAAGAACATCAGCACATTCCAATTCCAATCCATAATTATTTTGTAACGGCCATGCCGCACTGCTCGCAGATCTTTGTCTTGATGTCACTTCATCCTGAAATGTTTCTGTAAGTACACATGACTAGGAAAAAAATATAGTTACAACAGTGAAGCGAGCAAGACAGACTATTTTTTACATGGCAAAACCGGACTAACAATAATGTTACACGTCATGAAGCATAAGCAGGTGATATTATAAAAATTATAAAAAGGTAGTCTGTGCAACCTGCATACAGAAATCTCTCTTAGCTCACCAGAGGAGCATGATGTTGGGGCCCAATCCAAAACACAGACAAGTTACAAGTTTAGATAGCACATTGCGTAGAAGTAAGCCAGCAGTTGGCCATTTTGTAGCTCAATTAAAGTCTTAGGGAGCATAATGAATAGCAGAGGATTTCATACAAACATACTACACCAAGCAAAACTATGCAATCATTACCTAGTATAAACTAGATTGTGAGCCTCATTCAATAATAGTTGGTTAATAGATTTCAAAGCTTCAGGCACACTTTAGCAGAGTAATTAAATGGTAAGGCCTTTAATCATGTCAACTAATAGTTATACAAGTACCCAACATCAGGCATCATTCTTTGGGCATCTCATTAACCGAGGAGAAATAAAGCATTTGAAAAGAGCAAATTAACTATGCCTGAAACAAACAAGGAATTGAACTGTTGAGTTGGATATAGTGACTTACCTTAACAGGTTGAAGAGGCTCAGCGTAGCTCCTACTTCTCTTGCAAGGCTCCTTCCTAACATCTTGTACCTGGAAATCCTCAATCTTATCTTCATTACACCCCCTCTGAAGGTGACACAAACTAGTTACTCATCTCGTTGGAAGATAAATATGCATACTTTCCAGTCTGTGAATACAAAAGGATGATATTATAACAAAACAACACCACATAATGAAACATGCCGCATCTCTTGCACTTGCACACAATGAAATGAGCATTTACTATGTATGCACTATGTAAAAACTAGGCATACCTTCGAACTGGACCCCCACGTACTCTTGGAGAGCCTACTTTAGTGTACAGCCAAACCTTTATGTCACCTATGAGTTAGAAAGGGCCCCACTACAGCAGCCCTTAGTGTTTAAATCATTGACAAGCTCTGTTAGAGTGTTAGGTCAAGAACAACAAGTAATCAAAGCAAACAGTGATGGTCATGCAATTTTGTTTAAATTAGGCAATGGGATCTCTATGGAAAACATTGACCAAAGTAGATTGTGCCAAGTAGATGGTATCTTTGTATTTGCATTTTGAGCAAATAGTCATGGTCTGTTTTCCTATCATATTAATTACTGCACTGGGTTCAATTGGTGATGTTTGCAAGTCAAACTAATTTTCATATGGGCAGCAAAATGAAAAAATATAATGCAATCTAGACTTTTCACTGATCATACCAAAGATAAGCTTAAAACGCAATGAAAAGAACTGGTTGGCTTATTACATGGAGGTTATATTCAAAACTGCTTATTTTCTTAGGATAACTCGTAATAACTGTCCCTAAGAAACTTGGCCAATAGAACTGACATACAAATAACATGTCACGATGATTGAAATGGAGGAGTGACGTACCATAGCACACTGTATAGGCTCACCGCTGGCTCTCCTTTTTTTTGCGATGTTCCATTAAATTGCCACATACATCTTGTACTTTTTCATTGTGTAACCCTATCTGCAAGTTGAAACGGCTAATTTCATACATCTCTACATGATAATACATTGCATATCCCTTGCGCATATTTAAACCACCAATTGATGATTGTGTGCGTAGCATAAACTAGCCATGACTCTGTGTGCTGGACTAGCAGGCACTCTAAGGGAGCCTAATGTAGTGTACTGGAATTCCTACATGCCACCTACGATTTTGTGTAATGTACTGCCTCTGTTCCTAAATATATGTCTATGTAGAGATTCCAGTATGAACCACATACAGATGTATATAGATGCATTTTCGAGTGTAGATTCACTCATTTTGCTCCGTATGTAGCCTATAGTGGAATCTCTAGAAATACTTATATTTAGGAATGGAGGTACATGGTAGTATCATGTATGACATCTACATATCTAATTTAGCAGCCAGTAGTAGAAATCATTGATCGCACAAAGGGATTACTGGTCGAAAATCCTAGCAAAGCACGCTGGCAGGCACAGAACAATACAAGAGAGAGAGAGACACGCTTACAAGATCATAGCAATGCCTCTGTCCATGATCTTGGTTTGCCAAGCTATTAGATCCAGAAGAAACATCGTCCTTGTAGTTTTTGCCAGCTGCATAACAGGTAATAGCGGCCTGTAAGTATATTTGAAGTACATCGGGCAGGTGATGCTGGACGGGTTTAAAGGTGACAAGTACCTAGGCCGTGGCGGGTGCTTGGCATCTTGCCATATGGTGGGAATCAGGTTAGAAACGTCAAGCGTGATGACGCTGCGCTGGCTGTTGGGGTCCGGTAAGGAGATCTAGAACCGTCGAGTAGGGTGTTTGTGGAGCGGCTCTGGTAGGGTGGACTATGGTGTGGGCGAACCGAATCTGTGGCCGTGGACGAGGGCGTAGGTGAAGCTACTCTGGTGGTTGGGTTAAGGATGGTGTCGACGATGCGGATCTGCGGTCATGGACGGGGCGTCAGAAGCTGCTCCAGTAGGTTGGATGAGGGTGTGAGGAAGCGGATCTGAGGCCGTGGACTTGTGAGTTGGCAAAGCGGCCCCGGTAGGGTTGAAAATGGTATAGGCAAAGCTACTCCGGTGGGGTTGACGATGGTGTCGGCGAAGCGGCTCAGGTAGGATTTAGGAAGGTGTCGGCGAAGAGGATCAGAGGCCGCCGACCG
>LR738715.1:170903120-170974640 GCA_902687465.1 Secale cereale
GGGGGGGGGGTGTGGACGAAGCGTCTCCGGTGGGGAGTACGAATGAGCCGCTGCAGATGCGCTGCGGTTGACGAGAGTACCGACGAAGCAGATCTGGCGCCGTGGACAAGGCCGGCACTGAATGGGTTGTGGTACAGTGGTGGATGAGCAGTCTACTTGTTTCTAGGGGAGGTGGGAGGGCTAGATGCGGCCGCAGATGCAGATCCGGTGAGGTGGATGCCGCTGGCAGTGAATGGGCTCTGGTACGCCGGTGGATGAGCAGTCTAGGGTTTCAAGTGGGGAGGGGAGAAAGGCCGATGAAGTACGGACAGCGTGATGTGAGATGCTCTGGTGCTATGGAGTTAGTCGTTTTTGCGGGATGGGGAGAGGAAATGGGGGTGCCATGTAGTGGGGGGAACTGGAAGTTACCAAAGCAGCCCCGACCTATTATGTAGATGAGGGCGGTATTGTAACTGTTGGTCTCCGTGCACCAAGGATAAAAGGGGAATTTCGCATGCTAAAGACTAAGGTGGCGGAAAGTTTAGAAGGAGGCGGCAGATTTTGCTGCCCGCGGGATCGATCGTATCCAGTTTCAACTAATTTTGGACTGTGCTAGTGGAAAGGTCATGCGAGACTGTCTACACAGGGCACGCGTCAGCAGTTAATAATTGGTGTGAAGTCCACCCCAGAAAAAAAACTCGGGATGATGCGCCGATAACTTGGACGTCCACACGGGAGCGACCAATCGTACGGGTGTAGTGGCGCATTCACAAAAAAGGGATCAAACGCTCAGCCTATGTATTTCTCGTGTAAATAGATAATTTAGTGCAATTGGTTATTTACTTTAAACATAATGCATTGACGTGTTAGTGTAGAGGCGCACAAAAAGAAATGGATATTGTAGTCCGCTACTTAAAAGTGTTACCTCATATGATTACATAGCCTCCATTTCATAAAATGCGTACCTGTTGAATTCATATATGAATATTACATATATTACTTCATAATAGAACCTTAAATCATCCAAGACTAATGATTTTGAATGCAAGAGTAACAATGGTGCATGTACATGATAGCTACATCGGTTGGTTGAAGAAACATACTGTAACTTTGGCATGCACAACTGAAAAGGTTTATTTAAATAGAAAAAATGTGATATGTGAGTGTCCAATCTTTATACCGTTGAATCGATATTGTACCTTTGGCCATGATACGAAGTAGATATTGATTTATGTTCAAGCGATGCACGTCCACGATCGCTAGATAGTGATACGTGAATGAATTGTGCAATCTCTCTCACACACGTACATATCTCATTTCCATGTGGGCATCGGAATCACACACGCGCACTTCGTGTATTTCTCTCCCTCCGTCAAGGTTAGATTTCATCTTTGTACTCTGTCCTACAATTCTCTCACACAGAAACACACACGCTCTCTCTGTCGGACACGCCCACCCCTTTAATTCCACCCACCCACAACCACTATTGTCTCAAAGTATAATAATGTCTCTCACACATATGCCTAAGGTTAACTCGAGTTCCGGAACCACATGAATACATACAATGGGATTCCAACAGAGCACCTTTTGTTTTGAGATTTCGCTCTCTCTCTCTCTCCCTCTCTCTCTCTCCCTCACACACGCACGCGCGCACACACACACACATTGTTTCTCGCTTCATTTTTCCCGGCACTTGCATGCACACAATTTTGTTTATCATCGTGATGCTTTAAGTATGCCTCGCACAAATGCTATCTACCTATCCCTTAATATAGCTAGATATGTGTCACACAAACTCCTTCTCCCTACTAGCAAGATGCCCATGCGTTGCACCGAACATCAAGATGCATTTGTATGAGTAGTTTATCTTGTGGGAGAAAAGGATGAATGTGGGAATGCCTTATTTGCAAATGCGGAGAGGGGTGTGGGTATCTTTTTGCAAAATTGCCGCAGTTTCCTTCCTGTCCGTTGGGTATAAATCGGATGGCCTATATTGCAGGATGGCAGGAACACCATCATCACCAACTCTGTTTTTAATAAGAGTAGGGATATGTAAGTGTCACTTCCCCCCCCCACACACCCACACCCACACAACCACACACACACACACTTCCCAACACCGAAGGAGTAGGGAGACACCTCGATCTTGATAGAAATCTATCTACTACTCTTTCAAACACACACACACATACGCACGCACTCGCTAGTTGTGCCTCTGTGCCTACCGCGCACACTCTCGATACGTCTTTCTCTCCCTCCCCTCCCCCCTCCCCAACAATGACAGCAGAAGGGTGACAACTCGATCTGATCATAATCTGTCAATTGGTTTCTCTCTCAAACATTGTGTCTCTGTGCCTCGCGCAGTAGCCCCCTCGATATGTAGACTTCTCGCGTGCGCCCAGATGTAGTGACGATGACGCTGAACCCAGTGTGCCTCGTTTGTACCAGCCTCATGTGATAGTTTTCACCCTGTTTCTCTTAATTAACAAGGCAACCTTTTCTTTGTTACTACTAGTGAATCTGAAATCATTCGGGGCAGACATAAAATGTATCACTTCAACCCAATTATCGCAGTAACTATTTTAAAAGAAACTAGCTAGATGCCCGTGCGTTGCAAGGAACATCAAGATGCATTTGTATGAGTTGTTTATCTTGTGAGAGAAAAGGATGAACGAGGGAAGGCCGTATTTGCAAATGCGGAGAGAGGGTGTGGGTATATTTTTGCAAAATTGCCATTGTTTTCTTCCTATCCATTAGATATAAATCCGACGGCCTATATTGCAGGATGGCACGCACACCATCATCACCAACTATATTTTCTACTCCCTCCGTTCCTAAATATTTGTGTTTTTAGAGATTTCAAAAAGTGACTACATATGGAGCAAAATGAGTGAATCTACTCTCTAAAATATGTCTACATACACATCCATATGTGGTAGTCCATTTGAAATCTGAAAAATACAAATATTTAGGAACAGATGGAGTATAAGAGTAGACATGGAGATATATCTCCAGAATGGTCTACAATAAAAATGTGTTGGACTGGTTAGCGCCGGATGCTTGCAACGTGATGACATGAGTTTAAATTTTGTCTTTAACTTTAGATTTTTATATTATATATTACTTATTTAATATATACTTCTTTCGCTACTGTACTAACAGTGGAACCCACAGAGTACTTAGAATACAAGATTAAGGATGGACTTGTTTCTTTTTAACTTTCTATACGAAGTTGTAGCCACCCTGCAAGTCACGTGTACACTGTACATGCAATTAACTTTTTATAGAGGGACAATCATACACGCAATTAACTCAAATGGATTGGATGTCACTCTATTATTTCCAGCATAAGAGCATCTCCAACGACAGCCAGCAAATTTCCTCCCGCTTCATTCTACGGAGGACGACATTAAACGTCAGCGGCATACATTTTCACAACTCTAACCAACTAGATGAAATTCGTGCAAACACGGACTAATTTCATATAAGCATGAAGGATTTCGTATAAAAAAGCAGGATCTTCATATAAACATGATGGATTTCATTACATTTACATGAACTAAGCGGTGCCAATCCGGCTCTATAGGTACAATTAATACTCCCTCTGTCAGCTGGAGAGCGAGTACATAATCTAAATGGAGAGGGAGTACATAATCTAAATGGTCGCCCGTGAATCCCTTTGTCTTCCTCATGTCGGGCAGACACTTTGCGGGGTCGACGAAGGTCCTCGAAAGAGACGAAGAAGCAATGAAACCACCTGAATGCGGAGTCGTCGCCTCGGCACTGGCCTTCATGGGACCCAAGTGGCGGTGGCCTCCCGTGTTCTACTTCTCCTCGATGATGGCGGCGGACACGGAGAAGCTGGCCACCGACTCGTCGCTCTCCATGCACCCAACTTCTGTCTTTGCCTGCATGGTGCTGCCGCAGGCACGGGGGGCGCGCCCACAGACACGGGAGGCGCGGCACCGCATACACTGGTGGCACCGTATGATGCGACAGCGACGACGCCCGTACCGTTGTGGAGCAACTTGCCACTCCTCAGCGAGCTAAACTAGAGTGGCGAGTTGCTGAACCACGCGCCTGCTTGGGGCGACAACTGGTTTCGTCAGGCCATGCGAGGTTGGTGAAGCACCTGGCGGCCTCGACCGTATCCGGAGGGATCGGCGGCCCACCCACCCGGGTAATATGCCGGAGAACGGCTCCTCGGAAGCCATCGGAAGGGTGGAGAAAATGGTGAAGGCGGAGATGGGGGTGCAGCGGAGGGGTGCGATTCTTGCCCACTGTCTGTCTGGCCTCGTGTAAATAGAGGGTGGACGGTAGGAGCTTGGCCGGCGTCTGGCCTCGTTTAGAGCATGGTTAATAATATAGCCAGCTGCTCGCTATAACATGTTGCCATGTAATTTACAACCAATGTAATAGCTATCACGTAATAGTTGGCTATAAGAAAGTACTACTTTGTCAACAAACGGCCCATCTTCCACCCTCACAAAGCTTCTTGGACCTCGTGCTACAGCCGGCTATAAGTCTACAACCCGATTCCCCTCTCTCTCCTCTTCTCTCTCTTCCAACTAAGCAATAATACAATATTTAAATCCTTACAACCCGCTTACATCACCCTATTATACTTGCTCTTAACTGAGGGCGGACGGGAGGAGCTCGGCTGGTATTGCATTTAATTCCGGCCCGCTCAGGAACGGACGTGTGGTCGGAGTAGGTTTCTCGGTTTGCATGAGGGTTTAATGGAGGGGTTTGATGGAGGCGAGGAAGCGTGTGCAGCCGGGTGTGCAGCGGGCGGCGCAGTACTATTCGATTTGACAGCGGGCGCCACAGTTCCCGATACGGCTTTAATGCAGACGAGGGAGGGAGTAGCAGTTCCTGAAATGTTGAACGGTCAATGCATCCTCCTTCAATTAATGCATGAGTGAAGTAATGGGAGGAGGACCGGGAAAAGAGGCTGCATGATGTGAGTGCTACGCAGTTTGCCCTCATATAAAGGCGCCCCTATGCATCTACCACATCGTACGCACCTAAGCATTTGCCTAAGCACCTACACTAAGCGCAAAAGAGCTCACTCCAGACCCATGGTGGCGATGCACGCGAGCGGCCAGTGGCTGTGACAGATGGTCCATGATGTCGGCCTGCGGCATGGCGCCGAGGATCGTCTCCAGGCGGTGATGGAGATCGGCAGGTGGATGGCCGCCGTCGACGCCATCTACGAATCTCAGTTGGACCAGATGATCATTGCCACCACCAAGAAGTTCACCATCCTCAAGAAGCTCGCGGACGACATCACCGAACTCCTCCAGCCCGCGCGGTCGGGCTCCTCATTGCCTGCCTCCCTAATCGACCTCCATGGTCGGAACCTCTTTGAAGCACTGGTGGCCCTGCGACTGCCCGCTGACGCCACGAAGAATGTCCACCCGGAGGTCGTGCTCGCCGCGAGGCGCCTCGCCCTGTAAGAATTCGTCGACCTACACATCCATGTGTACGAGCAGATCATGTACATAGGTATCTACAAGGCGAGTGAGGACGCTACGACGTTGGCCTTCCTCAACCGACTGGAAGCCTTGGATGCCTTTGCTGAGAAGCACGTCGACCTCACCACAAAAGCCACCGCTCCTTAGCCGCCGGTCGGTGGCCCAGCGCACTAAGTTGAGGAGGAGGAGGTCGTACGTTGATGGATGCATCTTTCTTCATGCCTTCTGTAACCACCACTGCGATCGCATCATCATCGTGGCCTTAATTCTTATTGTGTTGTTGCATTCTCGTTCCAGTCAATATCAACATGTGCGATTCCTTTGCTTAATTATATGCATCACTGTAACTAGTACTACATCCGTCAATTTATAAGTTGTGCTTACCTTTTCCATCAACTTTATGCAACGCTCGGGCATCTTGCTAGAGACACTAGAACAAGTAAGGTCGCGTGTGACCAAACCGACGATGCGCCAACTTAGCTACTACGTACCCTGCTTATCTGGCGGAAATAGCCCCGCCCTAGAGTTTCTAATAGTTATTTCGATCTATCGATCGTGCCAAGGAGCAGAACCAAAATGTTACAATTTATACATGTTGCTCTACTCCTACTCCTATAAAAGACTCAGTTGGTGATGGTGGTGAAGGAAATATGCTCTAGAGGCAATAATAAAGATGTTATTTGTATTTCCTTATATCATGATAAATGTATTTTATTCATGCTAGAATTGTATTAACCGGAAACTTAGTACATGTGTGAATACATAGACAAAACAGTATGTCCCTAGTATGCCTTTACTAGACTACCTCATTGATCAAAGATGGTTATGTTTCCTAGCCATAGACATGAGTTGTAATTTGATCAAAGATATCACATCATTAGGAGAATGATGTGATGGACAAGACCCATCCATTAGCTTAGCATTATGATCGTTTAAGTTTTACTATTATTGCTTTCTTCATGACTTATCCATGTTCCTATGACTATGAGGTTATGCAACTCCCGAATACCGGAGGAACACCTTGTGTGCTATCAAACGTCACAACGTAACTGGGTGATTATAAAGATTCTCTACAGGTGTCTCTGAAAGTGTTCGTGGTGTTGGCATAGATCAAGAATAGGATTTGTCACTCCGAGTGTCAGAGAGGTATCTCTGGGCCCTCTCGGTAATGCACATCATAATAAGCCTTGCAAGGAAATGACTAATGAGTTAGTCACGAGATGATGTATTACGGAATGAGTAAAGAGACTTGCCGGTAACGAGATTGAACAAGGTATTGAGATACCGACGATCGAATCTCGGGCAAGTAACATACCGATGACAAAGGGAACAACGTATGTTGTTATGCGGTTTGACCGATAAAGATCTTCGTAGAATATGTAGGAGCCAATATGAGCATCCAGGTTCTGCTATTGGTTATTGACCGGAGATGAGTCTCGGTCATGTATACATAGTTCTCAAACCCGTAGGGTCCGCACACTTAACGTTTGATGATGATCTTTATTATGAGTTTATGAGTTTTGACGAACCGAAGGTAGTTCGGAGTCCCGGATGAGATCACGGACATGACGAGGAGTCTCGGAATGTCCGAGACGTAAAGGTTGATATAGTGAACGACTATATTCGGACACCGGAAGTGTTTCGGAAAAGTTTCGGATTAAACCGGAGTGCCGGGGGGGTTACCGGAACCCCCCGGGGAAGTATTGGGCCCTAGTGGGCTTTAGGGGAGAGAGAGGGCAGCAGCCCAGGAGGTGGCGCACCCCCTCCCAAGGGGAGTCCGAATTGGACTAGGGGAGGGGGGCGCGGCCCCTCTTTCCCTCTCCCTCTCCCTCTCCTTCCTCCCCCCTCTCCCTCTTGGTGGATTCCTATTAGGAATATGATTGGAATCCTATTCCTAGTAGGAGGGGCCCTCCTAGGGCGCTCCATAGGGGCCAGCCTCCCCCTTGCTCCTTTATATACGGGGGCAGGGGGGAACCTCTAGACACACAAGTTGATCAAGTTGATCTCTCCCAACCGTGTGCGGTGCTCCCCTCCACAGAAACACACCTCTGTCATATCGTTGAAGTGCTTAGGCGAAGCCCTGCGCCGGTAGCTTCGTCATCTCTGTCACCACCACGTCATGCTGACGAAACTCTCCCGCAAAGTTCTACTGGACTAAGAGCTTGTGGGACGTTATCAAGCTGAACTTGTGCTGAACGTGGAGGCTCCGTACGTTCGGTGCTTGATCGGTTGGATCGCAAAGAAAGTTCGACTACATCAACCGCGTCATTAGACACTTCCGCTTTCGGTCTATGAGGGTACGTAGACACACTCTCCCCTCTCGTTGTTATGCATCTAGTAGATAGATCTTGCGTGATCGTAGAATTTTTTTTGGAATACTACGTTCCCCAATAGTGGCAGCATGAGCCAGGTCTATGCGTAGATGATATGCACGAGTAGAACACAATGAGTTGTGGGCGATAATAGTCATACTGCTTACCAGCATGTCATACTTTGTTTCGGCGGTATTGTGAGATGAAGAGGCCCGGACCGACATTACGCGGACGCTTACGCGAGACTGGTTTCACCATTACGAGCACTCGTTGCTTAAAGGTGACTGGCGGCTGTCTGTCTCTCTCACTTTAGCTGAATCATGTGTGACTACGCCCGGTCCTTGTGAAGGTTAAAACAACACATTATTGACGAAAAATTGTTGTGGTTTTTGTATGCGTAGGTAAGAAGGGTTCTTGCTAAGCCCATGGCAGCCACATAAAACTTGCAACAAAGTAGAGGACGTCTAACTTGTTTTTGTAGGGCATGTTGGGATGTGATATGGTCAAGACATGCTGAGTTATACGTTATTGTATGAGATGATCATGTTTTGTAAAGTTATCGGCAACTGGCAGGAGCCATATGGTTGTCACTTTATTGTATGAAATACAATCGCCATGTAATTGCTTTACTTTATCACTAAGCGGTAGCGATAGTCGTGGAAGAAATAGTTGGCGAGACGACAACGATACTACGATGGAGATCAAGGTGTCGTGCCGGTGACAATGATGATCATGACGGTGCCTTGGAGATGGAGATCAAAAGCACAAGATGATGATGGCCATATCATGTCACATATTTTGATTGCATGCGATGTTTATCTTATTATGCTTCTAATTTTGCTTAGAACGATAGTAGAATTATAAGATGATCCCTTACAAAATTTCAAGGTACAAGTGTTCTCCCTGAGTATGCACCGTTGTGAAAGTTCGTCGTGCCGAGACACCATGTGATGATCGGGTGTGATAAGCTCTATGTTCACATACAACGGGTGCAAGCCAGTTTTGCACACGCAGAATACCCGGGTTAAACTGGTCGAGCCTAGCATGTACAGACATGGCCTCGGAACACTAGAGACTGAAAGGTCGAGCATGAATCATATAGTAGATATGATCAACATAAGATGTTCAACATTGAAAACTACTCCATCTCACGTGATGATCGGACATGGTTTAGTTGATTTGGATCAAGTGATCATTTAGATGACTAGAGGGATATCAATCTAAGTGGGAGTTCTTTAAGTAATATGATTAATTGAACTTTAATTTATCGAGAACTTAGTCCTGGTAGTTTTTGCATATCTATGTTGTTGTAGATCAATGGCCCGTGCTACAGTTCCTTTGAATTTTAATGCATTCCTAGAGAAAGCTAAGTCGAAAGATGATGGTAGCAATTACACGGACTGGGTCCGTAACTTGAGGATTATCCTCATTGCTGCACAAAAGAATTATGTCCTTGAAGCACCGCTAGGTGACACGCCCCCTCCCGCTAATGTAGACGCTTTGAACAACTGGCAGACGCGGTCTGATGACTACACGATAGTTCAGTGTGCCATGCTTTACGGCTTAGAACCGGGACTTCAACGACGTTTTGAACATCATGGAGCATATGAGATGTTCCAGGAGTTGAAGTTAATATTTCAAGCAAATGCCCAGATTGAGAAATATGAGATTTCCAATAAGTTCTATAGCTGCAAGATGGAGGAGAATAGTTCTATCAGTGAACACTTGCTCAGAATGTCTGGGTACTACAATCATATGACTCAACTTGGATGCAAAGTTGACGAAGATAGTGTTATTGATAGAGTTCTTCAATCACTGCTACCAAGCTATAAAGGCTTCGTGATGAACTATAACATGCAAGGGATGCAGAAGACAATTCCCGAGCTCTTCGCTATGCTCAAAGCTTTGGAGGTAGAAATCAAAAAGTAGGGTCAAGTGTTGATGGTTAACAAGACCACTAGTTTCAAGAAAAAAGGCAAGGGAAAGAAGGGGAACTTCAAGAAAAATAGCAAGATAGTTACTACTTGTCACATCCCCAATTTCACATTGCCCTAGGATAGCATTTGCCTGTTGCATCATGTTTCAATTTCTCAGAAAACTAGAAATGGGGATGCTCAAACCCTAGCACTAAATGAATTTAACTAGGTCAAATTAAAATCTTTTTCAATGAACCCAAAATGCCCCTTGGAAAAGTTCATCATTTTTGGATTGATTAAAAACCTCTGCCAAAAATGTTGCACATATTTCTAGGACCATTCTGGATTTTTGAATAACCCATATTGTATTTAAATTGGGGCATTTAAATATTTTTAATATCTTTAAATGCTCCAACAATTCTGAAAATAGTTGAGGGCCCCTGTAATAATTTATTTAATGCCCACAATTACTTTGAGGATTTATTAAAATGATTTGGGCTATAAACTAAATCAAAACAAAATAACAGAAATAGAAAAGAAAACAAATTAGAAAGGTTAGAGAAGTACCTGGGCTGCTTACCTGCACCAGAGCCGGCCCAGCTCCTGTACGGCCACAGGCCCAGCCCACCACCGCCGTCGTCCTCCTGGCGCCAGTCGGCCAGGCGTGTGGCCGGCGCGCGCGCACGGCCGTGCCTCCATGCCACCTGCCTGCCTGGCCCTCCCCTCGCCAGCGCGACGCCGCGAATCGTCTCGCCGCTGACGTCTGGATCGAGCCGGCCTCTCCAGTCCTTCCCCTCGCCTCTCCCTCACTCCCTTCCACACATGGTCGAGCGCCACCGTCGCCGCCGTTCGCCGTAGCCGTAGCCACCGCCTCCCCCTCGCCCCTCCGACGAGCCCCAGAGCTCTGCCTCGTCGCCCTATACCCCTCCGCCGAGCCACGCGGCACCACACGTCTCCGAACGCCGTCTGCGCCGCCGTTCCCCTCGTCGGCCGCCGACGACATCACCGTCGAATTCGCGGTGGCTGGTGCCTCCCCGAGCACGCTTCAACGACCACTGCAACCACCGTGAGCCCCTCTTGCTCCTCCCCCTATCTCTTTACTCACGCGCGTGCTGTAGCTTCGACCCCCACCGTGCCCGAGAACCCCTCGCCGCCGGCAATGTCGCCGCCGTGGCTATAACCACTGGAGCTTCCACCTGAGTGCACCACCGAGCTCCTAATGACCTTACGAACACGTAGCGCACCTCACCTTGCCTTCCCATGCCCCCTAGTGGTCGCACGTGTCACCACCGTACTCCGGCCGCCGCTGCTGCAGTCGTTGCCGTCGACTCCGGCCATCCCCGGCGAATCCGGCTGCACCCCTAGATGCGCGAGAGTCCCAGGAGCACGTAGATGCTCTCCGCTGCTGTTTTGGTCGCCGGAGGGCATTTTCCGAGCCCTCCACCGCGTCTGTCACCGCCGACGACGAGCCGCCGACGCGTTTGACTGGTTTGACCGGTGGGTTGACCCCCCCGGGTCACTGACGTATGGGCCCCACGCCCTTAGTCAACCACTAACTCGCTGACAAGTGGGGCCCACCCTGCTAATTAACCTAGTTTAGTTTTAATTAATCGGTTAGTTAGTTAGTCACTGACGTGTGGGCCCTGTCCTGTATAAGATTAGTTTAGAATTTAGTTAGTGCTAATTAACCCTGTTAGTTAGTAGAGCCACTGACGTGTGGACCCCACACGTCAGGTTTGACCTGGATCAGCCTCTGTTTACTGCTGACATCACAGTGACGTCATGCTGACACAATAAGCGTTTTCTGGAATTTTAAATAAATCAGAAATGATTTATTTATTTCAGAAAATATTCAAAACTTCTAAAAATCATATAAAATCAACCGTAGCTCAGATGAAAATAATTTATATATAAAAAATGATCAGAAAAATCCGAGGAATCTGTTTATGGCATTTTCATGCATGCTTGAACAAGTTAAACCTGCTGATCAGGTCAAATCAATTAAATGGCATTTAAATAATCACATATGGAGTTTGAATTTGAATCTTGGATTCAAACCAACTTCATTTAATTGTGTTGCTAGTTGCATTAGCTCAATCCACAGCATATTGCTATGTCATGATCATGCATCATATTGTTGCATTGCATTGATTGTGTTTCTTTCTCTGTTGCCGGTGTTGTTCCCTTTCAGTAGACGTGTTCCGACGATGTGATCGATGACACCGATGAAGACTCAATGTTATCTTCAGAAGTGCCAGGCAAGCAAAACCCCATTGAGCATTCCGATACAATCCCACTCTCTCGCTCTTGCTCTCTTTTACTGCATTAGGACAACAACGCTTCAATTGTTACCTGCTGCGGTAGTTGAACCCCTTTCCACTGCATGACCCGTCATTGCCACAGTAAATAGTTGAAACCCACTAGTATGAGTAGGAGTTGTTTGAGCCATGTTGTGCCTACTCATTCATGCTTTCTGGTTATGCCTGCTATTGCTTAGAGTTGTGTCAGGTCTGATTCATCGGGGATGAATTGGAATGTGGTGAACATCTCCTACTGTTGAGAGCTAAGTGTGTGAACACGATTTGGTAAAGGTAGCGATGAGAGGCCATGTAGGAGTACATGGTGGGTTGTCTCATTGCAGCCGTCCTCAGGAACTAAGTTCTGTGTTGGTTGGTCCATGAAACAGCTACGACCACACATTGGGATCCTTAATTGACTCTCTCGACTTATTAATCAACATGATCTCTGTCCAGGAGTTGCAACTAGTTTCTGGTGTTTGTAGTTTACTGGAGGTCGTGCGCAGCGCTGGCCCTCGGGGTGGGCTGTGACGCGGCAGGTACGTGGCACGGTGTACCGATTGCCCGTTTGGTGATGCGGGAACCCTGTACACATCGTTTGGGGCCGTGAGCGACACCCCGGCCGGATCTCCCCACAGATGGAACCCAAATAGGCGATAAACCTGGACGAGAGACTTGTGTGGTTAGTCAGGTCGTAGCCGACACCCTCGCTGGGCCTCCGCTTGAAGGTTGCCGAGTACATGTCGTGTAAACGGCGGTAAGTGGTGAAAGCGTGTGTGAAGAAGTACACCCCTGCAGGGTTATATATATAATCTATTCGAATAGCCGTGTCCGTGGAAATGGACTTCTGGGTTGCCTCTACAGTTCATAGACAAGTGGAAGTGGATACTCTAAAACGCGCAAGATAAGCGTGAGTGCTATGGATGGCCTTCTTGTAGGGAGACGGGAGCGGATCCATAGTGGTGTATTGATTGGTGAATATGTGGACTCGTGTGCGCCACCTCAAAAGAGTTACTTGCAGTCGTAGTTTAGGATAGCCACCGAGTCAAAGCTGGCTTGCTGCAGTCAAACCCCACCACCCCTTTGTTGATACTAATGCATATGTAGGTAGTTCTGATGTAAGTCTTGCTGAGTACCTTTGTACTCACGTTTGCTTAATTTATGTTTTGCAGAGAGACTTCAGTCTCGCTAGTGGTTCCGCGTGGACTTCGACGTTTAGCTTGTTACCTCAGCTACGACCTTGTACCCTTGGGAGGGTCTTGTAGATAGTCAGGCTTCTCAGCCTTTTCATTTGTAGTTGTCTGTACTCAGACATGATATGCTTTCGTTGCCTGTATGCTCTGTATGTTGGGTCATGTGACCTCTGATTGTAATAAATGCTATGATGGCTCTTCTGGGCCTTTATCTATATGAGTTGTTGAGTTATATTTTGATGCCTTGTTGTACAGCACATACTTGCATGTTATGCGTACGTGTAATGTGTATTGCTATGTGTGGGATCCGACACCTAGTTGTTTACCTTTGGTAGCCTACCTTACAGGGAAATGTCTCCTAGTGCTTCCACTGAGCCTTGGTAGCCTGCTACTGCTCTGGAACACTTAGGCTGGCCGGCATGTGTCCTTCTTCGTTCCTGTGTCTGTGCCTTAGGGGAAATGTCACGCGTTGTTACTTTAAGTCCTTGTAGCTTGCTACTACTTGGGTTCATACGTTGATGACCGACACGTTCGTTGCTGGGTCATGTATGCCTGCCTCTGTAATTTAGTACCACTTTTGGTTTATAACTGGTCATGTCGGCCCGGGTTCCTTGTCATATGGATGCTAGCGACACTATCATATACGTGTGCCAAAATGCGCAAACGGTCCCGGGCCAGGTAAGGTGGCACCCGTGGGGATACCCTGCGTGAAGCAGCAATGTGATATGATGTGTTACAGGGTAGACCTGTGTGACTTAGGATCGGGGTCCTGACAGCTTTGGTATCAGAGCCTGACTGCCTATAGGATTAGCAAGCCAAACTGGTCGAAGTCGTTTCTGGAAATTCTTTAGTTATGTAAGGGAATTGATTGTAGAAGGGAACGTAAGGCTCTTTTTACTCCTTTACCTTATGACTTTCTGATCTGTGTCATCCTCTTCTTTTCTACGGGGTTAAGAAACTAGGATTCTCATTCTATTTATCAGGATCACGTTAATGGTGGATTCAACCTCAGTTCAGTTCCTACTACTTTTGTTTGATAAACTGTTGGCTCAGAACCTTGACATTATAATGTTGAGTGGTTATGATATCTTTGTGCATGAGTCTCAAAGGTATTTTTGAGCATTTGCAGCCGTTATGCTGTCCGAGTCATTCCAGGTTTCTAAATAATCTGATGCATTTGCAAACCTTTCTTTCATGTTCCGATGTACCTTTGGGCCAGACTAAGCACACTAGTTAGTGTGTTGAGGTACTCTGCTACCTCGACATATATGTTGGACTTATTATTATGACCCTAGGTGTCTTAGAGGATCACCCAGTAATCTAGCAATGCTTTATATTCTTAGTGTGATGATTCTGGCCATTATTCTCGAAAGCATCCCGTGATGCCATTTAGTTGGTAGGCATTCTATTCCTGGGTTCTTGAACCCAAGATTCTTTCTACCTACTTCATGTTGGTAGTATTTTCTCGTCCCTTTAGGATATTAGTAACCTTGTGATAGTCCTCGAGGTCTGTGGTTATCGATCTTCCAAATACCATGAACCATCATGGCAGAAGTTCTTCTGAACCAAAAGATCACAACCAGAGTGCTCCTGAGTAGTACTCCATTCATATGTGACTCTGCCAATTCTACTTTCTGCATGGGTTATCCAGAAGAAATATGTTGAACTCGTTCGACATGTTAATCTATGCATCCACAACTCAGAAGTTATATGTTCCTCTGAGTTACCCCTATTGGTTGTATTATGACCCCGTCTATCAGCTGATAGCCAGGAGTGGTTGTGCATTCGTGTTCATCGATGCCTTCTACTCTTGTGGTCCGTCAAGTCATTCTATTCCAGAATGACTAGGAGAAACAAACTCCAGTACCTTATCTATATCCAGGTTGTGTCAAAGAAGTTGTACTTCGTAGATAAAGAATGCTAATCCAGCTTCTAAACTGTTCTATCCTGGAGTATTACCATCCTTATGTCAAGAATGTCATGGGAATTGCACAACCTCCTATGAACTCTTGATACAGTGATACTTCTCACCATCATCCTCCATTCCTCGGTCTCCATGTTGTTGTAACCGGAATACTGACAAGTGAAATGTGATGTGTGAAATCAATACTCCAAGCAACTTCGTTGCTTGGTAGCAAATGGACGACAATCTCATTCTTAGCGTGTTGACTATTGAATCACCATTCTAAGATTGATTGTGATACCTAGTCCATCTTACCTGGTGCACTCTCCGATCAATGAGTTAGGATTGTGTCAATCCCTCGCTCATTTGATCATATCGTCTTGTCCTAAAAAGCAAGATTGATCCCGAGCTTAGTAACATATCGGTGGTTCGTGATTTTCCGAATATCTTATCGGAAGTATTACCGGGTTGTTCCCTGACTGTTATGTTGAGCTCGTGATCAAGTTGGTTTCTTATAAACCACCACTTCTCCAAGAATCTGTGTTGGAAACCCCGAACTAGTTGGTTAAGCTAAACAACAACTTGGAGAGTTGGAAGATAAAAGTTTAACCCACATAGCTCACTCCAAAGGGATATCTTGTGTGTGTATTGAAGATAGATGATATCTTCTCCAATTGATCCCCGTGATCATTTGTGGATCTATTGTCTTGTCCAAAACTCTTATTTGAGTATGGGCTATCATCAAATCAAATCAGAACCAACGATGTTCATAATGTTGTCTTACTCGTGGTTGAACCCTCGAGCATACACCATTATATCTCCTTGGTCTGACCAATACTATCACTTGTTCACATAATTATGGAATTCCATCTCCATGGAAACCTGGATGAATTGTTGTTGATCCCATCAGAAACATTGTTATCTTCTCCATGATCTATGTTGAACATCCAGCTAGTGTTGGAAACTTTGTAAGCATTGCCTTCGTGTCCCGTTCATGAGGTATATGTTGGATGAGAGAAGAAACTTTCCCTAATTCATGTGTAATTGATATAAGTTGCCACAGTGAGTTGAGAAAGTTGTTTGCTTCCTGTGGAATCATCCCAAGTCAGTCATGCATACGTGCGAAGTATTCTATGGTCTGATAGACTGATCATCTTCCTTCTGTATGTATCCCTAGCACACCAAGCCACTGATTTATTTATTCAAGGAGAAGAAGTCCTACTTAAGAGCTAATCCGGACTTATGCAAGGACTTCGACATCCTCGATGATAGTTCCCTACCAGAACTCGATAGTGTTTTATTGTAAGCCTACTACGTGGTCATGCTTGTCTATGACAACGTGTTCATAGGTATGTAGCAGAACTAGCTCATGTTTTGGAGCTTGCTATCGTAGTTCATACCCTGAGAATCTCGCAACGTCATCTCGTCGAGTTGTGTTGCAAACTTTCATTTTTCTTTCTAGACTCGATGAGTCTGGAATATCCTGACACCAATCAGAACTGAATCTTAGGCAGATATGATGGTTGGTGCATTTCCCAAGAACTATAATATTGGTCTCTCGATTACCGGTAAAGTGGATGTCGTGGCCAACACACCTAGCCGGAAGACCTATTGTTGTAGTATCTTCATTGAAGAAATTAGGCACCTCCCCATAAGGATTTCGTAGGATTTACCCCCTATTTGTTCTTTATGGATTCCTGTGCTTCCGAAGTCGGACCCTTACTTGATGTTCTAGGTACCAAACCATTATAATAAATGGGTTGTGCTAGCACATCAAGGAGAACATTAGAAGCGGAGTGCTAAATGTCTCTCGGTCGATCATCCAGATTTTGCCCCCTTGGCTGCGCTAAGGTGAAATCTAGGAAAGTGTTATCTTCCTTTGCATCTGCATCGTCCATCGTTATTCATCATGGTAGTATGTGGTGTTGCCAGGATCCTTGGCACGGATATTGGTAAAACCTTGATGAACATGGGAATGCTCAAGTTCTTGAGAGCACGCACAAGCACTAGGTGTTATCCTCGACACAAACCGGGATTGCTCCCAGTGTTCTTGGTTATGCTATAACCCCTCAAGAGTAGATTTACTCTCTACTGTTGGGTTTCTTCCCAGTTACCAGAATCATTCCCAGCATTTGCATTTTGTTCCCAACTTGCACCGCCAATGTGCCATTTTACCATGGAGCCCATCCATTTCCGGTGAAAAACAAAATCAACCTTGGCATTGTCTTTTACAAGGCAGTCCACATCATCCACTCTAGATGTAGAATGTCATTCTTTGGGACTCCGTCAAATGATCGATTGTGATTTGCCTCCGACTGGTATAGAGAGTTTCAATGACCTCTATATCAAAAGTAATTCTTTTTGCCACTTAAGGGAATAACTCTACAAGTCATCTTCTTCATAGGTGGCCCGTCCAGTGACATCGATCACCATCTTCTTAGGTGTGGAATTTTGCCTGTCAAGTGAATCTTCATCGTTTGTTTCACTCAATCCCTTTGGATGTGTGTCCCATGTCTCAGCTCAAGAAATGTTTCGACGTCTCAATCCATGAGTTGATCTTGAATTACTCGATCTTCGAGAAGTTCAAATCCTGTAGAATTCACGTTATTTTGTTGTTGTGTTGGATGAAGCCTTGAATCAAGATGCCAGGATCTACATGATGCAGTGAATCAACAAGTTCGAGGAGGAAAACTGGATCGAGAAGATTGTGTTAGTTAGTGTCCCCTCTGATTTCTTACCCTACGCTTGAATCTCGGGACGAGATTCTTGTTTAGTGGGGGTGAGTTGTCACATCCCCAATTTCACCTTGCCCTAGGATAGCATTTGCCTGTTGCATCATGTTTCAATTTCTCAGAAAACTAGAAATGGGGATGCTGAAACCCTATCACTAAATGAATTTAACTAGGGTCAAATTAAAATCTTTTTCAATGAACCCAAAAAGCCCCTTGGAAAAGTTCATCATTTTTGGATTGATTAAAAACCTCTGCCAAAAATGTTGCACATATTTCTAGGACCATTCTGGATTTTTGAATAACCCATATTGTATTTAAATTGGGGCATTTAAATATTTTTAATATCTTTAAATGCTCCAACAATTCTGAAAATAGTTGAGGGCCCCTGTAATAATTTATTTAATGCCCACAATTACTTTGAGGATTTATTAAAATGATTTGGGCTATAAACTAAATCAAAACAAAATAACAGAAATAGAAAAGAAAACAAATTAGAAAGGTTAGAGAAGTACCTGGGCTGCTTACCTGCACCAGAGCCGGCCCAACTCCTGTACGGCCACAGGCCCAGCCCACCACCGCCGTCGTCCTCCTGGCGCCAGTCGGCCAGGCGTGTGGCCGGCGCGCGCACACGGCCGTGCCTCCACGCCACCTGCCTGCCTGGCCCTCCCCTCGCCAGCGCGACACCGCAAATCGTCTCGCCGCTGACGTCTGGATCGAGCCGGCCTCTCCAGTCCTTCCCCTCGCCTCTCCCTCAGTCCCTTCCACACATGGCCGAGCGCCACCGTCGCCGCCGTTCGCCGTAGCCGCAGCCACCGCCTCCCCCTCGCCCCCGCGACGAGCCCCAGAGCTCCGCCTCGTCGCCCTATACCCCTCCGCCGAGCCACGCGGCACCACACGTCTCCGAACGCCGTCTGCGCCGCCGTTCCACTCGTCGGCCGCCGACGACATCACCGTCGAATTCGCGGTGGCTGGTGCCTCCCCGAGCCCGCTTCGACGACCACTGCAACCACCGTGAGACCCTCTTGCTCCTCCCCCTATCTCTTTACTCACGCGCGTGCTGTAGCTTCGACCCCCACCGAGCCCGAGAACCCCTCGCCGCCGGCAATGTCGCTGCCGTGGCTATAGCCACTGGCGCTTCCACTTGAGTGCACCACCGAGCTCCTAATGACCTCACGAACACGTAGCGCACCTCACCTTGCCTTCCCGTGCCCCCTAGTGGTCGCACGTGTCACCACCGTACTCCGGCCGGCGCTGCTGCAGTCGTTGCCGTCGACTCCGGCCATCCCCGGCGAATCCGGCTGCACCCCTAGATGCGCGAGAGTCCCAGGAGCACGTAGATGCTCTCCGCTGCTGTTTTGGTCGCCGGAGGGCATTTTCCGAGCCCTCCACCGCGTCTGTCACCGCCGGCGACGAGCCGCCGGCGCGTTTCATTGGTTTGACCGGTGGGTTGACCCCCCCCCCCGAGTCACTAACGTATGGGCCCCACGCCCTTAGTCAACCACTAACTCGCTGACAAGTGGGGCCCACCCTGCTAATTAACCTAGTTTAGTTTAAAATTAATCGGTTAGTTAGTTAGTCACTGACGTGTGGGCCCTGTCCTGTATAAGATTAGTTTAGAATTTAGTTAGTGCTAGTTAACCCTGTTAATTAGCAGAGCCACTGACGTGTGGACCCCACACGTCAGGTTTGACCTAGACCAGCCTCTGTTGACTGCTGACATCACAGTGACGTCATGCTGACACAATAAGCATTTTTTGGAATTTTAAATAAATCAGAAATGATTTATTTAATTCAGAAAATATTCAAAACTTCTAAAAATCATATAAAATCAACCGTAGCTCACATGAAAATAATTTATATATGAAAAATGATCAGAAAAATCCAAGGAATCTGTTTACGACATTTTCATGCATGTTTGAACAAGTTAAACCTGCTGATCAGGTCAAATCAATTAAATGGCATTTAAATAATCACATATGGAGTTTGAATTTGAATCTTGGATTCAAACCAACTTCATTTAATTGTGTTGCTAGTTGCATTAGCTTAATCCACAGCATATTGCCATGTCATGATCATGCATCAGATTGTTGCATTGCATTGATTGTGTTTCTTTCTCTGTTGCCGGTGTTGTTCCCTTTCAGTAGACGTGTTCCGACGATGTGATCGATGACACCGATGAAGACTCAATGTTATCTTCAGAAGTGCCAGGCAAGCAAAACCCCATTGAGCATTCCGATACAATCCCACTCTCTCGCTCTTGCTCTCTTTTACTGCATTAGGACAACAACGCTTCAATTGTTACCTGCTGCGGTAGTTGAACCCCTTTCCACTTCATGACCCGTCATTGCCACAGTAAATAGTTGAAACCCACTAGTATGAGTAGGAGTTGTTTGAGCCATGTTGTGTGTCACACCCTGCATTTTGTAACATGATATTTGAAGCATGAAAATTTGGACCAGCAAAAACTTTTAGCATCATTTGGCTTTTATTTGGAATTGAGTTTTCTTCATTTGCTTTTTCATGTGCTCATTAAAGTCAACTATGATCTCTTGTAGATTTCATCTCCTTATCCAAAACTTCTGCCCAATGATCATGTCAAGTGTTATATAACAGTATAGTATTTTCTTACAAAAATAATTTGGCCAAAAAGTATTTTATAAATTTAGTGTTCCAAAAACCCCTGAATTGAGAATTGCATTGCAAGTACTTGATTTAGGGTGTGAAAATTATTTCAAAAGGTTTATTTGAGACCTAGTAGTCATAGGACTCCCAGAAACCACAAAGGTATAATTTTAAAAGTTATTTTCCTATTTTATTTAAAAGCTTTCTCTTAAGGCCAGAAATGGTCTTTAATAGGGGAAAATTATTTAACTGTTTCAAAAATATTTGCGAAAATTCAGAGAGACTCATAGGAGATATATTGTCCATATATAAGAGTTTCAACACTTGGTCATGTTCAAAATAATGGGCTAAACCCTCTAAAACCCTTCCTAGATATTTCAAGCTTTTGAAATATTTACAAAGGAAACTTTCTCCAAAAATTCCAGGGAAATTTTATCATGTCATATATGACATATTTGATGATCTTGCCAAGTCCCATGCCTTGGGAAGCAAGAAAACCTCCTCAAACCCCTTCATAACCATTCTGTCCATATTTGAAGTTTGAGCAACTTTACATTGCCAAACTTATCCAAATGCTCTCAAACTTGGTGCACATGCTAGAATGACCTAATAAGGCACCTAGACCAAATGGCACAAGTATTTGAATAGAGCAACTTGATCAGATCACATCAAAACCCTTTCTGTTCAAATGCAAATTTGAACAACTTTACATTACCAACTTTTTATCTGGAGCTTCAAACTTTGTGAGCATGATCAATACCCCAAATGATGATGCTACACCAAGTGGTGCATCAAGGGGAGATGATTAGCTTGACTCAATCAAGATGAAACTGTTTCTGTTGATTTCTAGGGTTCACCAAAGTTACATTGGCTAGTTTCTTCAAATGAGGCCAAATTTGGTGAAGCACCCTATTTTCTCATGTCTTTCAACCCTGTCAAGTGCTATGTCAAGTGGACTTCATTTACTTGGTCAAACACAGATCAAACACCTTCTGCAGAAATTCTAAAACCTCCAACTTGACCACTTTCACTTTTCTCCATAGCCTCAACTTCTTACCACAGGCTCATTGAGTTACCAGCTACCTCCAGTAACTCCCCCAGCACCTCAGCTCCATGATTGAGGGGTGAAACCTTTGGTTTACCTTGCTGTACAGCCAACTTTCACCATTTCACCAGCCCTCTTCCTCTCTCTTTGCATCCCCAGGGCATCCAAGGCCTCAGGGCATTTCTTTACTTGTCCTACAACGTGCTAGACACTGTTGGACACGTTGGAACGGACCAAGCCGGCGAGAGCACGCTGATGCCAGTCAAACGCATGCTCTGGAGCGCGTGAACAGTGCACCCCGCACGCTGGTTCTAGCCAATCGCCGATCCCCGACAGCCTCGGGCCTCCCCCTCGCGCCAGTCGAGGCCCCTCGACGTCCGCGACCTCCCCGGCGCTGTCCCCCCTCCTCCTGCGCCCTCCAGTAGCCGTCGTCGCATGCGCGCTGGCCGCCTGCGGCGGCCACTCCTCTGCCTCGCACGCGCGCACCCCTCTGACGCTCCCCCGCTCCTCCTCTCACCTCTACTGGACGTGGGGCTCGTCCAGGAACTCCACAGACCCATTCCCCTAGCCTCCCGTGCGCTGTAGCCTCGCCGGTGAGCTCGCCGGCACACTAGACCACGGGTCCTCGCCGAGGCCCTATAAATAGGACCCCCCGAGCCGTTCCAACAACACCAGCAGCACCTCCTCCTCCCCAGCATCACTCCTGCACCACCAGCTCGACCCCAGGAGGTCCCAGTGCTCGGGATCGATCGGAGCTCCGCCGCGTCGGGCCGCCGGCGATCTCGAGGTACAGGCCCCCCTGCCTCTCCTTCCACCTGTTTTGGAACCGCCGCACCTCACTGACTCTTTCCCCCTCATTTCCCCTCCGTTTGCAGTCGGAAACGGCCGCAGCAACTCCCCTCCGACGAGCCTCCTCCGTCGCACCTCGCCGCCGGCGAACCAGGCCTCCCCGCCGTACCGCGCTACCACCACTGCAACCGCGACACGACGCTGAGCTCAACCCTGCCCTCCGTTGCCGTCGTCGTGGCCGGAATCGTCGCCGGTGAGCTCGCCGCCGCCGTGACCGCGGGGTTAGAGATGACGGGCGGGCCCCGCCTGTCATCCCCCCACCTCTCTCCCCCTCCTCTGTGCCGCTGACCCATGGGCCCCGCCCGTCAGGTTTGAAAACCTGACGTGCGCGCGCGCTGGCTCCGTGCGGCTGGGCCAGCCCGTCTGGGCCGTGCACTGTGGCCTCTTCTGGCCCAGTGCACAGGACCCTTTTTCATTTTTCTTTTCTGTTAATGTTTTAAACATTTCTACAGAAAAGAATATTGATCCAAATTAAATATTTCCAACTCCTAAAATCTTGTAATATTCCAACCTATTTAATGGTACCACTTTCATTCAAACCCATGAAACTTTTCTGTACTGTTCAAATTTAAATTCAAATTTGGGCAGTATAACTCATGTTCAAAAATCAATATATCCTATTCTGTAACTCCAAAACTCCAACTAAGATTTTTCCCCATCTTAGAAATCCCTCTAGTATTTTACAAAAATGAGTTGACATTTTTCTGAGCACTTTGGTTTTTCTGTTTCATTTGTATTCTTATTTTCTCGTGGTTATTATGCGACGTATAGATCCCGTATTTGACGAAGTTGCTGTGGAAGAAGAAGGAGAAGGACTTGAAGACTTTGAAGACCAAGCCAATCCAGGCAAGCAGCCCTTTGACCATGATACACTTGTTCCTCGGAACCCGTTTGTTTCTGATGCATGATGATAGGGTTACGATGGTAACCTAGATGAACCACCACATGATGCATGCTTTATCGTTGATCTTGCTATATGCTAGATAACATGCAGTAGCTGGTCATGATGCTTATATGATGCATGACATGATCTTAATCTTGCTATGTGCTAGATGACTTGCATATGGTTAACAGCTATGATTAGTGATGCATGTGTGACATGAACCTTCATGGTTGAAGTCTTTACATAAAACCCCGTCGGGTGCCATTTATGCCCGAGGGAGATGATGATGATGAGTTGGGTGACCACTTGATGACGAAGTGGTGTGCCAAGGCAAGTGTGTGTGTTTTTCAAACGGATTGGTTGAAGTTGCGACCGTTATTCCAACCATACATGTGCAACCACACTACCCCTTATGGGACGGGGCTTTATTGATTACTTAGGTTGATACTAGCATGGTGCCCGCATTACTAGTGATGGGGAGACTTGAGGTCTTTCCCGGGACGGGGTCGTGCTTGGATAGACGACCATGACTGTTTTCACAGGGCACCGGACACACCGTTGGTCCCTTCGGGTACGCGTGAACATTGAAATTAGGGCAAGTCCCGTGATCTATTGTTTGTACCCGAGGGCCGTGTGCCAACGAGTGGACTCTATGTTAGTGTCGTCTAAGGAAAGGTAATGACCGGGTGCTTACCCCGGGTACTTGAGGTACCGCGGGTCGTGGATGACACGGAAGTTCCCCGGATCTTGTGGGTAAAGTGCGCAACCTCTGCAGAGTGTCAAACTATTCGAATAGCCGTGTCCACGGTCATGGACAGTTGGGTAACCGCTCTTGGGCTACTTCCAATGTTTGTGAAACCATGCGTGTGTATGTGAGTCAAGGTGGTGACTTGACTCGATGAGATGAATCATATTCATGTTGATGTCGGTAACCTGTCTTCAAGGTTACGCGAAGTTATTGTTGCATAAACTTGATGATAGCATATTGTTCTAGCCTTGCTAGATTGATCATTTTTATTCAATTGCATTGTGACCACATCATGGGTTGCTTGCGAGTACATTCAAAGTACTCATTGGCTTGCCACTGGTTATTTAATTGGCCAGGCATGGAAGAACAGGATTATGAGGAAGAGTTCTTTGGAGACGATCATGCGAACTAGGACGCTATCCCAGTCAGAATGCCTGTAGGGTTAAGGCAGATGGCATGGGTTCTACCCGTTTATCGAAGACTTCCGCTATTTGAGTTATTTCCTATTCAGCCCGTGAGGCTCTTTCTATGTAAGACTTGGCCATAATGGCCTTAATTCGTGTAAGACTATTTGTATGGATGTAAGACTCTTGTTATTCCAGCTTCTGTGTGTTCAGTGAGCATTGATCTCTGGGATCACTATACACGTGCATTCGGTGATCTCGACTTCTAAGTCGGGGTCCCCACAGAGCTGGTATCAGAGCCATCCTGACTGTAGGAAGCCTTAGTTAGCATGGGCGTTAGTTAGTTGAGACCCCTTTTCAAAACCTTCTGAACCTCTCTTCTTTTCTAAACCTGAGATTTCATCAGTTATTTAACCCCTCCTATTCCACCTTTGTAGATGGCCGCTGTACCCTAAGAACACCTGACCACTGGGTTCCCCCTACTTCTCGAGGATAGCCTCCAGGAGTGTCAGTTCCACCGAGCACCCATCCTCACCTACCTTGAGCATTGGGTGAGCGATACTGAGGTGGAGTACCATGTGGAAGTGATCGTGAAGGCAAATGATCCTCCCACAAGTTGGTTCTTCGAGGGACCCCAGATGGCGACACTACCACTCGCTGTCGAGGCTGCTGCACTCAAGGCATTAACCCGTCTCCGCGAACTTCTTCCGGAGATGGCAGCCAAGATGGCAACTCGCTTCTTACCTTACCGGAAGGAAGGTGACGAAGAAAGCAGCGCACTAGCCCCTCCACTGAAGGATGGACTCTCGCTTCGATTCCAGACCTACTTCAGTCTATGTGCCGACAGCTTGGCACAAGACTTGGCCTCGGAATCAATGAAGCTTCGAGAAGAACTTTACAAGACCAAGGCACTTCTTCGTCGAGCTCAAGAGAAGGCAAACAGGATCAAGAAGGAAGGAGCACCTTCTGGACAATCCGCTATCGCATATCGAGGCGGAAGGCCCTCCGAGGATGTATCTTCCAAGGGTGAAGAACCACCTTGGCGACGCCGGATGACGGCAAGGGAATATCGCAAGCTTTTCCCTGCACCACCGTCGAAGCACCGTCGTATCCAACTCCTCCACTCCCCCACTCCCTCAAGCAACAAGGGTGCCCAGATAGATGAAGACAAGGAGGAAGACCCAGAAGAGCCGGAATACGCGACCGAGCATTCCGCCGCTTAGGCATTATTCGTTACTCGGATATGCCAGTTGTAACCCCTACGGTAGGATAGGTCGTGTAACCCCTATGCGCAGTCGAGTCCTTGTATGGTTCATATGTAACCATCTAGCGTTTGCTTTTGTTGTGTCTGGATGTATGTCGTATTCTTCCTTCGGGAAGGTGTAAACGACTACATCACCCATTTGGATTTTAATGGATGTGTTTTGGCCTCTCGGCCCTTGCATGATTGATTTAGTGTCACACCCACCCCCTTACTAGGCACCCATCTATCTTTCTTTTCCTCTTCCGAGTCATGAGACCTTTTACCGCTCCAACAGGATGCCTGTTGTAACTCGTACTGGTACCTCTACCCAGCAGCCCGAAGCCGGAGCATCCTCTCAGCCAGAGGCGGGCTACGACCAAACCAACGACCAAGCTCCACCACCACCTCCTCCAAGCATGGACATGGCTCAGCTTCTCCAAGCTTTCCGAGAGGAACGCCAAGCCAACACTGCAGCTCTCCAGCTGATTGCTCAAGCTGTCACCAATAACCGCCAGTCGGCGGAGAATGGCAATGGACGTTCCACGTTGGCAGAGTTCAAGAAGCATGCACCGCCAACCTTCATCGAGACTGCAGAACCCCTGGATGCAGATGACTGGGTCCATTCCATTGAGGATATCCTGGAACTAGTCGGATGCACCGAAGATCGCGAGAAGGTGGCTTATGCAGCCCACTGCCTCGGGGGAACCGCAAGAGCTTGGTGGGATGGATTCAAGGTCATGCATGTTGAACAAGACATCACTTGGGCGAACTTCAAGGCATAATTCCGCAAGGCCCACATTCCTTCCGGAATCATGGCTATCAAAAAGCGCGAGTTCCGAGCCCTGAAGCAAGGAAGTGGCACTGTCAAGGAGTACATGCAGAAGTTCAGCATTCTGTCAAGGTACGCCCCTGAGGATGTCAGCACTGATGCTGCCAAGAGGGAGCGCTTCATGGAAGGCCTTAATCAGACTCTGCAATACTCGCTTGTCGTGTGCGACTGCCCGTCTTTCCCTGACCTGGTGAACAAGGCACTTATGCTTGAAGACAAGCGGCGTGCTTTGGAAGACACTCGCAAGTGCAAGTTGGTCAGTAAGGGAAGTTCCAGCAACCAGAAGCCTCGTCCGTGGCAGTCAGCCCCGGCCAAGCCAACCTATCAGCAGCCAAGAGCTCCTGCACCTCGTGCCAATCCTCAGCCTCAGCAGTATGCCAACCCCAGGCCAGCTTTCAACCCCAATACCAGTGGTGGCAACAAGATCAACACTCCAAATCAAGTCACTTGCTTTGGGTGTGGTCAGCCCGGACACATCTCCAGGGTGTGCCCCAACAAGAAGCCTGATGCCCCGCGCCCCAATGCGCAGAACCAGGGACAAGGCCGTGGAATGCCACCAAGGAACCCAGCTCCTCGCAATCCACCGAACTATGGGAAGGGGCGTGTGAATCACGTCACTGCTGAAGAAACCCAGGAAGACCCGGACGTCGTGCTGGGTACGTTCCTTGTCAACTCAGCACCTGCAACTGTCTTGTTTGATTCTGGAGCAACGCATTCATTTGTCACTCAAAGATTTGCATTAAAAAGTGGCATGACCCCTACACCCCTGAATAACCCTATGGTGGTACAAACCCCCGGAGCCGAGATGAGAGCCAAGATAGGCTGTAAAGGAGTCAGTATTACCATTAATGGTGTAGAATTCCTAGCAGACCTTATCATCCTGAGATCGCAAGGCTTGGATGTGATCTTAGGGATGGATTGGCTCAGTAAGCACCAAGGCTTGTTAGACTGTGCTAATCGGACAGTCACTGTGACCAATGACCAAGGGGTCGAAGTCAAGTTTGCCCCCAACTCCTCTTCCGCTCAAGCCGCTAAAGTCAACTGTCTGTCTGAAGTTGGGCTAGATCAAGTACCGGTGGTATGTGAGTATCCTGATGTCTTTCCGGATGAACTACCGGGAATGCCCCCTGACCGTGTGTCGGGGGAAACTGTCCGCCACGAACACCTATGGGACCGGAGCCCCTTGTCTGTGCGGTACGAGGGCGGAGGGAGCACGAAGAGCAGATCGTAGCGAGCACGCGGGCAGTTTTACCCAGGTTCGGGCCGCGGTAGACGCGTAAAACCCTACTCCTGCTTAGTTGTGTATTGAGATTAAGTGCTCGGGAGCTTGAAGAAGCAGCTACACCGAGCGTGAGAGTGATCTAGGTTCCGAACCCCCTCCACGTTGTGCATGGGCCTCCTTTTATAGTGCAAGGGGTCACCGACAGGTGTCAACGTAGGAGAAAGGGGTAAAAACGTAAAAGAGGTGGTAGTTGTAACAGTGCGGGAACAGTGGAGCTACAGTGCAGAATAGTGGTCTATACCTACTTAGACAGTGGGGGACAAGGGCATTTAATGCCCGTCGCCGTCGACCCCAAAAGTTCCCGCCTTAGCGTCTCCGTCTGCCACGGCGATGGATCCACCACCGTGGAGTGCCACCGTGTCCCCCAGGCTGCACAGCCGTCCGCCACGCGTCCCTGGATAGGCCCCAGGGCGACGCGTGGGTCGGCGAGCTGGAGCGCGGGCACACAGCGCAGCCTTCCCGGCAAGCACCTTGCCGGGGCCTTGATCTTGCCGGGCCCGGGAGCTTGCCGGGCTCTAAAGCTCGTCGCTCCCCGGGCCCTCGCCGGGTCTTCTAGCCTTCCTGGCAAGCTCCTCTTGCCAGGGCCTTGTGCTAGTGAGGTAGTCTTGAGCCTGGTACGGCCTTCCCGGCAAGCTCCTCTTGCCGGGGTCTCGATCTTCTTTCTTGTATACTTTGTTTTTGAATGGTTTGATAGGGAGCAGGAAGGTCTCCGGCGAGCACGCGGTAAACCCTGCCGCGGGAAGCTGCAACTGCCCGTGCACAAATTGGGGTACTGAGGTACCCCTACCTTAGTACACCGACAGGAGCCCCCGGGCCTGGGCCACACACGGTGCCGAGCGCTGTTGGGCCAGGCCCAAAACAGTGCACGGGCACCCGCGGCCCGCGGCGCGCCGAATCCACTTCCGTATCCGCCGCACCCCACCGTAACGGCACGCGTCGATCGCGGCGTCGTGGGATGGGACGTGCCCACGATATCTTAATGGAAAGGGAGAAACGCCCCCCACTCCCCCATAAAAGCAGAGGAAGCGGGCGCGGTTCCCCTCCTTGCGCTTTCATTGCATCGTCTCCTTCCTCCAGAGATCTCTCTTGCGCTCTGCCTCCACACCTCCGCCGCCGCCGAGCTCTTCGTCCCCCTCCTTCCGCCGCGTCCGCCATGGCCCCAAAGACCGACAAGGCGAAGGCGGAGAAGTCCAAGAGGGAGAAGTCGGAGCAAGCGGCGAAGCTCGCCGCGTATCGGAAGCAGCATCTCGTCTTCCCGCCGAGGCTCGGTGCGCGGGAGCTCTGGAACAAGTACTACTTGTTCTGGGCCAAGGAAACCAAGGCGCACCGCCGCACGCGAGCATATCCGGCCGCCGCCAAGGACAACTACCCCGGCGGGTACTATTTCTTCGCAGCTTTCTTTCACTGCGGTCTGTGTCCTCCTTTCTCGAATTTCTTCTGCGACGTCATGCATACCTACGGCCTCCACCTCCTTGACTTCACCCCCAACGCCATTCTCACCATGGCGGTTTTCGCACACATGTGCGAAAACTTCATAGGGGTACAGCCCAATGTAGCGCTTTTTAGGCACTTTTTCACTCCTAGAGCAGAGGCCGACGCCCCCCTCTCCGGAGGAATTTCCTGGGTCTTCCGTCTGAACAAGAAGGGGTCCTACTTGCCGGGAGAGCTCCGCGGCAAGTGGGAGGAGTGGCGCGCGGAGTGGTGCTGGGTCGTCGAAGACCAGCCGCAAGCTTTCACCGCGCCGCGCACAACGCCCATCGTGCGCGGCAGGGACTGGAGTGAGCTAGATTCGGACGACATCAAGCTCGACATCGCCCTCGTCCGGATTCTTCGCCTTCGGGTGGCACAGCTGTCCGTTGCTGAGGTGGGCGCAGACTTCCTTCGCCGCCGCATCGCCCCTCTCCAAGACAGGAAGAGGCCGGCCTGGGAGTACGGCGGCCCGGCGGACATAATGAGGCTGCGCCCCGGGCTCAACTTCAACTTCACGACGCTCGAGCTGAGGGGGATGGTCCGGGAACTCTTCAAGTACGACCCGGCACACCCTGAGTGGTTCCGAGCTCCCCGGGGAGTGGTGCCGCTCTGCAACAACATCGTCCGGGACCGTATCCTCGCCATGATGCCCGCATGCGATTCGCACGGCGTGGACCGCACGTGGATCGCGCCCAAGCCCATTGACGTCCTCAACTTCTACGACAACCTCGTGGAGGTGGCGAAGAACAAGAATGACATCAAGGAGCACACACGGGACACCACCGACCAGGAGATCGCCTATCTGGCTTCTCGGGCTGAAGAGGCCGCTGCAGCCGCAGCGGCAGGAGATTTCGGGTACACGCCTGCTGAGGCGGAGGCTGCGGATGCGTCCAGCCAGGCGGAGGAGGCGGAGATCCGCAGACTGCTGCAGCTCCCTCCCGACGCGCTCGCCGGGGTCCCCTCGCTGAGGCACTCCGGGATCCACGGAATCGTGGCCGAAGCCGCGGCAATGGAGGGTGCCGCCGGAGGGAACAGAGGCGCCGCGAGGAGCGGAGGCGCCGGAGGGAGCGGAGGCGGCAAGGGAAAAGAGGCCGCAGCGCAGGGCGCTGGGCCCAGCGAGCCGGCCGGGGAAGAGGAGGAGGAGGAGGCCGAGGACTCCGGCGGATCTACGGAGCTCTACGCCGACGACCTCTCCTCGTCGGAGAGCTCCCCGCCCCCGGCAAGCCCAAGGCAGTCTCCACCGAAGCGTCTCCGCAAGACGGCGACGGGAGAGAGGGCGCAAGCGCCCCGGCAACAACCAGCTCGCCGGGCAGCTCCCCGGGGGAGCCAAGCCGCGCCAAGGGCGACCGGCGTACCAGCCACAGCAGAGGCGGCCCGCGCGCGGGCCACGACGGAGGCGCCTCGCAGGCCGGCGCCGAGCCGACAGGGGTCTTCTCGGAGCGGAGCAACGGCTCCGTCCGCTCCTCGGGCGCCGGCTACCACAGGGGCTGGGTCTTCGCAGCCCCCAGCCCCGGGGAACACCAAGCGCGCGAGGGAATCTTCATCTTCCGCTCCTCGCGCCGACGCGCCCACGGTGGAGTACGACTTCTCCGCCCTGAGCGAGGACGACGAGGAGGACCAGGAGTAAGGATCCAGGATCTTACACCTTCTCGAGTTTTGTCTTGGTTTTCGTTGATGCTGACTTTGTTTATTGCTTTGACTTCAGGACCTTGGTTCAGCGTGCGGCGAAGAAGGCCAAGGCGCCTGTGGTTGAGGCTACGGAAGACCCAGCCGCCGCGGCAACAGGAGGTGTGCCGGAGCCGAGCCTGCCGGACCCGAGCGCTGCTCCGAGGAGCAGCCCCCAGCGCAGCCCCCAGCGCAGCCCCCAGCGTAAGTCTGGGGTTTACTCTTTCGCTTGTCGGGGTACGCCTGAGGATTTCGTCTTCTTTCATCATCTTGACGTTTCTTATCTCGATTTGTGCAGAGGTGGAGCCACAGCGGGAAGAGCGCCCGGAGACCGTCGTCGAGGAGCCGCAGGCCCCGCCGTCCCCGCCAAGGCAGAACTCTCCGGCAAGGGAGAGTGCTCCGCCAAGGGCGGGTACTCCGCCAAGGCAGAGTACCCCGCCAAGGGCGAGCAGCCCGGCGAGGGCGGCCACTCCGCCAAGGCAGAGCTCCCTGGCAAGGGAGCCCGCCGCTGAGGACGTCCGCCAAGGTATGTTCTGTAGCTTGTCTTCTTGGCTTCGTCTCTTTTTGGATCTTCGCTTGAACTTGAACTTCTTTCTCTTCTTTTTCTTTTTAGATCCTCCTCCTCCTGAACCGATGGAGACGGAGGTCATCAACATCGAGGACGAGGAAGGCACGCAGGGCGGCGGCGGCGACGTCCCTGTCGTTGAGGACGCGGCGAGAGCCGCCGAGCCGGCCGCGCAGGAGACCGCTCCGGCTGCGGACGCAGCGGCCGGGGAGGGGGACGGCGACCGCACCGCCGACCCGGAGGCGGCGGGAGCATCGGATGCTGCACCGGCCGCCGACCCCTCCGCCAGCAAGGAGCAGGGGTACTACCTTGAGGCCCCCAACGGCGTCTTCATCCAGATGCCTTGCGGGTCTTCATCGCGAGCTCCCGCGGAGGGCGAGGCATTTGACGGAGAAGTCCTCGCCTCCGCGGGCCTGAAAATCGTCGAGGCGCCCGGCGGGAGCGAAGGGCCCGAGGAGGAGAAGCTGCTCCACCAACTCCTGGCCCTTTACCGGGCCAGGCAGGCGAAGCTCGCCTCCCGGGAAGCCCTTGCCGCCAAGGCCGCCGCGGAGATGGAGAAGCGCGCGGCAAAGCTCAGCGCCGCCAACCAGGCGGCCCTCCGCGAGGTGGTGGAGGAGCGCGAGCGTCTCGCCGGCGAGTACCAAGAATGGGTGCTGGAGAAGGCCGAAGCTGAGGAACAGCAGCGGCTCGCCGGGGTGGAGCTGTCCCGGCGAGAAGGAGAGCTCGCGCAGCGGAAGGTCGAGCTCGACTCCCATGAGGAGGACCTTGCCGCTCGCGAGACGGCCCTTGGCGGAGAATTGAAGGAGGCGAAAGCCGCCGCGGTTGCCACGGAAAACGCCAAGAAGGAGCTCTCCGCCAAGGTTGTGCAGCTGGAGAAGGCGCTGAAGGTGAGCGCGGAGAAGGTTGCTGCGCTTATCACGGAGCGCGAGAAGGACGTCCACACAAATTCAGAGCTCCAGGTGAGCCTTTCTAAGAGGGGCGACGAGTTGAAGGCCGCCAAGGACTCCATCGAGGACTTGGAGTTGAAGGTCACTACACTGAAGGATTCGTTCGACGCTGCCCGGGCTCAGGAGACCAAGCTGAAGGAGGAGCTCCGCAAGGAGCGGACCTTGGTGGACAGCGTCAATAAAGCATCCGAGCTCTTCCGCCAGACCATTGAGGTATGGACCGAAGACTTGGTATCCTCTGCGTCCAACATTGACCAGGAGCTGCTGGCGCTGAAGGTTGAACATCTCATCTACTCGCCGGATCCGGATCTCCCGCACAGCGCCAAGCTCAGCCTCTTCTTCAGAGGGATCGCGCCGGCCCTTGCAGGTCTCCGGAACCAAATCCCCGCGCAGCTGGCCGAGGAGTCGCGCCTGCTCTGCGCGGGAACTTTGGAGCGGGTGCTGACGAAGATCGTGTACCGTAACCCGGGGATCAATCTCACCAACGTTCTTCGCAGCTTGCCGGCTGCTGCAAACACGGAGGCCCTGAAGGAGCAGGTCGCCCATATCATCGCCAAGGTGGCTAAGATTTCCAGGAAGGAGGGCGACCGCGTAGATTAGGCCTCCATTATCTTTATCTTTTTTTTGTTGCTGCACATGATGCCATGAACTCATTAGTCCATTGTGACAAGTTACCCTTTGTAAGATATTTATCTCATTTTGATCAATCAGTGCAATGTTATCTTCCTTGTTCCAACCCTTGACTTTGTATGTTTTTCACCCTACGCTCCCGGGGAGCTTGCCGGCAAGGGGCCCTTGCCGCGAGCGCTGAGTGCTGGACTCTGAGCAGCCTGCTGGCCAAGGTCTTACCGGCAAGCAACCTCGCCGCGGCTAGTCGCAGCGCACTTAGCTTGCTGAGCGTACTCGGAAACGAAGCAAGGGCGCGACACTTGTCGCAGCTCACTTAGATCGTTGAGCGAACTCGGAAGCAAGATAAGGGTGCGGCAAGCTACGGGTAGGTTCCTCCGCGCACAGGTTTTCCATACAAAGTGTGATTGTTCAAGGAAGACAACTAAAATTTAAAATTTGAACTGGTCAAATTCTAACAACTTATCTTTCATGTTTTGCTTGTTTTCCGGTAAGGCTTCTCTTTCTTGAACAGCACTTGGTTCCTCCTCCACCTCCTTCCCCCCCGGCAAACTTGTGCGCGAGGAACGTTCCTTCTGCTTAAGAGGAAAGAAAAGGGAGAGGGAAACAAGTATATGGCCTTTCGGTGTGCTAATGCTTACCGTATACTTGAGTGTTGCACGAGATGCCAAACAAAACATGCAAATAGCAAAGAAAAGCATGCAAAAGGCGATCGGTGCGAAAAACACAAAAACTTTACTGATGCACGGGGTCTGCGCCCGGCTTTGTACAAAGGGTTACATGCAACAGCGGCAAAGCTTGTACAAAAGGTGGTTGCCGGAGCGGATCACGGCAACCGCGCCTTATGGGTGAAACTTGCGAAGATGCTCTATGTTCCAGGAGTTGCTCACCGGTAAGCCTTCTTCGGTCTCGAGGCGGACAGCGCCGGGCCTCGTGACTTGTCTCACCCGATAAGGGCCTTCCCACTTCGGCGTCAACTTGTTGGAATTCTTGGCGGACTGAACACGCCGAAGAACAAGGTCGCCTTCCTCGAGACTCCTGGCCTTGACCTTGCGGCTATGGTAGCGACGCAAGGCTTGCTGGTATCGAGCAGCTCGTACAGCAGCCTGGAGACGTCCCTCCTCGAGGAGCAACGCGTCATCTTGCCGCAGTTGCTCTTGCTCGAGCTCATCATAAGCGAGCACTCGAGGAGATCCGTATACGAGTTCCGTGGGGAGAACTGCCTCTGCCCCATAGACTAGGGCAAAGGGTGTCTGTCCGGTGGCTCGACTTGGTGTCGTTCTGATTGACCAAAGAGCCGCCGGTAGCTCCTCTATCCAATTTCTTCCGCACTTGCGCAGCCTGTCAAAGGTTCTTGTCTTGAGTCCGCGCAGCACTTCAGCATTGGCCCTCTCCGCTTGACCGTTGCTCCTCGGGTGAGCAACAGAAGCGAAACAGACCTTGGCGCCAAGGTCTTGGACGTACTGCATGAAGGTGCGACTAGTGAATTGCGTACCATTGTCGGTGATGATCCTGTTAGGGATCCCGAAACGGCAAACAATCGACCTGAAGAACCTGACTGGTGACTGTGCTGTCACCTTTCTCACTGGCTCCACTTCTGGCCACTTTGTGAACTTGTCGATTGCAACGTACAAGTACTCAAAGCCCCCGACGGCTCGGGGGAAGGGGCCGAGGATATCAAGCCCCCAGACCGAGAAGGGCCAGGACAAAGGGATTGTTTGGAGAGCTTGAGCTGGCTGATGAATCTGCTTTGCATGGAACTGGCACGCTTCACACTTGGTTACTAGTGCAGTTGCATCTTGGAGGGCTTCTTGCCAAAAGAACCCTTGCCGGAAAGCTTTCCCGGCAAGCGCCCTTGCGCCAATGTGGTGGCCGCATATGCCTCCGTGTATTTCTGCCAACAGCTTCTGTCCATCTTCCCTGGAGATGCACGTCAGTCTGACACCATTGAGCCTTCTTCTGTACAGCTCGTTATCCACGAACTGGTACATACTTGACTGCCTGGTTATCTTCTCTATCTCTTCTGGGTCGTCGGGAAGTTCTCCAGTTTGAAGGAAACGGACGATCTGTTGTGCCCATGCCGGAGCCTGAGGCTCGACGGCAAGGACTAAAGGCTCGAGGGCCGCTGCGGGAACCTCAGCTTCTACGGCGAGGACCTCTGGTTCTGCCGGAGCTGAAGGCCCCCCGACAAGCTCGCCGGGGCGAGGCTTGTCGGGAACACTTGCTTCAACTGTACAGACCCGAGGATCTGCAGGAGCAAACTGTTCCTCAGCGTTGTGGTTGTTGATCTTGGGGACCTTGGCGGCGGTTTCAGGAAGATCCGCCGGCAAGTAGTCGCCGGAGACCAACTTTCTCTTCTTGGACTGTCCAATTGACGGTGTAACGGATGGTTGAGTCAGCTTGAGCAAGAAGGTCCCTGGTTCCACAGGTAACTTCATCGAAGCACACTTTGAAAGGCCATCTGCAATTTCATTTTGAGCTCTTGGGACGTGCTCCATCTGCAGACCTTCAAAGTGCTCCTCAAGCTTCCTCACTTCATCGACATAAGCTTCCATCAAAGGGCTCTGATAGCTCTTGTTGACTTGCCGGACCACCAACTGAGAATCTCCCCGCACAATCAGCATCCTGATCCCAAGTTCGGCCGCAATCCTGAGGCCGGCAAGCAAGCCTTCATATTCAGCAGTGTTGTTTGTCGCTTGCTCCCTGGGAAAGTGCATCTGGATAACGTATTTGAGGTGCTCTCCGGTGGGCGCGATGAGTACCACGCCAGCACCGGCGCCTTGCAGCGAGAAGGCACCGTCAAAATACATTACCCATTCACTTGTCGCTTCTTGTACGGGTGTGCTTGTTTCTTGAACTTCTTCATCTGGCGTTGGGGTCCACTCAGCTATGAATTCTGCCAAAGCTCGGCTCTGTATAGTTGAAGTACTTTCAAACTTGAGTCCAAAGCTCGACAGCTCCAGTGCCCACTCAACGATCCTGCCTGTTGCTTCTGGGTTGTGCAATATCCTCTTCAGCGGAAAGCGAGTGACCACTGTTATCTCATGGGCTTGGAAGTAATGGCGCAGCTTTCTCGAGGCCATGAGGAGGCCGAAAAGCAATTTTTGCACACCAGAGTATCTTGATCTAGCCCCCTGGAGAAGGGAACTTACAAAATACACTGGGCGCTGCATCATCTTCTTCCGCACCCCATCCTGTTCCTGCGCAGAGTCATCCTTGTCGGGGCCAGAGCTTGCCGGAGCAGCCCCCTGCTTGTCGCTGGATTCGCTTGCCGGTGGTGCTGACTCCTCGTCGGACTCCCTCTCCGCTACTAACGCAGCACTAACCACCTGGTTGGTTGCCGCTAGGTATAGCAACAACTTTTCCTGTGGTCTAGGTGCGACAAGTATAGGATTGGAGGACAGGTACCGTTTCAAATCCTGCAGCGCCGCCTCCGCTTCCGGAGTCCACTCCATGGGACCTGCCTTCTTCAAGATTTTGAAGAAAGGTAGGGCGCGTTCTGCAGACTTTGAAATGAACCTACTGAGGGCAGCCACACAACCTACAAGCCTTCTGACATCCTTGACGCGCTTTGGGGCCTCTATCTGCTCAATGGCTTTAATCTTGTCGGGATTGGCTTCAATCCCCCTCTGTGACACAAAGAACCCGAGAAGCTTGCCGGAGGGGACTCCAAAGACACACTTCTCGGGGTTCAATTTGAGCTGTATCCTGCGCAGGTTCTGAAACGTCTCCTCCAAATCTTGGATCAGGGTTTCCTTGCTCTTGCTCTTCACCACGATGTCATCCATGTAAGCCTCTACATTTCTGTGGATTTGTGGCTCAAAAGCGGTGTATACTACCCTTGCAAAGGTTGAGCCTGCATTCTTCAACCCAAATGGCATGCGTATGAAACAATAAGTGCCACATGGGGTGATAAATGCAGTCTTCTCTTCATCCTCCTTGGCCATGAAAATCTGATGATAGCCTGAGTATGCATCAAGAAAACAGAGTAGCTCACATCCGGCAGTGGAGTCAACGATCTGGTCAATGCGCGGCAAAGGGAATGGATCCTTGGGACATGCTTTATTCACATCGGTGAAGTCTATACACAGCCTCCATTTCCCATTGGCCTTGCGCACGACGACTGGATTCGCTAACCACGTCGGATGGATCACACCTCTAACTAGGCCTGCTGCTTCTAGCTTCTTGATTTCCTCGTTAATGAACTCTTGGCGCTCCACGGCTTGCTTCCTCACTTTCTGCTTGATGGGCCGCGCATGAGGACAGACAGCAAGCTTGTGCTCAATCACCTTCCTGGGAACACCGGGGATGTCAGATGGTTGCCAGGCAAACACATCGACATTCGCCCGCAGGAAGGCAACGAGCGCGCTTTCCTATTTGCTGTCGAGAGTGGCACTGATGGTGAAGGTACCACCAGTGCCGTCCTCCTTGGCGGACACCTTTTTGGTTGCCGGAGGAGCAGCCATTCCTTTCTTACTCTTGCCGGTGGAGCTCGATGGAACGTCCTCGACGGCAGCGCAGCACTCCGAAGAGGTGCGGTTGCCGGAGTGGGTCCCAGAGCACTTGCCGGACTTGGTCTTCGTCTTCTTCCCCCCGGGAGCTTCAGCGGCAAGAGTATCCTTCTCGGCCGCAGCTGCCGCATCCCGGTAGATCTTGTCGGCGCAGACAAGCGCATCCTTCTTGTCGCCGTGGACAGTGACGACGCTTATCGGCCCCGGCATTTTGAGTACGTTGTAGGCATAATGGGAAGCTGCCATGAACTTGGCGAGGGCAGGACGGCCGAGTATTCCATTGTAAGGCAACGGAATATCGGCGACGTCGAAAGTGATGCGCTCAGTTCTGAAGTTGAGTTCCCCGCCAAAGGTCACCGGCAGAGTGATCTTTCCCTTGGGCTTGCTCCTTCCCGGGTTGATTCCTTGGAATGAACCGGTCTCTTCGAGCTCGCCATCTGGAATCTGGAGTTTCTTGATCACAGCAGAGGAGATCAAGTTCAGCCCGGCCCCGCCGTCAACCAACATTTTGGTGACCTTGAGGTTGCGGATGGTGGGAGAAACCAGCATCGGCAAGCACCCGACCGCAGTGGTGCGGTCAGGGTGATCCTCAAGATCAAAAACGATGGGCGTGCTGGACCATTTGAGGAGTCTGCGCGACTCCACGGGCGGCTCCGCTGCATTCACCTCACGCACCCACTGCTTCAGTTGGCGGTGGGAGGTGTGCAGAGAGGCGCCACCGTCGACGCACAGGACCTCCGTGGCCTTCTGGAACTCCTGCTCGCTGTTATCCTCGTCCTCCATGTCTTCATCGTCGTCTTCTTCGTCCTTGTCGCGGCCCCGGGGAGGTCGATCTCCTTGCCGATGCTTGGCCTTGCCGCGGCGCCCTCCCCGGCCGTTGAACGGCCGCTTCTTGCTTGTCTCCTCCCCGCCACCTTGGGCCTTCTCCTTGTCGCGCCTCTCGTACTCAGCTTTCTGCTGCTCGACGAGATATTCGACGCGCTTGCAGTTGGAGAGATCGTGACCCTTGGTGCGGTGGATCTTACAGTATTGCTTGTCGGAGCTGCCCGGCTTGTCGGCCGCCGCTGCAGGGGTAGGCTCCTTGCCGGAGCCGCCAGCCTGCGCTTGCTTGGCGGGGGCCTCCTTGCCGGACTTCTCGATGGCAAGCACCTCTTTCTTGCCCTTCCTTCTGTTACTCCGCCGCCGGCTCATCTTTGCCGGGGCGGCGTCGTCGCTGTCGCTTCCTCCTGCGCCAGCATCCTCCCCGGGGAGTCTCCTCCCCTCTTCTGCGCGTGCGCACTTGTCAGCCAGAGCATAGAGCTCGCTGACATCCCGAATCTTCGTCATCGCCATCTCTTCACGCATGCGGCGGTTACGCACGTTCTGATGGAACGCGCTGATAACCGCGGCAGGGTGGACATCAGGGATGTTGTGCTGCACACGGCTGAAGCGTTGGATGTACTTGCGCAGGGTCTCGCCTTCCTTCTGGGCCAGAATATGGAGATCGCTCTCCTGGCTGTGGGGTTTGTGGCCGTCGGTGAAGGCGCCAACAAACTGGTGGCAAAGGTCGGCCCAAGAAGAGATAGAACCTTCCGGCAAGTGCATAAGCCACGAACGGACGTTCGGCTTTAGCACGAGCGGGAAGTAGTTCGCCAAGATCTTCTCGTCGCGCCCCCCGGCAGCTTGCACTGCGATGGTATAGACGCTGAGGAATTCCGAGGGGTGCGTCTTGCCGTCGTACTTCTCAGGTACGTCGGGCTTAAAATTCTTCATGCTGGGCCACTGGACGCGCCGCAGCTCGCGGGTGAACGCAGGGCAGCCTGCCGCGTACGGCAAGTCGCCTGGCTCACCGGGCGCGTGCGCGTCGACAGTGTTCCCAGCTCTCTTGTCTGATTGTCGCCGAGCTTCTCGGCGGCGCTCGATTGTGGTCCGAGCGTCTTCTTCTCGCCGGTCGTCGAGGACCTGGCGCTGGTCCCGACGAGCCCGCGGGTCCGACGAGGCCGTGGAGCCGTCGTCGGCATTGCTCCGGCGGGGCGGCGTCTTCTGCTTCTGCGGCGGGGAGTGCACACTTGTCGCACCCCCGGCAGTCTTGTCGCCGTCAGCCTTCGTCTTCTCAGCTTGCCGCGGCCGTGAGGTCGATGGCTGCTGTGGAGAATCGTTGTTGGCGAAGTCTATCAGGCTCCGGATGGTGGCCCTCCATTCTTCGGCCTTGTCGGCCGCTGGAGGGAAGTCGAGGAGCAGTTGCGCCTTTGCGAGCGCTTCTGCCGGAGTGGAGGGGAACGCGGGCGAGCGGTGCGAGGAGCGGGATACGCTCGGACTTCTAACAACGTTAGAAGGAGCGGGGTCCCGCGCCGGCGCCTTTGCTTTGCTTGTGCTCGGACGGGGGTCCGGGGCGTCCCGCGAGCCTCCGGTTTGGCCTTGTCCCAGCAAGCGGATGCCACCTCCCGTGACATGGCGCTGCTGGGTCGTTGTGTGCTGAGAGGGACGCGGCGCGTCCACGGAGACCGAGGTTCGGTCGTCCGTCCTGTTCTTGGATCTGGTGGCGCCGTGAGTGTCCTCGCCGGCGACCACCCTTCCGACGGCGTCTCCCCCGCCCACCGTTGGCTCTGGTGGCGGCGGGTGAGACGCAGACGGGCCTCCGACCTCTGAAGCCTTCTTCTTCGGGGCCATGGAGCTGTTGCTGGTGAAGTTGGCGAATTCGGAGAGGTTGATGAAGAATGCGCCCGCGCGAACGCCGGATCAGGTTCGCACAACCTCGACGCCCCCTACCTGGCGCGCCAAAGATGTCGGGGGAAACTGTCCGCCACGAACACCTATGGGACCGGAGCCCCTTGTCTGTGCGGTACGAGGGCGGAGGGAGCACGAAGAGCAGATCATAGCGAGCACGCGGGCAGTTTTACCCAGGTTCGGGCCGCGGTAGACGCGTAAAACCCTACTCCTGCTTAGTTGTGTATTGAGTTTGAGTGCTCGGGAGCTTGAAGAAGCAGCTACACCGAGCGTGAGAGTGATCTAGGTTCCGAACCCCCTCCACGTTGTGCATGGGCCTCCTTTTATAGTGCAAGGGGTCACCGACAGGTGTCAACGTAGGAGAAAGGGGTAAAAACGTAAAAGAGGTGGTAGTTGTAACAGTGCGGGAACAGTGGAGCTACAGTGCAGAACAGTGGTCTATACCTACTTAGACAGTGGGGGACAAGGGCATTTAATGCCCGTCGCCGTCGACCCCAAAAGTTCCTGCCTTAGCGTCTCCGTCTGCCACGGCGATGGATCCACCACCGTGGAGTGCCACCGTGTCCCCCAGGCTGCACAGCCGTCCGCCACGCGTCCCTGGATAGGCCCCAGGGCGACGCGTGGGTCGGCGAGCTGGAGCGCGGGCACACAGCGCAGCCTTCCCGGCAAGCACCTTGCTGGGGCCTTGATCTTGCCGGGCCCGGGAGCTTGCCGGGCTCTGAAGCTCGTCGCTCCCCGGGCCCTCGCCGGGTCTTCTAGCCTTCCTGGCAAGCTCCTCTTGCCAGGGCCTTGTGCTAGTGAGGTAGTCTTGAGCCTGGTACGGCCTTCCCGGCAAGCTCCTCTTGCCGGGGTCTCGATCTTCTTTCTTGTATACTTTGTTTTTGAATGGTTTGATAGGGAGCAGGAAGGTCTCCGGCGAGCACGCGGTAAACCCTGCCGCGGGAAGCTGCAACTGCCCGTGCACAAGTTGGGGTACTGAGGTACCCCTACCTTAGTACACCGACACCGTGACATTGAGTTCATCATCGAGCTCGTGCCCGGAGCAGGACCCATCTATAAGAAGCCTTATAGAATGGGGACGGGAGAATTAGCCGAGTTGAAGAAGCAGCTAGAAGAGCAGCTAAGGAAGGGATTTATCCGCCCGAGTGCCTCCCCTTGGGGATCTCCTGTTCTATTTGTGGCAAAGAGGGACGGTACCATCCGCTTATGCATTGACTATCGTTCCCTCAATGAAGTTACAATCAAGAACAAGTACCCGCTTCCCAAGATCGAAGATCTGTTTGATCAGCTCAGCGGAGCCAAGGTATTCTCCAAGATCGACCTCAGATCTGGGTATTACCAGCTGAAGATCAGACCCCAAGATATTCCGAAGACGGCATTCGTAACCAGATATGGCCTGTACGAGTGCACGGTCATGTCTTTTGGGTTAACCAATGCCCCAGCTTACTTCATGTATCTCATGAATAAAGTCTTCATGGAATATTTGGACAAGTTCGTTGTTGTCTTCATTGATGACATTCTTGTGTTCTCGAAGTCGGAGGAAGAGCATGAGCAGCATCTGAGGATGGTCCTAGACAAGCTTCGTGAGCACCAACTGTACGCCAAATTCAGCAAGTGTGAGTTCTGGCTGCATAAAGTTGGATTCTTAGGTCATGTCTTGACCGAGGAAGGATTATCTGTTGATCCTGCAAAAATCGAAGCTGTGACCCAATGGCAATCTCCAACGACCGTCAAGGAAGTCAGAAGCTTCCTCGGATTAGCGGGCTATTACCGCAAGTTCGTGGAAGGATTCTCTAGCATTGCACGACCAATGACTCAGCTGCTCAAAAAGGACAAGAAGTTCGAGTGGACGCCAAAATGCGAAGAGAGCTTCCAAGAGCTCAAGAAGAGATTGACCACCGCCCCAGTTCTGGCAACACCTGATATTCACAAGGAGTTCGTGATATATTGTGATGCCTCTCGAACCGGATTGGGAAGCGTTCTGATGCAAGAAGGCCGCGTCATAGCATACCTCTCCAGGAAGCTACGACCCCATGAGGAGAACTACGCTACTCATGATCTTGAGCTAGCGGCTGTAGTTCATGCCTTGAAGACATGGCGGCATTACCTCCTAGGGAAACGGTGTGAGATTTACACAGACCACAAAAGTCTGAAGTATATTTTCACCCAAAAGGAATTGAACATGAGGCAGCGGAGATGGTTGGAACTCATCAAAGATTATGACCTCAGTGTTCAGTATCACCCTGGGAAGGCTAACGTGGTGGCCGATGCCTTAAGCAGGAAGGCTTGCTCTTTGAATGTCATTATTCGAGAGAGGCAGCCAGCCTTGTTTAAGGAGATCGAACAATTCAGTTTGGATTTGGTCACCCCCGGATTTCTGGATCATTTGGAAGTCAGACCAACCCTGATGGACGACGTCAAGAAGGCTCAAGATGGACATGCAAGCATCGAAGGTATCAAGAGGAAGATGAAGCTGGGCAAGGCCCCAGGATTCTCCAAAGACGAGCACAGGATTGTTTGGTACAAAGGTCGCCTCTGCGTACCAAACAACACCGAGTTGAAGACGCTGATTCTGCAAGAAGCCCACGACACCCCGTATTCCATCCACCCCAGAGGAACCAAGATGTACCAAGACTTGAAGGCACGATTCTGGTGGCACGGTATGAAGAGAGAGATTGCAACCTATGTTGCAAAGTGTGATGTGTGCCAAAGGGTCAAGGCTGAATATCAGCGACCTGCTGGATTGCTTCAACCACTCAAGGTTCCTGAGTGGAAGTGGGATAAAGTCGGAATGGACTTCATTACTGGGTTACCAAGGTCGAATAGAGGGTAGGACTCTATCTGGGTCATAGTCGATCATTTGACCAAGGTGGCTCATTTCATTCCTGTAAAGACTACCTACTCAGGCAACCAGCTGGCAACTCTCTATATCAACCGAATCGTAAGTCTTCACGGTGTTCCCAAGGAGATTGTGTCAGATCGAGGCACCCAGTTCACTTCAAGGTTCTGGAAGCGATTCCAAGAAGCCTTGGGAACCAAATTGTCTTTCAGCACAGCTTTCCACCCACAGACCGGAGGTCAAACTGAGCGAGTCAATCAGATTCTCGAAGACATGCTCCGAGCCTGTGTCCTGGCGTATGGAGCCAAGTGGGAAGACTGTCTCCCTTTTGTCGAGTTCTCCTATAACAACAGTTACCAGTCAAGCCTTCAGATGGCACCATTTGAGGTGTTGTACGGACGCAGATGCCGCACACCCCTCAATTGGTCAGAGACTGGAGAAGGACTAGTCTTTGGACCAGACATTCTCCGCGCAGCAGAAGAGCAAGTCCAACTAGTCAGAGAGCGATTAAAGGCAGCCAAGTCAAGGCAGAAGAGTTATGTTGACACTCGATGCCGAGACATGAGTTTCCGTGTCGGGGACCACGTGTACCTGCGGGTAACTCCTCTGAAGGGAACCAAGCGTTTCCACGTTAAGGGGAAGCTCGCACCAAGGTTCATTGGCCCTTTCAAGATCACCGACCGACGAGGAGAAGTGGCTTATCAGTTGGAACTGCCACCTGAGCTATCCGATGTGCACAATGTATTCCATGTGTCACAACTCCGAAAATGTCTCCAAGTCCCAGACAAGCCCAGTCTCTACAAGGATGTGGATCACCAAGCCATTGATCTGCAGCCTGATTTGACCTACCGCGAGAAGCCTATTCGCATTCTGGACAAAGCAGCACGACGTATGCGGAGTCGTACCATCAAGTACTTCAAGATCCAGTGGAGCAACCACACCGAAGCAGAAGCAACCTGGGAACGAGAAGACTATCTTAGATCCGAGTTTCCCGACCTCTTTTAAGCCCTAGTTTAGGAATCTCGGGGACGAGATTCTTGTAAGGGGGGTAGGTCTGTCACACCCTGCATTTTGTAACATGATATTTGAAGCATGAAAATTTGGACCAGCAAAAACTTTTAGCATCATTTGGCTTTTATTTGGAATTGAGTTTTCTTCATTTGCTTTTTCATGTGCTCATTAAAGTCAACTATGATCTCTTGTAGATTTCATCTCCTTATCCAAAACTTTTGCCCAATGATCATGCCAAGTGTTATATAACAGTATAGTATTTTCTTACAAAAATAATTTGGCCAAAAAGTATTTTATAAATTTAGTTTTCCAAAAAACCCTGAATTGAGAATTGCATTGCAAGTACTTGATTTAGGGTGTGAAAATTATTTCAAAAGGTTTATTTGAGACCTAGTAGTCATAGGACTCCCAGAAACCACAAAGGTATAATTTTAAAAGTTATTTTCCTATTTTATTTAAAAGCTTTCTCTTAAGGCCAGAAATGGTCTTTAATAGGGGAAAATTATTTAACTGTTTCAAAAATATTTGCGAAAATTCAGAGAGACTCATAGGACATATATTGTCCATATATAAGAGTTTCAACACTTGGTCATGTTCAAAATAATGGGCTAAACCCTCTAAAACCCTTCCTGGATATTTCAAGCTTTTGAAATATTTACAAAGGAAACTTTCTCCAAAAATTCCAGGGAAATTCTATCATGTCATATATGACATATTTGATGATCTTGCCAAGTCCCATGCCTTGGGAAGCAAGAAAACCTCCTCAAACCCCTTCATAACCATTCTGTCCATATTTGAAGTTTGAGCAACTTTACATTGCCAAACTTATCCAAATGCTCTCAAACATGGTGCACATGCTAGAATGACCTAATAAGGCACCTAGACCAAATGGCACAAGTATTTGAATAGAGCAACTTGATCAGATCACCTCAAAACCCTTTCTGTTCAAATGCAAATTTGAACAACTTTACATTACCAACTTTTTATCTGGAGCTTCAAACTTTGTGAGCATGATCAATACCCCAAATGATGATGCTACACCAAGTGGTGCATCAAGGGGAGATGATTAGCTTGACTCAATCAAGATGAAACTGTTTCTGTTGATTTCTAGGGTTCACCAAAGTTACATTGGCTAGTTTCTTCAAATGAGGCCAAATTTGGTGAAGCACCCTATTTTCTCATGTCTTTCAACCCTGTCAAGTGCCATGTCAAGTGGACTTCATTTACTTGGTCAAACACAGATCAAACACCTTCTACAGAAATTCTAAAACCTCCAACTTGACCACTTTCACTTTTCTCCATAGCCTCAACTTCTTACCACAGGCTCATTGAGTTACCAGCTACCTCCAGTAACTCCCCCAGCACCTCAGCTCCATGATTGAGGGGTGAAACCTTTGGTTTACCTTGATGTACATCCAACTTTCACCATTTCACCAGCCCTCTTCCTCTCTCTTTGCATCCCCAGGGCATCCAAGGCCTCAGGGCATTTCTTTACTTGTCCTACAACATGCTAGACACTGTTGGACACGCTGGAACGGACCAAGCCGGCGAGAGCACGCTGATGCCAGTCAAATGCATGCTCTGGAGCGCGTGAACAGTGCACCCCGCACGCTGGTTCTAGCCAATCGCCGATCCCCGACAGCCTCGGGCCTCCCCCTCGCGCCAGTCGAGGCCCCTCGACGTCCGCGACCTCCCCGGCGCTGTCCCCCCTCCTCCTGCGCCCTCCAGTAGACGCCGTCGCATGCGCGCTGGCCGCCTGCGGCGGCCACTCCTCTGCCTCGCACGCGCGCACCCCTCTGACGCTCCCCCGCTCCTCCTCTCACCTCTACTGGACGTGGAGCTCGTCCAGGAACTCCACAGACCCATTCCCCTAGCCTCCCGTACGCTGTAGCCTCGCCGGTGAGCTTGCCAGCGCACTAGACCACGGGTCCTCGCCGAGGCCCTATAAATAGGACCCCCTGAGCCGTTCCAACAACACCAGCAGCACCTCCTCCTCCCCAGCATCACTCCTGCACCACCAGCTCGACCCCAGGAGGTCCCAGTGCTCGGGATCGACCGGAGCTCCGCCGCGTCGGGCCGCCGGCGATCTCGAGGTACAGGCCTCCCCTGCCTCTCCTTCCACCTGTTTTGGAACCGCCGCACCTCACTGACTCTTTCCCCCTCATTTCCCCTCCGTTTGCAGTCGGAAACGGCCGCAGCAACTCCCCTCCGACGAGCCTCCTCCGTCGCACCTCGCCGCCGGCGAACCAGGCCTCCCCGCCGTACCGCGCTACCACCACTGCAACCGCGACACGACGCTGAGCTCAACCCTGCCCTCCGTTGCCGTCGTCGTGGCCGGAATCATCGCCGGTGAGCTCGCCGCCGCCGTGACCGCGGGGTTAGAGATGACGGGCGGGCCCCGCCTGTCATCCCCCCACCTCTCTCCCCCTCCTCTGTGCCGCTGACCCATGGGCCCCGCCCGTCAGGTTTGAAAACCTGACGTGCGCGCGCGCTGGCTCCGTGCGGCTGGGCCAGCCCGTCTGGGCCGTGCACTGTGGCCTCTTCTGGCCCAGTGCACAGGACCCTTTTTCATTTTTCTTTTTTGTTAATGTTTTAAACATTTCTACAGAAAAGAATATTGATCCAAATTAAATATTTCCAACTCCTAAAATATTGTAATATTCCAACCTATTTAATGGTACCACTTTCATTCAAACCCATGAAACTTTTCTGTACTGTTCAAATTTAAATTCAAATTTGGGTAGTATAACTCATGTTCAAAAATCAATATATCCTATTTTGTAACTCCAAAACTCCAACTAAGATTTTTCCCCATCTTAGAAATCCCTCTAGTATTTTACAAAAATGAGTTGACATTTTTCTGAGCACTTTGGTTTTTCTGTTTCATTTGTATTCTTATTTTCTCGTGGTTATTATGCAACGTATAGATCCCGTATTTGACGAAGTTGCTGTGGAAGAAGAAGGAGAAGGACTTGAAGACTTTGAAGACCAAGCCAATCCAGGCAAGCAGCCCTTTGACCATGATACACTTGTTCCTCGGAACCCGTTTGTTTCCGATGCATGATGATAGGGTTACGATGGTAACCTAGATGAACCACCACATGATGCATGCTTTATCGTTGATCTTGATATATGCTAGATAACATGCAGTAGCTGGTCATGATGCTTATATGATGCATGACATGATCTTGATCTTGCTATGTGCTAGATGACTTGCATATGGTCAACAGCTATGATTAGTGATGCATGTGTGACATGAACCTTCATGGTTGAAGTCTTTGCATAAAACCCCGTCGGGTGCCATTTATGCCCGAGGGAGATGATGATGATGAGTTGGGTGACCACTTGATGACAAAGTGGTGTGCCAAGGCAAGTGTGTGTGTTTTTCAAACGGATTGGTTGAAGTTGCGACCGTTATTCCAACCATACATGTGCAACCACACTACCCCTTATGGGACGGGGCTTTATTGATTACTTAGGTTGATACTAGCATGGTGCCCACATTACTAGTGACGGGGAGACTTGAGGTCTTTCCCGGGACGGAGTCGTGCTTGGATAGACGACCATGACTGTTTTCACAGGGCACCGGACACACCGTTGGTCCCTTCGGGTACGCGTGAACATTGAAATTAGGGCAAGTCCCGTGATCTATTGTTTGTACCCGAGGGCCGTGTGCCAACGAGTGGACTCTATGTTAGTGTCGTCTAAGGAAAGGTAATGACCGGGTGCTTACCCCGGGTACTTGAGGTACCGCGGGTCGTGGATGACACGGAAGTTCCCCGGATCTTGTGGGTAAAGTGCGCAACCTCTATAGAGTGTCAAACTATTCGAATAGCCGTGTCCACGGTCATGGACAGTTGGGTAACCGCTCTTGGGCTACGTCCAATGTTTGAGAAACTATGCGTGTGTGTGTGTGAGTCAAGGTGGTGACTTGACTCGATGAGATGAATCATATTCATGTTGATGTCGGTAACCTGTCTTCAAGGTTACGCGAAGTTATTGTTGCATAAACTTGATGATAGCATATTGTTCTAGACTTGCTAGATTGATCATTGTTATTCAATTGCATTGTTACCACATCATGGGTTGCTTGCGAGTACATTCAAAGTACTCATTGGCTTGCCACTGGTTATTTAATTGGCCAGGCATGGAAGAACAGTATTATGAGGAAGAGTTCTTTGGAGACGATCATGCGAACTAGGACGCTATCCCAGTCAGAATGCCTGTAGGGTTAAGGCAGATGGCATGGGTTCTACCCGTTTATCGAAGACTTCCGCTATTTGAGTTATTTCCTATTCAGCCCGTGAGGCTCTATCTATGTAAGACTTGGCCATAATGGCCTTAATTCGTGTAAGACTATTTGTATGGATGTAAGACTCTTGTTATTTCAGCTTCTGTGTGTTCAGTGAGCATTGATCTCTTGGATCACTGTACACGTGCATTCGGTGATCTCGACTTCTAAGTCGGGGTCCCCACATTGTGCCTACTCATTCATGTTTTCTGGTTATGCCTGCTATTGCTTAGAGTTGTGTCAGGTCTGATTCATCGGGGATGAATTGGAATGTGGTGAACATGTCCTACTGTTGAGAGCTAAGTGTGTGAACACGATTTGGTAAAGGTAGCGATGAGAGGCCATGTAGGAGTACATGGTGGGTTGTCTCATTGCAGCCGTCCTCAGGTACTGAGTTCTGTGTTGGTTGGTCCATGAAACAGCTACTACCACACATTGGGATCCTTAATTGACTCTCTCGACTTATTAATCAACATGATCTCTGTCCAGGAGTTGCAACTAGTTTCTGTTGTTTGTAGTTTACTGGAGGTCGTGCGCAGCGCTGACCCTCGGGGTGGGCTGTGACGCGGCAGGTACGTGGCACGGTGTACCGATTGCCCGTTTGGTGATGCGGGAACCCTGTACACATCGTTTGGGGCCGTGAGCGACACCCCGGCTGGATCTCCCCACGGATGGAACCCAAATAGGCGATAAACCTGGACGAGAGACTTGTGTGGTTAGTCAGGTCGTGGCCGACACCCTCGCTGGGCCTCCGCTTGAAGGTTGCCGAGTACATGTCGTGTAAACGGCGGTAAGTGGTGAGAGCATGTGTGAAGAAGTACACCCCTGCAGGGTTATATATATAATCTATTCGAATAGCCGTGTCCGCGGAAATGGACTTCTGGGTTGCCTCTACAGTTCATAGACAAGTGGAAGTGGATACTCTAAAACGCGCAAGATAAGCGTGAGTGCTATGGATGGCCTTCTCGTAGGGAGACAGGAGCGGATCCATAGTGGTGTATTGATTGGTGAATATGTGGACTCGTGTGCGCCACCTCAAAAGAGTAACTTGCAGTCGTAGTTTAGGATAGCCACCGATTCAAATCTGGCTTGCTACAGTCAAACCCCACCACCCCTTTGTTGATACTAATGCATATGTAGCTAGTTCTGATGTAAGTCTTGCTGAGTACCTTTGTACTCACGTTTGCTTAATTTATGTTTTGCAGAGAGACTTCAGTCTTGCTAGTGGTTCCGCGTGGACTTCGACGTTTAGCTTGTTACCTCAGCTACGACCTTGCACCCTTGGGAGGGTCTTGTAGATAGTCAGGCTTCTCAGCCTTTTCATTTGTAGTTGTCTGCACTCAGACATGATATGCTTTCGTTGCCTGTATGCTCTGTATGTTGGGTCATGTGACCTCTGATTGTAATAAATGCTATGATGGCTCTTCTGGGCCTTTATCTATATGAGTTGTTGAGTTATGTTGTGATGCCTTGTTGTACATCACATACTTGCATGTTATGCGTACGTGTAATATGTATTGCTATGTGTGGGATCCGACACCTAGTTGTTTACCTTTGGTAGCCTACCTTACAGGGAAATGCCTCCTAGTGCTTCCACTGAGCCTTGGTAGCCTGCTACTGCTCTGGAACACTTAGGCTGGCCGGCATGTGTCCTTCTTCGTTCCTGTGTCTGTCCCTTAGGGGAAATGTCACGTGTTGTTCCTTTAAGTCCTTGTAGCTTGCTACGACTTGGGTTCATACGTTGATGACCGACACGTTCGTTGCTGGGTCATGTATGCCTGTCTCTGTAATTTAGTGCCACTTTTGGTTTATAATTGGTCATGTCGGCCCGGGTTCTCTATCATATGGATGCTAGCGACACTATCATATACGTGTGCCAAAATGCGCAAACGGTCCCGGGCCAGGTAAGGTGGCACCCGTGGGGATACCGTGCGTGAGGCCGCAATGTGATATGATGTGTTACATTCTAGACCTGTGTGACTTAGGATCGGGGTCCTGACACTACTCCCACGAAGAAACCCAAGTCTGGAGCCAAGCTTGAAACTGAGTGCTTCTACTGCAAAGGGACTGGACACTGGAAGCGAAACTGCCCCAAGTATTTGGCGAATAAGAAGGATGGCAAGGTGAAAAAAGGTATATGTGATATACATGTTATTGATGTGTACCTTACTAATTCTCGTAGTAGTACCTGGGTATTTGATACCGGTTCAGTTGCTAATATTTGTAACTCGAAACAGGGACTATGGATTAAATGAAGATTGGGTAAGGACGAGGTGACGATGCACATCAGAAATGGTTCCAGAGTCGATGTGATCGCCATCGGCACGCTACCTCTACATCTACCTTCGGGATTAGTTGATTATGGATCACTTGGTGCTTGCGAACCATGCCTCATGGGAAAGATGACTAAAACTCCGATCTCCGAAACAATGGAGCGAGCAACAGATTTGTTAGAAATCATACATACTGATGTATGTGGACCGATGAGCTCGCGGCGAGAATCTTTATTTTCTGACCTTCACTGATGATTTGAGCATATATGGGTATATCAACTTGATGAAGCACAAGTCTGAAACATTTGAAAAGTTCAAAGAATTTCAGAGTGAAGTAGAGAATCATCGTACCAAGAAAATAAAGTTTCTACGATCTAGTCGCGGAGGTGAATATTTGAGTTACGAGTTTGGTCTTCATTTAAAACAATGTCGAATAGTTTCACAACTCACGCCACCCGGAACACCACAGCGTAATGGTGTGTCCGAACGTCGTAACCATACTTTATTAGATATGGTGGCTCTATGATGTCTCTTACCAATTTACCACTATCGTGTTGGGGTTATGATATAGAGACAGCTGCATTCACGTTAAATAGGGCACCATCTAAATCCGTTGAGACGACACCTTATGAACTGTGATTTTGCAAGAAACCAAAGTTGTCATTTCTTAAAGTTTGGGGCTGCGATGCTTATGTGAAAAAGCTTCATCCTGATAAGCTCGAACCCAAGTCGGAGAAATATGTCTTCATAGGATACCCAAAGGAGACTGTTGGGTACACCTTTTATCACAGATCCGAATGCAAGATATTTGTTGCTAAGAATGGATCCTTTCTAGAGAAGGAGTATCTCTCGAAAGAAGTGAGTGGGAGGAAAGTGGAACTTGATGAGGTAATTATACCTTCTCCCGAATTGGAAAGTAGTACATCACTGAAACTGGTTCCAGTGATTCCTACACCAATTAGTGAGGAAGCTAATGATGATGATCATGAAACTTTAGATCAAGTTTCCGCTGAACTTTGTAGATCAACCAGAGTATGTTCTGCGCAAGAGTGGTACGACAACCCAGTTCTGAAAGTCATGTTACTAGACCATGATGAACCTACGAACTATGAGGAAGCGATGATGAGCCCAAATTCCACAAAATGGCTTGAGGAAATGAAATCTGAGATGGGATCCATGTATGGGAACAAAGTGTGGACTTTGGTTGACTTGCCCGATGATTGGCAAGCCATCGAAAATAAATGGATCTTCAAGAGGAAGACCGACGCTGACGGTTATGTTACTGTTTACAAAGCTCGACTTGTTGCGAAAGGTTTTCGACAAGTTCAAGGAGTTGACTACGATGAGACTTTCTCACCCGTAGCGATGCTTAAGTCTGTCCGAATCATGTTAGCAATTGCTGCATTTTATGATTATGAAATCTGGCAAATGGATGTCAAAACTGCATTCCTGAATGGATATCGCAAAGAAGAGTTGTATATGATGCAACCAGAAGGTTTTGTTGATCCTAAAGGTGCTCACAAAGTGTGCAAGCTCCAGCGATCCATCTATGGACTGGTGCAAGCATCTTCGAGTTTTAATATACGCTTTGATGACGTGATCAAAGTATATGGTTTTATACAGACTTTTGGAGAAGCCTGTATTTACAAGAAAGTGAGTGGGAGCTCTGTAGCATTTCTGATATTATATGTGGATGACATATTGTTGATAGGAAATGATATAGAATTTCTCGATAGCATAAAAGGATACTTGAATAAGAATTTTTCAATGAAAGACCTCGGTGAAGATGCTTACATATTAGGCATCAAGATCTATAGAGATAGATCAAGACGCTTAATTGGACTTTCACAAAGCACATAGCTTGAGAAAGTTTTGAAGAATTTCAAAATGGATCAGTCAAAGAAAGGGTTCTTGCGTGTGTTACAAGGTGTGAAGTTGAGTAAGACTCAATGCCCGACCACAGCAGAAATTCCCTATGCCTCGGCCATAGGATCTATCATGTATGCAATGCTGTGTACCAGACCTGATGTTTGCCTTGCTATAAGTTTAGCAGGGAGGTACCAACGTAATCCATGAGTGGATCACTAGACATCGGTCAAGAACATCCTGAAGTACCTGAAAAGGACAAAGGATATGTTTCTTGCTCTTCGTAAACAGTTACGTCGATTCCAGCTTTGACACTGATTGAGATGACACTAAGTAACAAACCAGATATGTATTTTTATTGAATGGTGGAGCTGTCAGTTGGTGCAGTTCCAAGCAGAGCGTTGTGGCGGGATCTACATGTGAAGCGGAGTACATAGCTGCTTCGGAAGCAGCAAATGATGGAGTTTGGATGAAGGAGTTCATATCCGATCTAGGTGTAATACCTAATGCATTGGGTCCAATGAAAATCTTTTGTGACAACACTGGAGCAATAGCCTTGGCGAAGGAATCCAGATTCCACAAGAGAACCAAGCACATCAAGAGACGCTTCAATTCCATCTGCGATCAAGTCAAGGAGGGAGACATAGAAATTGGCAAGATACATACGGATCTGAATGTCGCAGACCCGTTGACTAAGCCTCTACCATGAGCAAAACATGATCAGCACCAAGATTCCATGGGTGTTAGAATCATTACTATGTAATCTAGATTAATGACTCTAGTGCAAGTGGGAGACTGAAGGAAATATGCCCTAGAGACAATAATAAAGTTGTTATTTATATTTCTTTATACATCATGATAAATGTCTTTTATTCATGCTAGAATTGTATTAACCGGAAACTTAGTACATGCGTGAATACATAGACAAAACAGAGTGTCCCTAGAATGCCTCTACTTGACTAGCTCATTAATCAAAGATGGCTATGTTTCCTAACCATAAACATGAGTTGTCGTTTGATCAACGGAATCACATCATTAGGAGAATGATGTGATGGACAAGACCCATCCGTTAGCTTAGCAACTTGACGCGATTGATGTAGTCGAACGTCTTCGCGATCCAACCGATCAAGCACCGATCGCACGGCACCTCCGCAATCTGCACACGTTCAGCTGGGTGACGTCCCTCGAACTCTTGATCCAGTTGAGGCCGAGGGAGAGTTTCATCAGCACGACGGCTTGGTGACGTTGTTGACAAAGTTACCGACGCAGGGCTTCACCTAAGCACTGCGACAATATGACCGAGGTGTGTAACAATGGAGGGGGGCACCCCACATGGCTAAAACAATTGTCAACTTGTGTGTCTTTGGGGTGCCCCCTCCCACGTATATAAAGGAGGGAGAGTGGAGGCCGGCCGGCCAAGCTAGGCACGCCGGGAGAAGAGGAATCCTACTAGGACTCCAAGTCCTAGTAGTTTTCCACCTAAAGGATAAGGGGGGAGGAAGGGAGAGGGGGGCCGCGCCCCCAACCCCTTGTCCAATTCGGACTGAGCTTGGGAGGGGAGCGCGCCACCTCCTGGCTGCCGCCTCTCCTTCCCACTAAGGCCCTTTAAGGCCCATCGACTCCCCGTACGAATTCCCGTAACTCCCCGGTACTCCGAAAAATACCCGAATCCCTCGGAACCATTCCGATGTCCAAATATAGCCTTCCAATATATTGATATTTACCTCTCGGCCATTTCGAGACTCCTCGTCATGTCTGTGATCTCATCCGGGACTCCAACAACATTTTGTCATCAAATCACATATACTCATAATACAAATAGTCATCGAACGTTAAGCGTGCGGACCCCATGGGTTCAAGAACTATGTAGACATGACCGAGACACATCTCCGGTCAATAAACAATAGCGGAACCTGGATGCTCATATTGCCTCCCACATATTCTACGAAGATCTTTGTCGGTCAAACCGCATAACAATATAGGTTGTTCCCTTTGTCAACGGTATGTTATTTTCCCGAGATTCGATCGTCGGTATCATCATACGTAGTTCAATTTCGTTACGGGCAAGTCTCTTTACTCGTTCCGTAATACATCATCTTGTGACTAACTCATTAGTCATTTGCTTGCAAGGCTTATTATGATGTGTATTACCGAGAGGGCCCAGAGATACCTTTCCGACACTCAGAGTGACAAATCCTAATATCGATTTATCCCGGCCCAACAAACACCTTCGGAGACACCCGTAGAGCATCGTTATAATCACCCAGTTACGTTGTGACGTTTGATAGCACACAAATTGTTCCTCGGTATTCGGGAGTTGCATAATCTCATAGTCAGAGTAATATGTATAAGTCATGAAGAAAGCAACAACAATAAAACTATACGATCATTATGCTAAGCTAACGGATGGGTCTTGTCCATCACATTGTTCTCTAATGATGTGATCCCGTTCATCAAATGACAACACATGTCTATGGTCAGCAAACATAACCATCTTTGATTAACGAGCTAGTCTAGTAGAGGCATACTAGGGACACTCTGTTTTGCCTATGTATTCACACACGTACTAAGTTTCCGGTTAATACAATTCTAGCATGAATAATGAACATTTATCATGATATAAGGAAATATAAATAACAATTTTCTTATTGCCTCTAGGGCATATTTCCTTCACTACCTTGTGGGCCCCTCGCACCTCCCCAGACCGACTTCTTTCGTCTATAAATTCCCAAATATTCCAGAAATCCTACACGAGCGATCAAAACCACTTTTCCGCCGCCGCAACTCTCTGTTCTCGCGAGATCCCGTCTGGAGGCCTTTTCCGGTACTCTACCGGAGGGGGAATCAACCACGGAGGGCATCTACAACAACACCATTGCCCTTCCGATGAAGTGTGAGTAGTTTACCACAGACCTACGGGTCCATAGCTAGTAGCTAGATGGCTTCTTCTCTCTCTTTGTTATTCAATACCATGTGTTCCTCGTTGTTCTTGGAGATCTATCCGATGTAATATTCTTTTGCGGTGTGTTTGTCAAGATCCGATGAATTGTGGGTTTATGATCAAATTATCTATGAATAATATTTGAGTCTTCTCTCTGAATTCTTATATGCATGATTTGATATCTTAGTAATTCTCTTTGAACTATCGGTTTGGTTTGGCCAACTAGATTGGTTTTTCTTGCAATGGGAGAAGTGCTTTGCTTTGGGTTCAATCTTCCGGTGCTCATTCCCAGTGACAGAAAGGGACATGACACATATTGTATTATTGCCATCGAGGATAACAAGATGGGGTTTTCATCATATTGCTAGAGTTAATTCCTCTACATCATGTCATCTTACTTAAAGCGTTACTCCATTTTTATGAACTTAATACACTAGATGCATGCTGGATACCGGTCGATGTGTGCAGTAATAGTAGTAGATGCTGAATCATTTCGGTCTACTTGTCACGGACATGATGCCTATATTCATGATCATTGCCATAGATGTCGTTATAATTATTCACTTTTCTATTAATTACTTGACAGTTATTCGTTCACCCACCGTAATATTCGCTATCAAGAGAGAAGCCTCTAGTGAAATATATGGCCCCCCGGGTAACTTTACATCTTATAAGTTTCAGATCTACTATTTTGCAATCTTTTACTTTTCAATCTATAAACCAAAACCCAAAAATATTTACTTTACTTATTTATCTATCTCTATCGGATCTAACTCTTGCAAATAACCTAGAAAGGCTTGACAACCCCTTTATAGCATTGGGTGCAAGTTGTTTGCTTGTTTGTGCAAGTATTTGGCGACTTGTGTGTAATCTCCTACTGGATTGACAACTTTATTCTCAAAACTGAGGGAAATACTTACTTCACTTTGCTGCATCACCCTTTCCTCTTCAAGGGAAACCCCAACGCAACCTCGGGAAAGTAGCTAGGAAGTCATGTTCCAGGTGGCGTGACTTGTATAACAATTCCACATTGTCTTAAAATGAAGGCCAAACTCGTAACTCAAATATTCACCTCCGTGATCAGATCATAGAAACTTTATTTTCTTGTTACGATGATTCTCCACTTCACTATGAAATTCTTTGAACTTTTTAAATGTTTCAGACTTGTGTTTCATCAAGTATATATACCCATACCTACTCAAATCATCTGTGAAGGTAAGAAAATAACAATACCCACCGCGTGCTTCAACACTCATAGGACCGCATACATCGGTATGTATTATTTCCAATAAGTCATTGGCTCCCTCCATTCTTCCGGAGAACGGAGTTTTAGTCATCTTACCCATGAGGCATGGTTTGCAAGTATCAAATGATTCATAATCAAGTGATTCCAAAAGTCTATCCGCATTGAGTTTCTTCATGCGCTTTACACCAATATGACCTAAATGGCAGTGCCACAAGGATGTTGCACTATCATTATCAACTTTGCATCTTTTGGCATCAGTATTATGAATATAATAGAACAACCATTATTCTCTGACTTAAATGTATAACCGTCTCACAATTAACAAGATACAAATATAATGTTCATGCTCAGCGCTGGCACAAAATAACAATTATTGAGGTCTAAAAGTAATTCCGAAGGTAGATGTAGACGTAGCGTGCCGAGGGCGATCACATCAACCTTGGAACCATTTCTGACGCACATCATCACCATGTCCTTAGCCAATCATTGTTTATTCCTTAGCTCATGTTTCGAGTTACAAATATGAGCAACCGAGCGAGTATCAAATACCCATGCGTTACTACAAGCACTAGTAAGGAACACATCAATAACATGTATATCAAATATACCTTTGTTTACTTTACCGTCCTTCTTATCTGCCAAGTACTTGGGTCAGTTCTGCTTCTAGTGACCATTTCCCTTGCAATAGAAGCACTTAGTTTTCGGCTTGGGTCTAGATCTGGGCTTCCTCATGATTTCTTGCAACTAGTGGTCTTGTTAACCATCAACACTTGATGCTCTTTCTTGATTTCTACCTCCATCGATTTCATCATCACGAAGAGCTCGGGAATCATTTTAGTCATCCCTTGCATATTATAGTTCATCACAAAGCCTTTGTAGCTTGGTGGTATTGACAGGAGAACTCTATTAATGAAACTCTAAACTGAAAGATCAATTCCCATCCGAGTCAAGTGGTTGTGGTACCCAGACATTATGAGTATGTGTTCACTGACAGAACTATTCTCCTCCATCTTACATCTAAAGAACTTGTTGGAGACTTCATATCTCTCAACCCAGGAATTAGCTTGAAATATCAACTTCAGCTCTTGTAACATCTCATATGCTCTCTGGCGTTCAAAACGCTTTTGAAGTCTCGGTTCCGAGCCGTAAAGCATGGCACACTGAACTACCGAGTAGTCATTGAATGTAGAGACCAGACCTCAACCAGTCTGATCTCTGTGCATCAGTGTCATCCCTGGATCAGTAATGCTGACACGCACAGTACTTGAAGGATTTATAATAGAGTAGCAATCACACACTTATTACATCGATAGTCCAACGATGAATTTATTACAAATAATATGGCTGAAGGCCATCTAACACGATAACAGCGGAAGGCTTGGAAGATAAGTGAGTCCATCAACTCCAGCGGCATCACTGAGTATAGAACCACGACCTAAAAGGGCATCTTACTCGTCGTGTGAAAAGTCTACAACATGAAACGTTGCAGCCCGAAAACGGGTCAGCACATGGAATATGCTGGCAAGGTAACATAAGAGATGCAATGGAAATAAAGCTATACTATATGCAATATGGCTGGTGGAAAGCTCTATGGTTAAGTTTTTGCGTAAAGCCAATTTTTCCCTACTTCAAAGGAATGCATTTTAATTAACTATCATGGTAGTTGAAACATCGTTGAGAAGATAGACATCTTCTCAACCCCAATTAAAGTTCATCATTAAACCCAACAAAATTAAATTAGAGTAACATGCTGAGATGCACATGAAAATCCAAGTACTAGATACTCAAGACGTCCATAACCGGGGACACGGCTAATCATGATCAGTTTGTACACTCTGCAGAGGTTTGTGCACTTTTCCCACAAGACTCGATCGCCTCCGTTTGGTTTCTCGCACTGCATGGTGTTTGAGAAACGGATGACCGAGACATAGTCTTTCAGAAGTGGTAGCACCTTGCGATCGGGCGGACCGTACCAACCTACATCCCCTACATCTTCTAGTCCACCACTGTAAGAGTTCGCACAACTTACTCATACTATGCTAGAGCCCATAATAGCATTGTGGCTGCACACGGAAGTTTCTAGTATGAACAATCTCATGATCCCTTTGAGCCTGGGTGGCGGTCCAAAAGAAAAACAGGCAATCACTGGAATAACCAGATGCCTCAATCCACCCAGATGTGTATTAATGTTGCCACCTTAAGTTGAACCATTAATTAACAATCTCACATCTGTCCTGGATTTCACTCACCCAATCCTCGTCTACGAGCATAGCATGTCCTAGCAGCAAACGTAGAGTAACTCCCAAGGGTTTGAATGTAATGCAGGTAATAGGTACTACCTCAAACTACTTCCCAATCCCACAAGTTAATTGATCCTACTCATGCAATGTGTGAGGGTTTGACTAATGCAATGAAAACTGGGTAATTGGAAGGTATGATCAAAGTGTTACTTGCCTTGCTGATGATCCGCAAAACCTAGAGACTCAAAGTAGCAAGCGGCGCACTCCGGGTACTCTATCGCAATCAAACAAACAAGCATACAATAAGTACTTAACTAATGCACGGGTAAAACTCAAATAAGTGATCTAACCAGAAGGTTCAACTTAAGAACTCCGGTTTGCAAAAAGGATCAACTCGAAAGAAGCAACGAAACTCAAACTGCAAAAGAAACGAGATCTGAATTACTAGTTGGCCTAAAGTCAAATTTTACAGTAGCAAAAACTTTTTTTAAGTTGATTAAACGTAAAGAGGGCTTCGAGACGAAGATCTGGGATTTTGAATCACCTGATTCCGACTCTCGAGCGAAAAGAAAAACGCGAAACAAGATCAGGGCAGAAATCGCGATCGAAATAACCGCGGATAAATACCCTGAAAAAGAAAAACGACGAACAGGCTAACGAACGAACGTTCGCTGTCTGCGGTCAACTAACGAAAACCGTTCGTTAAAACGAACATACGGACGAACGTCCGCTAAATAGCTAAACCGAAAAAAAACCGAACCGATCTATTCTAAAAAAAACAGATCTAGGTCTTCCTGAACAAACCGACCGGTTAACCGAAAAAAACTACCTCAACTCTGGCGGAACTCCGGCGGACTCCGGCGGGGCGGGGCGGCGACGGCGGGCTGCGAGGCGGCGGTGTCGTGTCGCGGCAGCGGGGCGCGGCGGCGGCGGGGTGTGGCTAGGGTTCGGGCGAGGCTGCGGGGCGAGGCGAGGCTTTGGGCCGGCGGGGCTGTGGCTTATAAAGCCCAGTCTCCCGACCCTATACGAGACTAGGTCGGTTTCCCTTTTTTTTTCTAAAAGAGTCCCGGCACAGAAAAACTAACGAAATAAATACCAAACGGACTCCAAAATTCCCGAAATAAATTTTCACCGTCCTCTAATAATATTTAGGACAAAGTGAACATTTTTCCCGGACCTAAATACAATTTTGAATAACGCGTATTTTTCCTATGCAAATAAATCCAGAAAAATACCAAAAGTGATTTTAATATTTTCCTCCAATATTTCTATTATTTTGGAGAAGTCATATTATCTCCGCTCATATTTTGTATTTAGAAATATTTTTAGGAGGGAAAAATAATTAGAATCACACTGTCCTCGTACCGGTATTCGAGCGAACTCAAATACGAAAACGGTAAAATCCCCAACTCTCTCCGTAGGTCCTTGAGTTGCCTAGAATTTCGAGGAACGCCACGAACAAAAAATGCAAAAACATGCAAATGCAAATATGATCTATGTATAACATTACAAATTGAAAATTTGGGATGTTACATTGAAGGATATATGCCCTAGAGGCAATAATAAAGTTGTTATTTATATTTACTTATATATCATGATAAATGTCTTTTATTCATGCTAGAATTGTATTAACCGAAAACTTGATACATGTGTGAATACATAGACAAAACAGAGTGTCTCTAGTATGCCTCTACTTGACTAGCTCGTTAATCAAAGATGGTTGAGTTTCCTGACCATAGACATGTGTTGTCATTTGATCAACGTGATCACATCATTAGGAGAATGATGTGATGGACAAGACCCATCCGTTAGCTTAGCACAATGATCGTTTAGTTTAATTGCTATTGCTTTCTTCATGACTTATGCATGTTCCTCTGATTATGAGATTATGCAACTCCCGAATACCGGAGGTACACCTTGTGTGCTATCAAACGTCAGAATGTAACTAGGTTATTATAAAGATGCTCTATAGGTGTTTCCAAAAGTGTTTGTGGTGTTGGCATAGATCAAGATTAGGATGTGCCACTCCGAGTGTCGGCGAGGTATCTCCAGGCCCTCTCGGTAATACACATCAGAATAAGCCTTGCAAGCAAATGACTAATGAGTTAGTCACGGTATGATGTATTACGGAACGAGTAAAGAGACTTGCCGGTAACGAGATTGAACTAGGTATGATGATACCGACGATCGAATCTCGGGCAAGTAACATACCGATGACAAAGGAAACAACGTATGTTGTTATGCGGTTCGACTGATAAAGATCTTCGTAGAATATCTAGAGCCAGTATGAGCATCCAGGTTTCACTATTGGTTGTTGATCGGAGATGTGTCTCAGTCATGTCTACATAGTTTTTGAACCTGTAGGGTCCGCACGCTTAACGTTCGATGACGATTTGTATTATGAGTTATGTGTTTTTGATGACCGAAGTTTGTTCGGAGTCCCAAATGAGATCACGGACATGACGAGGAGTCTCGAAATTGTCGAGAAATAAAGAATGACATATTGGACTTTGTTATTCAGGCATCAGATTAGTTCGAGGGGTCACCGGATAAATATCGGAGTGCCGAAAGGGTTATCGGAACCACCGGGGAAGTTATGGGCCTTATTGGGCCTTAAGGGAGAGAGAGGGAGCAGCCAAGGGCTGACCGCGCCCCCCATGGGATTAGTCCGAATTGGACTAGGGGAGGCGAGGTGCCCCATCCTTCCTTCTCCTTCCCCTCTCCTTCCTTCTTCTCCTAGTTGGACTAGGAAAGGGGGGGGTCCAACTCCTACTAGAAGTAGGATTGCCCCCATTGGGCGCGCCCTATAGGGCCGGCCGGCCTCCCCCTTGATCCTTTATATATGGGGGCAGGGGGGCACCCTAGAACAGACAAGTTAATAGTTGTTTTAGCCGTGTGAGGTGCCCCCCTCCATAGATTCCACCTCAACTCATATTGTCGTAGTGCTTAGGCGAAGCCCTGTGCGGATCACATCATCAACACCGTCGCCATGCCGTCGTGCTGACGGAACTCTCCCTCGTCCTCAACTGGATCAATAGCTCGAAGGACGTCATCGTGCTGAACGTGTGCTAAACATGGAGGTGCCGTATGTTGGGTTCTTGGATCGGTTGGATCGTGAAGACGTTCAACTACATCAACCGTGTTACTAAACGCTTCCTCTTTTGGTCTATGAGGATACGTGGACACTCTCTCCCAGCTCGTTGCTATGCTTCTCCTAGATAGATCTTGCGTGATCGTAGGATGTTTTTTTGAAATACTACGTTCCTCGAAAGTGGCATCAAGATCCAGGTCTATGCGTAGATGATATGCACGAGTAGAACACGAAGAGTTGTGGGCGATGATAGTCATACTGCTTACCAACATGTCATACTTTGATTCGGTGGTATTGTTGGATGAAGCGGCCCTGACCGACATTACATGACCACGTTCATGAGAATGGTTCTACCGACGTGCTTTGCACATAGGTGGCTGGCGGGTTTCAGTTTCTCCAACTTTAGTTGAATCGAGTGTGACTACGCCCCGTCATTGTTGAAGATTAAAACATCACACTTGACAAAAAATTGTTGTGGTTTTGATGCGTAGGTAAGAATGGTTCTTGCTAAGCCCGTAGCAGCCACGTAAAACTTGCAACAACAAAGTAGAGAACGTATAAATTGTTTTTGCAGGGCATGTTGTGATGTGATATGGTCAAGACGTGATGAGTTATATGTTATTGTAAGAGATGATCATGTTTTGTAAATTATCGGCAACCGGCAGGAGCCTTATAATTGTCTCTTTATTGTATGAATTGCGAAAGCCATGTATTTGCTTTACTTTATCACTATGAGTTAGCGATCGTCGTAGTAGCAATAGTTGGCGAGACGACCACGACGCTACGATGAAGATCATGGTGTCAAGCCGATGATGATGGAGATCATGATGATGCTTTGGAGATGGAGATCAAAAGCACAAGATGATGATGGCCATATTGTCGGATTCAGGGCTCCGCAAAACCCGTTAAATTCGAACACAGGGGCGTGAACGAAGATCTCTCCCACTCACGTCTACCAAGCGCCTTGCTCTCGTCTTGGTGGAAGGATTTAAGCAAACAACGAACAAACACACAAGAGTTTATCCAGGTTCGGGCCACCGCGAGGTGTAATACCCTACTTCCTGCTTTGGTGGATTGGCTCTGGGTGAGCTAGAGTATGAAATGGTACAAGGGTTCCTGAGCTCAAGAGGCGAGCTCAGGAGGGTCATGAGGCTAGTGTTCTTGCTCCTTGTGCGGTGGTCGAGCGTGTGTGAGTCTCCCCCTTCTCAATGGGAATCCTAGCTACTTATATAGGCAGCCACGGTCCTCTTCCCCTTAAATGTTTAGGCGGGAAGGGATTCCACAACGGCCATATTTGAGTGGGAACACAAGGACGTTCCTGCCCTGACAAAAGCAGTCTCCGCCTGCAAAAGGATCAGGCGGTGACACGGTGGTGGGCTCGACGGTGACATCCTCCTTATCGTCCTTGCGGTCTTCAGTCTCGTTGCACCAAAGAGGAAACCTTTGCCCCGCTCCTTGGGAACCAACCAGGGGCGGAGCCACGTTATCTCTTCCGGTGTCACTGGCGCCGGGTAACAATCGTGCTTACCTTATACCTAGTATAGATTTTTGGGCTGGACTCCGGTAACTTTTTGACCTGGACACCGGCCAGGCCAGCCCACCGATACAAAACACAAGCCAATCGTAGCAGCCCATCTAGGTAAATGCCCACTCGTGATCTAACTAATTGATCCCAATACACCAATACGTGCGCCTATTCTGTGGCTCGTCCGCTCGGCTTCTCCGCCCATCGCCCTTCTCCGCCGCCGCGCTACCAGTCGCCGGTGCGGCCAGTCGCGCGGGCAGTCGCTGGTCCGTCCTGGTTGTCCATTGAAACGTTCAAGCATCGCTAGCCAGCTGCATCAACCCTCGCCCACCAAGAGATTGTTGGAAATTTAAGGTACGTCTCAACTTCGCACTTGGTAATTGCCTATCTCTCTCAAATCTAAAATCTCAACTGTGTGTAGGAATTTTAATTTTTTTAATTTCTGTTTTTTAATTGTGTGGCTAGGGTTTTAAAATATAAAGGTATTATAATTGAGAGCAATTCACTGCGATTCACATCTATAACATGGGAGGATTATTTCAGCGAGAACGACAAAGCACAATGTCGAGTAAGTTTAACTCCTTAATCGTATTGTTCAATCAACATGTTTTGTTTATTGTTTCTATTCTTGCATATGCAAATACAAATAATGTAACTCATACATTTTTGCTAACATAATAATAACTATTACCAAGAGAATTTATGGAAAGGTTTCTTAAAAAATGGAAGTCCTCGGCACAAGATGATATAGTTAGCCAATCACATGAACCAGTTCATTTTGGTAAGAAATCTCACTACCATATAATTTGTGTTGTTGGGTATGTTATTTTTTGTTCCATAATATAAGGTGCATTGATTTTCGTGCAAGTCAACCATTCAAATGTTTGACCAAGATTATAGAAAAAAATAACAACATCTGCGAAACCTAATAGATAAAATATTAAACTATATTTCTTGTAGGATCAAATGATATAAATTTTGTACTGTGGATATTGATATATTTTCCAAAAACACGGTAAACATGCACTCGTTTGACTGAAAAAAACACGCCTTATATAAAGGAATGGAGTATATACTATTGCTTGGTGTCTATCCTTATATATATGATGTGCATGTGGACACCGGGACATTTTTGTTCTGGATCCACCCCAGGAACCAACGGCTGCGCTATCTCCTTTGCACCGAAATGGCAACTGTGCCGCTGGCGGGCGCTGGCACTCGCTGGCGCGGTGCGTCACTACTGGCCTCACCGCCTCCTCCTGAGGCAGGCTTGGCCTTGGATTCTCTGCCCCTCCGGAATGCCTTGCCGAGGCCGCTCCCGAGGGGGTCTTGGCGTCATTCTCCTCGCGAGGCTTGGCCCCTCGCGAGGGTCTTGAGCAGCTGGTCGATCATCTGGGCCGTACCAGGCCGCTTGTAGGAGCGCGTCATGGCCCGTAGACAGGCAAGTCTGGGTACCCTGGTTCCCAGTACACCGACACATATCATGTCACATATTTTGATTGCATGTGATGTTTATCTTATTATGCTTCTTATTTTGCTTAGTACGGCGGTAGCATTATAAGATGATCCCTTACAAAATTTCAACGTACAAGTGTTCTCCTTGAGTATGCACCATTGCGACAGTTCGTCGTGCCGAGACACCACGTGATGATCGGCTGTGATAAGCTCTACGTTCATATACAACGGGTGTAAGATAGTTATGCACATGTAGAATAGTCGGGTTAAACTCGACGATCCTAGCATGTACAGACATGGCCACAGAACACCGGAGACCAAAAGGTCGAGCATGAATCATATAGTAGATATGATCAACATAAGATGTTCACCATTGAAAACTACTCCATCTCACGTGATGATCGGACATGGTTTAGTTGATTTGGATCACGTGATCATTTAGATGACTAGAGGGATGTCTATCTAAGTGGGAGTTCCTTTGTAATATGATTAATTGAACTTTAATTTATCATGAACTTAGTCCTGATAGTTTTTTCATATCTATGTTGTTGTAGTTCAATGGGCCGTGCTACCGTTCCTTTGAATTTTAATGCGTTCCTAGAGAAAGATAAGTTGAAAGATGATGGTAGCAACTACACGGACTGGGTCCATAACTTGAGGATTATCCTCATTGCTGCATAGAAGAATTATGTCCTGGGAGCACCGCTAGGTGAAAATCCTGCTGCAGATGCAACACCGGACGTTATGAACGTCTGGCAGAGAAAAGCTGATGACTACTCGATAGTTAAGTGTGCCATGCTTTACGGCATAGAATCGGGTCTTCAAAGACGTTTTGAACGTCATTGAGCATATGAGATGTTCCAAGAGTTGAAGTTAATATTTCAAGCAAATGCCCGAGTTGAGAGATATGAAGTCTCCAACAAGTTCTATAGCTGCAAGATGGAGGAGAATAGTTCTATCAGTGAACACTTACTCAGAATGTCTGGGTACTACAATCACATGACTCAACTTGGATTTAAAGTTGAAGAAGATAGTGTTATTGAGAGAGTTCTTCAATCACTGACACCAAGCTATAAAGGCTTCGTGATGAACTATAATATGCAAGGGATGCAGAAGACAATTCCCGAGCTCTTCTCAATGCTCAAAGCTACGGAGGTAGAAATAAAAAAGGAGCATCAAGTGTTGATGGTTAAAAAGACCACTAGTTTCAAGAAAAAGGGCAAGGGAAAGAAGGGAAACTTCAATAAGAATAGCAAGTCAGTTGCTACTCCCGCAAAGAAACCCAAGTCCGGAGCCAAGCCTGAAACTGAGTGCTTCTATTGCAAAAGAACTGGTCACTGGAAGCGGAACTGCCCCAAGTATTTGGCGGATAAGAAGGATGGCAAAGTGAACAAAGATAAATTTGATATACATGTTATTGAAGTGTAACTTACTAATGCTCGTAGTATCACCTGGGTATTTGATACTGGTTCGGTTGCTAATATTTATAACATGAAACATGGGCTACAGATTAAAAGAAGATTAGCTAAGGACGAGGTGATGATGCGCGTGGGAAATGGTTCCAAAGTCGATGTGATCGCCGTCGGCATGCTACCTCTACATCTACCTTCGGGATTAGTTTCGGACCTAAATAATTGTTATTTGGTGCTAGCATTGAGCATGAACATTATATCTGGATCTTGTTTGTCGCGAGATGGTTATTCATTTAAATCAGAGAATAACGGTTGTTCTATGTATATGAGTAATATCTTTTATGGTCATGCACCCTTGATGATTGGTCTATTTTTGTTGAATCTCGATCGTAGTAATACACATATTGGTAATATTGAAGCCAAAAGATGCAGAGTTGATAATGATAGTGCAACTTATTTGTGGCACTACCGTTTAGGTCATATTGGCGTAAAGCGCATGAAGAAACTCCATGCTGATGGACTTTTGGAATCACTTGATTATGAATCACTTGGTGCTTGCGAACCATGTCTCATAGGAAAGATGACTAAAACTACGTTCTCCGGAACAATGGAGTGAGCAACTAACTTATTGGAAATCATACATAGTGATGTATGCGGTCCACTGAGTGTTGAGGCTCACGGCGAGTATCATTATTTTCTAACATTCACAGATGATTTGAGAAGATATGGGTATTTCTACTTGATGAAGCACAAGTCTAAAACATTTGAAAAGTTCAAAGAATTTTAGAGTGAAGTAGAGAATCATCGTAAAAAGAAAATAAAGTTTCTATGATCTGATCGCGAAGGCGGATATTTGAGTTATGAGTTCGGTCTTCATTTGAAACAATGTGGAATAGTTTCACATGTCACGCCACCTGGAACACCATAGTGTAATGGTGTTTCCGAATGTCGTAACCGTACTTTATTAGATATGGTGTGATCTATGATGTCTCTTACCAATTTATCACTATAGTTTTGGGGTTATGCTTTAGAGACAGCTGCATTTCCGTTAAATAGGGCACCATCTAAATCCATTGAGACGACACCTTATGAACTGTGGTTTGGCAAGAAACCCAAGTTGTCGTTTCTTAAAGTTTGGGGTTGCGATGCTTATGTGAAAAAGCTTCAACCTGATAAGCTCGAACCCAAGTTGGAGAAATGTGTCTTCACAGGATACCCAAAGGAAACTGTTGGGTACACCTTTTATTATAGATCCGAGGGCAAAATATTCGTTGCTAAGAATGGATCCTTTCTAGAGAAGGAGTTTCTCTCGAAAGAAGTGAGTGGGAGGAAAGTAGAACTTGATGAGGTAATTGTACCTTCTCCCAAATTGGAAAGTATTTCATCCTCCGCTCTAAATCTGTTGTGCTTGGCGAAGCCCTGCGGAAATAGTTTCACCACCACCGTCACCATGCCGTCGTGCTGTCAGAACTCATCTACTACGTCGCCCCTCTTGCTGGATCAAGAAGGCAAGGGCGTTATCGAGCTGAAAATGTGCTAAACGCAGAGGTGTCGTATGTTCGGTGCTTGTTCAGAACAGATCATGAAGGTGTACGACTACATCAACCGTGTTGATAAACTCTTCCGCTTAGCAATCTACAAGGGCATGTAGATGTTCTCCCCCTCTCGTAGATATGCATCTCCATGGATACATCTTGCATGTGCATAGAAATTTTTTATTTTCCATGCAACGTTTCCCAACAATTTCCCGTAGGACTAGCTCAAGTGTTGTTGGTGATCAAGTTTTCCGGATCTTAGGATATCATTAAGTGTAACAATAGTCCTAAAACAACAATGAGATTATGACGTTAGACGAACTATCATACTGAGTCAACCCAAACTTGTCTGTTATGAATTGATTTAATATCGTCCATTATCGTACTATCATACTGAGTCGACCCAAACTTGTCTGTTATGAATTGAGTTAATATCGGCTGACATGCTACTTAGTATGATAGTAGACACCCGAGATTAACCAAAGTGTTAAGCGTGACTTTTCTCCTTAGAGCATGAGAGTATTGTAGTCACTCCTTACCATACAATGGGATTTGGATATGATCAAACGTCAGTTGTAACACGGTGATTATAATTACAACTTACAGGTTCATCGAAAAGTTTGACAAGGGACTTGATAGCTGGAGAGTGCAATTTGCTCCTCTGACGATGTAGAGTATTCTTAGGGCCATCTTGGGGATATTCCCCATGGTCTAACTCAACCAGGGGGTATGACATGCCCACCATTTGGCGGCTCATGGGTCACCCCGCTTACCGAGACCGGCCGATAAGGCCCAAGGCCCGGTATACAACACGACAGAAGGCTGGTTCATGAAGAGGACTGATTGGCTGGCTTATGGAGAAGGTTATAAGAAAGATTTCCCTTACTTAGTAAGCAAGATGAGTAGGAGATAGAGTAGGATACAAGTTGTACCATGACTCAGAACCTATTGTAAACCTAGGGACTCTACCTATTATATAAAGGGGAGCCCCTAGGACGAAAAGACGCAAGTTGCAATGTCTCGAGAGCCAGGTTAGCAAATCTGCATCCCTGTAACCGATATCTTCCACCAATAACAATCAAGCAAGGCATATGTTTTTACCTCCATCGTGAGGAACCGAACCTGTGTAAACTCGTGTCCTTCGTTCCCGATGAACCCCATTCAAGTAACTATCTAGTTGTGTTGGCTTCCAGACTTAATACTTTCACGAGGACATATTCCATGACAAAACCATGACAGTTGTTGCCCACTATAGGGCCTACGCGGTGGTGTTGAGTTATTGAAGGGTGCTCTCCCAGGGATCGGGGATACGTGATCGGCCGGATGACGAAAAGTCGTTGAGGCAAGCACTACTACGACGATTGAGGCGGGAGCCCTGAGGCTGACTCGATCACGTACGGGTATCGGGCCCCCCTCTACAGGATCCAAGTCTTCATTGGCATACTCGACAAATCTGGTCCCGAGCCGGACATCTCCTCCAACATCATCGAGTCGCCTCGGCATGCTAGACCCGACCAGGTTCAAGCCGGCCGGACTCACATTATTGCCGATTTCACTCATGGAGTTGATATGGTGGGTAATTATGCATCTGGTGGTGACACGCTCATGTACTCTGATGGCGAGTCCTCGGTCGGTGATACCAATTCTATTATTCCACTTTTTGATGATAAGCTTGGGAGCTATTTCGACGATGAGATTGGTTCGGAGGCCTCCAAGCTACTGCGTCGTGCGGCGGTTTACATGGCGGGAAACCGAAGTTTGGCTGGTACAGGGGCGGCTCAGGACTCCATGACTGTTGGAGCCGTGACAGGGACTAGCACTTCAGCAGCGGCTCCTAATGCAGCTGGCTCAGACCAGGATTCGTCTCAAGCTCTGGTGGAACTGATGGCCGCTTTGGGAACACTTTGGATGCTCTAGTAACTGCATAGAATCCGGATGAATGCACCGCTAAAGTAGCAAAGCTTCGTGAGCAGATGGCCAGGTCCAGGAGGATATCAACACCGAGAACGCTCACATGGCAAAGGTACAAGTTGACATCCTCAGGGAAACCGAGTGCCTGAAGGCTGAGGCACTGTGATAACCCACAAGTGTAGGGGATCTATTGTAGCCTTTTTGATAGGTAAAAGTGTTGAACCTAACGAGGAGCTAAAGGTAGAACAAATATTCCCTCAAGTTCTATCGACCACCCATACTACTCTACGCACATTTAACATTTGCTTTACCTAGAACAAGAATAAAACTAGAAGTACTTTGCAAGAATAAAACTATAAAAAATACAAGATAATAAATTTAGTTGTCGTGGGAAAACACGACCACCTATGGGGCCATCGGTCCCTTGTGGTTCGACAAGGGGGAAGAGCATGTTGCACAAAGAGCGGAGGGTGCTGAGCAGCACAACAACAATGACACATGCAGTTTTACCCAGGTTCGGGCCGCCGTGAGGCATAAAACCCTACTCCCGCTTTGGTGGATTGATGGAAGGGGCCATAGTAGAGACGCAATGCTCTAGCCCGACAAGGTTGCCTAGGGGCGAGAGCAACTATGCGTGCATGATTGTACAATGGTCCGACCCCTTTCAATGTTTGCCACGACCCTCCTTTTATAGATCAAGGGGTCACCATAATGGCAAATCAGTCATTGTGTACTGATTAGATAGCCAACACTGCTATCATACCTAACTCTGCAAACAGGAAAAGGTGCATTAAATGTGCCGCTTAGTGTCACATCATGGCGTAGTCCGACAAGCCTTATCGGGCCAATCTACCACCTTCTCGCCTGCCTACGTGAAATGTCGCTGGATGTGTGTCATCTATACGTTATTTCCTTCAAAAGTGACTGCCACATACCGAATTACTGCTGCTTAGTCACTCAAGGGCTTGACACCGCATCGATTGATGACTTGGGTAGCTGTGAGGTGGAGCGTATTGGGGAATGTTGCATGGGAAACAAAAAAATTCCTGCGAACACCCATGATCAATCTAGGAGATGCACATCTACGAGACGAGAGTTGGATCCACATACCGTCGTATATCACTAAGTGGAAGCGTTCAAGAATGTAGTTGATGTAGTGGTACGTCTTCGCAATCCAATCACGATCCGTCTCGCGAACTCCGATCTAGTGCCGAATGGACGGCACCTCCACGTTCAACACACGTACGGCTTGATGATGCCTTCACCTCCTCGATCCAGCGAGCGAAGGTGAAGTAGTAGCTCGAGTCCTCCGGCAGCACGATGGCGTGGTGGCGGTGGTTGTGGAGGAATTGCGGCGGAGCTTCACTAAGCACTACACGTATGAGGAGAAGAGCTACGGGAAAGGAGGGGCAGCGCCAAGGCGTGTAAGGGTGTGGCTGCCCTCTCTCTACCTCTCTATATATATGGGGAAGGGGGAGAGGGGAGCGCCCCTAGAAGATCCCATCTAGGGCCGGCGGCAACAAGAGGGAAACCCTAGATGGGTTTTCCCCCAGAGGAGACTTGGCCCTCAAGGCAAAGGGGTGGGAACCCTAGGGGTGGCGCCCCCTCCTCCTCTTGCAACTTGGGAAGGGGTGAGGGGGGCACAGCCTCTTAGTCGGCTGGTTTGCCCCCTCCCCTTG
>LR738715.1:170974671-171007501 GCA_902687465.1 Secale cereale
CCCCCGAAACCCCTTTCGGTCATGCTGGCCATCACCCGGTACCCCTGGAACACTTCCGGACTCCAATACCCTTCGACCAATATATCGATCTTCACCTCCGGACTATTCTGGAGTTCCTCGTCACGTCTGGGATCTCATCCGGGACTCCGAACAACCTTCGGCAACCACCATAATGACTCAACTATACTAATATCATCACCAAACGTTAAGTGTGTAGACCCTACGGGTTCGAGAACTAAGTAGACATGACCGAGACACCTCTATGGTCAATAACCAATAGCGGGACCAAGATTCCCATATTGGTTCCCACATATTCTACGAAGATCTTATCGGTTGAACCTCGATGTCAAGGATTCAGATAATCCTGTATGTAGTTCCCACTACAAAAAAAAGACACATCCGTGACATTTTGGGCCGAACGAATTTTTTTCTGTCATACTTATGACACTTCTATGACGATAATTGTGACAAAACCCAGTATCATCATAGATGTGGTGGGGTCCTACTTATATGACAAAAATTCATGACAGAAAATGGGCTTTTCGTCCTGGGCGGGCCAGAGACGCAGCTGCATGACATTCTTTGGGCCATCCATGACGAAAAAAACCGTGGTAGAAGCGAGGGCGAGGAAAATATCGGGGTGTTCCCGGTTACGGTGGGTGGTCGGGGCCGAGCGATGTGCGTTTCTCTCGTACACGCACGCGCGTGGGTGCGAGGCGTTGGGGTATAACTGAACCCGAGCGAGGCGTTGGGCTCTAACTGAACCCGAGCGATTGCACTGCACGCTACGCGTTACTGAACCCGAGCGACCGATCGATGGCTGTTAACTAAACCCGATCAAGCGATTCCTTCGCTACTGCTGCTAACTGAAGCCGATCGATGATGCCTCTAGATGAACAGTGAGCGTTGCTGGGGGGGTGGATGAACAGTTCCCAGTGGGGGTGGATGAACAGGTCCCCGTGGTGTTGCATCTGGATGAACAGGACCCCGATAGATCGAGCCGGTTGGGGCTGGATGAACAGGACCCCGTGGAGGGCAGGATGAACAGGACCACCCCATGGAGGGCAGGATGAACAGTAGATGTTGGATGGCTGGATGAACAGTAGCCCATGGAGGGGTGGTTGAACAGGAGCCCATGGAGAGGGCTGGTTGAACAGTAGCCGATGGAGTAGCGCGCGGTGGAGGCTCGATGAACATGAGCCCGTGGATGAACAGTCGCATGTGGAGGCTGGAGGAGGTCGACGGTGGATGAATAGTAGCCTGTGGAGACTGGAGGGGTCGATGATGGAGATGAACAGTATCCCGTGGAGTCCCGTTTTGCGGTACGCCACACCCCTCCCGATGAACATGACCCCCGTTTCGACCGTAGCGCTCCAACACAAGTCCGTTTCCTCCGTTTTGCGGTACGCCACACCCCTCCCAATCAACAGGACCCCCGTTTCAACCGTAGGAGTTCCGTTTCCTGCGTTTTGCGGTACATAGACCCCTCCCGATGAACAGGATCCCATTTCGAACGTGGCCGGTCGAACACAAGGCCGTTTCATCCGTTCTGCGGTACGCCAGGCCTCGTATCCATCGGCTATTCCGTCCAAGCCCTCCCGATGAACACGACGACGAATTTCGTTCCGACCCAGCCAGTTGGCTCCCCATGAACATGACGACGACGCTGTTTCTCCATTCCGACCCAGCCATGTACATGAGCCCTGGCCGTACGTACGCGTGAGTAGGCATTCGAGACCCCGCCCGTATTTACTTTCTTGCACCCTGGTCGTTGTACATACATGTACATGCTACGTGCACGCCTCTGCTACGACACGTGCACGCCTCTACAGCGACTCGTATGTACGTACACGTTCGCGACCGGAATGACAACGCTACGTACGCTTCGACCAGGTGGGTCCCCACTGTGAGGCACTTCCTTGCATGCAAAGATGTAGCTGGTGGGTCCCAGCAGTCAGGGGGGCGAATCATTTTTTTGCCCGAACGCACTTCCTTGCATGCGAAGATGTAGCTGGTGGGTCCCAGCAGTCAGGGGAAACATTTTTTTCGCGAAATACAATGGCCCGTCCGGTGGGTCCCCGCTGTCAGGTGGAGGAATAATTATTTTACGCGTAATAAGGAGGCACTTCCTTGCTGGGGCCGTGGACCCAGCTGTCAGCCTCTCCACGTACAGTACTCTTCCGATGGAAGTCGTTCCTTGACCATGTTGACCACGCCGCGCCGAGAGCACCAGGGCGGTGGTCGACGGCGAGGCCTAGGAAGGGGATGACGCGGAGTCGGGGAAGACGCGGCAGTGGAAGACCGCACGGAGAGGAGTACGAGGGTTCACTGGTTCGGCTGCGATGTGAGGCTGCCGTCGTCGCAGGGCCTGGCCAGCGGTGGGAATAGTAGGGGGCGGTGAGGCCTCCGCGGCAGCACAACCAACCAAGGGAGGCAGGAGCATGCGGCATGACCGGCGCTGCTTTGGGCGGCTGGAGCAAGAAGACAAGAGGTTGAAGTAGCACTACGGCCGTTGGATGAACATCGTACGGTCACTGGAGCTACAATCATTCATATTGACAAACTTGACAAAGCACTCCGTCCCCGTCAACTTAGTAGGCCCACAAGTCAGCCACCCACCAAGGTGGGTCCCAACTAGCAGGGGGAGTATTCATTTTTTTGTGCGTAATAAGGCGGCACTTCCGGTGGGTCCGAGCTGACAGCGGGGGGAACATTTTTTTCGCAAAATACGATGGCCCGTCCAATGGGTCCCAGCAGTTAGGGGGGAAACGTTTTTTCGCCAGATGCGGTGGCCCGTCCGGTGGGTCCCTACTATTAGGTGGAGGAATAATTATTTTCCGCGTAATAAGGAGGCACTTCCTTGCGGCTGCCGTGGACCCAGCTGTCAGCCTCTCCACGTACAGTACTCTCTCGATGGAAGTCGTTCCTTCACCACATTGACCACGCCGCGCCGAGAGCACCAGGGCGGTGGACGACGGCGAGGCCTAGGAAGGGGACGACACAAAGTCGGGGAAGACGCGGCAGTGGATGCCCACGTGTAGAGGAGTATGAGGGTCCACTAGTTCGCTGCAGTGTGAGGCTACCGTCGCCTCAGAATAACAGAGGGTGTGGGAGAGTAGAGGGATGGTCTGGCCAGTGGTGGGAGTAGTAGGGGGCAATGAGGCATCCGCCGCATCGCAGCCGGCCACGGGAGGTAGGAGCACGAGGCACGACCGGCGCTGGTCTGGGCGGCTGGAGCAAGAAGACCAAAGGTTGAAGAAGCACTACGTACGGCCGATGGATGGACATCGTATGGTCACTGGAGCTAGAATCGTGCATATTGACTAAGTTGACAAAGCCCTCCGTCCCCGTCAACTTAGTAGGCCCACAAGTCAGCCTGCCACTATACTGGGTCCCAACTAGCAGGGGGAGTATTCATTTTTGTGTGTGTAATAAGGACGCACTTCCTTGCGTGTGAAGATATAACTGGTGGGTCCGAGCTCTCAGCGGCGTAATGTTTTTTTCGCGAAATACAGAGGCCCTTTCGGTGGTCCAAGATGTCAGGTGGAGGAATCATTATGTTGCGCGTAATAAGGAGGCATTTCCTTGCATGTGGCCATGGACCCTGCTGTCAGCCTCTCCACGTACAGTCCACTTCAGATGCATGTCATTCGTTGACCACGTTGACCAGGCCGCGCCGAGAGCACCAGGGCGGTGGACGACGGCGAGGCCTAGGAAGGGAACAACACGGAGGCAGGGAAGTCTCGGCAGTTGTTTCCCACGCGGAGGGGTGTACGACTGTACAAGGGTTTACTGGTTCGTCTGCCGTCGCCGGAGAATAACAGCAGGTGTGGGTGAGTAGAGGGATGGCTAGGCCAGCGATGGGAGTACGGTGGGGCGGTGAGGCCTGCGCGGCAGCACAGCCGGCCGCGGGGAGGAGGGAGCAGGCAATCCCACCGACGCTTGTTTGAGCGGCTGGAGCAGGAAGAGCAGAGATTGAAGAAGCACGACGGTCGTTGGATGGACATCCAACAGTCACTGCTTGTGCGTGAACCTTTTTTTAGGAAAGCCTCAAATATGTGGAAAACAGCATACAACCCATCTGCTATTATTTCTAATAATTTACAGCCAATTTGCTAATTCTTAAGTTTTTTTGGATCCCATATTCTTTCTGTTAGCATTACAACCCATATTGTGGACACGGTTAAAAAATTATACGAAATTTTGCATATTTCGGTGCGGTCCGAACTATTTTTTATCCCAAAATTTCGAGTCACATTCAAACTGATTTTAAAAATAAATGTATATCGACATAAAATCCAAAAATTGTCCAAGCATAAAAATTAACGCAATTTAAAATCACGAAATGAAAAAAAAAATTGAAACGAATTGCCAGTTTGATGTGTTTTAAAAATGTACAACCCATTTCTCATTACTGATAGGCCATTTTCTCGTCTAGCCGAATGAAGCTCTCCTCGTCTTGAAAGATTTACAGTTCTATAGGCCTGACAAAGCAACGTACTTGGAAAATCACAAAAAAAAACTGGGCTAGCCATTTTCACAAAGAAAAAAAAACTACTGGGCTGGTATGTGGTAAACATAAATTAGAAGGTTGTCTAGACAGGCGAGAGTGCCCCGCACAGCCCAGTTGACACCCTGCTTCCGTCTCAAAAACAAATTAGATAAATGCCAGTCCAATTATGGCGATTCATAAAAATGCCACTGTAATTTCCAAACTTTGAAAAATGCCACTGCAATTTTCTCAAACTTTCGAAAACACCACTGCAATTTGCAAACTTTGAAAAACGCCACTCTAGACTTCGAAAAATGCCACTGGAAATGGCATGAAATGGCATTTTTTAAAGTTTGGAAATTGCAGTGTCATTTCTCAGAAACACCAGATTTGGAGTGGCATTTATCAAATTAACCCCAAACAAAAATAACTGGGCGAGCTGCTTGGTCCATGGTGTCAGCTGCTCGTTGTGCAATTCTCTCGTTTATTGACTACGTTGACAATGGCATGGGACCCAGATGTCAGAAATCCATTAGGAGGAGCCATTTTTTATTGGCTTGAAATAAGGAGGCACTTGCTTGCGTACTGCCATGACCTTGGCGGGTCCCTGCTGTCATCCTCTCCACGGACAATCATCTCCTGATTGTGTACGCGTCAACTTGGTAGGCCCACAAGTCAGCCTCTAAACTGGTGGAGGACAAATACAACCCATTTAAAAAAATAACAACCCATTCCATACGTTCAAATGGAAAGTTCAACATTCAGAGCAAAGTAACAGGTCTGATCCACATATAGAGTACTGAACTTCCACGTCGGCAACCATCATAGCCAAGTTAACTATCTAATCCCACTAATACTCTAGTAGCGTACAAGTACTAACTTACTCTTAGCTAACTAGACGATGCCGGCCGCCATCTGCGGTACACGCTAAACTCCGGCACCGACGTCCTCCGCCTCACCTCGGACTTGCCAGAGGTGCGATAGGGCGTGTTGCTCACGCGCGTTGGCCCTTTCCATGCCGGTGTGGTCCACCGAAGCTTCGGCTTCTAAGCGGGAAACCCACTTGATGAGCTAGTAGTAAAAATCGGCGGCGCGAACGCGTGCATGCCCGACAGCCTCCAGGGCTATTTGCCGGGCGCCGGGCTCCATGTAGTCGGCCCAGTTGCGGGAACTCTGCTGGTGACTCAGAGCATCGGTGCGCTGCTGCTCTATGTCCCGCTGGCGGCGCAAATCGGCGATACGCTACTCCTCCGGCAAGCGATCGCGCTCCAACAACGCCTGCTCCTCCGCCAGGCGGTCGCGCTCCAACAAGTCCTCGATCTGCACATTGCCATCTAAAGACCGATAGAATGCCTCCTCCCTCCATCTGCCTTTCACTGAAAAACTGAACACTAGTTCCGGCGGTGACCGCCTCCGGCCTCGCCTATCGCGGACGGGCGGGGGCATGGCGGACGTGGTGAGAGCGAGAATAAGTGGTGAGCAACGTCAGGCCGGTAGGGGCTTATGAGGATAGGGCGAGTTGGGTCACGGTGCCATAATAGAAGGCCGGGAAACAGTACTTATAGGAGGAAGGTAGCGCGACGGTCATCGGAATTCAATGCATAATTAAGTAGGCATGGACTAGCGCGCCAGCTTGCTGTGGAAAACTAGAGAAACTGAAATTCTGACTGTGCCGTCCCATCCTGCCCGTGCTTGGTCGCACGCCGGCATGACGGTCAAACTAGTGCACTCGAATCATCTCCCTCCTTGTCAATAATGATTCCATGGATTTAAAAGGCCCGCAACAATTAAAGCGCATCTTTTTTCGCATCAGTTAGCTGCCTTAATTACGGCCGGCTGCATGCAGGCACTCAAAATCCATCGCAACCAGTACGCGGAGTAGCATGCAACGAGTCACAGCCGAGGGCATTAGTTGATGAACTTTAGCTGGGAGATAAGGCATTTAGCTGGGAGATAAGGCATTTAGCTGGAAATTGCGGTCACTTTGTGTGTTTGCCAAAAAGCAACGGGCAGACATCTCTATCTGCACAAATATCAAGCAGCTAGTAAACATATACCCCACCTTTTATTTTCGGTTTAAGCATGTCTCTTCCGCTTACCATCTGTCATGTTTTGCACTGGACAATTTGATACAGTCATGTTTTGCCCTGGACAATTTCATACTGAATTGATTTGCTTGTTCAGAGCAGAAATATAGCGCCTATTCTTCATTAGACCAAGGATATCCATGTTCGCAGTGATGGAAGAGGTGAAATCGATACAACCGAAATTGAGCATACAATCATTGAATCATGTCCTGCACCTCCAATGTAGGTCCACCCTACCAATAAATTCACATGCAAACCACTAGTATTACTATCTAATGACAGTACAAAAAGAGTAGCAAGATAGCATAAAACCATGTACCTTCTTAATGAATAGCTCATAGTACCGCCAATTGGATATAAAGGTTTGGAAGGAAACATGCTCCTAATGTTGAACCAGTTGGACTTTTTGTGCAGTTCCACTAAAATTGAGCATCCATGTTTGCATAGATATTAAAAGTGTGATTACTATAAAAGTGGCACTAGTTGAAGCATATACTCACAAATATACGCATTCCAATTTCTTAATGGGAAAAGGTAGCAAGACTGTTTCTAACCACCTTGAAGGAACAAATAAGGCAACAACGACTGATGTTAGAAAGGCATATATAGTTCTTTCTAAAAGAATGATCGATTCCTGACCTTTCCGATTGTTTTAAGCATATTTTGTGCAGTTCAACTAAAATAAAATGCCATCACCGCCTTGACAATTCACGGACACTGTACATAAGGAAATGACTTAACATTACATCATGATGTCAGGTATGTAGTTGACATGCATTAGAGACAAACTTAGAGACCTCCTCTGATAACATAATGAACATTAATTTTAACGAAGGTGTGACTAGCTTTACCGGGATAATTTGAGTGAACTGTACACCCTCTGTTCCTTAATATAAGATGTTTTCGCGGTTCAGTTTAAAGTACCCAAACGTCTAGTATTTAGAAAAATAAGTAGTAGTTTTCCTGAGCACATATCTGGCAAAGCTTGCCACACTTTATTTATGTCCATACGGTAATGCAACACCATTCGAAATTTCCATAAGCTCTAGCACTGGAAGATTTCTATATGAATTAACAATACAAAATGTAAAGGTAACAAGTTTCAGCATTGGTATACTAGCTGTGCAAGAGCATTAAACCAAATACAAAAGTCTGAAGGTAACTAGCATTATTAACTAATGACAGTATAAAAAATTTGCAAACCATGTACCTTCAAGGTAAATATCATTTCAAACTCGGGTGAACATGAAAAATTGCTATCCAAATCTTAATAAAGGTGCAGCTAGCTTTACTGGCAGTATTTGAGTGAACTCAACACCCTTTGTACCAATGCTGAAACTTGTTGCACAGCTAGTATACCAATGCGGAAACTTGTTGCTCTGGGAAAGCTTGCCACACCTTATATAAGTCGATACGCTAATGCAACACCAATCAAATAGTACAAATATACACAAATCCACTGGCTAGTGGAATAGTGGAGTAGTTTTTTTATTACGGGGTAGAGTATAATGCTTTTACTGAACTGATCTCCATAAGCTTGCACTTGATGATTTCTATAAGCATTAACAATACAAAATGTAAAGGTAACAAGTTTCAGCATTGCTATACTAGCTTGCAACAACATTAAACCAAATTCAAAAGTCTGAAGGTAACTAGCATTATGAACTAATGATAGTATAATTTTTTGCCAACCATGTACCTTGAAGGTATATATCATTTCGAACTCGAGAGGACCAGAAAATTGCTATCCCAATCTTCATAGTCGATTAAACATAAAACTTGACCAACTGAATCAATGAAAATAGCCGGATAAGGAGGTGACCACTCTTGACCTTTCCTGTTGTCTTCATAATTTTTTGTGCAGTTTAACCAAAATAAAATGACATCAGCGCCTTGGCATTTTGGTAACACTATACAAAAAAATCGACTTATCTCATGAAAGTGAGGTATGTAATCTATAAGCATTAACAGTGCAAAAATTTGAAGGTAGTAACAAGTTTCATCGTTGGTATACTGGCTATGCAACAACATTAGAATGACTTAGCTGAAAAATCTTTATTACATCCACAATCAACAGCTAACCCTGAAATAATCGAGATACATTAAATGTCATTGCTTAAATTTATCGGTGGCGTTAGACTGAGTGCGGCATTAGTTAAATGTGGCATCACTTTAGTAGTAGCATTGGTTGACTTTACCGACGGTGTTATACTAACAGCAAAAAAGTGGCATTAAGAGCATGGGAGACCCATTCGGACAGTGGGCGCACCAGTACGATGTACCTCCACGGACGCATAGAGTGGTGAGGGAGGTATGGTTGCCCAGAGCAACAAATATCCAGGCAGCATATGTGGATTACATCCCATTTTTGTTATGTTTAGCCACCTCTTTCCTATGTGAGGACAACAAACCGATCGACCTGGTCATTCTCTATTGCGTTGTCATGCCTTTCTACCCTTCTTCAACCAAGAGACACGAGACTCGTTCCTTAGCTACTGATTTTTTTTCCTTTTCAACCTAGATGCAGGTTCGGTGCCTACTCTCTTGGACAATACAGTCTCCCTTCCTTTCCTTATTCAGCCCAGACATGGATTAGTCTGCATGAAGTAGGGTTTCCTTTAATAGTGCAAATTAAGGTTTTCGTCTGCGTGACCATCAGAGCAGAGGATAGCTAATTGGGAAGATGGTGGAGTGGAAAAAGATCCACATGCAGTGACGTGGCAGATGGGGCAATAGAACAAAGGTATGGTTGAAAAAGAGGTAGCATACCTGAGGGTCGGCGGGAAGTGGCTTCGCTCGTGGTTGTCGTCCTCCACACGCACTACGGCAGCGAGCTTCGGGACGGAGACCATCTGATGGCTTCTCGCCCCTCGTTGGTTACCCCAAGTGGAAGGTTTGAGATGCAGTGTAGCGGAAGTTTTCCCTTGGCAAAGATACCAAGGATCGATTTCCCCTGAGACTCCCAGTTTCAACAAGAAGGTGTAAACTGCTAACGGCGCCAGATATTAGCAATCAACGTGGACCTGCACACAGATACAAATAACTTTGCTCCCAACGAGTACAGAGAGGTTGTCAATCCCTCCGGCCTTGTAGTTTACAAAGGATCAAACGCAAGTGATAATAGTGATAGGTATTGCTGCGAATAGTAAGTAAAAGCGGAAAGTAAATAGCGGATGTGATGGTAATATGGACCGGGGTCCCATGATGTTCACTAGTGATGTCTCTCTCCCAAAAGACGATAAAACAGCTATGTGAGGTAAACGAATTACACCTGGGCAATTGACAGAATTATGTGCGCAAACCAATGCTAACTATGTTGCAAGAAAGGTAGAGGTTCAAAGCATGGGCGGTACGCCAAGGCAAGTAGACCGAAATCCATCCGCATCTACTACTAATCATCCACCTTGAGATATCTATCCAGAACATCTCGCTGGTATTAAGTTGCGAGTCCCACCCATAGTGTAAACTCTAAGCAACAGACAACTGCATTAAAAGAACTTTGCGTAAAGTAAACAATCCTTGCACCCGCGGGCACAAGCACCGTTGTTTTCCCCCTTGTGGCAACAGCACATCCCCTAGACTCATGTTTCTGTCACTCAAGCTAGTCATCGAGGGGCATGAACCCACAATCAAGCATAACGTTCCCTCTTGGAGTCACTACCTACTACTTGGCCAAAGCAATAAATAACAACGGAGAACATGCAAGAATTACTTATGAACATAAATATAAAAGAGGTAGATCAAATATATTACTCAAACACAATCTAAACATAATCTCACAATCCATCGGATCCCAGCAAACTCATCATAGCAACAACATATGGATTACATATGTGCCTCGATCATGTAGGGCAGCTCACGAGGACTAATTAGTGAAGAACAAGAACGGGAGGAGAACATCACATAGCTACTGGTCATGGACCCATGGTCCAAGGGAGACTACTCACAACTCATCGGGGAGGCGTCCATGGTGGTGGAGAGGCTCCCGGTGGTGATCCTCCCCTCCGGCAGGGTGCCGGGAAGAGTTCTCCTGGTGCTCCCGATCTTGGAAGCGCGGCGGCGGTGGAACAGAGATGAGATCGTGAAAAAGGGTTCCCGTCTCGAGGGTTTTGGGACACGATATAAATATATGCCAAAGGGGGGCATCAGCGGAGCCCTGGGGGGCCCAGGCACCCCCCCCGGCGCGGCCAGGAGGGGGGCCGCGCCACCAGGGTGCCTGGAGCCCTGGTGGCCCCCCTCCGGCTCTACTTCGGGTGCCCGGAAGCTTCTGGAACGCTGATTTTTTATATAATTTTTCCGAGATTTTTCTGGCAGTTTTCGTAATGGGAAAACCTGAAATACAAAAACAGCAGAAAACAGAAACTGGCACTGGGGTGCACTGAGTTAATAGGTTAGTCCAAATATGATCAAAAGTGTATGGAAGTGTATAAATATCATAGCAATATCACCCAAAAGAGGCATGGAGCAAGCAGAAATTATAGATACGTTTTGGACGTATCAACATCCGCAAGCTTAATTCCTGCTCGTCCTCGAGTAGGTAAATGATAACAAGAATAATTTCTGTGGTGACATGCTATTAACCATATAGGACTTTTCATTGTCATATGACAAAAGCTTACTCAGACAATGAATCTATAGTAATTAAGTTGCCTCATGAGAAAATCACTAAGAACTGAAAGTTTTACAATATGATACTGAAACATCAAATAGATTTGTAATGAGCATGGTGTGCAAATATGATAAAGTGATATCTCGCTTGCCCCCTTTAGTGAAGCAAAACATAAATGCAGGGGCACCTCCAAGGTTTAAGTGATGACTAGATACAATGATTTCAGAATAAACGATATCACAATCATGCAAAAGACAATGCTACTTTGGGACAATGCACATTACACTCAGAATGACAATCATGCTCTCAGTAGTTGGTGCTTTAAAAGAAGGTGGAGACTCTCGAAACATGGCTTTTGTTGGCAAGGTTGAAAACCCGTAGTCGGAAACAAAGACAAAGCATGTACCAGAGCTCTTGGTTTTAAAAACAGAGGTAATAATATTTTTTTGATTATGCATGTTCCGTCAACGAATGCTAGCAGATAACTCAATCACTTCTTGAGATGGACAAGTTTCGAGGAACGGCTCCCGAATGAGGACGATCACATCCTCTTAATCTCCTTTGTTTATCACTGCCAAAGTTTTCTGATTTCTCATGAACAAAGCGTGAAGGAGGGTTTGTTTGTTATATTAATTTTGAGCCGGGCGCACTCAATGCCAGTTCCTTCTCGTGTTATGGTTTTGCACATTAGACATGCAATCCCGGGGTGAAGCTTATCCAACTTAAAAAGATCATGAATTAACTACTACTTCCTCATGAACTTAAAACAGAGGCACAAAATAGGAATGCATTTTGTTTGAATAATTTCGAGATGGTACATGAAAGTCTTCGTTAGGAATGGCAGGTAAATACCATGTAGGAAGGTATGGTGGACTCATATGGCATAACTGGTTTAAAAGAATTTGGATGCACAAGCAGTCAGCCCGCTTAGTACAGGCGAAGGTTAGCAAAAGACTGTGAGCGACCAACTAAGAGAGCAATGATGGTCATAATCATGCAAAGCGACAAAGCAACATTGAATCAGGCATGATAGTTATATCGCTACTCACAAACAAAAGATCATCAAGGCTTGACAGACTTTCTTTACAGTCTTAAATATGCGTGAGCATACGCCAAGTCAATCAAAATAAATTCTTGAAGGAAGATATTACTAAACCATACCACATCATAGGCAAACAAATCATGTTGGTACTCCAATAACACATTGGGAACCCCCTAGCTATTTGAGACTAACCATAAGAAAACATGAACTACTAAGCACCATTATGCACGTAGCATCTTTATCATAGACATATCAACCAATGCAACAGAAGCAAACTCTCTTAATAAGATAAGCATGATAACTAAAGAGAGTTCAAGCAACCAACTAAACAAAAGCTCTTTAAAAAGATAAGCATGAAAATTAAAAGCTAAGCATGATAGTAGCTATTGAAGACAAAGAACACACACAACAAAGATAAACATGAAAATTCTATGTTGTGTTCTAGGTAGAAGTGGAGCGTGTTTCTCTCCCACATAAAGAAAGCTGAGTTCCGACTCGTTATGAAAATCTAAAGAAAACTAAAAAGGAAACTAAAAGCAAGACGCTCCAAGCATAGCACATAACACATGAAGTGATAAAAATATAGTGGAACGAAAGACGAACTGATAATGTTGATGGAGAAGGGGATGCACGGGGGCATCCCCAAGCTTAGACGCTTGAGTCTTCTTGAATATTTCTTGGGGGTGCGTGGGGGCATCCCCAAGCTTGAGCACTTGACACTCCTGAATCTTTTTATCATCTTCCCTCGCACACTTGAAAACTCCCTTCATACATAACTCATCATAATCTGATTAGCGAGGTTAGTACCCATAATAAAATAATTGTTCCTTGATGGAAATAAGGCTATTCTTGAAGATCTACTGTTTCTCAAGATTGCCAAAAGGTTTTTGCAAAGAAAAAAAGCAAGCTCAAGGTTTGCAAAATGAAGGAAAGGCAAAACAGGACAGAATCTGTGAAAAATAGAACAGCAGGTAGTAAATGATTTTTTCGGGGCACTTCTACAACTCTAATCAAAAAACTCACAACAGACGCATGAAAGAGAATTGTATAGAACACGCCGTCGAAAAATATCAGACCAAAAAGATGATCTGGTGATTTTATACGAATTTTTCTATCCAAGGACAGAATCTGTTTCCTGGACAGCACGTCACAACTTTTGAACTTTCTTGCAATCAGAGGCTACACTTGGCACAAAGTTGAAAAGTAAAGATACAATGATGATGCTACTGTAGTACCAACATCAAGACACAACAAAAGCAAAATAAATTTTTTATTCATGTGGGCTGCCTCCCAAAAGCGCTTTCTTTTATGCCTTTAAGCTAGGCATAATGCATAGAGATCAAGTTTTATCAAGAGTAAAAGAATAGCTAGCCCGTATAACGGACTCAAAAGGTAACTTAATATTATTTTGAGGGAAGTGTTCCATCCCTTTCTTGAGAGGAAATTGGAATTCTATATTCCCCTCTTTCATGTCAATGATAGCACCAACGGTGCGTATAAAAGGACGTCCCAAAATAATTGGACAAGAAGGTTCACATTCAATGTCCATAATAGTAAAATCAACGGGAACATAATTGTCATTGACAATGATGAGAACATCGTCGATCCTCCCCAAAGGTTTCTTTATGGAAGAATCAACGAGACGAACACCAAAAGAACAAGAATCAAAAGGTTTCAATTTAAGCATATCATATATTCTTTTGGGCATAACGGAGGTACTAGCTCCAACATCACATAAAGCATAGCAAGAGAAGTTATTCAACTTAATTTTAATCATAGGATCCCAACCATCTTCTAGCTTTCTAGGTATGGAGGCTTCTACTCTAAGTTTCTCCTCCCTAGCTTTGATGAGAGCATTAGTCATATGCTCTATGAAGGCAAGGTTAAGTGTGCTAGTGCGGGGATCTCTAGACATCTTGTGAAGGAAATCAATAACTTCGGTAAGAGTGCAATTGTCAAAATCAAGGTCACTACTATTAAGTAAGGTGGTAGTGGTGCCCTTTAGGTTCACTTGTTTGGTAGTTTCTATAGTCATAGCATCACCATTAATAGGTCCAATGGGACCAGGAGTGCATTGGGTGCTAAGAGTTTGGATATCCTCAACAACTTGGATAGTAGCAACAGTGTGGTGGGTAGGAAGGCTCTTAATTCTATCTTCTTCCTCCCTTTCTCTAGCCCATCTCTCTTTAAGTTTAGACAACATCCTAATGTTTTCATTAATTTGCACTTGAATAGCATCCATAGGAGTGACCTTCCTCTCCTCAAGAGGAGAAGTTCTAATTTTAAGCAATTCTACCTCATTGGCTAAATTGTCTACCTTCGAAGAGAGATCATCTAGTTTGTTTAGTTTTTCTCCTACACTCTTATTAAAGGCTTTTTGGGTAGTGATGAAATCTTTAAGCATAATCTCTAGTTCAGTAGTGGAGTTCTTGGTGCTAGGATAAGCATTGTTGTTCCCATAAGAATTAGAGGGGAACGGTCTAGGATTGCTACCAAAATTACTCCTATAAGCATTGTTGTTAAAATTGTTTCTAGAGATAAAATTCACATCTATTTGTTCTTGAGCAATCAAAGAATTTAAAGGAACATCACGAGGATCAACAGAAGATTGCTTCGAAAGTAGAGACATGATCAAGTCAACTTTTTCATTTAGGGAGGAAATCTCCTCAGTAGAGTTTACCTTCCTACCTGTTGGAGCGCGTTCGGTGTGCCATTGGGAATAGTTGGTCATCATCTCATCGAGAAGCTTCGTGGCAGCACCAAGTGTAGTTGACATAAAGGTTCCTCCCGCGGCCGAATCTAACAAGTTCCGTGAGGTAAAGTTCAAGCCTGCATAAAAAGTTTGGATAACCATCCAAGTAGTCAAACCGTGAGTAGGGCAGTTCTTGACAAGAGATTTCATACGTTCCCAAGCCTGGGCAACGTGTTCATTATCCAATTGTTTAAAATTCATTATGTTACTTCTTAGTTGGATAATTTTAGCAGGTGGATAGTATTTTCCAATAAAAGCATCTTTGCAATTGTCCCATGAATCTATGCTATTTCTAGGCAAAGATTGAAACCAAATTTTAGCTCCTCCTCTCAAAGAGAAAGGAAAAAGCTTAAGCTTAACAATGTTACCATCTATTTCTTGGTACTTTTGCATATCACAGAGTTCAACAAAATTGTTTAAGTGTAAAGCAGCATCATCTCTAGCACCGGAGAATTGATCTTTCATAACTAGGTTCAGTAAAGCAGGTTTAATTTTATACGAAGGTGCTGAAGTGGCAGGTGTAGTGATAGGTGTGCAGATAAAGTCATCGTTGTTGTGACTAGTGAAGTCACACAACTTGGTGTTCTCGGTGGAACCCATAGCAGCAAGCAAGCAAGATAACTATTTTTGTGATTTTTGATAAAAGATACTAAAGCAAAAACTGAAAGGTAAACTAACAAGACTAAAAAGCAAAGGTAAAAGATAGCGTGCAACTCCCCTATCTTGAAGAGTGGAGTGTCCCCAGCGACGGCGCTAGAAAACTTTGCTTGATGGCTTCTCGCCCCTCGTTGGTTACCCCAAGTGGAAGGTTTGAGATGAAGTGTAGCGGAAGTTTTCCCTTGGCAAAGATACCAAGGATCCATTTCCCCTGAGACTCCCAGTTTCAACAAGAAGGTGTCAACTGCTAACGGCGCCAGATATTAGCAATCAACGTGGACCTGCACACAGATACAAATAACTTTGCTCCCAACAAGTACAGAGAGGTTGTCAATCCCTCCGGCCTTGTAGTTTACAAAGGATCAAACGCAAGTGATAATAGTGATAGGTATTGCTGCAAATAGTAAGTAAAAGCGGAAAGTAAATAGCGGATGTGATCAGTGATGGTAATATGGACTGGGGTCCCATGATGTTCACTAGTGATGTCTCTCTCCCAAAAGACGATAAAACAGCTATGTGAGGTAAACGAATTACAGCTGGGCAATTGACAGAATTATGTGCGCAAACCAATGCTAACTATGTTGCAAGAAAGGTAGAGGCTCAAAGCATGGGCGGTACGCCAAGGCAAGTAGACCGAAATCCATCTGCATCTACTACTAATCATCCACCTTGAGATATCTATCCAGAACATCTCGCTGGTATTAAGTTGCGAGTCCCACCCATAGTGTAAACTCAAAGCAACAGACAATTGCATTAAAAGAACTTTGCGTAAAGTAAACAATCCTTGCACCCGCGGGCACAAGCACCGTTGTTTTCCCCCTTGTGGCAACAACACATCCCCTAGACTCATGTTTCTGTCACTCAAGCTAGTCATCGAGGGGCATGAACCCACAATCAAGCATAACGTTCCCTCTTGGAGTCACTACCTACTACTTGGCCAAAGCAATAAATAACAACGGAGAACATGCAAGAATTACTTATGAACATAAATATAAAAGAGGTAGATCAAATATATTACTCAAACACAATCTGAGCATAATCTCACAATCCATCGGATCCCAGCAAACTCATCATAGCAACAGCATAAGGATTACATATGTGCCTCGATCATGTAGGGCAGCTCACGAGGACTAATTAGTGAAGCACAAGAATGGGAGGAGAACATCACATAGCTACTGGTCATGGACCCATGGTCCAAGGGAAACTACTCACAACTCATCCGGGAGGCGTCCATGGTGGTGGAGAGGCTCCCGGTGGTGATCCTCCCCTCCGGCAGGGTGCCGGGAAGAGTTCTCTTGGTGCTCCCGATCTTGGAAGCGCGGCGGCGGCGGAACAGAGATGAGATCGCGAAAAAGGGTTCCCGTCTCGAGGGTTTCGGGACACGATATAAATATATGCCAAAGGGGGGTATCAGCGGAGGCCTGGGGGCCCAGGCACCCCCCCGGCACGGCCAGGAGGGGGGCTGCGCCACCAGGGCGCCTGGAGCCCTGGTGGCCCCCCTCCGGCTCTACTTCGGGTGCCGGGAAGCTTCTGGAACGCTGATATTTTATATAATTTTTCCGGGATTTTTCTGGCAGTTTTCGTAATGGGAAAACCTGAAATACAAAAACAGCAGAAAACAGAAACTGGCACTGGGGTGCACTGAGTTAATAGGTTAGTCCAAATATGATCAAAAGTGTATGGAAGTGTATAAATATCATAGCAATATCACCCAAAAAAGGCATGGAGCAAGCAGAAATTATAGATACGTTTTGGACGTATCACCATCCCGCGCGGGCGCTAGGTCTGAGAGGACGGCCTTGTCGTCAGTGCATGACCTCGCTCGCCGAGGAGGAGTGCGTCAATGCTGCACGTCCTTTTCTTCCCGGGCGGATCTGTGACCACCGGTGAGGAGGGAGAGAGAGGCCGTATTTTTAAGATCTGGAGAGAGGGTGATAGTGTGAGAAGCAAGTGGGCAACCCTTAGCAAGAAAGCTCTGAAGCTCCAACCTATATATATTTTTTATACTACTAGTACTAGAGGTGGAGTAGTGGTAGAGTAGATTATATTTTCTCTGCAAACAGTACCAGTTAGTCGTGCTTCAAAACTGAACGGCACGCCATTAAAAAAAATAAAGGTCGATAACTAATGCGGCACCTCGGGCCAACGCGGCCAGATCGCATTTTGCACGAGAAATTACACACCATGTTTCGTTGACATGTGGTCCCGTGTACCAGATGAATGACACCAAGTTCGACCACCGTGATGCTAGGTGTGAGCCGAGGAACACTGTTGGAGAGACCCCCGCCCTCATAATTTTCCTACATTGGTCATTTGATTCATATGATAGAATGCTATAGGATTTATTTTCCTATGTAATCATGTTTCAATTGGCAATCTAGCATTCACTCCAACTTTTGTTTCACTTCCTTTGATCCTACGAAGAGAGTACTTGCTCTAAATGATGTGCCGCTGCAAGAGCCGCCTATATTAATTATCCATGCTCTAAAAAGGTGGGCCAACTTTGGCTATAGTAGTACTGTAGGTTAGTAGGTGACCTTGCGCTTGGCTCTTCTCCTCTTCCGGAAGTTGAACAATAATGATGGTACTACTTCTGGCAATCTGACACCAAATGAACTGTTACACGTCCACTGCTTGTAAGCAAAAGTTTCTCCTCGTGCTGCGAGCCACCGCGCACGTGTTGGCGAGGGAGAAGGCGTATTAAGCAAGCTTCTCGTCGTTCTGCGACTTGACGGGACACATCAAAGTTATGTATTTATTAGTACTCTCTTCAAAAAGGGCCGACCATGTCCATGGCTACCATCCCGTTCTGTGTCATTGAGTACGTGCACTATTCACGTGCCATCAGGGAGATAAAATATTGCATAGTACTAGGTGCAATCGAAGTGCATGACTCACTTACGCACCGCATATCTCAATTTTCTTGCATGACACGCCACCTTGATGCTAGATATCCCGCGTGTCATGGAGGCATATAGTATGATTTTGTAAAATGGAGGCATATAGATGTCCCGCGTGCCGGCAACAGGGTGAACAAAGCTCATGTCTTAAACGAAAGAGTGGAAGAACATAGATTCCCGACGACTGAGAAGGAGCTACAAACCTCGGGGTGGAGCGTCTGCACTCATAATATTTCATATGATTCAGCGATATAAAATCAACAAAATCAATCCATGTTCCCATATCATTCTATAGTATGAGAATAACTTTGAACGTAAGCCATTGATTCACTCTATCCAATGGTCATAGTTGGAAAATCCAAACAAAACCAAGCATTGGATCAACTATTTTTTGAGATCAACTCTTTTAGCACTTAGATTGTTGCCGCCTGCCCACCTAGCCCACCAATATAACCGCTCACGTGTGATGACCACGGGAGCTATCCACTCAGATTGTATGTTAAAAAATAAAGGTCGATAACTGATGAGGCACCTCGGGCCAACACGGTCATATCGCATTTTGCACGAGAAATTACACACCATGTTTCGTTGACATGTGGTCCCGTTCCAACATGTCAGTGAGACGACGTTGAGTCCTTTTGTAAAATTTTCGAAAGGACGTGTAGGCCGGGGCGCCTGTTCGTGTACTGTGGCAAACTGGCAACCGTCGTTCGACTCTTCGCCTTTCCCTCTCGATTTGGAACTACTGTCGCACGCTCTTCCTCCCTCCTCCATTTGCCTTCACCCTTCCTTCTGCCATTGTTCGATCGTCTTCTCCATGGAGGGAACAAGCCGGAAACGACCCTGTTATTCTTGCCCGAATCTGAAAGATGACGTGGTGGGGGAACTCATTGATCGGTGCGACGTCATCACCTCGGCTAGCATGGCAGGTTCGTTCAAGAACATTCTCGACTCAATTAATAATATCATTATAAGGAACCCAAGGGTCCAGGAGCGGTTTGATCTCCCCTATCTTCTTCGCCATGACCCTGCTGACTGGCGCGGGGATGAGGGAAGCCTCGCCTTGTGCAAGTTGATGCCGCTTGATAATGATACGTATGATGTTAAGATGCCATCGCTTGAGGGCAAGAATTGGGCAGGCGCAAATGGAGATTGGGTTGTTTATATTGGGTACAATTGCGAGTGGGAACTTGTGAATGTGTACACACGTCAGCGGATTCCACTTCAAAAAATCTCTGAGTGCCTTGAGGTTGAGCACACAGATGATCTACGTACTTTCAAATATGATCATGGTGACTGTCATCTACGGAAGATAGGAATTTCTCGAGTTCCCAACCGCTCTTGGAATTATAAGAACTATCAAGTTGTTGCTATCTTCGACAAGTTTGTTGCCGTCCTTCATGGTTCGACTGGATGGATATTGCTCAAAAATCAGTTTCTATACACGGATGTGTACTGTGATGCAATTGAATACGAGGGTCTTGTGTTTGCTGCCACCACTCGTGGCACTGTTTTTGCATGGGATCCTCATAGTTTCGGTACATTTATCTTCCATCGTAATTATAATTGTTTCATCGACATGCATTGGAGTTAGCAAGTTTCCCTCCTCTACTAATTAACCTTCTTCTTGTTTTTCCAAGGTCCTGTGAACATTCCGCCACCAATACTTGAAAAAAATTATAACCAAGGGGGAGATGACGATGGTGATGATCACGAGCATGAGGACGAGCAGGGCCCATATGCTCACTGGCGGCTGGCAACTAATTCCAATGGATCACCACTTCTTGTCAGTATACAGCCCACTGCTGATGTTACGACTGAGGGAGCAGGTGTTGTTTCCCATGGTCACACTCTCCGGACCTATTCCAACACCCGTTGCATGATATTCAGGATGGATACTAGTGTGCTAGCACCAACACCTTCTCCTTGGTACAGTTTTGATAGTCTTGGAGCAAACTCGCTCTTCCTTGGACAAAACTATCCAATGATGGTGAAAGGCGATCCAACTGTTGTTGACACAACGTTACTACCATTTATGAGAAGCAACTGTATCTATACGTCGGACATTGCGGTGGCTCCCTACCCTGGTCGTGATATAGTAGGCCGCTTCAGCCTGGATGATCAGTCCTGCGTTGGTCTCGAGATTGACAATAGATGGCCCTTCCTAGAGATTCACTTGTGGTTCAAAGCAAGCGTTTCCAACGCCAAGGATTGGTTGAGTTGAAGTTCATTTCATTGCTTGTTATTTGTTGTGTGATGAAAACTTTAGTATTTAAAATGTATCCTCGTTGTCGTTGTGGGTTGATGACTTGTTGTAGGTAATAAAATGATATGCATGTGATAAACTTATTAAATTTATGAATGGCTTTCGAGTCGCTCCTCTCAGTGGGTGCTGCGACAAGGAAAATATATATTTTCCGAATACATAATTGTACGTGCATTGCAACAGGTTATCAGATGAGGCCAGTCAACAATAGTACACTATTTGTACTAGCTTCACAAGCTGCACTATCTCTGCGTCTATGTACGTAATACAACAAGTTTAAACTTGAGACCAGCCAACCATCCTCACAAGGAACACTTTTTAACCTAGCACAGACTCCAAGAAATTTGGCCACAATGTGAGGTGGGCCATATGTTAATGTGTTCGCTGCACGTAACCAGCACCTCGAATTCTCGATACTACTATTATAAGTAGTAGGAGTAGTAGGGTGGCATGGGCCAGAACAAGCATTCACGTCCAGGAGTATGGCACACGCCTCCAGCCACTACAAAAAAAAGACACATCCATGACATTTTGGTCCAAACGAAACTTTTCTATCACACTTATGACACTTCTATGACAATAATTGTGAAAAAACACGGTATCATCATAGATGTGGTGGGGTCCTACTTCTATGACAATAAATCATGACAGAAAATGGGCTTTTTATCCTGGGCGGGCTGGAGACGCAGCTGCATGACATTCTTTGGGCTGTCCATGACGGAAAAAACCGTGGTAGAAGTGAGGGCGAGGAAACTATCAGGGTGTTCCCGGTTACGGTGGGTGGTCGGGGCCGATCGATGCGCGTTTCTCTCGTACACGCACACGTAGGGTTGCGAGGCGTTGGGCTCTAAATGAACCCGAGCGAGGCGTTGGGCTCTAACTGAACTCGAGCGATTGCACTGCATGCTACGCGTTACTGAACCCGAGCGATCTATCGATGGCTGTTAACTAAATCCGATCGAGTGATTCCTTCGCTACTGCTGCTAACGGAAGCCGATCGATGCTGCCTCTGCATGAACAGTGAGTGTTGCTGGGGGGTTTGGCTGAACAGTTCCCGTTGGGGGTGGCTGAACAGGACCCCGTGGTGTTGCCTCTGCATGAACAGGACGCGGTTCGATCGAGCCGGTTGGGGCTGCATGAACAGAACCCCGTGGAGGGCTGCATGAACAGGACCACCCCATGGAGGGCTGCATGACCAGTAGATGTTGGAGGGCTGGATGAACAGTAGCCCGTGGAGGGGTGGTTGAACAGGAGACCGTGGAGAGGGCTGGTTGAACACTAGCCGGTGGAGTAGCGCGCGATGGAGGCTGAACAGTCGCAGGTGGAGGCTGGAGGAGGTCAACGGAGGATGAACAGTAGCCCATGGAGGCTGGAGGGGGTCGACGGTGGTGATCAACAGTATCCCGTGGAGTCCCGTTTTGCGGTACGCCACACTCCTTCCGATGAACAGGACCCCTGTTTCGACCGTAACGCTCCAACACAAGTCCGTTTCCTCCGTTTTGCGGCACGCCACACCCCTCCCGATGAATAGGACCCCTGTTTCGACCGTAGTGCTCCAACACAAGTCTGTTTCCTCCGTTTTGCGGTACGCCACACCCCTCCCGATCAATAGGACCCCCTTTTCGACCGTAGGAGGTCCGTTTCCTCCATTTTGCGGTATGCCAGACCCCTCCCGATGAACAGGATCCCGTTTCGACCGGCCAGTCCGTTTCCTCCATTCTGCGATATGCCAGGCCTTGTTTCCATCGGCTGTTCCGTCCAAGCCCTCCCGATGAACACGAGAATGCATTCCGTTCTGACCCAGCCGGTTGGCTCCCCATGAACACGACGACGATGTTGTTTCTCCGTTTTGATCCAGCCATGTACACGAGCCCTGGCCGTACGTATGCGCGAGTAGGCGTTCGAGACCCTGCCCATATGTACGTACGTGGCCGTATTTTCTTTCTTGCACACTGGCCGCTATACGTACGTGTACATGCTACGTTGCGGCTCTACTACGACACGTGTGTGCCTCTACTACGACACGTGCGCGCCTCTAGATCGACCAGTATGTACATACACGTTCGCGACCAGAATGAAAACGCTACGTATGCTTCGACCAGGTGGGTCCCAACTATCAGGTACTTCCTTGCGTGCGAAGATGTAGCTGGTGGGTCCCAGCAGTCAGGGGGGCGAATCGTTTTTTGCCCGGACGCACTTCCTTGCGTGCGAAGATGTAGCTGGTGGGTCTCAGCAGTCATGGTGAAACGGTTTTTTCGCGAAATACAGTAGCCCGTCCGGTGGGTCCCCGCTGTCAGGTGGAGGAATAATTATTTTGCGCGTAATAAGGAGGCACTTCCTTGCTGCGGTCGTGGACCCAGCTGTCAGCCTCTCCACATACAGTACTCTTCCGATGGAAGCCGTTCCTTGACCACGTTGACCATGCCGCGTTGAGAGCACCAGGGCGGTGAACGACAGCGAGGCCTAGGAAGGGGACGACACGGAGCCGGGGATGACGCGGTAGTGGAAACCCGCGCGGAGAGGAGTACGAGGGTTCACTGGTTTGGCTGCGGTGTGAGGCTGCCGTCGCCGCAGAATAACAAGGGATGTGGGTGAGTGGAGGGATGGCCTGGCCAGCGGTGAGAGTTGTTGGGGGCGGTGAGGCCTCCGCGGCAGCACAGCTGGCCACGGGAGGCAGGAGCGCTTGGCATGACCGACGCTGGTTTGCTAGCTGGTTTGGGCAGCTGGAGCAAGAAGACCAGTAGTTGAAGAAGCACTACGGCCGTTGGATGGACATCGTTCGGTCACTGGAGTTAGAATCGTGCATATAGACTAAGTTGACAAAGCCCTCTGTCCCCGTCAACTTAGTAGGCCCACAAGTCAGCCTGCCATTATACTGGGTCCCAGCTAACAGGGGGAGTATTCATTTTTTTTGTGCGTAATAAGGAGGCACTTCCTTGCGTGCGAAGATATAGCTGGTGGGTCCGAGCTGTCGGCGGCGGTAACGTTTTTTTCGCGAAATAGAGAGGCCCTTTAGGTGGGTCCCAGATGTCAGGTGGGGGAATCATTATTTTGCATGTTATAAGGAGGCATTTCCTTGCGTGCGGCCGTGGACCCAGCTGTCAGCCTCTCCCCGTACAGTCCACTTCAGATGCATGTCGGTCGTTGACCATGTTCACCAGGCCGCGCCGAGAGCACCAGGGCGCTGGACGACGGTGAGGCCTAGGAAGGGAACAACACAGAGCTAGGGAAGACTCGGCAGTTGTTTCCCACGCGGAGGAGTACGAGGGTTTACTGGTTCGTCTGCCGTCCCCGGAGAAAACAACAAGTGTGGGTGAGTAGAGGGATGGCTAGGCTAGCGATGGGAGTACGGTGGGGCAGTGAGGCCTGCGCGGCAGCACAGCCGGCCGCGGGGAGGTGAGAGCAGGCAGTCCCGCCGGCGCTTGTTTGAGCGGCTGGAGAATGAAGAGCAGAGATTGAAGAAGCACAACGGCCGTTGGATGGACATCCAACAGTCACTGCTTGTGCGTCAACCTTTTTTTAGGAAAGCCTCAAATCTGTGGAAAACATCATACATCCCATCTGCCATTATTAATAATAATTTACAGCCCATTTGCTAATTCTTAAGGTTTTTTTTGGAGCCCATATTCTTTTTGTTAGCATTACAGCTCATATTGTGGCCACGGTTAAAAAATTATACGAAATTTTGCATATTTTGGTGCGGTCCGAACTGTTTTTAATCCTAAAATTTTGAGTCACATTCAAACTATTTTAAAAATAAATGAATATCAATATAAAATCCAGCAAATTGTCCACGCATAAAAATCAATGCAATTTAAAATCTCGAAATGAAAAAAAGAAATTTGAAACTAATTGCCGGTTTGATGTGTTTTAAAAGCGTACAGCCCATTTCTCATTACTGATAGGCCATTTTCTCAGCCAGCCCAATGAAGCTCTCCTCGTCTTGAAAGATTTGTAGCCCAACAGACCTGACAAAGCAACTTACTTGGCAAATCACTAAAAAATTGGGCTGTGGCCGTGGACCCAGCTGCAGCCATGGACCCAGCTATCAGCCTCTCCACGTACAGTACTCTTCCGATGGAAGTCAGTCGTTGACCACATTGACCATGCCGCGCCGAGAGCACCAAGGCGGTGGACGACGACGAGTCCTAGGAAGGGGACGACGCGGAGCTGGGGAAGACGCGGTAGTGGATGCCCACGCAGAGAGGAGTACGAGGGTTCTTTGGTTCAGCTGCGCTGTGAGGCTGTCGACGCCGCAGAATAACAGGGGGTGTGGGTGAGTGGAGGGATGGCCTGGCCAGCGGTGGGAGTAGTATGGGGGCGGTGAGGCCTCCGCGGCAGCACAGCCGGCCACGGGAGGCAGGAGTAGGCGGCACGACCGGCGCTGCTTTGGGCGGCTGGAGCAAGAAGACCAGAGGTTGAAGAAGCACTATGGCCGTTGGATGGACATTGTACGGTCACTTGAGCTCGAATCGTTCATATTGACTAACTTGACAATGCCCTCTGTTCCCGTCAACTTAGTATGCCCACAAGTCAGCCACCCACTATGGTGGGTCCGAGCTAGCAGGGGGTATTCATATTTTTGTGCATCATAAGGAGGCACTTACTTGCGTGCGAAGATATAGCTGGCGGGTCCAACCTGTCAGCAGGGGGACGTTTGTTTCGCGAAATACAGAAGCCCTTCCCATGGGTCCTAACTGTCAGGTGGAGGAATCATTATTTTGCGCGTAATAAGGAGGTATTTCCTTGCGTGCGGCCATGGACCCAGCTGTCAGCCTCTCTACGTACAGTCCACTTCCGATGGATGTCGTTCATTGACCACGTTGACCAGGCCGCGCTGAGAGCACCATGGCGGTGGACGACGGCGAGGCCTAGGAAGGGAACGACACGGAGCCAGGGAAGACTCGACAGTTGTTTCTCACGGAGGAGTACGAGGGTTTACTGGTTCGTCTGCCGTCCTCGGAGAAAACAGCAGGTATGGGTGAGTAGAGGGATGGCTAGGCCAACGATGGGAGTACGGTGGGGCGGTGAGGTGTGCGTGGCAGCACAACCGACCGCGGGAAGGAGAGAGCAGGCAGTCCCGCCGGTGTTTGAGCGGCTGGAGCAGGAAGAGCAGAGATTGAAGAAGCACGACAGCCGTTGGATGGACATCCAACAGTCACAGCTTGTGCGTCCACTTTTTTTAGGAAAGCCTCAAATCTATGGAAAACATCATACATCCCATTTTCTAATTCTTAACTTTTTTTGGAGCCCCTATTCTTTTTGTTAGCATTACAGCCCATATTGCGGCCATAGTTAAAAAATTATACGAATTTTTGCATATTTCGGTGCGGTCCGAACTGTTTTTAATCCCGAAATTTCGAGTCACATTCAAACCGATTTAATAATAAATGTATATCAATATAAAATCTAACAAATTGTCCACGCATAAAAATTATTGCAATTTAAAATCTCAAAATGAAAAAAATAAATTTGAAACTAATTGCCGGTTTGATGTATTTAAAATTTTTACATCCCATTTCTCATTACTGATAGCCCATTTTCTCGTTCAGCTGAATAAAGATCTCCTCGTCTTGAATGATTTGCAGCCCAACAAGCCTGACAAAGCGACTTACTTGGCAAATCACAAAAATAAAACTGCTCGATCCATCTTTAGGAAGAAAAAAAACTACTAGGCTGGTCTGTGGTAAACATAAAAGAGAAGGCTGTCATGACCGGCCAGAGTGCCCCGCACAGCCCAGTTGACACCCTGCTTCTGTCTCAAAAATAAATTAGATAAATGCCACTCCAATTATGGCGATTCAAAAAAATGCGACTGCAATTTCCAAACTTTAGTAAATGACACTGTCATTTTTGCAAACTTTGGAAAACGCCGCTGCAATTTGCAAACTTTGAAAAACGCCACTCTAGACATCGAAAAATGCCACTGGAAATGGCATGAAATGGCATTTTCCAAAGTTTGGAAATTGCAGTGGCATTTCTCAGAAACACCAGATTTGGAGTGGTATTAATCAAATTAACCCAAAACAAAAATAATTGGGCAAGGTGTTTGGTCCCTGCTGCCAGCTGCTCGTTGTGCGATTCTGTCATTTATTGAGTACGGTGACAATGGCATGGGACCCAGATGTCAGAAATCCATTAGGAGGAGCCATTTTTTATTGGCTTGACATAAGGAGGCACTTGCTTGCGTACTGCCATGACCTTGACGGGTCCCTGCTGTCATCCTCTGCACGTACAATCATCTCCTGATTGTGTACGTGTCAACTTGGTAGGCCCATAAGTCAGCCTCTAAACCCGTGGAGGACAAATACAACCCATTTTAAAAAATAACAGCCCATTCCATACGTTCAAACAGAAAGTTCAACATTCAGAGCAAAGTAACAGGACTGGTCCACATATAGAGTACTAAACTTCCACGTTGACAACCATCATAGCCAAGTTAACTATCTACTCCCACTAATACTCTAGTAACATACAAGTACTAACTTACTCTTAGCTAACTAGATGATGCCGGCCGCCATCTGCGGTACACGCTAAACGTCGGCACCGGCGTCCTCCCCCTTGCCTCGGACTTGCAGAGGTGCGATAGGGCGCGTTGCTCACGCGCGTTGGCCCTTTCCATGCCGGTGTGGTCCACCGAAGCTTTGGCTTCTCAGCGGGAAACCCACTTGACGAGCTGGTAGTAAAAATCGGCGTCTCGAACGTGTGCGTGCCCAACCACCTCCAGGGCTATTTGCTGGGCGCCGGCCTCCACGTATTCGGCCCAGTTGCGTGCGCTCTACTCGCTACTCATAGCGTTGGTGCGCTGCTGCTCCATGTCCCGCTGGCGGCGCAAATCGGCGATACGCTGCTCCTCCGCCAAGCGGTCGCGCTCCAACCACTCCTGTTCCTCCGCCAGGTGGTCGCGCTCCAACAAGTCCTTGATCTCCGCATTACCATCTAAAGATCGATAGAATGCCTCGTCCCTCCGTCTGCCTTCCGGTGAAAAACCAAACACTAGTTCCGGCGGTGAACGCCTCTGGCCTCGCCTATCACGGACGGGCGGGGGCATGGCGGATGTGGCGAGAGCGAGGATAAGTGGCGAGCGATGTCGGGCTGGTGGGGGCTTATGAGGATACGGCGAGTTGGGTCACAGTGCCACCATAGATGGCCGGGAAACAATACTTATAGGCGGAAGGTATCACGACGGTCATCGGAATTCAATGCATTATTAAGCTAGCATGGCTTAGCGCGCCAGCTTGCCGTGGAAAACTAGAGAAACTGAAATTCTAACTGTGCCGGCCTGTCCCGTCCATGCTGGGTAGCACGCCGGTATGACGGTCAAACGAGTGCACTTGAATCATCTCCCTCCTTGTCAATAATGATTCCATGGATTTAAACGGCCACTACTAGGAAAAGGGCTATAGATGGAATTGATACTAATGGCACACCAGACAAGCAGTGCGCCATTAGTATATAGTAATGGCGCACCGACAACAGATACGCCATTAGAGTTCAAACTACTAATGGCGCACCAGGCCCAGCGTGCGCCATTAGTATCAGAAAGTTTTTTTTTGAACTAGTGCGCCTGTCCAAACATACTAATGGCGCATCGAGACGAAGTGCGCCATTACTAGTTGTAACTAGTAATGGTGCACCAGAAGTAAAGTGCGCCATTAATGTTCTTTTTTTTATGATATTTTTTATTCTTTTTTTACAAAACTACTAATGGCGCACTGTCCCACGGTGCGCCATTAGTATGTTATTTTTTTTGCAAAACTAGTAATGGCGCACCTTCTATAAATGCGCCATTAGTAACCTTGATTACTAATGGCGCATTTATAGTTGGTGCGCCATTAGTAAGTGGGCAGCAACAAGATATTTTGGACAGCCTCTCTCCTACCCACACTCACTTTCTCCCCCACTTCATTCTCTCCACCTCCTCCTCCTCTCGGGTCCCTCCTCTTTTTCACCTCATTTCCACCATATATTCATTCAAATTAAGTGGTTAAATTACCTTGTTTTGATAGGTAAGTAAGGGGGGAAGCTATATTTATGTTGTTCTCCATACAACAATGTGCACATGCACTTTTTATGGCCTAGCTAGATCTATGTATGTTCGTGGTGTTGCATATGTTTGTTGTGTTGCGTATGTGTTTGTGTTTGGAGGTGTACCGGTATTTGAAATGCGATAGTTGCCAATATTTTCCCGGAATGTTGATTCATTTCCGTTCCGGTGAGAATTTTGGCATTAAGCATTCTTTTTTGTCCTATTTTTAGGGAAAGTCATGGAAAAAATTTTCTTGGTTCTAAAATATCGTTTTGCTCTACCCCGCAGGCGAGCATGGTGCGCACGATGACCGAAGGCATCGTGAATAGGTTTTTGAGGTCCGCGAAGGTCGAGATGCTTCAAAAGAACGAGACGAAGATAAGATGTCCGTGTCGAAGATGCAAGCTGAAGAGCCTTATTGCGGACCCGGATTCCGGGCAGGTGCGGGACCACTTGCTCTTGCGTGGTTTCATGGATGGCTATCGGTGGCAAGGTGATGAAGATGACTACGAAGTCGTCCATGGGGGCCGGGCAAGAAATGAGGAAGGGCAGCAAGACAACCACCGCGGCTCGGGCGGGCGAGAAGACGAAGAATCCCCAGGAGATGATCACGACGGTGATGCTGTACACAGTCATCATTTAGAAGATGCAGGACATGATGATGAGGAAGATGCCGGAGCAGACGACGGGCATGATCATGAAGATGATGATGCCGGCGGAGCAGACGACGCTGGACCATCGATGGGCTGGGTGCAGGACCCTCATATTCAAGAGCTGCTTCTCAAGCAGACCGATAACGCAAGAGCTGCCGCCCGAGAGAAAGCCAAGATGGATCAACTTGAGTTAGACACGGTTACTCCATTGTATGAAGGATGCAGGCCCGAGGATACCCGCCTGAAAGTAACGCTCATGGCTCTGGAGATGAAAGTAAAACACAAAATGACCAACGCATGCTTCGACGAGAACATGTCATTCTGGCACGAACGTCTTCCCAAGGGGAACAAGTGCCCCACCAGTTAGGAGGAGGCGAAGAAAATCGTGTGTCCTCTGGATTTACCGCACGTGAAATACCATGGGTGCATGAACAATTGCATCATTTATCGGGACGAGCACGCGGAGTCTACCATATGTCCGGTGTGCGGCGTCACTCGATACAAGAAGAGGAAGAAAGCTCCTCAAAAAGTGGTGTGGTACTTTCCGATCACTCCTCGTCTGCAGCGGTATTTCGCGGACCCTAAGGTAGCAAAGCTCCTACGTTGGCACGCGGATAGGGAGGAGAAGAAGCGAGAAGATGACGCAAATGATCCGGAGATAGATAAAAAGACAAGATGCTGAGTCACCCTAAGGATGCGAGCCAGTGGCAAGCGTTGAACTTCGAAGACCTAGAATTTGGGAACGATCCAAGGAACATCGTGCTGGGCGCGAGCACCGATGGAGTCAATCCGTTTGGCAGCCAGAGAAGCACACATAGCAACTGGCCTGTGTTTGTGTGGATGTACAACCTTCCCCCCTGGTTGTGCATGAAGAGGAAGTACATTCACATGAGTATGCTAATTGAAGGACTGAAACAACCAGGGAACGACATCAATCTGTATCTGGGGCTGCTCAAAGAGGAGCTAGACACGCTGTGGAAAACGCCAGCCAATACGTGGGACGCCGCAAAGAAAGAATATTTCCCTATGAGAGCCGCGCTTCTCACGACGGTGCACGACTATCTCGGTTACGGATATGTCGCGGGGCAGGTGGTCCACGGATTTTCTGGATGCGTCAGGTGCATGGATGACACAATGTATCGCCAGCTAGATAGAGATCCCAGGTCTTCGAAAACCGTGTTCATGGGACATCGAAGGTGGCTTCGCGACGATGACCTGTGGAGAAAACACAAGGATCTGTTCGATGGTGAAACCGAACCCCGAGGACGCCCGCGTACGAGGAGCGGCGAGGAAATAGATGAGCTATTGAAAAATTGGAAAGATTGCCCACTGCCAGGAAAGAAGCAAAAGGCGCCAGAGCCGGGAAAGAAGCGAAAGGCGCCAGAGCCGCTACTGAAGGTATGGAAAACGAGGTCTGTTTTCTGGGACTTGCCGTACTAGAAGATCCACCGTGTGCCTCACAGCCTTGATGTAATGCATATCACGAAGAACGTGTGCGAGAGTCTGCTTGGTACCCTGCTCAACATGCCAGAGAGGACCAAAGATGGGCCGAAAGCAAGGGCAGACTTGAAATCAATGGGCATCAGGCAGGAGCTTCACGCTATATATGATGATGATGATGATGATGATGATGATGATGATGATGATGAGGCGAAGCAGGACACGGAAAGTCGTCGCAAAGGCAAAAAGGCCAAGAAGACCGGAAATGACTACCCTCCCGCGTGCTTCAGTCTAAGTCAGGAGGAGATCGAGCAGTTTTTCACCTGCCTCGTAGGAGTACAACTTCCTTACGGTTACGCGGGGAAGATAAGCAAATACCTAGACCGGGCAAAGCTGAAGTTCAGCGGGATGAAGTCTCACGACTATCACGTGCTGATGACGCAGATACTTCCAGTTGCAATCCGTGGTATCATGGACGCGCACGTCCGTGAAACCCTATTTGGCATATGCAACTTTTTCGACGTCATCTCTCGGAAGTCTGTTGGCGTGAGGCAACTCATAAGGCTACAAGAAGAGATCGTGGTGATACTATGCGAGCTTGAGATGTACTTCCCGCCCGCATTCTTCGACGTTATGGTGCATCTGCTGGTCCATATCGTGGACGATATCATCCAACTCGGGCCGACGTTCCTGCACAGCATGATGCCGTTTGAAAGGATGAATGGTGTCATCAAAGGATACGTTCGCAACATGTCACGTCCAGAGGGAAGCATAGCCAGGGGCTTTCTGACTGAAGAGTGCATCTCCTACTGCACGAATTATCTAGGCATCGAGAACTCCGTTGGTCTGCTCGTCAACAGGCACCTCGGCAGGCTCGCTGGATGGGGTCACCGTGAGGGTCGCCGCGAAATGCATGTCGACTTCGAGGGTCAACTCGCCGACTTTGAAAGAGCAAACCTAGTCGCGCTACAACACATAGACGTGGTCGATCCTTGGGTGGTTCAGCACAAAACCTTTATTGAGAAGACGTACAATGACCGAGGCCAACAGAGGACGAACGGAGATATAATCAAAGAGCACAACTCATGTTTCACGCGTTGGTTCAAGCAGAAGCTTCTGTCGTACCCTTTACATGATGATTCTTCCGCGGAAGAACAACTCATATTCGCCTTGTCACAGGGCGCCGAGCACAACCTGATGACCTATGAGGCGTACGATATCAACGGCTAGACATTCTACACCGAGGCCAAGGACATGAAGAGCGATGGTTATCAGAACTCCGGGGTAACGATGGAATCCTACACCGGTAATGACAAAGACAGATACTACGGAAGGATCGAGGAGATCTGGGAGCTGAGCTACGCTGGAGAGAAGGTCCAGATGTTCCGTGTCAGATGGGCCAAGAGCGTCCTAAAAGAAGACCGGTATTTCACCACCATGGTTATACCCGAAGCCAAATCCAAGACCGCGGGCGCAAACGTCACCGCGAAAAATGAGCCATGGGTACTGGCTTCCCAAGTTGACCAATGCTTCTTCATTACCGATCCGTCAAAGCCCAGTCGTGTTGTCGTGAGGAGAGGCAAAAGGAAGATCATCGGAATGGATGGAGTAGCCAATGAGCAAGACTTCGACAAGTACGGCGACCCGAGGATCGAACATGACGACGATGATGAAGTAGTAGCTTACACCACAAGAAAAAGTAGGACCACCCTACCTAAAGGACGTCCGTTCCACAGAAGAACTCCATTTGCGAAAAAGAAGGGCAAGAAGATTGTGAACAGATAGCTAGCTAAGATCGATTGTATTTAAATCGTACCCTTCATTTCTTGATTGTATTTCATGGGCACTTTTTGAACTATCATGAATATTTTTAAATTTCATGGACACTCGATCTCGACCCCCC
>LR738715.1:171007719-171028346 GCA_902687465.1 Secale cereale
TCGATTCCCCTACTCAACCGCCGCCGCCGAGCACCCCCCGGTCCACCGGCCGCCGTCGCCGACCCCCCGCACCCTCGATTCCCCTACTCAACCGCCGGCCCATGATATATTCAAAATAATAAATTTGATGATATTTTTTCATATTCATAAATATTTTCAAATAACAAATTTGATGATATTTTTTAAAAAATTATTACTTTTTTATAAAAAAATATATTACTGTTATGATTTAAACAAGTTTGAACATATTTAAACACAATTAAGTGTCAAACAGCAATATTTTAAAAGCAAAAAAAAATTTGGGGATCCTGGGAATCGAACCCAGGACCTCCTGGTGGGTGTGCAGAGTGCTGACCAGTCGGGCTAGTGCGGGGGTTCTGTTAGGTAGTGGGTTAGGTGGAATATATAGCTTTCTGTCGGGCTACTGACTAGAACACAATACTAATGGCGCACCTGGGGGTGGTGCGCCATTAGAGTCTACATACTTATGGCGCACGGAGCTGCGATGCGCCATTAGTAATCCCCCCATACTTATGGGGCCGGCCGCACCCTCCTCTCTCTCCCTCTCGCCAGATCTCCCCCCTCTCCCCGACGCCTCTCTCTCCCTCACCCACCGACGCCTCTCTCTCCGGCCGCACCCGCCGACGCCCTCGACGCCCGCGCCACCGACGCCCCGGACGCCCGGAGCTACGCCGCCGCCGCCCGCGCCCCCGACGCCCCGGCCCCCGACGACACGGCCCCCGACGCCCCGGCCCCGATGCCCCGGCCTCGACGCCCCGGCCTCCCCCAGGTGCGTGGCCATCTCCGGCCGCCTCCTCCAGATCCTCGCCGACCACGGGCCCCTCACCGTCGCCAACACCAAGGTATAAAGCTCCAAACTCCCCATGGCATCCCCCTCCTACCTACCAGTCCTTGCATTCTTCTTTTCTTGCTTTTCCTTTTTTCGCCTCTCTGCCCTAGGTTTCGGGGTGATGAGTCGGTGGTAGGGTATAGGCCTGATAGAGGGGGGAGGCTTTTGTAGTGTTGATCTGTATTATCATCCCATTAATTTGGTTTAGTGTAGGAGCTCAAGTCTTTTATAGTGTTGATCCTCTGAATGTCGGATGGTGTGAATTGAGGTGCAGAATCAGTGTACATTCAACTGCCAGTTTCGTTGCACTATTGACTATGATCATCGCGGCAACGAGACTTTGCAGAGCCAAAGTGTATTACAGCAACACAGGCTTAATTTACAGGGAAGGACGAACACACCGCTGCCAAAGTTTACTTATTGGTAGTACAACACAGGCTTAATTTATAGGGTAGTGAAAGTTTATTTATTGGTAGTACAGCACAGGCTTAATTTACATGGTAGTGAAGATTACACCGCCTTCGGGGCTCTGACCGGCCTGTGGCTTGTGTAGCTGAAAATGCGCATCAGCTTCGGTCGCGGAACTCATAAATGAAGGACTCGTGGAACTCCTTGAGGCGCGGGATCATCGCCTTGATCTTGTCCTCACCGGGGAGGATCGTGCACCGGATATGCCATGTCCCGGTAGCCTTGTTGCGCCCAGACACCTTTGTTGCATCCATGGCAGTCGTTTGCAACAAGATCCTCCTAGCCTACTGGGGATGCCATCAGATAGTAGCTAGAGCACTCCATCTGATGTAAATACAGTATGAAAGGTGGCATTACCCTCTTGTTTACTTCTCTTTTTGGATGAGTTATGATGGTCGGAGTCGAAGGCCATGGGCGTATAATTGGTTGTTGGAGGTTAATTCCTCTATATGTCTACCAGTAGTGCAGTATAGTCTATATATAGATGATTCTAGCCAATCTTAACTGAGTACCGTCGTCCTGCGACACAACATATCGAGGGTATTAATTGAGTATCCCGCTATGCGTCCATGAGTAGTGCAGTACATTGTATATATATGCTTCTAACCAATGTTAGGGTAATAATTGAGTATCCACGTCCTTACACACGGGATACAGGAGTATTAATTGAGTATCCCTCTGTACATCCAGGGGTGGTGCAGTGTATATATATATATATATATATATATATATATATATATATATATATATATATATATATATATATATATATATATATATATATATATATATATATATGCTTTTAACCAATTTAGAGTATTATAATTGTGTATCCGTGTCCAGCTACAAAAGGGATATTGCAGTACTAATTGAGTAACAGGAGTATCCTATCTTAATGAATTTAGGAAAACAAAAATAAATGAGGATACGGTGGGCATACCTGTTGCTGCTGAATTTAGTAAAAGGAAAATGTATACCTTTACTACTTGAATTTTTCTAGTATGAGCCTTATGTAGTTGTTCTCAGTTGACTGCTCATGAGCTACATGAGCAAGTTTGAACTTCCTCCCTTCTTTCATCAGCCTTCTGACCTCATCAATAAATAATTATATATAAAACTAAACAATGAAATAGAGAAAAGCAAACAAAAAAGAAAACTATTTGAAAAAGGGTAAATAAATAAAGAAAAATGGAATAGTAAGTGTTGACACCAGATTTTTGAGTTGTTGTCAGTTTGCTATCAAGCCGTGACTGTATGTCACACTAGGTTTTAGGTTTTAGGTTTTTTTATCATGTACACTAGTACTACTTGTATGTCACACTAGCACAATGATAATAATGGTGGTCATGTATTTGGTTCCTTGTTGTAAATATTTGAACTTCAAACTATTGTTTTACAAGCTTCTGCAACTTTTTCTTAACTGTTGATGCTGTTGTTATGCCTGTATTCATTGATGTTGCTACTGTACTGGTCATGATGTTGTACTTGTGATGATGCTACTTGTGATCTTCTGAAATGACCCATTGGCGACTTCATTAGGCGGGGATAATGATTTTGCAGGTACCCCGAGAGGCCCTTGAGTTTGCTGGAATGTCGATTAACTTCCGTTCCGGCAAATTCGGGTACTCCATATGTCCTATTTTCAGCAAAGGTCATGCTGAAATTTTCCGTGAAATTTAGCATGACTTTGCTAAAAATAGGACATATAGGGTACTTGTGACTAATGCATGGGCCGGGGTATCTTAGTAGTTAATTAAGTAGGATCAAGTGCCCCTTTATTCTACCTGCATTAAACCATAGGCGGCAATAGAGCCAAGTGAATAGGCCCAACTTAGAATTCTCCTTCCCAGCTTAGCGTTCCGGATGCCTCGGTGTCGACAAACCATAAATTATAAAACCTTGGCTTTTAGGGTGCCTCGGTGTCGATAAAAACCGAAATGATGAAAGCTTAGGCTTTTAGGGTGCCTCGGCGTCGAAAAACCCTCAATTATAAAAGCTTAGCTTTTAGGATGCCTCGGTGTCGACAAACCCTAAATGATGAGACCATGATATTGTTCCTTGACAATAACCAACTTTTTGACCAAACTTTGTTCCTATTTAGAGAGAAACATGGCCAACAACGATGAGGCTGGCGGTTCGGGCGGCAAGGCATTCTGGGAGCTGTCCCAGGAGATGGAGGAACAACCTCACTTGTATGAGGACGCCGCCTTCCCCACCGATCCTGAGACCACTGATGGTACCGCCGAGGATGACCCCACTGATGGTGCCGCCGAGGATGCCACCACTGTTGATGGCGGCGCACGCACAGATGGCAGCCAACCGAAGAGGCAACGGAAGGACCGGCGCCCGACCGTGCTCCGCACCCTCAAGGAGGAAGTTACTGAAGTGGACTCCGACGGGAATCCAACAGCGCCCGAACGAATAGTCAAGGGGTACTCGCTTCAGCTCGGGTGCATTCTCCGGAGCACCGTCTCGATCAACACCGAGAACCTGAGGCATCCTGACCGAGGGAATTTGCGCAACCTCCTCTTCACGAAGCTGCACGAACGATACAAGTTCCCCGCTCAATTTGAAAACACAAGCCTCAAAGGGAATAAAGTGAACAATGCTGCCCTCACGAGGATGAGCAAGGCCCTGTCTACTTGGAAAACCAATGTGAAGAAAATGATCGAGAAAGGTGAGAGTTATGAGAAGATCAAGGAGAAAAATCCTTCGATCACCGAAGATGACTACAACAACTTCAAGATCAATTGCTCGAGCACCGCACACTCCGAATCAAGTCAGTGGGGGAAAGAAATGCGGGAGCTCAACTTAGGGGAACACACACTCGGTCCCGGCGGTTACAGAGTGGCGGAGCCTATATGGGACAAGGAGGAGGCGGACCGTGCCGAGCAAGGCCTACCGCCCCTCTTCGATAAATACGGTGACAAGCAGACCAGGAACTTTGTCAGGGCCCGGTACAAGAAGGACCCGAAAACAAAGGAGCGTACCACGGATCTGAAGACCAGGGCGCTTGAGCTTGTTCTGGTAAGAATACACCCCCGCGTAATTAGCTCCATATGGTTGCATTATAATTAATGAAGCCAAATTTCTAAATGATTCACATTCCTTCCGCAGGCGACTGAAAGCAGTAGCGCGGGGTCGACTAAGAGCAACCCTTGGGACACGACTCTAAATAGGGCGTTGAATGTAATGAAGAACAAGGATAAGCTCGATAAGCCGACGTCAGCTGGTCGTGTGGCCGGCAAAGGCTTGTCGACAAAATGGTCGTCATACTATAACGCTGGTGGGCGAAAGGAGAAAAAGACCAGCTCGAAAAGGCAGGCGCGTGAGGTTCAAGAACTCAAGGCACAGGTGGTGCGGATTCTGGAGATTGTCCAAGAGCAAGCGCAACAACAGCTCGGAGCGACGATCACCGCCATTGTGCCTAGCTTGATCGAGGGGTTGCAGGCGTGGATTGCGGGCGGCCAAAAGGGGCCCCCCGATTCCCAGCTTCACGGCCAGCAACTCGCAGAACGCGATGGCGGGGCCATTGGTGTCTCCGGCGGAGGCGGCATTGGTGTCTCCGACGCCGGCACGGGAACTTAATGCACCCGGGTGTACGCCGGCCGGCACCTCTGCAACAAGCGGCCCCTCCGTCAACTGCACGCCCGCCGTTGGCGGTGCCTCGACATTAGCCGAGCTCGACGCCATCATCACGGTAACTAATTAAGCCTCTCTCTCGGCCGAGGACTTCATCTCCTTGCCTTTGACTGGGCATCCCTGACGCCCTACATGTTTTCGCAGGGCGCCGCCGACGTTCCGTGCACTCTCCTGCACTTCGTGAACAACGAGTTGGTCGATGTTGCCAAGGGCAAAATCGTTCAACCGGGCAACCCCTTGTTCCACGGTACCCAGATGCCACCCAACTTGTTTAGGGTTCAACTGGTTCGGGTGCTGCCAGGCTGCGACGAGGTGTTACCTCCGATTCGACCCGTCGGGGCCAACGATGATGACGTGATGACCCTCAGCGCCTGCCTGAGCTAGCCCCTGCTTTGGCCGAAGAGCCAGATTCGTTTGGGGGCGGGGGACACCACCCCAAAGACAATACCGCCAGTCGTGCCGGCGCCAAGTCGTCCCCATGGCAAGACCTCCGCAACGGTGCCGGAAATTGCTATGCCACTGGATCCAAACATGCATATGGCACAGGATCAGAACGACGATGACGACGATGCATTTGCCAACGTTGATCAGTACTTTGCCGATCATGGGTACGATGGCGACTTCATGGGGCCTCCTTCTCAAGAACCCAACCCAACGAAAGACGTGCGCGATCTAGCTGGTACCACGGAGAAGCCAAGTTGCAACAGGCGTCGTCTGCCGTTCAGCTCTCAGGAGACGCCTCCAGCTGCCGACTTCACCGTGCCTCAGATAGGCGAGGTGCAAAATATTATCAGCCCCAACACACTCAAGAAGGCGGTCTCTGAGCAAAACTCGGTCCCAATTCAGGAGAAGAAGAAGGCACGCAAAAGAAAAACTAACAAGGGTGCGAGCCAGCCGGCACCGAGTACGATCCGTGCTCAGGACGGGCCACCTTCACCTGAGGATGTAATTAGGAGGGTGCATGTGGCGGGTAGGCCGATGCTACCGAGAAATATGCTCGATGCTGCAACCGGTGCTATGCGGAGTCTGCATGACAGTGTTCTTTCTTTGGAGAAGCGGCGTCTCAGAGAGAAGGATGTGGCATACCCGGTTTTCGCGGCCAAGCTGCTAGAGGGCAAGGGCTTTGTGGATAACTCCATCGGGGGTACGATCGTCCTGCGGTTTGATGACATCCACGCTATGCTGAACCTTCTTCCGCTGCACTACACCTTCGTTCGGCTATTTTTGCTGAGTATGGAGATGCGGATCATTCGCGACAAGACCCCAGACATCGTGATAGTCGACCCCTTCTACATGCGTGCCAAGATCTTGGGCAGCGCTGGGGACCGACAAGTCGCGAGTTCTTACCTCGGAGGCGTCATTCTGGCAAACCGAGATAAGGATAACTTCCTCGTGCCTTACTTTCCCGAGTAAGTCCTCCGCCTCAACCGCCCCGTAACATATGAATTCTTATATTTCGATCGTTCTTCTTTTAACATTCCGTGTTTTCTGCAGTGACACACATTGCACGCTCATCCTCCTAAGCCCCAAATATTCCATGGCCACGTATTTCGACCCGGACCGTCAGTCGAAAGTAGACTACACAAATGTCAAGAAGGTTCTTGATGATGTTCTCCCCGGCTACGCCAAATCTGGAGGCACCTTCACCAGGCCTATTCGTAAGTACAGCAAGCACGTGTTCTCCCACAATACGACGTTTTGCTGCGTCAAGCAACCGCCTGGCGGTCAGAAGGGTGCCTACTACGCCATCCATCACATGCGGGCGATCGTACGGGACCATCATCAACTTCTGCTACCTAGTAAACTCAAAGATTGGGCCGCGAGCGTGTCGGCAATCCAGGACGCGGACATCAGACAAGAATTCTTTCGCATCCAGTCGGAGTTTGCGAAAATCATCCATCAAGATGTCCTTCGTACCTCGGGGCAGTTCTACCTCAGAAATCAACCGTCGATCAGTGACATCGAAACAATGCTACAAATGCAGGCTGACAACGCCCGTGATTTCATGACTCCCATGATAGACGGCGGCTTCATCCATGCTCCGGTCCCTTGAGTCGAGTCGAAAGCAGTGATGCTGTGTCTAGTTCTGAAACATCGATTGGCTCATGCTGTAATTAAACTTTAATGAACTTGTAGTATGTCTCTTTCGTTTCGAGAGTCGTTCAACTTAGATGTAATCGATGCTATTAATGTCTTGCTTTTCTCTTTCGATCGTTCTGTTGCATACTTATATATTGCTTATGTATTGTCTGTGAATTGGTACTAACGTTTCGTTTGGCTAGTGCATAGCGATGCCGTCGTATGTCGTGTACAAGGGTAAGGTTCCCGGAGTCTACGACGACTAGGAGGAGTGTCGGAAACAGTTTCACCGATTCAGCGGTAACAGTTACAAAGGGTACACCACTAGGGCCGAGGCCGAATCTAGATACGCCTGCTATCTAGCGGGAGAGGGGAGGGAGCGTTGGAGGAACCGGATGAAGACGAGTTTCATCGTGATGATGCTCATCGTGATGACCGCAGCTCTCTTCTATGTGATGGTAGTTTAGATGATCGATATCGACTTGTAATGTGAAGACAAACTCACTACTCGCGGTCTCGAGACTTGTAATATATTGTTCTATCTTTGTTCGGTCTTTTCAATTCGGAGACTAATATGATGAATTGTATTCGTAGACTGATAATTGTATTCAGAGACTAATCTTCTATTGTATTCGATGAATTTGTTGTTGATGTGTGCTGTCTATATTCTGTGCAATTATACATTTTGTAATCTGTGCAAAAAAACAGAAAAATAATAAAAAAAAACCTAATATTCATACTAATGGTGCATCACAACACAGTGCGCCATTAGTATGCCAAAGGATACTAATGGCGCATCACCAGACAGTGCGCCATTACTAGGCGGACATTACTAATGGCGCATCCTGCTGGAGTGCGCCATTAGAATGCCAAAGCACCTGGGTACACATGGCCCCTGGGAGGCATACTAATGGCGCACTACTGTGCATACTAATGGCGCATCAGCGGTGCGCCATTAGTATACCAGATACTAATGGCGCACCAAAGGTGCGCCATTAGTAAAATATACTAATGGCGTGGCACTAATGACACACCACTAATGCACCATTAATGGCCAAATTAGGTGCGCCATTAGTAGGCCTTTTCCTAATAGTGGGCATGCAACAATTAAAGCGCATCTTTTTCGCATCAGTTAGCTGCCTTAATTACGGCCGGCTGCATGAAGGCACTCAAAATCGCTCGCAGCCAGTACGCGGAGCAGCATGTAATGAGTCGCAGCCGAGGGCATTAGTTGATGAACTTTAGCTGGGAGATAAGGCATTTGCAAACTCGAATCATCCAGATGAGGTACTCTCTCCTTGTCAAAAATCATTCCACCACTCATCATCTACCTTGGTTGGTGAGATTTTTGAATTAAGCCCTGCAAACCGAAAAGTACGTAGTACGTGCGTGATCTGCTATTTATTTGTGTAGGATCGAGTAGGTAGTTTTTTGAATTGAGCCCTTTGAACCGGAAAAGAGGTAGTACGTGCGTGATCCACTATTTATCCGTGTAGGATCAATTAGCTCGGATGGTGTACGTGTACGATCGCATTAACTGATGAACATTCACTGGGAGATAAGGCATTTGCGAACGTTTTTGCTGGTAGTTTCTTCAGATCCGCATGGCATTTTCTTCAGAGCAGCTTGTTAGTTTCTTCAGAGGTAGGCATTTTTATTCAAAAAACTACCACTTCGGATCTTGCGTCGCAACTAAAACTGCCAGGAGCGCATTAGTAGGCTAGCTAGTGATCGATCAGTAACTTGTAAACACTGAGCAAACAGATATAAGGAACTGTTAATGCATCTCAATGATTCACAGATCATATACAAATATGTATCTCCAAAAGCAAAGATCAGACACAATTAAAACCAACTAGTATGATTCACATACATAAGATCGGCATGTTAATGCATCTCAATGATTCACAGACCATATACAAATATGTAGCTCCAAAAGCAAAGATCTAGAAAAAACATATGTTCTTCCTACTAACATGGATGCTTCTCTTGGCAAACATTCAGTACGGACTGAAAGACAAATTTGTTTGTGCAGTCTACAATTCCTCTTGCAAACGTAAGTGGTTTCACCAACAGCTGGAACCATCAGAATGAACCACACATGATGGAGGAACATCCACTGCAATATGATTTGGTCATCTCTCGATTACACGGTGAGACTATTTTCTGAATACAAACTTTAACTTAGGCAAAATGATGCCCAATGTACAATCAGACCAAAGCAATGAAGCACCTAGTGTTGGCCACTAAATAGTACAATACTACTTTTCTGCAACCCATGAAGTGACTATCCAATCTTTCTGTGTCTATTTTCAAATGGCACTACATGCAGTGACTATACTATTCTCTTGTGCAGTTCAACCAAAATTGCGGTCACTTTGTGTGTTTGCCAAATAGCAATGGGAAGACATCTCTCAAATATCAAGTACCTAGTAAACATATACCCCACCTTGTATTTTCGGTTTAAACATGTCTCTTCCGCTTAGCATCTGTCATGTTTTGCACTGGACAATTTGATACAATCATGTTTTGCCATGGAAAATTTAATACTGAATTGATTTGCTTGTTCAGAGAAGAAATATAGCGCCTATTCTTCATCAGACCAAGGATATCCATGTTCGCAGTGATGGAAGAGGTGAAATCGATACAACCGAAATTGAGCATCCAATCATTGAATCATGTCCTGCACCTCCAATGTAGGTCCACCCTACCAATAAATTCACATGCAAACCACTAGTATTACTATATAATGACAGTACAAAAAGAGTAGCAAGATTGTAGCAAACCATGTACCTTCTTAATGAACAGCTCGTAGTGCCACCAATTGGATATAAAGGTTTGGAAGAAAACATGCTCCTAATGTTGAACCAGTTGGACAGTTCCACTAAAATCGAGCATCCATGTTTGCATAGATATTGAAAGTGTGATTACTATAAAAGTGGCACTAGTTGAAGCATAGACTCACAAATATAAGGTTTCCAATTTCTTAATGGGAAAAGGCTTCTATAAGCTCTAGCACTGGAAGATTTCCATAAGCTCTAGCACTGGAAGATTTCTATAAGAATTAACAATAGAAAATGTAAAGGTAACAAGTTTCAGCATTGGTATACTAGCTGTGCAAGAGCATTAAACCAAATACAAAAGTCTGAAGGTACCTAGCATTATTAACTAATGATAGTATTAATAATTGCAAACCATTTCAAACTCGGGTGAATATGAAAATTTTCTATCCCAATCTTAACAAAGGTGTGGCTAGCTTTACTGGCAGTATTTTAGTGAACTCAACACCCTCTGTACCAATGCTGAAACTTGTTGCACAGCTAGTATACCAATGCTGAAACATGTTGCTCTGGGAAAGCTTGCCACACCTTATATATGTCGATACGCTGATGCAACACCATTCAAATAGTACATATATACACTAATCCACTGGCTAGTGGAATAGCGGAGTAATTTTTTATTACTGGGTAGAGTATAATGTTTTTACTAAACTGATCTGCATAAGCTAGCACTTGAAGATTTCTATAAGCATTAACAATACAAAATGTAAAGGTAACAAGTTTCAGCATTGGTATACTAGCTGGCTACAACATTAAACCAAATACAAAAGTCTGAAGGTAACTAGCATTATGAACTAATGATAGTATATTTTTTTTTGCAAACCATGTACCTTGAAGGTATATATCATTTCGAACTCGAGTGGACCTGAAAATTGCTATCCCAATCTTGAAGGTCGATTACACATAAAACTTGACCAACTGAATCAAAGAAAACAACCGGATAAGGAGGTGCCCACTCTTGACCTTTCCTCTTGTCTTCATAATTTTTTGTGCAGTTTAACCAAAATAAAATGACATCAGCGCCTTGGCATTTTGGTGACACTGTACAAAAAAATTGACTTATCTCATGAAAGTGAGGTATGTAATCTATAAGCATTAATAGTGCAAAAATCTGAAGGTAGTAACAAGTTTCATCGTTGGTATACTCGTTGTGCAACAACATTAGAATGCCTTAGCTGAAAATCTTTAATACATCCACAATCAACAGCTAACCCTGAAATAATTTAGAGACATTAAATGACATTGTTAAATATATCGGTGGCATTAGATTAAGTGCGGCATTAGTTAAATGTGGCATCACTTTAGCAGTAGCATTGGTTGACTTTACCGCTGGCGTTATACTAACAGCAAAAAAGTGGCAATAAGAGCATGGGAGACCCATTCGGACAGTGGGCGCACTAGTACGATGTACCTCCACGGACGCATAGAGAGGTGAGGGAGGTATGGTTGTCCAGAGCAACAAATATCCAGGCAGCATATGTGGATTACGTCCTATTTTTGTTATGTTCAGCCACATTTTTCCTATGTGAGGACAACAAACTGATCGACCTAGTCGTTCTCTATTGCGTTGTCATGCCTTTCTACCCTTCTTCAACCATGAGACACGAGACTCATTCCGTAGCTACTGATTTTCCCCTTTTCAACCCAGATGCGGGTTTGTTGCCTACTCTCTTGGACAGTACAATCTCCCTTCCTTTGCTTATTCAACCCAGACATGGATTAGTCTGTATGAAGTAGGGTTTCCTTTAATAGTGCAAATTAAGGTTTTCGTCTGCGTGACCAGCAGAGCAGAGGATAGCAAATTGGGAAGATGGTGGAGTGGAAAAAGATCCACATGCAGCGACATGGAAGATGGGGCAATAGAACAAGGTTATGGTTCGAAAAGAGGTAGCATACCTGAGGGTCGGCGGGAAGTGGCTTCGCTCATCGTCGTCGTCCTCCGCACGCACTACAGCAGCGAGCTTGGGGACGGAGGCCAACCCGCGCGGGCGCTAAGTCTGAGAGGACGGCCTTGTCGTCAGTGCGTGACCTCGCTCGCCGACGACGAGTGTGTCAACGCTGCACGTCCTTTTCTTCCCCGGCGGAGCTATGACCACTGGTGAGGAGGGAGAGAGAGGCCGTCTTTTTTAGATCTGGAGAGAGGGTGATAGTGTGAGAAGCAAGTGGGCGGCCCTTAGCAAGAAAGCTCTGAAGCTCCAGCCTATATATCTTTTTTATACTACTAGTACTAGAGGTGGAGTAGTGGTAGAGTAGTTTATATATTTTCTCTGCAAACAGTGCCAGTTAGTCGTGCTTCAAAACTGAACGGCACGCCATTAAAAAAATAAAGGTCGATAACTAATGCGGCACCTCGGGCCAACGAGGCCAGATCGCATTTTGCACGAGAAATTACACACCATGTTTCGTTGACATGTGGTCCCATGTACCAGATGAATGACTCCAAGTTCGACCACCGTGATGCTAGGTGCGAGCCGAGGAACACTGTTGGAGAGACCCCCCTCATAAATTCCCTACATTGGTCGTTTGATTCGTAGCATAGAATGCTATAGGGTTTTTTTCCTATGTAATCATGTTTTAATTGACAATCTAGCATCCACTCCAACTTTTGTTTCACTTCCTTTTATCCTAGTACGAAGAGAGTACTTGCTCTAAAAGATGTGCCTCTTCAAGAGCCGCCTATATTAGGCTGCCCGTAATGGGAGTATCATAGGTAGTATCATGCATGCCAACTAGGCAATTTTGATGAGGTGTTATAGAATTACATGAAGAAAGAGAGAGTTGAGTATCATATCATGATACCGTATCATATTAAATGATGTGCTACTATGTGTCATGCATGGCAATAAATTAACTATCATATGATACAAACATATGATAGTACTATATGCACTACGGATGTAGTATCATACACTAGTATCATGCCTAGTATCATATGCATGATACTAGTGTATGATACTCCCCATTACAACCAGCCTTAATTAACCATGCTCTAAAAAGGTGGACCGGCTTTGGCTATAGTAGTATTGTAGGGTTTTTTTGCGGGTGTAGTAGTAGGTGACCTTGTGCTTGGCTCTGCTCCTCTTCCGGAAGTCAAACAATAATGATGGCAATATGACACCATATGAACTGTTGCACGTCCACCGCTTGTAAGCAGAAGTTTCTCCTCGTGCTGCGAGCCATCGCACACGCGTTGGCGAGGGAGAAGGCGTAGTAAGCAAGCTTCTCCTCGTTCTGCGAGTTAACGGGACACATCAAAGTTACTACTCTGTCATTAGTACTCTATTCAAATATATTTTTATTAGTACTCTCTTCAAAAAGGGGCCGACCATGTCCATTGCTACCATACTGTTCTCTGTCATTGAGTACGTGCACTATTCACGTGACATCAAGGAGAAAACATATTGTGTAGTACTAGGTGCCATCGAAGTGCACGACTCACTTATGCACTGCATATCTCCATTTCCTTGCATGACATGCCACCTTGATGCTAGATGTCCCGCGTGTCATGGAGGCATATAGTATGATTTTGTAAAATGGAGGCATATAGATGTCCCGCGTGCCGGCAACAGGATGAACAAAGGTCATTTATTAAATGAAAGAGTGGAAGAACATAGATTCCCGATGACCGAGAAGGAGCTACAAACCTCGGACTGGAGCATCTGTACTCATAATATATTTTATTATTCATCAATACTAATGCAGCACCTCGGGCCAACGCGACCAGATCGCATTTTGCATGAGAAATTACACACCATGTTTCGTTGACATGTGGTCCCGTTCCAACATGTCAGTGAGACGACGGTGAGTCCTTTGGTACAATTTCCGAAAGGACGTGTGTAACACTCCAAAAAATTTGGATCTATTTTCATCAATTTTATTGGTCTTTTGGAAGGAGGATATTTGAATCTTTCTTAAAACCCCTCCTCAAATCTTTTATGACAAAATATGTACATGTCCTTCTCATCCTTGATCTCTAGTTTTGGGGGTTTTCACCTTGTGTTGGCTCAACACAAATTATTTTTCAAAAGGTTTTGACAATTTCTTTTTATGAAAAGTCTCCCTATAAAACCTTGGGCTTATTCTCTCCCATTCAAACTTTTCTTTTGCCATGACACCCAATGAAGATCTTTCTTCCCAAACCTTCATTCCCACCTTGGACAATTCTAACATCAATCCCAGTAGGTTTCAACCTCCCTTAGATTTTTCTTCTAATTATTTTGTCCCCAAAACTATTTCTGTCTTTTAATTTGAGCCTTGGTGATTTACAAAGTAACTGCTAGTTTCCTTTTGAGTTTTGTTTCCAAACATACTCCCCTGACTAGTCCTTAGTACCCTCAACCTAGATCCATCAAGATCTGCTGGTCCACAGTTCATAATTTTCAAATTTTGCTTGCTACAAGTTTGGACCAGATTTGCCATTTTTGATGAAATTCATATTTTCTTTCTTCCTAAAAATCTGTGGAAATTTAGGCAGCCTCTAGATGCATCAAGAGACCACCTCACCAAAATTCAGCTCAAGAAAAATTCGGCAAGTGCCTGAATCATTTCATCAAACAATTGGTGTGCACTGTTTCTATCGAAATTCAGAAAAAGCTCATTGAAGTTTCAGTCGACAGTGCAGTTTCGTACTCGGTACATTCCCTGTCAACACAATACCTGCCACGGTTTTGTTTGATTCTGGAGCTTCTCATTCGTTCATTTCAAAGAACTTTGCTTTGCAACATGATTTTTCGATGTTTCCCTTGGGAAAATCAATGACCATCAAGTCCCCCGGAAGTAAGCAAATCACTCAAAGTTACTGCCAAGGTGTGATTATTGAGATCGAAGGACTAAAGTTTCAGGTAAACCTCATCGTATTGGAAAATAAGGGACTAGATGTTATCCTAGGTATGAACTGGTTAACCACCAACAAAGGATTTATCGACTGCTTCAATCGACCGGGAAATAGAGTTTATTATTGAGCTAGCACCTGGAACCACCCCCATTTACAAGAAACCATACAGTATGGCACCATCCGAATTGGTTGAACTATTGAAGCAAATAAAAGAATTACTGGACAAAGGATTTATACGGGCCAACTCCTCATCTTGGGGTTCACCAGTATTATTTGCCAAGAAAAAGGATGGGACACTGAGATTGTGTATAGACTATCGAGCAATCAACATGGTCACCATCAAAAACAAATATCCGATGCCACGGATAAATGATTTATTTGACCAGCTCGCACAAGCCAAGGTTTTCTCAAAAATTGACTTAAGGTCGGGATACCATCAATTAAAAGTACGGACAGAAGATATCCCGAAGACAGCATTCACCTCCAGATACGGACTATATGAATTTACAGTAATGCCATTTGGACTGACAAACGCACCCGCATATTTTGTCCACCTCATGAACAAAGTGTTTATGAAATTTATGGACAAATTTGTTGTGGTGTTTATCGATGATATCCTGGTATATTCTAAGACACCAGAAGATCATGCTGAACATCTCTGAATTGTACTGGGAGAATTAAGGAAACATCAACTATACGCCAAATTCAGCAAATGTGAATTTTGGCTAAGACTGGTTGGTTTTCTAGGCCACATATTGACACAAGAAGGAGTTGTTGTGGACCCAGAAAAAGTCAAGGCTGTACTTGGTTGGAAACCATCGGCCAACGTAACAGATGGATGAAGTTTCCTAGGAATTACTAGATATTACCGAAGGTTTATTGAAGGATTTTCCACCATAGCAAAACCAATGACACAGTTACTCAAGAAGGATAAGAAACTCGTGTGGACTGAAGCTTGTGAGAAAAGCTTCCAGGAACTCAAAAGGAAATTAACAACCGCCCCAGTATTGGTTGTACCAGACATACACAAAAGTTTTGAAGTGTATTGTGACACATCCCGGAAGGGCCTCGGATGCAAACTGATGCAAGAAGGCAAGGTAGTCGCATACGCTTCCAGGCAACTACGAAAGCATGAAGAAAACTATCCTACTAACGACTTAGAATTGGCAGCAATCATCCATGCACTCAAGGAGTGGAGGCACTTTTTGCTTGGGAATCATTGTGAAATATATACGGACCAGAAAAGCCTCAAATATATTTTCACACAACCAGAACTCAATTTACGACAATGATGCTGGTTGGAATTAGTGAAAGATTATGATGTTGGCATTCACTATCATCCAGGAAAGGCGAATGTAGTGGCAGATGCTCTTAGTCGTAACCCCAGCGCGGACAACGGCAGTCTACAAAACTTGAGACCTGCGTTTCAGCAGGAGTTAGCCAAACTCAACTTGATGATGGTCACCGAAGGCGAAGTGTCAAATTTGGAAATACATCCTACACTAATAGAACAGATTAAGAAAGCTCAGCATGGACACCCCAGCATCGATGGCATAAAAAGAAAATTGAGTCTGGGCAAGGCCCCAGAATTCGTCATAGACGGTGAGGGAATATTATGGTTCGGAGACAGGCTTTGCGTACCCAATATAAAAGACCTCAAACAGCAAATTCTAGCAGAAAGCCACACCGCTCCATATTCAATTCACCCTGGAGGGACCAAAATGTACAAGGACATTCAGGAAAGATTTTGGTTGCACGGTATGAAAATGGATATAGCCACATTCATTGCATGTTGTGATTCATGTCAACGCATTAAAGCCGAGCACCAAAAACCAGCAGGACTATTACAGCCAAACAAGATACCTGAGTGGAAATGGGACGATATTGGGATGGACTTTATTGTCGGACTACCTCGGTCACAAGACGGAAATTATGCCATATGGGTCATCACAGACAGATTAACTAAGGTGGCACGCTTCATCCCAGTCAAGACAACACACACCACCCAGAAGCTTGCCAAACTTTACCTCTCCCGTATAGTTTGCCTGCATGGAGTTCCCAAGACTATAATATCCGACAGAGGCACTCAATTCGTCTCTAAATTTTGGGATCATTTACAGCAAGCTCTGGGAACGCAACTAGTATTCAGTACGGCATATCACCCCCAGACTTGAGGACAAACTGGACGTGTAAACCAAATTCTAGAAGACATGCTGAGGGCATGTGTTCTCACTTATGGGACTAGTTGGGAAGCAAGCTTGCCGTATGCCGAGTTCGCATACAAAGATAGTTACCAAGCCAGTCTGCAAATGGCACCTTTTGAAGCCTTGTACGGACGAAGATGCTGTACCCCATTAAATTGGTCAGAAATAGGAGACAGTCGTATCTTCGGACTAGACATGCTCAAGGAAGCTGAGGAGAAGGTTAGACTAATAAGGGACCAACTCAAGACAGCCCAGAGCCGACAAAAGAGTTATTACGATCAAAAACATCGAGAAGTCAGCTTTGAACCTGGTGAAAATGTGTATCTACGTGTATCTTCTATGAGGGGCCTGTAACGATTCAAAGTCAAAGGAAAGCTAGCACCACGGTTTATTGGACCCTTTCGTATAATTGCACGAAGAGGCACAGTAGCCTACCAGCTAGACCTACCCAAAGAGTTGTCAGACGTCCACGATGTGTTCCACGTCTCACAGTTAAGGAAATGTGTAAGCAACCCGGAGAAGCATGTATCGCATGAAAGCATTGATGTGCAACCAGACCTCGCCTATAGGGAATGTCCAATAAAAATATTGGAGGAGTCTGAAAGAAGGACCCGTCAAAAGACGATTAAGTTTCTCAAGGTTCAGTGGAGCAATCACACCGAGGATGAAGCAACATGGGAAAGAGAGGATTTTCTTCGGACAGAGTACCCACACCTATTTGAGGATCAGCTGAAATCTTGGGGACGAGATTTTTCCTAAGGGCGTGGTGTTGTGACACTCCGAAATTTTTGGATTTGTTTTCATCAAATTCTTTGGTCTTTTGGAAGGAGGATATTTGAATCTTTCTTAAAACCCCTCATTCTCAAATCTTTTATGACAAAAGATGTCCATGTCCTTCTCATCCTTGATCTATGGTTTTGGGGGTTTTCACCTTGTGTTGGCTCAACACAAATTATTTTCAAAAGGTTTTGACAATTTCCTTTTATGAAAAGTCTCCTTATAAGACCTTGGGCTTATTCTCTCCCATTCAAACTTTTCTTTTGCCATGACACCCAATGAAGATCTTTCTTCCCAAACCTTCATTCCCACCTTGGACAAGTATAACATCAATCCCAGTAGGTTTCAACCTCCCTTCGATTTTTCTTCTAATTATTTTATCCCCAAAACAATTTCTGTCTTTTAATTTGAGCCTTGGTGATTTACAAAGGAACTGCTAGTTTCCTTTTGAATTTTGTTTCCAAACTAACCCCCCTAACTAGTCCTTAGTACCCTGAACCTAGATCCATCAAGATCTGCTGGTCCACAGTTCAAAATTTTCAAATTTTGCTTGCTGCAAGTTTGGACCAGATTTGCCATTTTTGATGAAATTCATATTTTCTTTCTTCCTAAAAATCTGTGGAAATTCAGGCAGCCTCTAGATGCATCAAGAGACCACCTCACCAAAATTCAGCTCAAGAAAAATTCGGCAGGTGCCTGAATTATTTTCTCCAACAGTTGGTGTGCACTGTTTCTGTCAAAATTCACAAAAAGCTCACTAAAGTTTCAGTCGACAGTGCAGTTTCGTCAGACCGTCGCGGCAATCTCGCCAGTGTTGCATTGGCGCCTTGCTGCACTTCTCCTCTCCCTTATCCAGAGCGCCGCACGCTCACTTGGCCGGTTGCGAGCGTCGGTGGCGTCGTGGCTTGCTTGCGCCGGCGTCTTCCGCGGCGGCAGAGCCACCCGTGGCGGCCAACAGGGGCCACCCTGCAAAGCGACGCCGTTCGGCACCGCCCAATCCACCATCTCACATTCGACCCCGCACCGCTCCACCATCTCACCAGACCCCGCCCAGCTACTAGAAGAACCACGAGGAGCCCTTCTTCCCCAACTTCGGCCGCCCCGATCCGCTTTGGGCTCCGGCAGCTCTCTCTCTGGTGAGAGCTCCTCCACCTCCACCTCCCTAGTCGCCTAACACCCACTTCAATTTGACCTCCACAGCTCTCCCCAGCGAGATCCACCACCAACCGAACCGCCGTCCGCCGGAGAGCAGGTCGCCGTCGACGTGGTGCTCGCCGATGTCCATCTCCACCACCACAGACGCGGAAGAGCGCCGTGAACCCGTAGGTACCACCCACTTCCCCTACCTCGCCGTAGATCGGCGCCGGCGACACCCGCGGCTCTTGGGCGCCGGCGCGCTCTATTCTTCGGTTCGAAGATTCAAACCTGACGGGTGGGACCCCCTCGTCAGCTTCTCTGTTTTATTCGAAACGTTTTTCTGGAAAACACCTTCGGGAAAAATACGCTTCTCTTTTCAGCTGGCGTACTTCTTACTGAAACGTTTTCTGGTTTTATAATCAAGCCCCTGGAAATTTTTTGTTTCATTACAAACAAGGTCTTGGACAAAAACCTTAATAACTTTTAAACAAAAGATGATTTTGAGTTGATTCTTTTTCTGTCCTCTTTATTTTTCTATCTAGTTTTTTATCATATTTATTTGAAAAATATTTGGGACAACTTTTATGCGCGCGCGGTATTTATGTTAGTATTCATTTTATTGTATCCGTAGATACTGAAGGAGGTGACGGAGCCGCGAACTTCACCGAGTTAGACTCCGACTACTCTGAACCAGGCAAGCATGTTCGAACCTTTGATATGATGATTGTTTTGCATGTTGCTTGAGTAGTTTTCTCATGGCATGATTATATAAGCATTTTGTGGATGTTATATATTTCCTGCAAGACAAGCTCCGTGTGAGCTTCGGAAGTTAATGGTGAGCCAACCTGATCATGTTGTGACATGATAGGTTCTAAGCTGGTATTGTTGAAACATGCCAGTCAACCGTTATCCCCAGTGTTAACTTGGATCAGGACATGATCACGTTCGTCTCCCTTTTGGTACTTTCACATGTCTTCTGCAATGAATACAGTTTAGTCAGTTGCAAACCGCTTTCCTTGTACGCACCAAATAGAGGGGCCGGGATGAGGGTTCCATGGCCCTGGATTAAAGCCCGTCATCCGGTCAGGGGGCATGGGTGTTTCTGGTTGGGACCGAGAGGGGGCACCCCTTAGAGCGCGCGATATAAATTTGATCCCATGCTATTCGAGGTTGTAGCCTCCCCATCTTAAAGTTTTCCGTGAACGTTGCCTAGGGTGATTCCGGGCAGCGGGATGTGCAATGGGTGTGTACTAGTTAGTTGTGTTTCTGCTAAAATACTGTAAATAGAACTAGTCCTTTGTGACTACCGAAATCCGTTGGCTGTGGTTAAAGAGTACAAACTCTGCAAAGTCAAAGCCCTTTTGAGTAGCCATGTCTATGGCCCAGCGCCAGTATCCGTATCAGTCTCCGTGACAGACACTAGTGATTTAATATAGCTTTATGAGTGGTAGACCGGCCGAGTGTTAATCTGAACTAGCCAGTTATTTCTATACTAAATGTTTCCGTGAGATGATTTACTTTCAAGAATACTACTTGGTTACGTATGATCATATAAGCCCTTTATGTGATGTCGCTCAGACGTCCGACTGTGGCATCGTTGTTATTTACTTTTAATATAAGCCCTTTATGTGATATCGCTCAGACGTTCGACTGTCGTTATTTATTTTCGATATAAGCCCTTTATGTGATGTCACTCAGATGTCCGACTGTGGCAACGTTGTTATTTACTTTTGATATAAGCCCTTTATGTGATATCGCTCAGACGTCCGACTATGGCATTCTCATTATTTATTTTC
>LR738715.1:171039062-171101601 GCA_902687465.1 Secale cereale
CGTGCTGCTAGAGCTGCCTCGACGACAGCCGCGTGAACCGTACCGGAGCCGATTCACCCCCGCCGTTGTTCACGGTGCCAGAGCGGCTCCAACTTCGGATCCGTCCAGAGTCCCGGCGCTGCTTCCCCGTAGCCATCGACCATCGGGACATCGCCGTTTCCCTGCCGGCGGTGGCCACCGTAACCGCGCCGGCCTCACCGACTCGGCAGCTGGACCTGCCTACTTCACCATGCCGCCAGATAGGTCGCACCCTCATCTCAAATCACTTTATTTAGGCGTCATTTGTCTGAATTTTTATTCTCGGCCAAACGGTTCCCAATGGGAAGCAGCACCACTCGAGGCGGCGGAGCTCCTAGGCTGCCGGTTGGCTGGTGTCTAACGCAAGGGTGCGGGGCCACAAGTTCACCGCGGAAGCAGTGCTTAGATGGCTATCTTAGAGTTGTGTGGGTTCAAGGTACTGCCGCCGCCAGATCTGGATGACGGGGAGTCTTTGTGGATTGGCCCGGGGGCGGCGCAACCATGGCAGTGTGGTGGGGCGGGGAGCGGGGTTTTGGCCGGGGCCACGGACAGCGGAGGCAAGCTGCTCTGCCGTTGGTAGCTGGCTCTTCGGGGAAGATTCCTAACAGTGTCAGCCGGGAGGCACAAGACGGCCATCAAGCCATATGGCGTAGATCGGACAGTACCAAAATTGAATTAAATCGTGTGACCCCAATTTAGTCTCAGTCAACAAATGTGTGACCACTCTCGTACCTTGCTATTGATCTCTTAGTGTATTTCTTCAGATCAAAGAGATGTGTCGTTCTTAACATTATGTGTTACTTGCAGCCTCAGCCACACCGTCTTCCGACTCACCGCAGCTGCTCAAACAAGGGAAGCATACACCAGAAGGGAGCTATAGTCCCCACTCAATAGTTCCCTGCATCGAATGCATGTGCCCGACATGGACAGCCACAAGAACTGCAGGGCCATCAACAAGTCAGCACATGATGCTCACTCCTATGGATGGCGCGCGGCCAGATAGGTTGTACCCTCATCTTACTTGTGTGCAACATTTATGGCTTTGTTATTCATCTAAGCATGGAAAATAGATTATCACATTTCACTATATATTCATGTTGATCTTTTACGGGTCTTGTTCAGGAGTTAACGTTGTTCCATAGTTCAGCTAAGATACTTGTTCTTTAGGTAACGTTGTTCCATAGTTATCATCCATCAGCCAATGATATCCCATAGTCTGGTGATTATAGTATGATACCACTTCTAGTATTACCTATGTTGTTCTTTAATACTTTTGTGTGCCATCTAGTTAATCTCGAGTACAAACGATACATATTCTGTAGCTTTCATCTGTGTTCTCCCTTTAGTTTTTGAGACCTATTGCTGCTAGTTAACTCCAGTCCTACTATTTATGTCGTCTCCTACAGGCACTCATTACATAAATCTAACTACTAGTTGTCTTCCATGCATGTCAGATATAATTGCACACATTGATATATCCACAAGAACCTCACGGAGCAATGTAAAGGCAAATAAACTTGATATCAATGATACCCAATATGATGGAACATGTAAAGGCAATTCTTCAGAAGACTTGCAGAAAGATGTTGAATCCTCTTCACCCAAGAAGGTCCTTGCTCTAACTTGGCCCATGATATGGGTACAACATGCATATAATGTTCTGGAGAGTATCTACTCTGTTGCAATGCCATGTGCTTAACATGCTTATCATGCATGTAAATATGGCATGCCTTCCTGTTTTTCAGTACCTATTCCATTCATGATAACATGTTTTCAAATTCAATTACTGTCATTCTACTCTATCGCAATGCCATCTGCTTAATTTTCACATCATGCTTCTGAATATCTAACGCATTGTTATTCATCAGTATGTACTTCATCTGTCTATCATACCATGTTTTTTTACATTGAAGTGCTGTTCTAGTGCTCTGTTGCAATGCCATCTTAGTTTCCCAAAAATACACGTGTATGTTATCTTAGTTTTTTCTGTACGTATTCTGCTAGCATATAGTTTTACATTCGATTAGTGTTTTTTACTGTGTTGTCCTGTCGTATCCCTAGCTCTTACACCATACTCCCTCCGTCCGGATTACATGTTGCCGAAATGGATAAAATAGGATGTATCTAGAACTGAAATATGCCTAGACCCATCCATTTTTTTCCGGATGGAGGGAATACATGTCAATATGTCATGCATTTCTATTCTTCAGTACCTATTCCATCTCTCTATTGTAGCATGTTTTATAATTGAAGCACCATTCTTCTATACAATGCATGCAAGGGGAAGACGACTATGATAGAATCTAAAGGGTTACAAACCAGGTCTTGCAAAAGATCCAAACACCAGGAGATAATAAACAAACTCTAGTTTTTAAAGATACTGCTACAGCACAGAGAAACCCAACTCCTCCTGATAATAAGCAGATTCAAGTGGCAAAAGAACTAGTCCGCTCCAGTCCAGCAAAAATATGTCAACTCCATTCTAAGAAGCATGTGCGTATCCTTGCATCATGAAATTTTATAGCATGCTGATCATATTTTCTACATGTTTCTTACCCATCTCTCTTTTAGAAAATAAGCTTAACAGATAGAAGAATTTCTGCACTCGTATGGTCTGTGCGGAAAGATTCTTGCAGGAATTCTCTGTACTCCAATGCAGATGTAAGTACCTGTTGTATATCACTATATTTTTACATCAGCATGTATTTTGTTAATCGGCGTGAATCCAACCTTTATCTGATCTAAATTTAGTTGTAGCAAAATGTATGTTTAAAGGCCACAATGTTGATTTTTGTAAGGAAAACTTCCTGGTAGTTTTGCATCCTGAGCTGCATGAGTGTACTATCTCATATCAGTTGGTTTGATTACTTTGGTTCTCCACTGGGTTTTCAGTGTTTTTTTACTGCGTTGTCTAGTCGTATCCCTAGCTCTTACATCATACTCCCTCCGTTCGGATTACATGCGCAGAAATGGATAAAACTGGATGTATCTAGAACTGAAATACGCCTAGACCCATCCATTTTTTCCGGATGGAGGGAATACATGTCAATATGTCATGCCTTTATATTCTGTAGTACCTATTCCATCTCTGCTGTAGCATGTTTTATAATTGAAGCACCATTCTTCTATATAAGGCATGCAAGGGGAAGACGGCTATGTTAGAATCTGAAGGGTTACACCGCTGTACCTTCTGTTCCCGTGGAGATCCCATCTTGGAGCCTGTTCCGGAGCTCCACCGGAGGGGGATCCATCACAGAGGCCTTCATCATCATCATCATCGTCCTCACCATGAGTTGTGAGTAGTTTACCACAGACCTTCGGGTCCATAGCTAGTATCTAGATGGCTTCTTCTCTCTCTCTTGATCTCAATACAAAGTTCTCTTCGGTCTTCAAGGAGATCTATTCGATGTAATCTCTTTTTGCGGTGTGTTTGTTGAGATCCGATGAATTGTGAGTTTATTATCAAGGTTACCTATGAAAGATATTTGGTTCTTCTGTGAAATTTTTATGTGTGCTCATAATATCCTTGCAAGTCTCTTCGAATTATTGGTTTGGTTTGGCCTACTAGATCTATAGTTCTTGCAATGGGAGAAGTGCTTGGCTTTGGGTTCAATCTCGCGGTGTCCTTTCGCAGTGACAGTAGGGGCAGCAAGGCACGTATTGTATTGTTGCCATCGAGGATAAAAAGATGGGGTTTATATCATATTGCTTGAGTTTATCCCTCTACATCATGTCATCTTGCTTAAGGCGTTACTCTGTTCTTATGAGCTCAATACACTAGATGCATGCTGGATAGCAGTTGATGTGTGGAATAATAGTAGTAGATGCAGGCAGGAGTCGGTCTACTTGTCTCGGATGTGATGCCTATATACAATGATCATGCCTAGATAGTCTCCTAATTATTCGCTTTTTTACCAATTACTCGATAGTAATTTGTTTACCCACCGTAGAATATCGCTATCATGAGAGAAGCCACTAGAGAAAACTATGGCCCCCGGGTCTATTCTCAACATATCAATCTACATCTACTTTACTTTTACCGCTTTTATTTGCTGTTCTTATAAACTACAAATACTAAAAATATAAACTATCATCTCTATCAGATCTCACTTTCGTAAGTGACCGTAAAGGGATTGACAACCCCTTATCGCGTTGGCTGCGAAGTTCTTATTTGTTTGTGCAGGTGCGAGGGACTCGCGCGTGGTCTCCTACTGGATTGATACCTTGGTTCTCAAAAACTGAGGGAAATACTTACGCTATTGTGACGCATCTCCCTTTCCTCTTCGAGGGAATACAACGCAAGCTCAAGAGGTAGCAGTTATCGGATCCAAAACCGGACCTGATAGCTTAACGGCATTCCATTACGGTGGATGCCATGTGTCGGTCACCCTTGACAAAAGCACATATGTGACGCGCGATTTATCGTCATGGAAGTGGACACTTTCGTGATGATAATTTTGGTAATGTCATGGAACACTTCTACGACAGGACAGGTATGACTATCTTCATTCTGTCATAAATTTGTCATGGATGTACATGCATGACAGAAAACGTGACCTACTGTGACAAACACATATCATCACAGAAGTGTATTTTTTTGTAGTGAGCATGACTTCCATCAGACACCATATTTGTTGGAGTCCATGCTACAACAATTTCTTCAATCTCGTCGTTTCTCTAACTCGGCCATCGCCCGGCGGGCGAGGTGGGGGTTTGCGGATAGTCGGTTTCCTCAACTGCGGTCCCACTTGTAGGGCCAACTCCAACGCACGACCCCAAATGGACCTCCGTTTTGCCTGGATTCTGTCCGTTTGGGCGGAGCAATGGGGTCGTGTCCGGGCCATTTCTCGGATGCGGTGGCCATGTGCCGAACGCGCGGACGCATCCCGGCCGCGTACATTTTTCTTTGCAAACACATATCTTTTTTTCATCATTGATTTTTTGGTACATGGAAAAACATCACCAAAATTTTGACTAGAAAAACAAGAACCACAGGAATACATTTTAGAAGATATCCAACTTCCATAACTGCTCCTGTAAGTTGGATTAGTGCCTTCTCGATACATTCATTGTTGATCTGCGGAGGCTCGATCCTATGTGCTTCTTTCTTCTTCGAGTGTAAAGAAGTAGACGTGTCTAGCCTCTATTCTATCAACAAGTGCACTAGTCTCATCTCTAGCCTCTATGCTAGCTAAAAGTGCTAGAACATCTACTAAATTGCGCTCTATCAATATATCATTGTACTCTTCTTCCCAATACCAAAACTTGCATCCATTCTACACAATAAAATTTTAAGTTAGCACAACTAGTCTAATCCGAGAGCACAACCGAAGATTTGGTCGAGTTCTTCCTCATTTTGCCACCATGTGGGACATCCAGCATCCAGGTCGTGTCATGCAAGAAAATAGAGTGGTAGTTGAAGCCACGTGATGTGCATCTTGGGTTAAACTGAAAATTGATCTTACTACTCTTGAGTAACTCCAAAAGCTGCCTCCGAAGATCTTTATTGGATTTGTTTTTCATCACCAGCACGTCGAGGTGAAAGATGTGCAGGTTCAGTGGGTCCTCTTGCGTTTTCACTAACATGTGGGACCGCATATGAGCAAACATACGATGGGCTCCGCGCGTCTGCCGGCTGGCTGAGAAGAGAGATAGAGGAGGGCTGAGCACAGACTCCAGGAAATTTGTTCTACGTAACTAGCACCTCGATATAGTGGTGTGGCACGGGCCATAACTAGCATTCATGTCTAGCAGTACGGCACACGTCACCCACACGAGTCCCATCCGACACCAATTTTCATGGAGTCCATGCTACAGCCATCTCTTCTCCGTCCTGTTTTCTCAGCCATCGTGCGGTGGGGGGGTGGGGGTTTTCCGATAATTGGTTTGCTCAACTGCGGTCCCACTTGTAAGTGAAAATTAAACACATCACGTATTTCCGCTTGAGCGGTGTGCCAGACCAACCGTGTGGGGGTGCGACGCAAGCACGGTAGGCTTTTCCTTTTGAACTTGTAACTTGTAAAATTTGGTTCTGCTCCATGGCACGACCGATAGATAGAAATAACGATTTTCCCTAGAGTAATGAGAAGTTTGGTTCTGGCGCGGTTTATGCATGGAGTACGTAGGAAAATTATGAGGTTGATGCGAAAGGTAAGATAATTACTAGTAGTACCATATACTACTAGATGGATTTGATGGAAAGATAAAGATACATACGGATCCATCAACGACAACCTCACGCCCTAATGCATCGGGTCACCAACCGACATGTTAGGAGCAGTGGCGTTGGCGGCAAGCTCAATGTGCTTCTGAACAATGCCTTCCAAGGTTACCCTGCGGTCCAAGAAGGCCAGCGTCATATCATCCTCCTCTTGCATGTAGTAGTCCTTGTGGACAATTTGTGCGTAGACGTGGGTGATTATATCGATGGTGTCTTGCTGCGTCAGGCGCTGCGCGATAAGCGCGACCTCGAGGTGGACATTCTCCGGCGCGACGGCGGGCAGTCGCAGGGCCACCAGTGCGTCGAAGAGGTTGTCACCATAGAGGTCGTTGAGGCTGGCAGGCATCGTAGAGCCTGGACGCGTGGGCTGGAGGCGTACGTCAAGGTCGTCCGCGAGCTTCTTGACAACGGTGAACTTGTCGAGGAAGCAGACGAGGACCTCGTCGAACAAGGAGACGAAGCTGTCGTCCAAGCGGCCCCTCGCCCTGGAGGCCTCAAGCACTACCTAGAGACGTTCCTCGGTGCCGGGCCGCAGGCCGGCATCGTGGACCATCTGGCATAGTCGGCTAATGCTCGCGCTCATCGCCTCCATGGGTCTAGCTTCTTGTCAACTGATCTTGCGATTGGAGTGATCACTCTTGCCCTTGGGTGCGTAGGTGTGTAGGATTTCGTAGATTGGACTGGTGGGAGCCTTTATATGAGAAGTGCAGACTGCGTTGAATTCAGGTGTGTGTTGGCCATCTACTCCTCGCCCCTCTAATGCACCTGCCTTTTGCTGTACGATAGGTTGGCCAGGCACCTGTTGGGCCCACGTGTTATTGATAACCCTCAACCGTAAGGGATCGAGATAGTCTTCGCGGGTAAGAATAACCCAATTTATTGATTCGACACACGGGGAGCCAAAGAGTATTTATAAGCTTTGACAGATGAGTTGTCAATTCAACCGCACCTGAAATATACTTACTTGCAACAAAAGATAAGTGATAACAGTGATATGATAGTGATAATAGTGATAGTAAAAGTAAACAGCAAAAGTAAATAGTGAAGGTAAATGGCAAAAGTAGCAACTAGTGACAAGTAGGGTTTAAAACACTGTAGGCTAGGGAGATGGATGGTTGGGCGCTGCATGGATGAGATAGATTCTAACTTGGGGCACGGCACACGGAAAAGTAATGATCATCTAGGAAAATATCAAACATTAGGCATGTATCCCGTAGGTAGTTGTACGTGCTTGCAATAAGAACTTGCACAACATCTTTTGTCCTACCATCCCGCTATGAACGGGCCCAAAAGGAACTTATGGAGATTAAGGTGCTCCTGTCAAAGAGCACCGGAACAAAGCAATGAACTCAATGGATACATGTAATCCTCAAACTACGGACCATCCCCTTTGGTGTCCCAAGCTGTCACTTTTGGGATCGCCGGTTCCGAACCGTAATAGGTGCAAACAACTCATAGATAGGATCACGAACACAAATATATTCATGCAAACACATATGGTTCAGATCTGAGATCATGGCACTCGGGCCCTAAGTGTCAAGCATTAAGAATAACAAGTTGAAGCAAAGATGATAAACACCATAGTAGATGATAGGCAACATGCCCCCAACGATCTGACAAACTATTACATGATCTAACTCATCCAATCCCTACCATACCCTTCGCCTACAGCAGGGGAATTACTCACACATGGAGGTTCAAAGCAAGTGTTTCCAACACCGAGGATTGGTTGAGTCGAAGTTTATTTCATTGCTGTTATTTGTTGTGTGATGAAAACTTTAGTATTTATAATGTATCCTCGTTGTCGTTGTGGGTTGATGACCTGTTGTAGGTAATAAAATGATATGCCTGTGATAAACTTACTAAATTTATGAATGGATTTAGAGTCGCTTCTCTGAGTGGGTGCTGCGACGAGGAAAAAATATATTTTCCGAATACATAATTGTACATGCATTGCAACAGGTTATCGGATGAGGCCAATCAACAATAGTACACTACTTGTACTAGCTTCACATGCTGCACTATCTCTACGTCTACGTACGTAATACAACAAGTTTTAAACTTGAGACGAGCAACCCATCCTCACAAAGAACACTTTTTAACATAGCACAGACTCCAGGAAATTTGGCCACAGTGTGAGGTGGGACATATGTTAATGTGTTTGCTGTACGTAACCAGCACCTCGAATCCTCGATACTACTACTATAAGTAGTAGGAGTAGTAGGGTGGCATGGGCCAGAACAAGCATTCACGTCCAGGAGTACGTCACACGCCACCAGCACGACTTCCATCTGACACCATATTTGTTGGAGTCCGTGCTACAACAATCTCTTCAACCTCGTCGTTTCTCTAACTCAGCCATCGCGCGGCGGGCGAGGTAGGGGTTTACCGATAGTCGCTTTTCTCAACTGCGGTCCCACTTGTAAGGCCAACTCCAACGCACAACCCCAAACGGACCTCCCTTTTGCCGTGCGTCGAACGCGCGGACGCATCCCGGCCGCGTACATTTTTCTTTGCAAACACATTTCTTTTTTTCATCATTGATTTTTTGGTACATGGAAATACATCACGAATATTTTGACTAGAAAAACAAGAACCACAAGAATACATTTTAGAAGATATCCAACTTCCATAACTGCTCCTGTAAGTTGGATTAGTGCCTTCTTGATACATCCACTATTGATCCGCGGAGGCTCGATCATACGTGCTTCTTTCTTCTTCGAGTGTAAAGAAGTAGACGTGTCTAGCCTTTTTCTATCAACAAGTGTACTAGTCTCATCTCTAGCCTCTATGCTAGCTAAAAGTGCTAGAACATCTACTAAATTGCGCTCTATCAATATATCATTGTACTCTTCTTCCCAATACCAAAACTTGCATACATTCAACACAATAAAATTTTAAGTTAGCACAACTAGTATAATCCGAGAGCACAACCGAAGATTTGGTCGAGTTCTTCCTCCTTTTGCCGACACGTGGGAAATCCAGCATCCAGGTCGTGTCATGCAAGAAAATAGAGTGGTAGTTGAAGCCACGTGATGTGCATCTTGGGTGAAACTGTAAATAGAATATTAGTACTCTTGAGTAACTCCAAAACAGGCCAGTGAAGATCTTTATTGGATTTTCTTTTCATCACCAGCATGTCGAGGTGAAAGATGTGCAGGTTCACTGGGTCCTCTTGCGTTTTCACTAACATGTGGGACCGCATATGAGCAAACAGACGATGGGCTCCGCATGTCTGCTGGCTGGCTGAGAAGAGAGATAGAGTAGGGCTGAGCATGGACTCCAGGAAATTTGTTCTACGTAACCAGCACCTCGATATAGTGGGATGGCAAGGGCCATGACTAGCATTCATGTCTAGCAGTACGGCACACGCCACCCACACGAGTCCCATCTGGCACCAATTTTCCTGGAGTCCGTGCTACAACCATCTCTTCTCCCTCCTGTTTTCTCAGCCATCGCGCGGTGGGCGGGGTGGGGGTTTGCCAATAGTCGGTTTGCTCAACCGCGGTCCCACTTGTAAGTGAAAATGCAACACATCACGCATTCCCGCTTGAGGGGCGTGCCGGACCAACCGTGTGGGGGTGCGATGCAAACACGGCAGGCTTTTCCTTTTGAACTTGTAATGTGTAAAATTTGGTTTTGCTCCATGGCGCGACCGATAGATAGAAATAACAATTTTCCCTAGAGTAATGAGAAGTTTGGTTCTAGCGCGGTTCATGCATGGAGTACGTAGGAAAATTATGAAGTTGATGTGAAAGGTAAGATAATTACTAGTAGTACCATATACTAGTACATGGATTTGACGGAAAGATAAAGATACATACGGATCCATCAACGACATCCTCACGCCCTAGTGCACTGGGTCACCAACCGACGTGTGAGGAGCAGTGGCGTTGGCGGCAAGCTCAACGTGCTTCTGAATAATGGCGTCCAAGGTTGCCCTGCGGTCCAAGAAGGCCAGCGTCCTATAGTCCTCCTCTTGCATGTAGTAGTCCTTGTGGACGATTTGCGCGTAGACATGGGTCATTATGTCGATGGTGTCTTGCTGCACCAGGCGCTGCGCGGCGAGCGCGACCTCGAGGTGGACATTCTCCGTCGCGACGGCGGGCAGTCGCAGGGCCACCAGTGCGTCGAAGAGGTTGTCACCATAGAGGCCGTTGAGGGTGGCAGGCATCACAGAGCCTGGCCGCGTGGGCTGGAGGCGTACGTCAAGGTCGTCCGCGAGCTTCTTGATGGCGGTGAACTTGTCGAGGAAGCCGACGAGGACCTCGTCGAACAAGGAGACAAAGCTGTCATCCAAGCGCCCCCTCGCCCTAGCGGTGTCAAGAACTACCTGGAGACGTTCCTCGGTGCCAGGCCGCAGGCCGGCGTCATGGACCATCTGGCACAGCCGGCTGATGCTCGCGCTCATCGCCTCCATGGGTCTAGCTTCTAGTCAACTGATCTTGCAATTGGAGTGATCACTCTTGCCCTTGGGTGCGTAGGTGCGTAGGATTTCGTAGATTGGACTAGCGGGAGCATTTATATGAGAAGTGCAGACTGCGTTGAATTCACATGCGTGTTGGCCATCTACCCCTCGCCCCGCTACTGCACCTGCCTTTGGTTGTATGACAGGTTGGCCAGCCACTCGTTGGGCCCACGTGTCATACACCCAAAGGCAGGTGCAGTAAGTCAATGAAGTTGCGCCCCCCCTCCTTTCCCGTGCATGCTTTTAATGACTTGAGACTACCAAACATCACACGTAGTGGTTAGTTAATTTCATGTAATCCTATTAAATAGCAAAAAGACATTAAGTTATATCGTCGATAGGAATAAAACAATACACCATGTATTTATTTACAGAGGGAGTAGTACATTTTTTGTGACATGCATTACTAGATATTGCTAGTCAAATACCAAATCCAGATGGACGTGGTAGTACTACTAAATCCAAATGGTGGTGCTAGTACTAGTAGTAGTACTACTACTACCAATGTAGTAGCACTGTACTAACCGTTGGTCAAATTATTACGTGCTGCTCCTCATAGTGAAGTGACAAGACCATACGCCGGAGATGACACCTGAGTATAGGCGCCGTGTTCGGCATACCATAGTCAGCCTCACCGTCTGCAGTCACTATCATCATGGTTGTAGACCTAGCCTGCTTACAACTAGCCGTGTTCGACATAATTTCCCGTGCGTATATGCTCGTGCATTGCACGGAACACCAAGATTGGGGGGTGGACGGCGCCGGCTCCGGCCATCGTGGCAGATTTTTCCATGGCCTTCTAGACGTGGTGGGAAGGAGATAAGACTGATTGTGAGAGACAAGGAGTTGTTTGTAAATAGCGAACAAGTGCGGGCATCTTTTTGCAAAACTAGAGAAGTTTGGTTTGTATGCGTTAGATCTAGATCCAACGGCAATTGGTGAAAGATGGCAGGCACAACATCATCACCAACTTAGGACCTGTTTGATTCGCTGGATTTTCAAAACGCAGGAATAGGACACGGCAATATTACAAGTTTCAAACAGATATTACAAATGTTAGGAGTAATGTTGCACCTATGAAGAGGGAATTACTAGGAAGTTTACATAAGAACTTTCGTTACTTTAGGTGGATGTAGCATTATCATACAAACTAAAATCCACCGCTCTGACAAGTCACTAATGGGCAAATAACTTTTTGAGTCTCTGGCCACTTGATGTTTCAAAAACAAATTCAGCTTCTGTGGAGACTTTGTCATTTAGGCTTAGACGCTTGCGGTGATCAGCACTCCATTCATTGTTGCGCTAGAAAACGCCAAACCTCATTACCTTGAGCACACTTGCCTCCAGTACAAAGAGCCTGGCCAATTTAATCTCAGATGTGCTACCTCGATAGTCGATCAAATCAATTTCTGTATGATGGAAATCAAGGCATTCGATGAGATTGTTATAGTGCAGCACATTTTACACTTTTGGGTCTTTTTTTCTCTGCAAAAAGAAGAGAACATATTAGAGCAGCTGGATGTATAAGATTGCCATGTCATCAAGAGGTACCAATATCATTCGCTCATACGATAGGGTTGGCTGGCTAGTTATTTCTCTCTCTCTCTCTCTCTCTCTCTCTCTCTCTCTCTCTCTTTCTCTTTCCTCTCATTCACGTAGGAGTACGTGAAGAGCTTGGGCATTTGTTGCCTTCCACTATGTGGCCGATGCCATATTTCGCAAAAGCATGCCACATAATATGCATCGATGTCAAATCAAGAGATTTTGGCACCGCTCTCGCAATGTGATAGAGTTGGCACCGCTGTGTACACAGACCCACATGTATAAACAAATCAATCAAACCAACTACACCAGCCTCTCACTCTCCGAAACAAGTGTTCTTTTATTGCCTCAGTCCTCAATGCGCCCTCAATTTACTAGCGTGCGGGGTGCTACCCCGAGTGGTTTCAACTTTGCTTACTTCACCGCATGTCAGATGGGCCTCTAGTTTACATATTTTCACCCACTGCCACAAGGGCCAGCACACGAAGATACTGAACACGAGCTAACAAAGCAGCATGTGGACTGGTTGACCGGTCAACTAAACAATATACGGAGCTATACGCTGACACAGTGAGCTTATAATCTGTCGATATAGAGTGTTCATGTGAGAGGGGAGGCCCATGAGAGATAGCAGAGAGAGAGAGAGAGAGAGAGAGAGAGAGAGAGAGAGAGAGAGAGAAAGAGCTACTCCCTTCGTTCGATAATGTAGTTTCAACTTTTTTTTAAAGTCTAACTTTTGAAACTTTGACCAAGTTTATAAAGAAATTACTTATATCTACAATACCAAATATAAATGATAATATGAAGTAAGTACATGTTGTGATGAATCTAATGATCTTTCCAGATGTAAATGTTTTTCTCCACATATACCTAGTCAAACTTTTCTGAGGTTTGACTTTTCAGAACTTTCATATGCTTATGGACGTGAGAGAGTCCCTAACTAGAGAGAGAGAGAGAGAGAGAAATAGAAAAAGGGGTGAAAAAAGTGTGTGTGCGTGTGTGAAAGAGACGTGGACAACACTCGATAAAAGTCGAGAAAAAACATGTGTGTCTTATGCAAACCTATCACACATGCATCTTCGAAAACAAAAGCAAGGTGAGGAGATAGTGTGTGGTTGTTTGCAACCGAGAGAGCAAGACCCCTAGCACGTGGCCAAGAGGGGTCTGACAAACAAGGGAGAGAGGTCGAGAGAGACGTACGGAGAAAATGCAGACATGGGGGGGAGAGAGTGTATGTTTGTCATAAAGAGATCCCCTGGAGATTGTGATGGGACTACATGGGTGGGAGATCGAGTGACAAGGTGTGTGCACGATAGAAGATACCCCGATAGATATCGAGATAGACGTATGTATGGAAGGAGACAATGCGTGTGTTCCTGATGGCTACTGAGAGATAAATATACTTAGGGGGGGAGAGCTTGTGCCTATGATGGAGTGAGGGATTATTGTACTTATTAGGGGGTGCGTGTCACATAGAGAGAGAACAAGGGCGGAGAGTGTTGGATGGGTCTATATGTATAGAGTGAGCGAGACAAGTGTATGTGTGAACCAGGGAGAAATAAAGTTTGAGAGAGATTGAGGAGCCCCGATAAGGCTGAGTGGTGCGTCAGATAGCTGAGAGGGGGAAAGAGATATTCCATCCGCTCGATAATGCAGTGCATGTAATTTTTTTAGAAGTCAAACTTTGGAAACTTTGATCAGGTTTACACAAATGTTTTTTATATCTTCAATACCAAAGATACATCATACGAAACTACATCTCATGGTGAATCTAATCGTATATGTTTGCCGTTCCAGATGTAATTGTTTTTCTCCACGTACATGGTCAAACTTTGTGATGTTTGACTTTTTAATAAATCAATATGCTATGGACCGAGGAGAGTGTCTAAGTCGAGAGGGATCAAGTGCGTATGAAGGAGAATGAGTAAGTGTGCAAAAAGAGTATGTGTGTGAAAGAGAAAGTGACAACAAACGATAAATTAGAGAGAGAGTGTGTTTTTTCGTTTCTTAGGAGAACATATCACACATGCATGTCCGAGATAGAAAAGCGAGGTGAGGAGATACACGAAGATAGCTAGTGTGTGATTGTTTGCAACGGAGAGAGACACCCCTATAGCACATGTCCAATAGAGGTCTAGCCAACAAGGTACAAAGTTCGAGAGGGACACATGGAGGAGATGGACGCATGGGGAGGGCGAGAGGGTGTGTTTACAATAGAAAGACCCCCTCGAGATCGTGAGCGGGCTATATGGGTGGGAGATCGAGGGAGGTGCGTGCGCGATAGAAAGATGCCCCGAGAGAAATCGAGATAGACCATGAACATGCTTGTGATGGAGACTAAGATTAGTAGTCATATACATATAGGGGGGACTCCGTGTGCCTACGATTGAGTGAGAGACCATCATATTTGGCTATCTAGGCATGAGATTGTGTGTGTGCCTGTGAGATGGAGAGAGAACGAGGGAGAGAGATAGAGTTTTAGATGGCCCTATCGAGTGCGAGTGAGATATGCATGTGTATGTGTGACCCAGGTAGATGGAGAGTTTGAGAGAGAGGGGAAGTGCTCCGAGACGACAGAGTGGTGCGTGAGAGAGTTATGGGCAATGAGCCAAGGAATTTGTGTGCGTACGATGAGTGCACCCAAGATATGTAGCTTGGACTAGAGAATCATACATAGTGTGCGAGAGAGACCTATAGATGGAGTATATATGCATGCGAACTAGAAAGACCTCCCCCCACGCACACACACAAATAGAGAGAGAGATGGAGAGAAAGAGAGAGGACCAACAAGGTTTGTGTGTTGGATGCGTGCGACAGAATCGAAGATTGTCGGCGCGCGCGAGAGAGAGATCAGGAGTCCGGGAGAGGGGAGGTCGCGTTTTATGCATCAAAGACTGATATAAACCATGTTTCGATATAAACTTGCATTCAAATATTTAAATTGGAGAACATGTTTTCTGCAATCCACACATGAATGGATATATGCGTATATCAAACAAGTTCATTAATTTGTCTTTCAACATGTTCATGCAGTACTGTAATACTGTACAACATGCTATTCGATTGAGGTGTTCAATTTTGGATTTAGTTTACTATTTCGACCTGGTGAACGAGGTATTTCATTGAATCGACATATTTCATTTTTAGGTTTGATTTCCGTTTTTGAGTGGATCAACTATTTGTCATATAGTAAATCGCTAGCAACGAGCATGTAAAAACACATTACTCTCGAGCATCATCTCTCCATCTAAAAAAGAAGTGGCAAGCTAATATTTCTAAATTTGATTCGAATCGACATGGTAAGGTAGACATGGATGATTGTTCTCCCAAATTTTGAACGAACCGTTAAACATCTTCTGCTCGGTGGAATTCGCCCGAGCAAATAAATGGGAGACGCAAAATTATCATCCTATGTGGGAGACGCATCAATTGGCCCGTTGTGCATCGAGGGTAGCTTCGTAACTTCATCCAAGCGCGCCTTCTCCTCGGCCGAAATGACATGTGCCGAATAATTCATAAACCATTGTCGGCAAAACATGCTCTCCTCGCCCGATATAGCTCACGCCCACTATTTGAAAACACGATCTCCTCGCCCGAAATCGCTCGCGCCCACTATATTTCAAAACACGACCTCCTCGCCCGAAATCGGTCCCGCTAGCTATTTGGGGAGAAGCAAAGTTACTCTATTATTCCCGACCCAAAGTACACACACCCAAGCCGAGAAGCCTAAAGGCAGGGGTAGAACTGTAACTCCCCCTCACATTTCAGACAAGTGCGTACATGGTTCCACTCCCCTCCCAATCCCCCCCCCATTCATACCTCGTGGGCGCCAAATCACCTTCTCCCCGGAAGCTCCCTTCTCCCGAGCCGCGAAACCTCAGCCCCTCCTCCATGGAGCCCCCACCGCACCAATTTCACAGCCGCCCTCCTCCCTAATGCCGGAGATGTTGTCCATTTGCCGTTGTCCACTGGGTCATGTGCCTCTTACTTCGTGCTGCTAGAGCTGCCTCGACGACAGCCGCGTGAACCGTACCGGAGCCGATTCACCCCCGCCGTTGTTCACGGTGCCAGAGCGGCTCCAACTTCGGATCCGTCCAGAGTCCCGGCGCTGCTTCCCCGTAGCCATCGACCATCGGGACATCGCCGTTTCCCTGCCGGCGGTGGCCACCGTAACCGCGCCGGCCTCACCGACTCGGCAGCTGGACCTGCCTACTTCACCATGCCGCCAGATAGGTCGCACCCTCATCTCAAATCACTTTATTTAGGCGTCATTTGTCTGAATTTTTATTCTCGGCCAAACGGTTCCCAATGGGAAGCAGCACCACTCGAGGCGGCGGAGCTCCTAGGCTGCCGGTTGGCTGGTGTCTAACGCAAGGGTGCGGGGCCACAAGTTCACCGCGGAAGCAGTGCTTAGATGGCTATCTTAGAGTTGTGTGGGTTCAAGGTACTGCCGCCGCCGGATCTGGATGACGGGGAGTCTTTGTGGATTGGCCCGGGGGCGGCGCAACCATGGCAGTGTGGTGGGGCGGGGAGCGGGGTTTTGGCCGGGGCCACGGACAGCGGAGGCAAGCTGCTCTGCCGTTGGTAGCTGGCTCTTCGGGGAAGATTCCTAACAGTGTCAGCTGGGAGGCACAAGACGGCCATCAAGCCATACGGCATAGATCGGACAGTACCAAAATTGAATTAAATCGTGTGACCCCAATTTAGTCTCAGTCAACAAATGTGTGACCACTCTCGTACCTTGCTATTGATCTCTTAGTGTATTTCTTCAGATCAAAGAGATGTGTCGTTCTTAACATTATGTGTTATCTGCAGCCTCAGCCACACCGTCTTCCGACTCACCGCAGCTGCTCAAACAAGGGAAGCATACACCAGAAGGGAGCTATAGTCCCCACTCAATAGTTCCCTGCATCGAATGCATGTGCCCGACATGGACAGCCACAAGAACTGCAGGGCCATCAACAAGTCAGCACATGATGCTCACTCCTATGGATGGCGCGCGGCCAGATAGGTTGTACCCTCATCTTACTTGTGTGCAACATTTATGGCTTTGTTATTCATCTAAGCATGGAAAATAGATTATCACATTTCACTATATATTCATGTTGTTCTTTTACGGGTCTTGTTCAGGAGTTAACGTTGTTCCATAGTTCAGCTAAGATACTTGTTCTTTAGGTAACGTTGTTCCATAGTTATCATCCATCAGCCAATGATATCCCATAGTCTGGTGATTATAGTATGATACCACTTCTAGTATTACCTATGTTGTTCTTTAATACTTTTGTGTGCCATCTAGTTAATCTCGAGTACAAACGATACATATTCTGTAGCTTTCATCTGTGTTCTCCCTTTAGTTTTTGAGACCTATTGCTGCTAGTTAACTCCAGTCCTACTATTTATGTCGTCTCCTACAGGCACTCATTACATAAATCTAACTACTAGTTGTCTTCCATGCATGTCAGATATAATTGCACACATTGATATATCCACAAGAACCTCACGGAGCAATGTAAAGGCAAATAAACTTGATATCAATGATACCCAATATGATGGAACATGTAAAGGCAGTTCTTCAGAAGACTTGCAGAAAGATGTTGAATCCTCTTCACCCAAGAAGGTCCTTGCTCTAACTTGGCCCATGATATGGGTACAACATGCATATAATGTTCTGGAGAGTATCTACTCTGTTGCAATGCCATGTGCTTAACATGCTTATCATGCATGTAAATATGGCATGCCTTCCTGTTTTTCAGTACCTATTCCATTCATGATAACATGTTTTCAAATTCAAGTACTGTCATTCTACTCTATCGCAATGCCATCTGCTTAATTTTCACATCATGCTTCTGAATATCTAACGCATTGTTATTCATCAGTATGTACTTCATCTGTCTATCATACCATGTTTTTTTACATTGAAGTGCTGTTCTAGTGCTCTGTTGCAATGCCATCTTAGTTTCCCAAAAATACACGTGTATGTTATCTTAGTTTTTTCTGTACGTATTCTGCTAGCATATAGTTTTACATTCGATTAGTGTTTTTTACTGTGTTGTCCTGTCGTATCCCTAGCTCTTACACCATACTCCCTCCGTCCGGATTACATGTTGCCGAAATGGATAAAAGAGGATGTATCTAGAACTGAAATATGCCTAGACCCATCCATTTTTTTCCGGATGGAGGGAATACATGTCAATATGTCATGCATTTCTATTCTTCAGTACCTATTCCATCTCTCTGTTGTAGCATGTTTTATAATTGAAGCACCATTCTTCTATACAATGCATGCAAGGGGAAGACGACTATGATAGAATCTAAAGGGTTACAAACCAGGTCTTGCAAAAGATCCAAACACCAGGAGATAATAAACCAACTCTAGTTTTTAAAGATACTGCTACAGCACAGAGAAACCCAACTCCTCCTGATAATAAGCAGATTCAAGTGGCAAAAGAACTAGTCCGCTCCAGTCCAGCAAAAATATGTCAACTCCATTCTAAGAAGCATGTGCGTATCCTTGCATCATGAAATTTTATAGCATGCTGATCATATTTTCTACATGTTTCTTACCCATCTCTCTTTTAGAAAATAAGCTTAACAGATAGAAGAATTTCTGCACTCGTATGGTCTGTGCGGAAAGATTCTTGCAGGAATTCTCTGTACTCCAATGCAGATGTAAGTACCTGTTGTATATCACTATATTTTTACATCAGCATGTATTTTGTTAATCGGCGTGAATCCAACCTTTATCTGATCTAAATTTAGTTGTAGCAAAATGTATTTAAAGGCCACAATGTTGATTTTTGTAAGGAAAACTTCCTGGTAGTTTTGCATCCTGAGCTGCATGAGTGTACTATCTCATATCAGTTGGTTTGATTACTTTGGTTCTCCACTGGGTTTTCAGTGTTTTTTTACTGCGTTGTCTAGTCGTATCCCTAGCTCTTACATCATACTCCCTCCGTTCGGATTACATGCGCAGAAATGGATAAAACTGGATGTATCTAGAACTGAAATACGCCTAGACCCATCCATTTTTTCCGGATGGAGGGAATACATGTCAATATGTCATGCCTTTATATTCTTTAGTACCTATTCCATCTCTGCTGTAGCATGTTTTATAATTGAAGCACCATTCTTCTATATAAGGCATGCAAGGGGAAGACGGCTATGTTAGAATCTGAAGGGTTACACCGCTGTACCTTCTGTTCCCGTGGAGATCCCATCTTGGAGCCTGTTCCGGAGCTCCACCGGAGGGGGATCCATCACAGAGGCCTTCATCATCATCATCATCGTCCTCACCATGAGTTGTGAGTAGTTTACCACAGACCTTCGGGTCCATAGCTAGTATCTAGATGGCTTCTTCTCTCTCTCTCTTGATCTCAATACAAAGTTCTCTTCGGTCTTCAAGGAGATCTATTCGATGTAATCTCTTTTTGCGGTGTGTTTGTTGAGATCCGATGAATTGTGAGTTTATTATCAAGGTTACCTATGAAAGATATTTGGTTCTTCTGTGAAATTTTTATGTGTGCTCATAATATCCTTGCAAGTCTCTTCGAATTATTGGTTTGGTTTGGCCTACTAGATCTATAGTTCTTGCAATGGGAGAAGTGCTTGGCTTTGGGTTCAATCTCGCGGTGTCCTTTCGCAGTGACAGTAGGGGCAGCAAGGCACGTATTGTATTGTTGCCATCGAGGATAAAAAGATGGGGTTTATATCATATTGCTTGAGTTTATCCCTCTACATCATGTCATCTTGCTTAAGGCGTTACTCTGTTCTTATGAGCTCAATACACTAGATGCATGCTGGATAGCAGTTGATGTGTGGAATAATAGTAGTAGATGCAGGCAGGAGTCGGTCTACTTGTCTCGGATGTGATGCCTATATACAATGATCATGCCTAGATAGTCTCCTAATTATTCGCTTTTTTATCAATTACTCGATAGTAATTTGTTTACCCACCGTAGAATATCGCTATCATGAGAGAAGCCACTAGAGAAAACTATGGCCCCCGGGTCTATTCTCAACATATCAATCTACATCTACTTTACTTTTACCGCTTTTATTTGCTGTTCTTATAAACTAAAAATACTAAAAATATAAACTATCATCTCTATCAGATCTCACTTTCGTAAGTGACCGTAAAGGGATTGACAACCCCTTATCGCGTTGGCTGCGAAGTTCTTATTTGTTTGTGCAGGTGCGAGGGACTCGCGCGTGGTCTCCTACTGGATTGATACCTTGGTTCTCAAAAACTGAGGGAAATACTTACGCTATTGTGACGCATCTCCCTTTCCTCTTCGAGGGAATACAACGCAAGCTCAAGAGGTAGCAGTTATCGGATCCAAAACCGGACCTGATAGCTTAACGGCGTTCCATTACGGTGGATGCCATGTGTCGGTCACCCTTGACAAAAGCACATATGTGACGCGCGATTTATCGTCATGGAAGTGGACACTTTCGTGATTATAATTTTGGTAATGTCATGGAACACTTCTACGACAGGACAGGTATGACTATCTTCATTCTGTCATAAATTTGTCATGGATGTACATGCATGACAGAAAACGTGACCTACTGTGACAAACACATATCATCACAGAAGTGTATTTTTTTGTAGTGAGCATGACTTCCATCAGACACCATATTTGTTGGAGTCCGTGCTACAACAATTTCTTCAATCTCGTCGTTTCTCTAACTCGGCCATCGCCCGGCGGGCGAGGTGGGGGTTTGCCGATAGTCGGTTTCCTCAACTGCGGTCCCACTTGTAGGGCCAACTCCAACGCACGACCCCAAACGGACCTCCGTTTTGCCTGGATTCTGTCCGTTTGGGCGGAGCAATGGGGTCGTGTCCGGGCCATTTCTCGGATGCGGTGGCCATGTGCCGAACGCACAGACGCATCCCGGCCGCGTACATTTGTCTTTGCAAACACATATCTTTTTTTCATCATTGATTTTTTGGTACATGGAAAAACATCACCAAAATTTTGACTAGAAAAACAAGAACCACAGGAATACATTTTAGAAGATATCCAACTTCCATAACTGCTCCTGTAAGTTGGATTAGTGCCTTCTCGATACATTCATTGCTGATCTGCGGAGGCTCGATCCTACGTGCTTCTTTCTTCTTCGAGTGTAAAGAAGTAGACGTGTCTAGCCTCTATTCTATCAACAAGTGCACTAGTCTCATCTCTAGCCTCTATGCTAGCTAAAAGTGCTAGAACATCTACTAAATTGCGCTCTATCAATATATCATTGTACTCTTCTTCCCAATACCAAAACTTGCATCCATTCTACACAATAAAATTTTAAGTTAGCACAACTAGTCTAATCCGAGAGCACAACCGAAGATTTGGTCGAGTTCTTCCTCCTTTTGCCACCATGTGGGACATCCAGCATCCAGGTCGTGTCATGCAAGAAAATAGAGTGGTAGTTGAAGCCACGTGATGTGCATCTTGGGTTAAACTGAAAATTGATCTTACTACTCTTGAGTAACTCCAAAAGCAGCCACCGAAGATCTTTATTGGATTTGTTTTTCATCACCAGCACGTCGAGGTGAAAGATGTGCAGGTTCAGTGGGTCCTCTTGCGTTTTCACTAACATGTGGGACCGCATATGAGCAAACATACGATGGGCTCCGCGCGTCTGCCGGCTGGCTGAGAAGAGAGATAGAGGAGGGCTGAGCACGGACTCCAGGAAATTTGTTCTACGTAACTAGCACCTCGATATAGTGGTGTGGCACGGGCCATAACTAGCATTCATGTCTAGCAGTACGGCACACGTCACCCACACGAGTCCCATCCGACACCAATTTTCATGGAGTCCATGCTACAGCCATCTCTTCTCCGTCCTGTTTTCTCAGCCATCGTGCGGTGGGGGGGTGGGGGTTTTCCGATAATTGGTTTGCTCAACTGCGGTCCCACTTGTAAGTGAAAATTAAACACATCACGTATTTCCGCTTGAGCGGTGTGCCAGACCAACCGTGTGGGGGTGCGACGCAAGCACGGTAGGCTTTTCCTTTTGAACTTGTAACTTGTAAAATTTGGTTCTGCTCCATGGCACGACCGATAGATAGAAATAACGATTTTCCCTAGAGTAATGAGAAGTTTGGTTCTGGCGCGGTTTATGCATGGAGTACGTAGGAAAATTATGAGGTTGATGCGAAAGGTAAGATAATTACTAGTAGTACCATATACTACTAGATGGATTTGATGGAAGGATAAAGATACATACGGATCCATCAACGACAACCTCACGCCCTAATGCATCGGGTCACCAACCGACATGTTAGGAGCAGTGGCGTTGGCGGCAAGCTCAATGTGCTTCTGAACAATGCCTTCCAAGGTTACCCTGCGGTCCAAGAAGGCCAGCGTCATATCGTCCTCCTCTTGCATGTAGTAGTCCTTGTGGACGATTTGTGCGTAGACGTGGGTGATTATATCGATGGTGTCTTGCTGCGTCAGGCGCTGCGCGATAAGCGCGACCTCGAGGTGGACATTCTCCGGCGCGACGGCGGGCAGTCGCAGGGCCACCAGTGCGTCGAAGAGGTTGTCACCATAGAGGCCGTTGAGGGTGGCAGACATCGTAGAGCCTGGACGCGTGGGCTGGAGGCGTACGTCAAGGTCGTCCGCGAGCTTCTTGACAACGGTGAACTTGTCGAGGAAGCAGACGAGGACCTCGTCGAACAAGGAGACGAAGCTGTCGTCCAAGCGGCCCCTCGCCCTGGAGGCCTCAAGCACTACCTAGAGACGTTCCTCGGTGCCGGGCCGCAGGCCGGCATCGTGGACCATCTGGCATAGCCGGCTGATGCTCGCGCTCATCGCCTCCATGGGTCTAGCTTCTTGTCAACTGATCTTGCGATTGGAGTGATCACTCTTGCCCTTGGGTGCGTAGGTGTGTAGGATTTCGTAGATTGGACTGGTGGGAGCCTTTATATGAGAAGTGCAGACTCCGTTGAATTCAGGTGCGTGTTGGCCATCTACTCCTCGCCCCTTTAATGCACCTGCCTTTTGCTGTACGATAGGTTGGCCAGCCACCTGTTGGGCCCACGTGTTATTGATAACCCTCAACCGTAAGGGATCGAGATAGTCTTCGCGGGTAAGAATAACCCAATTTATTGATTCGACACACGGGGAGCCAAAGAGTATTTATAAGCTTTGACAGATGAGTTGTCAATTCAACCGCACCTGAAATATACTTACTTGCAACAAAAGATAAGTGATAACAGTGATATGATAGTGATAATAGTGATAGTAAAAGTAAACAGCAAAAGTAAATAGTGAAGGTAAATGGCAAAAGTAGCAACTAGTGACAAGTAGGGTTTAAAACACTGTAGGCTAGGGAGATGGATGGTTGGGCGCTGCATGGATGAGATAGATTCTAACTTGGGGCACGGCACACGGAAAAGTAATGATCATCTAGGAAAATATCAAACATTAGGCATGTATCCCGTAGGTAGTTGTACGTGCTTGCAATAAGAACTTGCACAACATCTTTTGTCCTACCATCCCGCTACGAACGGGCCCAAAAGGAACTTATGGAGATTAAGGTGCTCCTGTCAAAGAGCACCGGAACAAAGCAATGAACTCAATGGATACATGTAATCCTCAAACTACGGACCATCCCCTTTGGTGTCCCAAGCTGTCACTTTTGGGATCGCCGGTTCCGAACCGTAATAGGTGCAAACAACTCATAGATAGGATCACGAACACAAATATATTCATGCAAACACATATGGTTCAGATCTGAGATCATGGCACTCGGGCCCTAAGTGTCAAGCATTAAGAATAACAAGTTGAAGCAAAGATGATAAACACCATAGTAGATGATAGGCAACATGCCCCCAACGATCTGACAAACTATTACATGATCTAACTCATCCAATCCCTACCATACCCTTCGCCTACAGCAGGGGAATTACTCACACATGGAGGGAGAAGTCATGGAGGGATGATGGAGTGGTGATGATGATGACGATGGCGACGATCTCCCCTCTCCGGAGGCCAATTCAGCCTCCAGATTAGCCCTCCCGAGGAAGAACAGAGGGTGGCGGCGGCTCCGCGACGGAAAACTGCGAAAAGAACTTCTGATATGGGGTTTCCACGTCGTGAGTAAAAATACGAGGCAAAGTAGGGCACCAGGGGGTGTGGGCCCCACCCAGGCGACCCCCCGGCGCGGCCCAGGGGGGGCGCCCACAGGGCGCCTGGGCACCCCCTGGCCCTTTTTCTGGCCCCTGGTTCCTTCGGGTGCGTGGATTTTCTGTGATTTTTCGTGGATTTTTCTGAGATACCTAAAAATTCGTTTTCCTGCACACAATAAAACCATACAGGCAGCTCTGCTGAAATCAGCGTCAGTCCGGGTTAGTTTAGTTCAAATCATGCAAGAATGAGGTCAAAACAATATCAAAAGTGTTTGGAAAAGTAGATACGTTTGAGACGTATCAACTCCCCCAAGCTTAGCATATTGCTTGTCCTCAATCAATTCAGTTCAACGAACTGGACGCGACAAAGAAAACTTTGACAAACTCTTTTGCTTCATTAGATGTATATAAGCATGTACTACGAAAAGAGTCTAGCAAGTATTAAAACAGTACTATGAGGACAATGCAAGGAGCAATCCTTCTTTCAAGTGACTAGTCACAAATACTTAAAAGTAAATAATATACTACTGAAAATCAAGACAAGATTACATTGCACATAGCTTGAGCATACTAGGGTGGTATCTCGCTAGTCTCCATGAGTGAAGCAAAACATAAATGCAGAAACTCCTCCAGAGTTTTAAAGGAGACTAGAACTAAGAATTTCAGAATAAATCATATCACAAGTATGCAGAAGACAATGTAATACTTTGGGACAATGCACATTACACTCAGAATGACAATTATGCTCTCCTAGTTAGTGCTTTGAAGAAAGAAGGTGAAGACTCTCGAACCGTGGCTTTTGTTGGCAAAGTTCAACCCGTGATCGGAAACAAAAACTAAACATGTACCAGAGCTCTTGGTTTTTAGAAACAGAGGTAAAAACGTTTTTGAGAGGTGCATATTTCGTCAACGAATGCTAGTAGATAACTCAATCACTTTTTGAGTGGACAAGTCTCGAGGAACGGCTCCCGCATGAGGACGATCACATCCTCTTAATCTCCTTTGTTTATCACTGCCAAAGTTTTCTGATTTCTCATGAACAAAGCGTGAAGGAGGGTTTGTTTGTTATATTATCTTTTTGAGTCGGGCGCACTCGATGCCAGTTCCTTCTCGTATTAAGGGTTTGCACATTAGACATGCAATCCAGGGGTGAAACTTGTCCAACTTAAAAAAAATCATGAATTAACTACTACTTCCTCATGAGCTAAAACATAGGCACAAAAAGAGAAATGCTTTTGATTAATTTTGAGATGGTACACGAAAGTCTTCGTTAGGAATGGCAGGTAAATACCATGTATAGGAAGGTATAGTAGACTCATATGGCATAACTGGTTTTAAGGATTTTGGATGCACAAGCAGTCAGTCCGCTTAGTACAGGTGGAAGTTTAGCAAAAGACTGGGAAGCGACCAACTAGAGAGCAATAACGGTCATAATCATGCAGAGCGACAAAGCAACATTGAATCGGGCATGAAAGTGATATAACTATTCTGAAACTCAAAGATCATCAAGGCAGAGTAGACTTTTTAGTCTTAACATCTGTAAGCATGTGCCAAGTCAATCCAAAAATTCTCTAAAGGGAAATACCACCTTAGTATACCAGACTATGAACAGTGCAATGCATGTAGATCATTTCAATAACACATTATATACTCTAGTTATTCAAGACTAGCCACAAGGAAAGCATGAACCACTGAAAGAGCATTGTAAACATAGCACTATGTCGCTACAAGCTGGTCTCTAGATCATAAGTACAGGCATATGTACAAAAGTAGAAACAAAAAGAGTTCATACCGGTCTTCCTTGTTGCTTCCCTTCAGTCGATCTTCGTCATTACTGCTTGTCACTTGCACGATCGAACGTAGGAAATATAATTAAATGCCATCACGGACTCGAGCTGAACTCTGAAAACAAAGCAAACTAAAGAGAGAAAGGAAATCTTTTTGGATTTTTCAAAGGTTGAATAAAAGCAAAAGAAAGAGAAAATTTTTTTGTTGTTTTTGCAAAGAGAGAAATAAAGAAGAACGGGCAAAAACTTCGAAAAGATCAAAGTGAATAAAACGGATAACACAATGGAAAAGTGAGAGGGGCACATACTCCCCCAAGCTTAGGCTTTTGGCCTAAGTTGGTAGCAGCTACTGCCCCCAGGAGCCTCCTGCTCCGGGGGTATGGTGGTGAGTCCAAGGGTCGTAGAAGGATGCTGGCGCGTACACCGAACTCCTCGGAGTCTCCCACGAGGAAGGTTCCGAGCGCCAAACAGAGGAAGAACCTTCACCAAACTCGGTGGCGGTCTCTTCCTGAAAATGTGGTAACTCACCGTGCTTCTCCTCGTCGGGCACAACCCCCTCCATGGGGTTATGAAACTGATGCTGGACCATGAACTCATCGAACTGGACAACATCAAAGGACCATCCGTTCCTGCGAGAAAAATCAAACAAAAGAGGTGCAGGTAGACGGACCTCACGTTCCGCGGTAGTTCCGAAACGCAAGATATAAACAAGATTATCAAGCTCAGGACCCATGGTGACAAACTTATGCCTTTTCATAGCAGCAAGATCAAAGCTTAAATAAGTAAAAGGATTATCATCAGGGTGTGGGGTGCCTCCAAGATGTTCTAAGATAAGTGTGGCATAAACGCCACCATATAAGTCCCCCTTGTTACCGTTCATAGCAAGGCGTCGAGCAATTAAGGCACCCAGATTATAATCATACCTCCCTAAGAGGGCTGCTGCCAGGATAGCAATATCCGGAGCAGAAATGTTGCTCGTGTTGTCACGAGCTAACACCCCTCTGGCAATATAATATGCAAAATACCTGAGGTGAGGAAATAAGATGCTGGAGATCTTCGACCGATGAATATCCCTCGTACCCCTGCTGCAGAGAGAGTTGATGACGGTTTTCAGCTCGGAGGGCTAAGTGGCCATCCTAGCCGTCCTCCCAACGTTCGGCACACCTATTATTTCACAAAAATTTCCCAAAGTCATGGTGATAAGATCATTGTAAATTTTAAACTCAATAGCACCTGAATCAGGATTATATCTAAAACTGTTAATGAAACTGGAGGTGAGTTTTTGATACTGGGTAACACGGCTCGTGACGAGTCGTGTCAAACCTGCATTAGCACAAAGATTATAAAACTCATCCTTGATTCCCGCAGCTTCGAGGAATTCATCACATGGAAATGTCATCGCACGTGCTGGACTTGTGTCTTCCAACAACTCCAGGGGCACATGATCTTCATTATAGCTCAGCCTAGCAGTCGATGGTGAAGCTGCGGCTCTAGTAACTCGATCGGAGTGTGTGGGCCTCCTCTTCTCAAGCCACCCTTTTGCCCTTCCTAACAAACTCATTTCTGAATTTTTTTTGCAATTTACAAAAATGAGGATTAAAACAAGATGAGTTAAGGCAGACTACTCAACTCACTTGCCCAAGGCATAAACTTGCATCAAAACTTGGAAAATAACTTTCTACAAATGCATGCAAGCTCATCTCTACAGCACCAAGAACTACTAAATACTCACAAATGAGGCCACCAATCAAAAATCTAATTGGAGGGGTGGAGAAGTAACATACCAGGGAGTATTTGCTCAAAAATTCAGCTCAAATGAGGGGCTGTAGAGAGAGATCGAAGAATCGCCTCCAAGAATAGCAAGAACACAAGAACAAGTGCATAACTCGCGTTTTTGGAGAAAGAGAGGGAGAGAGGAAGAAGACATACCTGGAGGGGGGTCCTGTGGGCCCCAGGCGCCCTGTGGGCGCGGCCAGGGGCTGGGCCGCGCCAGCTGGCCGCCTGGGCCACTGGTGGGTCCCCCTGGCTGGCCCCAGGACTTTCTGGGTCTCTCCCGACGTGGAAATTATTATTATAATTTTTCTGGAATTTTTCTGAAAACTTCACTGTTTGAAATTTTTTTGAAGTTCAAAAAGCTGCGAAACTCTCTGAAAACTTGAAGCAGTTAGTAGTATTGTGAAGCTTCAAAACATAAATACTTGGTACAGCAAGTAGGAAAAAAACTAAAAACAAATGAAAACATAACAAGCTCAACTTTTTTTTATCTATATAAGCATGTTCACTAGTAAGGTTGATCAAGTCTTACCAACAAACAGGCGATATATAGAGCAAAAAGTCTCACCTCCTACGAAGTAGTTACTAAACCTTTAATTTGATGGACATTGTCCCCACCATGATAGTTTTATATTTGTGAGGCACATGTAGTGGACAGTCCCATTCTCCAATTTTCACGGTCTCGATATTCTCTATAAAGTTGAGGGCATGCCTCCTGTCGATCTTCTTCGGAAAATATACCGTGTGTTCTTTATCATTCACATGGAAGGTAACCTTCCCTTTATTGCAATCAATAATAGCACCTGCGGTGTTAAGGAAAGGTCTACCAAGAATAATGGACATGCTCCCATCCTCGGGCATGTCAAGCACAACAAAATCAGTAAGAATTAAACAATTAGCAACCTCTACGGGAACATCCTCACAAATACCTATCGGAACAGTGGTTGACTTGTCAGCCATCTGAAGGGAGATATCTGTAGGAATTAGTTTCTCTAAACAAAGCCTCTCGTAAAGAGAGAGAGGCATAACACTCACTCCTGCTCCAAGATCACATAAAGCAGTTTTGACATAATTATTCATTATGGAGCAAGGAATGGTGGGTATACCTGGATCACCGAGCTTCTCAGGAATCTTGCCACTGAAAGAGTAGTTAGCAAGCATAGTAGATATTGCTTCATTAGGAACTTTTCTTTTATTAGTGACAATATCTTTCATATATTTTTAATAAGGAAGTAACTTAATAGCATCAGTCAAAGGTATTTGAAGAAAAAGAGGTTTAATCCACTCACAAAACTTATTGTAATGCTCTTCTTCTTTGGATTTGATGGACTTACCAGGAAAGGGCATGGGCTTCTGCACCCATGGTTCTCTTTCCTTCCCATGTTTTCTTGCGATGAAGTCTTCTTTAGTGTACCTCTTATGTTTGTCAGGTGCTTCTTCCTCTCGAACTTCAGGCGGATCATTCTTCTCACTATCCTTACCTTCAGATTCAGCACCGTCTTCAGTCTCAGCATCGGATATAGATACATTATTGGGATCAACAGCTGGCTCTTCATCTGCAATAGGATCATTAGAATTGTCAGTCTCCTTATGTTTCTTCTTTTTCTTTGGAGAGCCAACAATTTCTTCTTCCTGCATTTGAGAATCCTGCTCGATTCTCTTCGGATGTCCCTCTGGATAGAGAGGATCTTGAGTGCTAGTTCCTCCTCGGGTCTTAATCCCGAAAGCCTGCAAATTATCTTGTTTGGCATTGTTAGCAAGCAGATCTCTTTGCAAATTAGAAATTTGGTCAAGCTGAGTTTGAACCATATGAAAATGCTTCACAAGACATTGAACATCATTAGCTATTCTATCTAAAACATCAAGCAGTTTTTTGATAGCAAGAGAATTATCATGAAATTGACTTTGTATCCTCTCATTAAAATGGTTTTGTTTCATAATAAAATTATCAAACTCATCTAAACATTGATCAGGAGGCTTACCATGAGGGATGTCACTTGCGTTGAAATCTAAAATAGAGTGTACCTCTACCATAGGAGGGTGAGTAGTAGGCTCACACAGCTTCTCAATAGGGGGTAGATTCTTCACGTCTTCAGCTTTAATACCTTTCTCTTTAATAGACTTCTTTGCTTCTCGCATATCTTCGGGGCTTAGAACAAATATGCCCCTCTTCTTTGGTGGTGGAGGTGGTTCAGGGACGGACCAATCTTCATGGTTTTTGGCAATCCTGCCCATCAAATCCTCCGCATCGTCCAGTGTTCTTTTCCTGAAAACACAACCAGCACAACTGTCCAAATAGGACCTGGATTCATCAGTTAGACCAGCATAGAATATATCAATTAATTCATTCTTAGGAATTTCATGTCCTGGTCTAGCCCGAATCAGACCGCAGTACCTCCCCCAAGCTTTAGGGAGGGACTCATCCTGCAACTGTTTAAAGTTATAAATTCTTTGTAAAGCAGCATGTTGCATGTGAGTAGGAAAGTACTTATCAACAAAAGAGTGAGCTAAGTCTTGAGGACTTTTAATGGAACCATATGGGAGTGAATCATACCATGCTTTAGCACCTTCCTTCAAGGAGAAAGGAAGAAGCCTGGTGATATAAAAGTATCGTATCTTCTCATCTGTGGTAAACAGGCCACCTAACTCACCGAGTTTAGTCAGGTGTGCAATAGCATCATCATTTTCTCTGCCATAAAAGGGGTCAGCTTCAACCATAGGTATAAGTGAAAGATCAACAGAGAAATCATAATCAGGATCATCAATGCATATAGGAGATGTAGCAAATTCAGGATCAGGAACGGTTTTGTTCTTCAAAGAGTGTTTTTCAAATAGTTTCTTAATAACTTCAGGGTCAGAGCCAGAAAACTCTGTCAGTTCCCTGCATAAATCTTCATCAAGCATATAGTAATCATCATCAAGGAGCCTCTCTTTGAGTTTACTCAAATCAGGATAACCAATAGGGTAGCGAGTAACAGGAAGTTCAATTCCAGACTTTTTAGCAGCAGCAGCAATGTGTTTCTCAAGAGCATAACCAAGCGAACTAATATCATCAAAAGTAGTAGAGGCATCATCAAGAGTATCAGACATAGTAACAGATTCAGTAGGAGCATCATGTGGTGGTGGTGAGGCAAACTTACTCATAACAGAAGGTGAATCAAGTGTAGCACTAGTGCTCAGAGCAGTACCTCTTCTTGTTGTGGATAGTAAGATCGGAACCTTGGGGTCTCCTTTCTTACCCATAGTGGATGAAGTGCAGCAGGTAGGATACCTCAAGTAGACTTGTAAATATTGCTATGCTCCCCGGCAACGGCGCCAGAAAACAGTACTTGATAACCCTCAACCGTAAGGGATCGAGATAGTCTTCGCGGGTAAGAATAACCCAATTTATTGATTCGACACACGGGGAGCCAAAGAGTATTTATAAGCTTTGACAGTTGAGTTGTCAATTCAACCGCACCTGAAATATACTTACTTGCAACAAAAGATAAGTGGTAACAGTGATATGATAGTGATAATAGTGATAGTAAAAGTAAACAGCAAAAGTAAATAGTGAAGGTAAATGGCAAAAGTAGCAACTAGTGACAAGCAGGGTTTAAAACACTGTAGGCTAGGGAGATGGATGGTTGGGCGCTGCATGCATGAGATAGATTCTAACTTGGGGCACGGCACACGGAAAAGTAATGATCATCTAGGCAAATATCAAACATTAGGCATGTATCCCGTAGGTAGTTGTACGTGCTTGCAATAAGAACTTGCACAACATCTTTTGTCCTACCATCCCGCTACGAACGGGGCCAAAAGGAACTTATGGAGATTAAGGTGCTCCTGTCAAAGAGCACCGAAACAAAGCAATGAACTCAATGGATACATGTAATCCTCAAACTACGGACCATCCCCTTTGGTGTCCCAAGCTGTCACTTTTGGGATCGCCGGTTCCGAACCGTAATAGGTGCAAACAACTCATAGATAGGATCACGAACACAAATATATTCATGCAAACACATATGGTTCAGATCTGAGATCATGGCACTCGGGCCCTAAGTGTCAAGCATTAAGAATAACAAGTTGAAGCAAAGATGATAAACACCATAGTAGATGATAGGCAACATGCCCCCAACGATCTGACAAACTATTACATGATCTAACTCATCCAATCCCTACCATCCCCTTCGCCTACAGCAGGGGAATTACTCACACATGGAGGGAGAAGTCATGGAGGGATGATGGAGTGGTGATGATGATGACGATGGTGACGATCTCCCCTCTCCGGAGGCCAATTCAGCCTCCAGATTAGCCCTCCCGAGGAAGAACAGAGGGTGGCGGCGGCTCCGCGACGGAAAACTGCGAAAAGAACTTCTGATCTGGGGTTTCCGTGTCGTGAGTAAAAATACGAGGCAAAGTAGGGCCCCAGGGGGTGTGGGCCCCACCCAGGCGACCCCCCGGCGCGGCCCAGGGGGGGGCGCCCACAAGGCGCCTGGGCACCCCCTGGCCCCCCTCTGGCCCCTCTTCTGGCCCCTGGTTCCTTCGGGTGCGTGGATTTTCTATGATTTTTCGTGGATTTTTCTGAGATACCTAAAAATCCGTTTTCCTGCACACAATAAAACCATACACGCAGCTCTACTGAAAACAGTGTCAGTCCGGGTTAGTTTAGTTCAAATCATGCAAGAATGAGGTCAAAACAATATCAAAAGTGTTTGGAAAAGTAGATACGTTTGAGACGTATCAGTTATACACCCAAAGGTAGGTGCAGTAAGTCAATAAAGCTACGTCCCCCTCTGTGCCCGTGCATGCTTTCAATGACTTGAGACTACCAAACAGCACATGCATTGGTTAATTAATTGCATGTAATCCTATTAAGTAGCAAAAATACATCAAGTTATATCGCCGATAGGAATAAAACAAAACACCATGTATTTATTTTCAGAGGGAGTAGTACATTTTTTTACATGCATTACTAGATATTGCTAGTCAAATACTAAATCCAGATGGACGTGGTAGTACTACTAAATCCAGAAGGTGGTGCTAGTACTACTAGTAGTAGTACTACCAATGTAGTAGCACTGTATTACCCGTTGGTCAAATTATTACGTGATGCTCCTCACAGTGAAGTGACAAGACCCTACGCTGGAGATGACACCTGAGTATAGGCGTCGTGTTCGCAATACCATAGTCACCCTCACCGTCTACAGTCACTATCATAATGGATGTAGACATAGCCTGCTTACAACTAGTCGTGTTCGACATAGTTTCCCGTGCATAGATGCCTGTGCATTGCACGGAACACCAAGATTGGGGGGTGGACGGCGCCGGCAGCGGCCATCGCGCCAGATTTTTTCCATGGCCTTCTAGATGTGGTGGGGAGGAGATAATGCTGATTGTGAGAGACAAGGAGTTGTTTGTAAATAGGGAACAAGTGCGGGCATCTTTTTGCAAAACTCGCAAAGTTTGGTTTGTATGCTTCAGATCTAGATCCGACGGCTATTGGTGAAAGATGGCAGGCACAATATCATCAACAACTCATGACCTGTTTGATTCGCAGGATTTTGAAAACGCGGGAATAGGACACGGCAATATTACAAGTTTCAAACCGATATTACAAATGTAAGGAGTAATGGTGCACCTACGAAGAGGGAATTACTAGGAAGTTTATGCAAGAACTTTCGTTACTTTAGGTGGATGTAGCATTATCGTACAAACTAAAATCCACCGCCCTGACAAGTCACTAATGGGCAAATAAGTTTTCGAGTCTCTGGCCACTTGAATGTACTTGCAAGCTCACAACAACCAAAAGCATCAAGGCAAAACAATAACACAATGTTCACACGTTAATTAATTAACAACTATCATGATGAAGCAATTACTAAGCATGGTATGAAACTGATACAATACTAATAAATCACCATCTCAGATTTACTTAATTATATCTCTCTTGGCTAACCGGACAAGTAATAAACCATCTTGTCACCTCGTGATCAAAGTCCAAACGTGATCGTTCCGGCGATCACTACCAGGACCAACACTTGGCCTACAACAACATCATCATCATCCTGCACTGCTCAGAATATCAATTTATAAATCATATATAATTCATTTAGTTATTCCGTCATTTGAGTGTTGATCGAACGGTGTGACCTAGTACGAACCCATGCCCATGACCGAGGACGCGGCGATCGATAGATTAAATAAATACACTCTGTAGAGAGAGTGCACTGTACCCACACCATAGAACCCATGGCCTCGTTTTCCCATTCGGGTGGACCAAGGGCGTTCCGACAAAACCGATCTACTGCCATGACACTCTCCCGGCCACTCCGTCTCATTCCCCACTGTGCTTAGTCCTGGGTGGCCTCGTGTCTACCAAAGACACTAACGACCTCCGTCGTGGACAAAACAAATAAAAGTCCCAAACGGGGACAAAAGTGCTTATTATCCAACTACGGGCACACAAGGTTAGGTCTGTCTACCTGATCAGGGTAGCGCGTTCCCATAACCTTCCCTAGTTGGAGGCGCCGACGAGAGGCATGACAATAGCATCGCATTAGGGCCTACCCATAAAGGCAAATGTGGTTGCACTGGGGAAAGCCCGGTTCGGTGGCACCTGACCAACTTAATGATGGATTTTATCTCAAAATATTTCGTTGTGATACAAATACTCCGGTACTAACTATCAAACTAAATATCCAAGTCATAGCAATATACAACAAATAATCAGAAGCTTAATAACACCATAACAAAATACTCCAAGGATAGAATAACATCTCTATCATGAAGAATCCAAGAAAGATAACACTATTATGCAAATATCAAGAACTAAATATACATTTATGATCTACATGCAAACATCATTTCCAACATCATTCTCCAAAACATAATATCAACTAGCATCATGATGAAAATAATACTATCCACTAATTATCCAAAGGCAACATGACTTCCAAAACAATACTCCAAAATAATACCAGATACTATCATGAAAATAGCAACTAAGAATCCAAAGGCAACCTGTCATCCACACAATCATCAAAATATAAATCCTAGAACACCAAGCAATATCATGGCAATAACAAGATCAAAATACAACTCCAAGAAATAAAGTGCTATGAACAAGATCATACATACCTACTACAATATTTTAAATAAGTTCAAATAAAGAACCATGTAACTGCATTGCAATCATGCAAATGGAGGGTGTGGCTTGCCTGGGGTGGAAGAAATCACCAGAACAAAGTGCGGAAAGCTCGCGAAAATAACCACCAGAAAACATTCTCTCCCGGAGGGGCTGTTTAACGACAAGAGCTAAAGGATCATTTTCAGAATGTTGAAACATAATGAAAATGATGCCAACAGAACGGGCTCGACGAGACGAAGAGATGGTCTTTGGATTCACCTCAAACGGAGTTAGGATAAAAAAGATATGAATGTTTTTCTGCCAGGGACCTATCTGTAACAAAAAAGTTTACAGACTAGGCCAAAATAGAAAAACTGAAAATGTATTCCAGGAACTACGCTTTCGGGATAGTGAAGGCGTATTTTTGGCTGAAGCCGCAACGGTTTACGCTTTCACTAAAACGAAAGCGCATTCGGAGAAATACGCTTCCACTTAAATGACGTGGCAGAGGCGGGACCGGGGCGTTGTGCACGTGACAGCTGGGTCCCACGGGCTAGGGTCGCTGACGAGCGGGTCCCGTGGGAGGGGCGTCACTTATCCAGCTGGGCTGGTCTGGGTCAACGCTTCGGAGGCCGACGGGTGGGGTCAGGGGCGATGTGGGGCCCACCTAGCAGTTCCTTCTTCTTCCTTCTCGCTCGCCCGCGTGACAGAGGGAGGCCGCCGGCGTCGGGCGGCGATTGCCGGCGCCACAGAGGGCCTCCGGCGACCTCCGCCTACCGACGAGCTCGGGACGATGAGGCGCTCCTGCGTGGGCCCTTCATGCTTGCCGAGGTGCACCAGAGAGAGAGCAGCTTTGGTGGGGGCGGACGGGGATCTACGGGCTCCGGAGAACTCGTGGCCAGAGGCCACCGGAGAAGGAGGGAAGTGGCGGAGAGGCTTTAGGGGGGTGGTGGAGTGCTCTGGTAACGGCCAAAAGGAGGGGGAGGGCTCGGGTGCCGCAAATTTAGGCGAGGCCGAGGCGGCGGCCATGGCGACGGAGGGAGGGCAGGGGAGCTCCAGAGGCTCAGGAATAAGCTGGGGAGAGCGTTGGGAGGTGGGTGAGGCCAGTGGTGCAGCGCAACGCGCTCGGGGAGGGCTTAAATAGCCGGGGCAAGGACGTGTCGCGCTGGCGTCGCCGCGGACACGCGTCCACGCTCGAGAGCTCGGATGCAGGCGACGAGGGGCGCACTGTGGGGGAGCTCACGGGGAGGTAGGCGACGCCGGGGAGCAGAGGAAGAGGCCGAGGGAGGCTCAGGGCAAAACAGAGCACTGTGCTCCTGTTGTGTTCGGCGGCGAGCGTCGGCGAGCGTCGATGGAGGAAGAGGACGGAGGGGGAGAGGGGTCCAGGGGGTCTGCGACGGTGAGGTGAGGCCAATGGATAGGCTCACGCGTGCGAAGACGACGAGAGGCGAGTAGCCGAGGCAGAAACGGCGCTCTGGGCGCAGCCACTGCACACAGAGCGCGTGCACAGGCACGCCAGTGTCGTGATCACCATGCGCACTGGCTGGTAGTGGGGGAGTTGGGCAGTAAAATGTTGTCTACTGGTAAGTCCTTGCGTGGTAAGTCTCAGCTGTGGTGGTAACTTGGTGAAAAACTCTCTAGTTCAATGGTTATCCACCTCTGAAGTTTACTGCAGTAAACTTGGAAGAGAAATGCTGATCAACAACAAATGAGTTGGAGCCAAAGAGCTTGTCTGGGATGTTGAGATAAAGAAGAACTTCCATCCTGGTAAGTTTGAGGAGAGTTGGGCAAAGATTTAATGTAGTTGCTTAACAACCACACAAATCTAGTCAGAAACTAGATTAGGATGATGCCTCACATGGTGAGTCCAATTGGGCTGAAACTTGACCAGACTTAGGGATTTGGACATGTAGAGATGTTGTATAAATTTCATACCAATTGGATTTACCAAAATGGTACTTCCTTCACAAGCATCCTTTCTGTCCAGAAACTTAGGAAAAATCCCGAGTGAAAATGGCTACATAAAATGTGCCACACATGGTTGGAGGTAGGTTATATAGGTTGGAGAAGGTCCTGGAATATTTGCATCCATAGTGGAGCAAGATAAAATATACTAGCTTCACAAACTGAAAATTAGGGCAGAAACAAAGATTTAAAGGTGTGCTCACATGGTTGATTGGATGGAGCTTCATTTTGGAGGAGTGGGATAATATGATCACAAGAAGAGGCATGCAAAATTTCAACTCATTTGGATGTCCCTAGCTAGTACTTCCTTCAAAGTGGCTTCTGTTTGACAGAAACTTTGAAAAATCACTAAGGAAGATTGGCTAGGCAAATAAAGTTGACTATTGGCATGTGGCAATGATTTGGACATTAAAATATGTCCAACAAGTTTGGAGTCAATTGGGTAAAGATAAATAGCACTTGCTTCACAAAGTGCCATTTAGGGCAGAATAGGAAAAGGAATATTTGAGAATTATTTTTGAACATGGCAATGAAAAGTTTTGCCATATTTGATGAAGATATGACCCAAAACATTTATTAAAATTTATTTGGGAATTTTTGGAGTGACAGAAATATAGGTTGCTTCACAACCTAGGGCAGACAGGGTTATTCCTGTAATAGAAAAAGGAATATTCCCTAGAAAAAGATTTTAGGGTTTGGTCAGGCAGTGGAGTGATATGATCTTGGCAAGGTTTTGAGAATGATGAGCCACTTGGGAGGGAAAATAAGGATGACTTCCCAGGTGACAAGGCCACAGAACCACTCCAAAAGAAAAACAGAGCAAAAACCAATAAATCAAAAAGATAAAGAAAAGGGCCAAAAACCAGGCTGTCACAAACCTTCCCCCGTTAGAGAAATCTTGTCCTCGAGATTTGATAACTCAGGGAACAAGTATGACTTGAGGATACCGTTTTCAACTCAGATATCCATTTCCTTTATTTCTTGTTCCCCTGAAAATTTCTCATGACTTGATTATCTTTGCTCGGGGGTGGTTTGCTTCACCTTTCCCCAAATTCTGACGGGTTTTTGTTCATTTACGAATTCATTTTGCTGACGCTGATTCTTCCATATCTGGAGTGATATCCAATGCATCTGAGCACAAATATTCTTTTGGTCATGAAAACCATTTTTACTTCTGCCATGGGGTGGCTTCAAATAAATGCAGGCCTTCTGGTTTCAATACATGCTAAGAATTATTCATGGCCATCTTCTGACGGGGTCTGACTTCTCATAGGTGATACTGACTTATTCTGATTTATTCCTTTGGCTCGAGCATTAGATATGAGCCAAAGATTCGACTGCCCTTTTGTCGTGAACAATATAACGGCATATGGGGTTATAGCTGTGTCATACCTCAAATATTTATATCTTGAGACTGGCCCGACAGGGAGCTGACGGACAAATGTTTTCCTTGACAGACTGACCGTGTACTTGATTCCGTCGATGGCTATACCGGGTCTGAGCTAATTTTTTGACCTTTGATTTTCTCATTTTGTCGGTATACTCACTTGGATTTTTCCACACTAATCAATCCAAGCGGGTCAGCGGGATATGTAACCCTTGCAAAACAGAGTAGGCCACTGAGGGTATGCCTTTGTGGATCCATATGGAATTATGGTTGTTGATTAACTTGGGTATCCGGACCCTGATGGTCGGGAAAAAATCATCATACCTTTGTTGTCAGCCTCATCTTCTGATGGTCATGATTTGCTTTGTCAGGATACCTTACTGAAATAACTTGGCCATGCCTGTCCTTGATTTTCCGTATGGACGTGATTAGTGCAATATTTTTGCCATTATTCCTTATGCATGCTTGCTGACCTGGGTCCGCACATATATGACATATACTGGGGGTTTGTAGCGGTACGAAGCTCATTGCTGAGGCCATCCATACCAGAGGGTGGCAAGGTTTTAGGACATCTCCTTGTGATTTGCGGGAATAATGACCATTGTCAAGACTATTGATTTTGTGATGTCATCCCCACATCTTGTCGATCCTTGTAATTCATGAGATGTACCTCTGCTTATTTTTCCTTTGCTTGACTCGTGAGGCTATTGGATCCGTACCTTTCTTAGGTATATCTGCTGGATTCTTGCCGCATCTCGTATGAGTGACGGAGGATGCATGCTCCCCATATATAAAAATCATATGTGGCCGAACACTTGATTTCTGAAGAAGACACATGCTTTGGCAGATTTGTGCCTCTGACAAAATGTTGCTAGTCTGATTCTTGAACGATGCTGCCGTACATTGGCAACTCATCATATAATCTCTGAGGACGGTGTAACAGTATGATGCTGACGCAGACTGAGTGGCTTATGGGAGAAGCCATCCGTGTAGCTTGGTGAGGAGGACTTGTTAGCTTCTGCGCAAATCTTTTTTCTGGGTATCATGCAGAACAAATCTTGATAGCTTACACACAAAGCTGGGTCCGATTATTGTGCTGGAGAAGCCTGAGTTCCGTACTTGAGAAGCTTCCCCCGGGTTTGCTTGTTTAAGAAAACTTTATTTTCGTCTGTCACAAGCTTTTACCGAGGTATCTTGTTGAGAAATTCCGGGTATCGTGGGCCGGAAATTGTTCACATATCATGCTGAGAAAAATCGAGGAGCCTTGCCTCGTAAATTCCTTCCGATAGCGTGTGGAATAATACTGGGTTGCTTATATCCAAAATTTCATACTGATATGCAGACTGAAATCCATACACACGACCATAATATTCTGGGGCTGATTATTTACATGAGAAAAATGGTTTGACTGTCTTCCACGAGTATATCACATTCTGACTTTATTTCGAATGATAACATATTTCAAGCATCATGCCTTGCTGAGCCAAAATTTTGTATATGGTCCATACCTTTGCCAGAAAATATACCGTTGATCTGGTACCTGACTGGCCTTGCTGCTGACTTGACTATTACTGTTGTGAGTATTTTGTACTGACGTAGACTTGACTTATCAGTACTGTTGTGAGGAGTGCTCAATGATGCAAAAATTGATTATCAGTCTCAAAATCAGATATTTCCCCTTTTGCTGCAGTCGGCTGAGAATTCCATTTTGTTTAGTTGAGGTTCCAATCATTTGAACTCCTTATTACTTCTCCGTGTCTGGTGTCAGTTCATGAGCCATTCTTTATAGGGGAAAAATAATGTAATACCGGGGCCCAAAATAAAGAATTGAAAGAAAACTCAACTAAACAAAAGCACAAAACAACAATCAAGTCACACACAATCAATGTCACATATTACTGCTAATCACACAATATGCATGCCTACTTAAGCACACAAGATCTCGTGGGATCTCTGGTTCTACGATCTAGCATGCTGTGATGATGTGCACGAGAGTGAATAAATGTGTGGAAGAAGTGGTGTAAACAGCGTTACACCAAGTGCTAGCTTAGCCAGGTGGCAACCTGGACTAGCTCGGAGGCGAGGACGTACTTGGTAACCATGTAACATGACACGAATTTCGCGACCGCACTATTATCAAGCAGACGGAAAATATCCGTACTCGTCCAAGAAAATAAGGAAAAACTGAGTGGCATTGCCCTTTTTTGATGACTAAGACCATTTAAGGGTTGCCAATACGACAAGAAATAGGACGATCTAGGGTAGAAGCATGTCTACCACCGAAACAAAATGGGGCTAAAGGAAAGAATTCGGCGCGATACCTGAGCACCATTTTTTTGAACCGTGTCAGGATCACTTAGCATCACTCTGCTGGGACAGAAATGACGCCAAACACCGAAGAACGAGCAAGAAAATAAAACTGGAGAAATGCAAAGGCTGAGCTATAGTGGATCCGAACCAATGCCATCTACACTCAGCAGATAAATCCTTAGTATCAAAATAATAAGGCTATATGCATGCTATGCAACAAACAAATGCAGCAACCAAATGCAACAAACAAGCCAGACTCTATTCTACCGTTTTCTACCGTTCGCGCTGACTAGGCGTCCTACAGCCAGACCTGCTCTGATACCAAGCGTCGTGGCACCCCGGCTCAGAGAAACCGGAACGCCCCGTTTTCCAGCCCAGAGATCGAGGAGAAGTCTCTGGAAAACGACACTGCTTGACATATAACAAATTAGCTCTTATTATAAGAATAATAATACAAGGGTCTGATGTTACAAAGAAGCACATCAGCACGGCGACACTACGCCGGTGATACTACACTTGCTCTATGCTAGCAGTGGGACAACTTGTAGCAGTGGAATACTTCTAGCAGCGGAATAACGACGAAGGTGGTGAACTCCAATCCGCAGGGACTCTGGCTGGGACACGATCTAGCTCGCACGCACGGCAACCTCGACAAACAATCAAGCAATCATGGCATCACCTGCAATCTAGCATGACATGCTAGGTCAGTACATTGAATGTACTTGCAAGCTCACAACAACCAAAAGCATCAAGGCAAAACAATAACACAGCATTAACAGGTTAATTAATTAACAACTATCATGATGAAGCAATTACTAAGCATGGTATGAAACTGATACAATACTAATAAATCACCATCATAGATTTACTTAATTATATCTCTCTTGGCCAACTGGCCAAGTAATAAACCATCTTGTCACCTTGTGATCAAAGTCCAAACGTGATCGTTCCGGCGATCACTACCAGGACCAACACTTGGCCTACAACAACATCATCATCATCCTGCACTGTTCAGAATGTCAATTTATAAATCATATATAATGCAGTTAGTTATTCTGTCATTTGAGTGTTGATCGAATGGTGTGACCTAGTACTAACCCATGCCCTTGACCGAGGACGTGGCTATCGATAGATTAAATAAATACACTCTGTAGAGGTAGTGCACTGTACCCACACCACATAACTCATGGCCTCGTTCTCCCATTCGGGTTGACCAACGGCGTTCCGACAAAACCGATCTACTGTCATGACACTCTCCCGGCCACTCCGACTCATTCCCCACTGGGCTTTGTCCTGGGTGGCCCCGTGTCTACCAAAGACACCAACGACCACCGTCGTGGCCAAAACAAATAAAAGTCCCAAACGGGGACAAAAGCTCTTATTATCCAACTACGGGCACACAAGGTGAGGTCCGTCTACCTGATCAGGGTAGCACGTGCCCATAACCTTGCCTAGTTGGAGGTGACGGCGAGAGGCATGACAATAGCATCGCATTAGGGCCTTCCCATAAAGGCAAATGTGGTTGCACTGGGGAAAGCCCTGTTCGGTGGCACCTGACCAACTTAATGACGGATTTTATCTCAAAATATTTAGTTGTGATACAGATACTCTGGTATTAACTATCAAACTAAATATCCAAGTCATAGCAATATACAACAAATAATCAAAAGCTTAATAACACCATAACAAAATACTCCAAGGATAGCATAACATCTCTATCATGAAGAATCCAAGAAAGATAACACTATAATGTAAATATCAAGAACTAAATATACAGCTATGATCTACATGCAAACATAATTTCCAACATCATTCTCCAAAACATAATATCAACTAGCATCATGATGAAAAAAATACTAGCCACTAATAATCCATAGGCAACATGACTTCCAAAACAATACTCCAAAATAATACCAGATACTATCATGAAAATAGCCACTAAGAATCCAAAGGCAACCTATCATCCACACAATCATTAAAATATAAATCCTAGAACTCCAAGCAATATCATGGCAATAACAAGATCAAAATACAACTCCAAGAAATAAAGTGCTATGAATAAGATCATACATAGCTACTGCAATATTTTAAATCAGTTCAGATAAAGAACCATGTCACTGCATTGCAATCATGCAAACGGAAGGTGTGGCTTGCCTTGGGTGGAAGAAATCACCGGGACAAAGTGCAGAAAGCTCGCGAAAAGAATCGTCGAAAAACATTCTCTCCCGGAGGGGCTGTTTAACGGCAAGGGCAAAAGGGTCATTTACAGAATGTTTAAACATAATTAAAATGATGCCAACAGAACGGGCTCGACGAGACGAAGAGATGGGCTTTGGATTCACCTCAAACGGAGTTAGGATCAAAAATATATGATTGTTTTTCGGCCAGGGGCCTATGTGTAACGGAAAAGTTTACAAACTGTGCCAAAACAGAAAAACTGTAAACGTATTCCAGGAATTACGCTTTCGGGACAGTGAAGGCGTATTTTTGGACGAAGCCGCAACGGTTTACGCTTTCACTGAAACGGAAGCGCATTCAGAGAAATACGCTTCCACTTAAATGACGTGGCACAGGCGGGACCGGGGCGTTGTGCAGCCATCAACTGGGTCCCACGGGCTAGGGTCGCTGACGTGCGGGTCCCGCGGGGGGGGGGGTTGTCACTTATCCTGCTAGGCTGGTCCAGGTCAACGCTTCGGATGCCGACGGGTGTGGTCAGGCGCGACGTGGGGCCCGCCTGGCAGGTCCTTTTTCTTCCTTCTCGCTCGCCCACGTGATAGAGGGAGGCCGCCGGCGTCGGGCGGCGATTGCTGGCGCCACAGAGGGCCTCCGGCGATGCTCCGCCTACCGACGAGCTCGGGGCGATGAGGCGCTCCTGCCTGGGCCCTTCACGCTTGCCGAGGTGCACCAGAGAGAGAGCAGCTTTGGTCGGGGCGGACGGGGCTCTACGGACTCCGGCGAACTCGTGGCCAAAGGCCACCGGAGAAGGAGGGAAGTGGCGGAGAATCTTTAGGGGGGCGGTGGAGTGCTCTGGCAACGGCCAAGAGTAGGGGAAGGGATCGGGTGCCGCAAATTTAGGGCAGGCCGAGGCGGCGGCCATGGCGACGGAGGGAGGGCAGGGAGCTCCAGAGGCTCGGGAATAAGCTGGGGAGGGCGCTGGCAGGTGGGTGAGGCCAGTGGTGTAGCGCAATGCGCTCGGGGAGGGCTTAAGTATCCGGGGCGAGGACGTGCCGCGCTGGCGTCGCCGCGGACACGCGTCCACGCTCGAGAGCTCGGAGGCAGGCGACGAGGGGCGCACTATGGGGGAGCTCGCGGGGTGGTAGGCGATGCCAGGGAGCCGAGGAAGAGGCCGAGGGAGGCTTTGGGCCAAACGGAGCACTGTGCTCCTGTTGTGTTCGGCGGCGAGCGTCGGCGAGCGTCGGTGGAGGAAGGGGACGGAGGGGGAGAGGGGTCCAGGGGGTCTGCGACGGTGAGGTGAGGCCAATGGACAGGCTCACGCGCGCGAAGATGACGAGAGGCGAGCAGCCGAAGCAGAAACGACGCTCTAGGCGCGGCCACTGCACATAGAGCGTGTGCATAGGCACGCCAGTGTCGTGATCACCATGCGCACTGGCTGGTTGTGGGGGAGTTGGGCAGTAAAATGTTGTCTACTGGTAAGTCCTTGCGTGGTAAGTCTCAGCTGTGGTGGTAACTTGGTGAAAAACTCTCTGGTTCAATGGTTATCCACCTCTGAAGTTTACTGCAGTAAACTTGGAAGAGAAATGCTGATCAACAGCAAATGAGTTGGATCCAAAGAGCTTGTCTGGGATGTTGAGATAAAGAAGAACTTCCATCCTGGTAAGTTTGAGGAGAGTTGGCAAAAGATTTAATGTAGTTGCTTAACAACCACACAAATATGGTCAGAAACTAGATTAGGATGATGCACTCACACGTTGAGTCCAATTGGGCTGAAACTTGGCCAGGCTTAGGGATTTGGACATGTAGAGATGCTGTACAAATTTCATACCAATTGGATTTACCAAAATGGTACTTCCTTCACAAGCATCCTTTCTATCCAGAAACTTAGTAAACATCCTGAGGGAAAATGGCTACATAAAATGTGCCACAAATGGGTGGAGGTAGGTTATATGGGTTGGAGAAGGTCCTGGAATATTTTCAGCCATAGTGGTGCAAGATAAAATATACTTGCTTCACAAACTGAAAATTAGGGCAGAAGCAAAGATTTGAAGGTGTGCTTACATGGTTGATTGGATGGAGCTGCATTTTGAAGGAGTGGGATAATATGATCACAAGAAGAGGCATCCAAAATTTCAACTCATTTGGATGTACCTAGCTAGGACTTCCTTCACAGTGGCTTCTGTTTGACAGAAACTTTGAAAAATCACTGAGGAAGATTGGCTAGGCAAATAAAGTTGAATTTTGGCATGTGGAAAAGATTTGGACATAAAAAGATGTCCAACAAGTTTGGGGTCAATTGGGTAAAGATAAATAGCACTTGCTTCACAAAGTGCCATTTAGGGCAGAATAGAAAAAGGAATATTTGAGAATTATTTTTTAATATGGCAAGGAAAAGTTTTGCCATATTTGATGAAGATATGACCCAAAAAAAATTATTAAAATTTATTTGGGAATTTTTGGAGTGACAGAAATATAGGTTGCTTCACAACCTAGGGCAGACAGGGTTATTCCTTTAATAGAAAAGGGAATATTCCCTAGAAAAAGATTTTAGGGTTTTGTAAGGCAGTGGAGTAACATGATCTTGGCAAGGTTTTGAGAATGATGAGCCACTTGGGAGGGAAAAAGAGGATGACTTCCCAGGTGACAAGGCCACAGAACCACTCCAAAAGAAAAACAGAGCAAAAACCAATAAATCGAAAAGAAAAAGGAAAGGGCCAAAAACCAGGCTGTCACAATTGTTGTGTCATCAATAGGTCGAGCTGCTTGAGTTGAGGGAGAAGAAGGGCGGGCGCGGCATTAATCTGGGGAAGATAGCAGGAGCTGAAGCTGGCGCGACGCAGGGCTAGTGCGAGTCGGAGCGCGGATGGCGGCAGAGAGCGACATCGTCCAGCTTCAAAGCTGAGCTCCTCGAGCTGATCTAGGGCGGGGGATAAGAACCACTCGTCGAACTTGGGTTGGAACTTGTAGTTGGTACTGAACATGCAGATGTCAAGGCGTTTGGCTGGCCCAGGGTGCGATGAAAGGATCTTGGAGACTGCGGCCATGTGTTTGCAATCCCGGTCGCAGAGGCAGCTGTCGACGGTGAGGTTGAGGGGGACGCGGCACCTGAGGGGGCGCCACCGCCGGGAGAGCAGGGCGGTCCGCACGGCAGATTTGGTGGGGAGGAGGCCGATGATGACGAGCAGCATGTCGTCGGCGAGGCTGGTGATGAAGTATAGGCTCGCCGGATGCGGTTTTGGCTCGAGCCGCCTCCGCTTGTTGGCTGCCTCGCCGTCCATCTCAACCGGCGGCGACGCTGGTGTACATGTGTGCTAGTGTGTGTTGTGTCCTGGGTGTGCGCGAGTGCGTCCTTCTCTGCATGCCGCCGTGCAGTGGTGAATTATGCGTCAGTGCGTCCTCCACGCGGAAGAAGTGTGTCCTCAATGCGCCCTCAATTTACTAGCATGCGGGGTGCTACCCCAAGAGGTTTCAACTTTGCTTACTTCACCGCGTGTCAGATGGGCCTCTAGTTTACTTATTTTCACCCACTGCCACATGGGCCAGCACACGAAGATACAGAATAAGAGCTAACAAGGCAGCATGTGGACTGATTAACCGGTCAACTAAACAATATACGGAGCTATACACTGACACAGTGAGCATATAATCCGTCGGTATAGAGTGTTCGTGTGAGAGGGGAGGCCCGTGAGAGATAGCAGAGAGAGAGAGAAAGAGCTACTCCCTCCGTTCAATAATGTAGTTGCAACATTTTTTTAAAAGTCAAACTTTTGAAACTTTGACCAAGTTTATAAAGAAATTACTTGTATCTACAATACCAAAGATAAATGATACTATGAAGTAAGTACATGTTGTGACGAATCTAATGATCTTTCCAGATGTAAATGTTTTTTCTCCACATATACCTAGTCAAACTTTTATGAGGTTTGACTGTTCAAAACATCCATATGCTTATGGACGTGAGAGAGTCCCTAACTAGAGAGAGAGAGAGAGGGAGAGAGAGTGAAATAGAAAGAGTGAGTGAAAAAAGCGTGTGTGCGTGTGTGAAAGAGACATGGACAACACTCGATAAAAGTCGAGAAAAAAATGTGTGTGTCTTATGCAAACATATCACACATGCTTCGACAACGGAAGCAAGGTGAGGAGATAGTGTGTGGTTGTTTCCAACCGAGATAGCAATACCCCTAGCACGTGGCCAAGAGGGGTCTGACAAACAAGGGAGAGATGTCGAGAGAGGCATACGGAGAAAATGCAGACATGGGGAGGAGAGAGTGTATGTTTGTCATAGAGAGATCCCCTGGAGATCGTGATGGGACTACATGGGTGTGAAATCGAGGGACAAGGTGTGTGCGCGATAGAAGATACCCCGAGAGATATCGAGATAGACGTATTGATGGAAGGAGACAATACGTGTGTTCCTGATGGCTGGTGAGAGATAATCATACATAGGAGGGGTGCTTGCGCCTATGATGGAGTGATGGAGTATGGTACTTATTACGGGGGTGTGTGTCACATAGAGAGAGAACAAGGGCGGAGAGTGTTGGATGGGTCTATATGTATAGCGCGAGCGAGACATGTGTATGTGTGAACCAGGGAGATATAAAGTTTGAGAGAGACTGAGGAGCCCCGATAAGGCTGAGTGGTGCATCAGGTAGCTGAGAGGGTGTAAGTGCATCTAGTGCCACCCCTAGTTGGTTTTGGAGTATTGACGACAAACATGGTTGAGGGACTAATGTGTTTGTGAGAATTGCAGGATAACACAAGTAGTAGTCCCTCATTGATTCGGTTTACCTACCGGAGATGACCCCTAAAAATGTATGAAGACATTGACGAGAATGGTGGTATATGAAGATAATCATATTGAAGACTATGAAAAGAGAAGACATTGTGTGAAGACTATGGAGCGCGAAGACTTAGATGTTTTGTTGTTTCCTTTTCATCTTTGTTGAGTCATAGGAACCACCGTACTGTTAAGTGGGGTCCAAGTGAGCAAAGTCAGAGTGAGTGAAGTGATGCTCAACCAAATCCTATGTTTTCGAGCGAAGACAATGAGAGCAAATCTTATCCAGAGCTGGATGAGTCAGCTTTGCTTGTAGCCCAAGTAAAGTTGCCGTGTGTGTTTGAAATCTGACTGTTGGAACATGTGTCAGTTCCTTAGTGACCCAGGGTCACTTCGGACAAATCAGGTCGGGTTGCCATGTGGCTATAAATAGCCCACCCCCTACACCATAAATTGGTGGCTGCTCAGAGTTATTACACTGCTTTTTTCGTTTGAGAGCAACCATCCTCCAAAGCATTTGAGAGAGAGATCCTTGCGAGGACAAAGCCCAAACAACGAGAGCCAAAGAGTGTTAGGCATCACTGAAGCCTTTCTGTCTCTGTGACCTGAAACTTGTTACACTTGAGGACTGTGTTTCCTCCAGCCGGTTAGGCGTCGCGTTCTGAGCATCCAAGATTCCTTGTGGATCGCCGGTGAACGAAGTCTGTGAAGGTTTGGAAGTCTGCCTTGAAGACTTACCAGAGTGATTGGGCGAGGACTAGGTGTCCTTAGCTCAAGGGGTATAAGGTGAAGATGCGGTCTTCTGAGTTAAATCTCAGCCTCCCTAACCAGACGTACAGTTGTCACAGCAACTGGAACTCGTCTAAGAAATCAGTGTCTTCCCCAAGCTACTAGTTATATCCCTTCCTTTCCTTTACTTACTGTCTGACGTTGTGAAGTCATTGCCTGCTTGCCTTATCTGTTTGACTTCACTGTGTGACTACTGGTTTTGATTGGCTTCATTCTATCTTCCATCGTGATCCATACTTCCTAGCTGCTATTGGTCTTCATGCTTTCACTTCATTGAATACTTGACTATGGCTTGTCTAGTGTAGTCTACCTTCCGCTGCATATAAATAGGATCGGTTCTATAGTTTGTCTTCGAAACTTTCATGTTTTGAAGACTTTCATAAAAATCGCCTATTCACCCCCCCCCCTCTAGTCGATATACATCACTTTCAATTGGTATCAGGGCAAGGTACTCCCTTGTTCTGTGTGATTCAATTTAACCACCTGGAGTTCTAGTTATGTCGACCACAGGAATGAAGACAGTGTCTTGCCCCATGTTTGATGGTCACGAGTATCCCAAGTGGAAGGCCATGATGAAGAAGCATCTCATGGCGATAAACAGTGAGCTGTGGACCGTCACTGAGATTGGTCTTACCGATCTGTGCAAGATGGCAGAAGCTGATGATATGCGCAAGTTCACTCTTCTCAACCTCACAGCGAAGGACGTCATTTGCTCCTGTCTGTCTCAAAATCAGTTCAGGAACGTCATGCATCTCGATCATGCGAAGCTTATCTGGGACCGTCTCTCTGAGGTCTATGAAGGTCATCGAACTAGTGATGATCCCGGGTTTGAGGATTTCAAAGAATCTCTCAAGACGATGACTTTCGATCCAGAACCATCATCCTCAGCACCATGTCTTATAGCCAAAGGTGCCAAGGTAACCGAATGCTACCTATCTGAGTCTAGTGATGATGAATCTTGTGATGAATTTGGACCCAGCTATGTCAAACTTGCTTGCCTTGCCACTAAACAACAAATAGCTTTGGAAAAGCCCAAAAAATGCTTAATAAGATCAATGATATGTTGGGTGAAGAAATGGATTAGTCGAAAACCTTGGATGAGGGTCTTTAGAGACTTCAGACCAGGTTTGACACGCTTCAAAGTCATCAAAACACTCTCTTATCTGATCATGAAAAGCTCTCTTATGAAATTCTTCAAAAAATGCAAGATCTTGAAAAACTAAGAGTGAGTTATGAAGATCTTCAAAAGGAGCATGATTCATTACTTGCTCAACAAATCAGTGCTTCTCAGGAAGAGTTCATTCCTCCATGTCTAAAATGCATTGAGCGTGATAATGCTACATCTGTTGCTGAATGTTCTACTGCTGCCACTGTTGCAATATCTTCAACTGTTGATGTGGTAACTAACCCCTCTGATGAGGATACCACTACTATTGCTGATGAAAATGCTAGGTTGAAGACTTTGCTTGAAACAGGGATGTACAAAAGCCTCAAAGGGCATCAGACTTTATGTGATGTCCTCAAAAAGCAGATACTGAACCGAAACCCCAGGAAAGAGGGTGTATGTTTCGAGAGGAAAATGAATGTTGATGGTTCATACTGGAAGCCTGAGCAGTACCCCAAAACCACATGGGTTGCTGCAAAGGAACCTTCAGTGGATCCGTCTACCTTATCTGGCTTCACTTGCGATAATCCTATTATCATTGATGAATCCTTTGATGCAAACTATAAACTGTTTAAGAATCAGAATGGTGAAGTGTTTGCCAGGTATATTGGTACTAACTGTAGGAACGGGCCACCTATGAAGAAGATCTGGGTTCCCAAAGGTTGTCTTGAGAAGCTTCCAGTAAACGTCATCATGACACCACCAGGGAAGAAGACAAAACCAAGACCAAAGGCTTCATACGGTCCAAAGGCTTCATATAGACAGAGGACTCACCTGAGTCACCCTAACGCCAATGTTTTGCAAGGAAATTATACTCAAACTCATGAATATGAGCGTGTTTCCTCAAACCGCTATATTCACAAAACAAAGAATTTTTCTGCTTATTCTTATGAGTATTATTCTCCTACTGCAAGACTATTTGCTAGGGCTCAAAAGCCAAAATTCTCATATGCTGCTCTTAGACTCATTGCTTCTAAGCCACCCCTGAAGATGTGGGTGGTTAAGAAGAACTAACTTTCTTGTGCAGGAAAGGTATCCAGCCGAAAATTAAAGGCGTCTGATGCTACTGCTGGGGACCTAAAACATCTTGCAGGGCACAAGATCAAATGCCCAAATGATCTTACTATCTATTTTGTTCCTGAATCACTTGCTAATCATCTTATCAGTACTAACTTGGATCTAAGCTTTCATAATCCACTTGTACGTCAAATGTTTATGCTTCACATTGATTATTGGTGAAGCCTATCCCCCAAACTGCATTGTAGGGAGTGACACCAAAGACTTCAGAATGGATTATGGATAGCGGATGCACAAATCATATGACTAGAGATCGAAGTCTTCTTATGGACTCAACCTTACGTCCATCTAACAAGAATCACATCACATGTGCTGATACTGGTAAAAGCAAAGTATTGGGTCTAGGTAGAGTTGCAATCTCAAGGGATCAGCACATGGATAAAGTCATGATTGTTGAATCCCTTGGTTTCAACTTAATGTCTGTCTCAATGCTTTGTGACTTAAACATGATTGTGATATTAGGAAAATATCATTGCCTTGTGCTAATGGAATCTGACAAGTCTCTAGTCTTTGAAGGATACAGAAAAGGTGATCTGTATATGGTAGATTTCTCAGCTGGACCGCAGATGGCCGTATGTCTTCTAGCAAAAGCTTCAGAGTGCTGGCTCTAGCATCAGAGGCTAGGACATGCCGGCATGAGGAACTTGCACACTCTCGCGAAGAAGAAGCACGTCGTAGGCATCGAGGGCGTCAAGTTCAAGAAAGATCATCTGTGTGGTGCCTGTGAAGCTGGGAAGATGACTAGGGCGAAGCATCCCTCGAAGACAATCATGACGACATCCAAACCCTTCGAGCTGCTTCACATGGACTTATTCGGCCCTACTCATTACTCCACATTCACTACCACAGCTTGTCTCTATGGCTTCGTCATTATTGATGATTATTCAAGATACACATGGGTGCATATAATTCTCTACAAAACTGAAGTGCAAGATGTCTTCAGACGCTTCGCCAATCGTGCCATGAACAACTATGGCATCAAGATCAAGCATATCAGAAGTGACAATGGAACTGAGTTCAAGAATACCGGCCTTGATCTTTATCTGGATACAATGGGAATCACTCATGAGTTCTCAGCTCCATACACACCTCAGCAAAATGGCATCGTAGAACACAAGAACAAAACCCTAATTGAGATGGCTTGAACGATGCTCGATGAATACAAGACACCAAGAAAGTTCTGGCCCGAATCTATTGATACTGCATGCCATATCATCAACCATGTTTATCTTCACAAGCTTCTAAAGAAAATGTCCTATGAACTACTTACTAGCAAGAAGCCAAATGTCAGTTACTTCAAGGTGTTTGGAGCTAGGTGCTGGATCAAGGATCCTCATCACAAGTCAAAATTTGCACCAAAAGCACATGAAGGTTTCATGCTCGGCTATGGAAAGGACTCACACTCCTACAGAGTCTTCAACATCTTTCTCTATAAAGTGGTTGAAAGTGTGGATGTGCGGTTTGATGAAACGAATGGCTCACAAAGAGAGTTCCTTCCAAATGTGCTGGATGAAGCTTCACCTAGTGAATCCATCAAGCTAATGGGAACAGGTGAAATCATGCCTTCTGAAGCACAGCCTGACGAGGAACTCATCATTTCTGCTCCAAATCAACCTGAAGACAATGCTCAGCCTGAAGACAATCCTCCTGATGATGACAATGAACAGCAAGAGCAAAATCTTCGTCCAGCTCATCCTCGCATTGCAAATGAAGTACAAGTTGAGAAGATAATTGACAGCATAAATGCACCTGGTCCACTCACTCGTTCAAGAGCAACACAACTAGGAAATATCTGTGGAAACTTTGCATTTGTCTCAATATCTGAACCCAAGAAAGTTGCTGGAGTCTTTATGGAACCTGAATGGATTCAAGCAATGCAAGAAGAGCTTCAACAGTTTGAGCTGAACAACGTATGGGAACTTGTCAAGCGTCCTGACCCTCGCAAGCACAATATAATAGGCACAAAGTGGATATATCGCAACAAGCAAGATGAGCATGGTCAAGTTGTCAGAAACAAAGCTCGTCTCGTTGCTCAAGGATACACTCAAGTTGAAGGGATTGACTTCGATGAAACATTTGCTCCTGTGGCTAGGCTTGAAGCTATTTGCATACTGCTAGCCTATGCAAATCATCACAACATACTTCTGTATCAAATGGATGTGAAGAGTGCCTTTCTCAATGGAAGGATTGAAGAAGAAGTGTATGTTGCACAACCACCTGGCTTTGAAGATCCAAAATGTCCTGATATGGTATACAAGCTCAACAAGGCACTGTATGGCCTCAAACAAGCCCCTCGTGCTTGGCATGACACACTCAAAGACTTCCTGAAGAGAAAAGGCTTCAAACCTGGTTCCCTGGATCCCACACTCTTCATAAAGACATATGATGATGAACTGTTTGTCTGCCAAATCTATGTGGACGACATTATCTTTAGCTGCACGGACAAAAGATATAGTGATGAGTTTGGTCACATGATGAAAGAGCAATATCAGATGTCCATCATGGGTGAGCTGAAGTTCTTCCTTGGTCTTCAAATTTGTCAGCAAAGCAATGGCATCTTCACATCTCAAGCGAAATACCTCAAAGATTGCCTGAAGAAGTTTGGTATGCAAGACTGCAAAGGATAGACGACGCCTATGCCAACTAAAAGTCATCTGAGTCCCGACGCCAATGGTAAAGATTTCGATCAAAAGGTATACCGCTCCATGATTGGTTCTTTACTTTATTTATGTGCATCTAGGCCAGATATTATGATTAGTGTTTGCATGTGTGCTCGATTCAAGCGGCACCAAAGGAGTCGCATCACTTAGCTGTGAAGCGAATACTTCGATATTTGGCTTACACCCCTACACTAGGATTATGGTATCCAAAGGGCTCAGAGTTTGATCTAGTTGGATTCTCAGATGCTGATTATGCTGGTAACAAAGTTGATCGCAAGTCTACATCAGGCACATGTCACTTTCTCGGACGATCACTTGTCTGTTGGTCTTCAAAGAAGCGGTACTATGTATCACTCTCCACTACTGAATCTGAATACATTGCTGCTGGATCTTCCTGCGCTCAGCTTCTCTGGATGAAGCAAACTCTCAAGGACTATGGTGTCCATCTGAAGCATGTGCCACTCTACTGCGACAAAGAAAGTGCCATCAAGATTGCCAACAACCCAGTTCAGCACTCGAAGACATAGCACATTGAAATTCATCATCACTTTCTCAGAGATCATGTCACGAAGGAAGGTATTGATATCATACACATCAACACTGAAGAACAGCTGGCTGATATCTTCATAAAGCCCTTGGATGAGAAAAGGTTTTGCAAGTTGTGGTGTGAGCTAAATATCTTAGAATCCTCTAATGTCCTGTGATCAGGCACACATCATAACACTTATGCATATTGATGACTTAGATGTGCAACGCACGAAGTAATGTATGTCTTCAATCAATGAAGACTTACACTCTGAGTGTGAATACATCAACGTAGAATTTGACTTCGGAGCGCCACAACAATTGTGCACCGTGTCTGGGTCTAATACTTCCTGTACGGTGGGTAACACCAACACCAAATCTTTGTTTGAAGTGTTTCTCTTGGCGTTACATTTGCAAAGTCTTCGCATTTGGTTTATCTTCATATAGGACATATATAGACTTGTGTTCTGTCCTCTACAGCATTCACTTATAGCTATGTCTTCTTATTTGAATCTTTCGAACTAAGTGAATGTGATCGGACCCTAACCACTCTATGCTTTCTCACCTCAAACTCTATCTATCCAAATCATATGCATTCTGTTGGAACAGTTGAATGTCTTCTCTGCGTCCTTGTCAGCAGAAGATACAGAGACAAACTTTAAATCTGGTTTTAATGCTTAATCCTTTATGCCTGAAACCCGGAGAAGCCGGAACGACCACCCCACAGTCCAGGCGTGTGTGGGATCATGGGACAACTCCCAATGTGTTACATGTCTGCCACGTGTCCCGCAGATGTGAACCGCTAGGGGCACCTGCGTAATTGCGCTATGCCGTCTCCCATGCTTATAAATGCACGTCCCATCACGGTGAAAAACTCTTCTACCACCTCTCCACCTCGACCAACCCTAGCGCCTCCGCTAGCTCTCGACAACGCCGACAACGAAGCACTTCGCTGCCGCGACCTCGTCGACGCCGTCTTCACGCCGGCCACGGACATCGTCTTCTACGCCGCCGCCATAGGTGTCCTCCGTCGCCAAGTTAGGGCATGGAAGATCGAACTACTTGGCATCCACTTCTTCTCCGTCTAGCAGTTCATCGTGTGGTAAATTAAAACTCTTTTTTTACCATCTGCTTGATCCAATAGATCCATCCTCGTTACCATAAGAAGTTTTTGTCTCCACATATTTGGATCTATGTTGTCTGCATCTCATATTTTGCCTAGCACATTCACATATGCTTCACACATAGTTAGATTCCTCACTTGTACCTATTCTTGGATTCGTACAAATCTGGAACCAACTCTCAACATATAAGTGAATGTCTTCGCGCTATGAGGTCAAAGTCTTCTAAACTGATTTATCTTCAAAATCTTTTGAGAATGCATATGACCTCTTCCCCTTCCCTCGCATCTCTAATGCTGTCACAGGTACATGTCCGTGGGAGAATCCCTTGGTTCTCATAGTCTGCATTCATTTGCAGAATTCTTGCAACGTCACATTCATTATCTCGAAGCCAGTTCCTGTCTGACCAGCAGACCGAAGCATTTTCCAGTGTTGAAGCCTTTCAGCTTGAAGCCTTTCAGATTGAACCCAATGGCAACTGAAAAATCTATTAGGAAGGGTGGCAGACAGCGCCGCGGAAACACCTCCAAATATTTGCCTCCTGACCTCATTGAAATGTACAAGACTGATCCAGAGGAGGATTACAATCAGAGGAAGACTCGAATCCAATGTATTCGAAGATATTGGGCAGAACAATGGTTCAAATACATATTTGTGACCCAAGAGTATGCTGAGAAGAATGCTATCAAGCGACGCTGGGGAGACATTCTATACAAGAGTCTTCAACCCAGGACTCAGGCTGAAGCCATTGCTCAAGGCTTCTATCCTTGCATGGCCAGCAGATGCCGACCCATCTTCACTGCTATGGTGTCGCGACGACAATCTGTTCAAGCGAAATCTTCAGTATGCCAAGAACTCGGCCAAGGAAAACAAGAAGACTTGGGGATTGGACTTCAATCATGGCCCCTCTGCGCCCCATGCTGATGGCACGCGTGAAGCTGAACCTAACCTGGTTGGGCCCTTCTACAACTTAGAAGGTCTCATCGGTCATATAAGGGTTCAAGGAGCGGATGTGGATCAATCTACAGACGACGTTGATTCTGATGAAGTGCCTGCATCTCCGAAGCCAAAGAAGAAGAAATCAAAGGCTTCGAAGACCACTCCACCAACTGCTTCGAGAGTGAAGCCTTTGGCCACTGCTCCACCGGCACCAAGTGTGCAATCTGAAGAGCATTCTTGCATATCCAAGAGCAAGCAGCTAAGGAAGAAGCCCATGCACAACCCCAGTCCAGCTCTGACTCCAGATGCTGTTCTGAAGAACGCCAATGAAGCCATTGATCTATCAAGTGGTGAAGATCTAGCTGATCATGCTCTAGAGCAATTGATCAAGAGCAAGCAAGATGCAGAATTATTCAACGATTTGCCCCTCTTTGACGTGGAAGTGTTGAACAACTTCATTGGTGAGTGGTTTGACACCCCCAATCTCAGCTTTGACGATTTGCAACTTCCTGTTGGCCTAAGCGTCTCCTTCAATGGCGCCATTGCTTCTGAGCTAGCTCTTGCTCGGAGAATTTGTTGAGCTGAAGCAAAAGATTGACTATGAAAAGGCTCAGTTCAAGAAGCACATGGCCAAGCTCAGCATCCAAGAAATCCAGAACTTCAAAGTCATGATGCATGAGCTCAAGGAAGCCTTTCACAAGCAGCGTGAAGATACCAAAGGTTCTCGTGAGCGCATAAATGCCTTGGCTGCCAACTGCGTCCAAGCCTACAATAAAGCTGAGAAGCGCAAGGCCCTTGGGCGTCCTGGCATCAACCCCAGGATGGCTGCAAAGAAGAAGAAGCCAACTGTTGCCCAAGCTGAAGAATCAAGGCAGGAAGAACCTCGCATTGTCTTCCCTGCCAGCATGACAGGCACGAAGCCTAAGGTCACCCCAGTTGCTTCAGAGGTTAAGAAGACAAAGGTGGCTGAAGCTGAGGCGCGCAAGCGCAAAACCAAGAACACCACTGATGAAGCCAATGCTCCACCCACTAAGAAGCGCAAGACCAAGAAGGTCCAGGCTGCTCCCATAGAGCCCCTTGTGGTCGAGCCCATTTCAGTTGCTCGTCCTGCATCTGCACACCAAGAACGTCGCATGGCTGTTCATGAGCCTGCTCTCACAGAGGCTGAAGACATTCCAGCTGTTGACCCCACCGCAGCTGAAGACATTGGTCCTCAAGACAATGTTGAAGATGATGAAGTCCTTCCTCAGATCGAGTATAATGTGGAATCATCGCTTGTTCTCACGAACAGCGAACGCATCAGCATTGGTCGTCCATTGACGCCAATTGCACATGATGACTCATGGGCTAATCCCCACAAGAATCCCCACGTGTTGAAGACACACCAGTAACTCCCCCAACTCAAGTCACCAGTTTGGTGCTTGAAGATGAAGACTTTGAGGCCCAACTAACTTCATCTCCAAAAGCGTCGCCAGCATTCCGTAGGCTTCGCAAAGGACCAAGGCCTCAAGTCGATCCTCCCAGCGTTCCAGAAGGAGATGTGCACCAAACTGCTTCACAACAAGTGTTACCTGAAGTCTCTCCAACTGCGAACGTCCCAGAGTCTGAAGCCAAAATGTCTGAAGATATTCCGGTTGCATCAGCCGATGAAGAACAACCAAGAGAAGAAGAAGCACGTGCTACCACACCCCCTGTTCTCGAGGAGAACATGTCTGACCCTCCAGCTCCTGAAGTGGAGGTTACAAGTTCTGAGGCTGCCACCAACACAAACATTGAAGCCAATGACGTTGTCATGGCTAAAGCTAATGTGGCGCCTGAATCCAATGTGGCGCCAGATGTGATGGCACCTGAAGCCAATGCTGCACCTGAAGCCACTCAGCAGCCCGAAGCCAATGCCTCTGCTCCTGTTCTGCCTCCAAGGCCACACACAATCGAGCAAGCATACAACGAAGATGACCAGCTCATCTCTGTCAGATGGCCTATTCTGGTTCCACCGCCTACTGCTGGTCCTCAATTTGACTACCATGTTGAGCACAGGCCTCAGGTTCAGAAGCCTAAGCCAAGACTGCCAAGGTTCCCAGGTACTGCCACTTCACCAGGGTCCTTCAATGCAAATGGCTTCACTGCGCATAACACTTTCTTTGAAAGCGCCAAGAACCCCTATTCCAAGCCAAGAATGTCATCAGATAGGTTCTGGAGCCATCAACATCGCAGTTATTACTCAAGAGTACTCTATGATCAAGGGCGCATTTTCCCTCATATGCGTCTTGATACTGAAGCCATTACTGGACTGCCCTGTCTTGAGGAAGCTCTTGATTGCTTCCGTGATGCTGGCCTTCTGATTTTTGTGACTGACAAAGAGCACTGGAATGAAGAGCTGCTTCTGCAATTCTATGCAACCCTCCACATTCGAGGCTACAGCAGGGATCCAAAGACATGGGTCCTTGAGTGGATGACAGGCAATGTCCATCATGAAGCCAAAGCCTTTGACCTCATTGAGCTTACTGGCCTGCCCACTCCAGGAGAACTGTATGACCCTGGCTGTCAACTACACAGCTAAGCTTTGGAGAGCATCTTTCAGAAGCCAAAGCCCAACATGAGCCAAATACTAAGCATGATGAAGCCCTCCGCTCGATGCTGAATACCCAAAAGAGTTCTTTGTTGAAGACCTTGAGTATCTGCCACGCACCATATATCATATCATCAGGTGAACTCTATGGCCTGTCAAAGGACACTCTTCATCAGCCAAGCTTGAAGGCACAACGAAGACATTGGTCTTCTATATCTTCAATGGCATCAGCTTCAATGCCCAAGACTTCTTTATCAGGCAGTTCGCTGTGTTAGGCCCTGATCTTTTTGGTCTCAAGTTCTACGCTCCATGGATTATGCGCCTCATCAAGCTTCATTATACTATCAACTATCAGCCTTCTGCTCGCAATCATCATATATTCTTGTGAGAGGTTGATATGTCAGCTGAAGCCATATACCAAGAGCATGCCAAAGAGCATGTTAGTCTTCACAACGCCGATCACCAGAGCTTCACTCGACAAATTGAAGGAGTTCTAGCAGTCTCTCGCGTTTATCCTCTGGCTGGCCGTACTCGCTTTCCTCGCCATGCAGAGACTGAAGATACTGAGAGCACCATTTCCCAAAGGCCTCGGAAGCGTTCTCGTGTTCTCAATGACCGAAAGCTTCTCGTTGCCCTACATCAGAAACAGGATAAGCATCACTACTGGCTAAAGCGTCAGATGCAAAGCCTCTTGGTGGATGTCAATCGCATTCGCAACCTTGCCACCAAGAACACCTTTGTTGCTCATGAAACCTGTCGGAGGTCTTGGAAGAGTTTGACTTTGTTGAGTGCTGAATCGGATCTTCAAGATGATGGCTTCACAGAAAGATTCAAGTTTGACCACACTCCCCCAAGGAATGTTGTTTTGCGTCGAACTCCGTCTCTTGAAGACTCTGACTATTCCTCCTTCGCTGCAATGGTTGACGCCAGGGTGATAGATGATCAAGATGATGCTACCTCACCACCTCCTCATTCAGCGCGTGTCGACACTGCACCAACGTCTTCTGCACCGCCAAACACCAACGCCGACCCTGCATCCTCTCCTGCTCCAACTGGGAACGAGTAGAGTCTCTATGTCTTCAAACCTTTTTTATCCTTACTGACAAAAGGGGGAGAAGCATATGAGTTGATAGTCTTCAAGCAGGTCCATATGGGCGGGTGCTTTATATTTTGTCTAGTGTTTACAACTCTCGTTTTGCTACATTTGGTTCTTTGAGTTGTAACACTTAAACTTGATGGTCATCTACTACGTTTTCTGATACTCTGTAATGCGATGATAAATTCCGCATGTGCTACGATATATTCCGCACTTAGTCATTTTGCAGACGTCCATTTCTCATTATGCATATCATTATATCCGACATATCAAATGAGCATGATGAATTGTCTTCATAAGTTGAAGAGGATCTCCACAAGTACAACCTGCCATGTGCATTTTCATTCAAAAGCAAATCAACTATATGCACATCTTCAGGGGGAGCCTTTTGCTACTTATGACGACAATACCTTTATCCTTTACAATTTCACATACTTTTATCCCTGTTGAAAACTTCAACCAGTTTGTCATCAATCACCAACAAGGGGGAGATTGTAAGTGCATCTAGTGCCACCCCTAGTTGGTTTTGGAGTATTGATGACAAACCTGGTTGAGCGACTAATGTGTTTATGAGAATTGCAGTATAACACAGGTAGTAGTTCCTCATTGATTCGGTTTACCTACCGGAGATGATCCCTAAAAATGTATGAAGACATTGACGACAATGGTGGTATATGAAGATAATCATATTGAAGACTATGACAAGAGAAGACATTGTGTGAAGACTATGGAGCACGAAGACTTGGATGTTTCGTTGTTTCCTTTTCTTCTTTGTTGAGTCATAGGAACCACCGTAATGTTAAGTGGGGTCCAAGTGAACAAAGTCAGAGTGACTGAAGTGATGCTCAACCAAATCCTATGTCTTCGAGCAAAGACAATGAGAGCAAATCTTTTCCAGAGCTGGATGAGTCAGCTTTGCTTGTAGCCCAAGTAAAGTTGCCGTGTGTGTTTGAAATCTGACCGTTAGAACACATGTCAGTTCCTTAGTGACCCAGGATCACTTCGGACAAATCAGGTCGGGTTGCCCTGTGGCTATAAATAGCCCACCCCCCTACACCATTAATTGGTGGCTGCTCAGAGTTATGACACGGCTTTTGTGGTTCGAGGGCAACCCACCTCCGAAGCATTTGAGAGAGAGATCCTTGCGAGGACAAAGCCCAACCACCCAGAGCCAAAGAGTGTTAGGCATCACTGAAGTCTTTCTGTATGTGTGACCTGAAAACTTGTTACACTTGAGGATTGTGTCTCCTCCAGCCGGTTAGGCATCGCGTTCTGAGCATCCAAGAGTCATTGTGGATAGCGGGTGAACGAAGTCTGTGAAGGTTTGGAAGTCTACCTTGAAGACTTACCAGAGTGATTGGGAGAGGACTAGGTGTCCTTAGCTCAAGGGGAATAAGGTGAAGACGCGATCTTCTGAGTTAAATCTCAGCCTCCCTAACCAGACGTATAGTTGTCACAGCAACTAGAACTTGTCTAACAAATCACTGTCTTCCCCAAGCTACCGGTTCTATCCCTTCTTTTCCTTTACTTACTGTCTGATGTTGTGAAGTCATTGCCTGCTTGCCTTATCTGTTTGACTTCACTGTGTGACTACTGGTTTTGATTGGCTTCATTCTATCTTCCATCCTGATCCATACTGCCTAGCTGCAATTAGTCTTCATGCTTTCACTTCATTGAATACTTGACTATGGCTTGTCTAGTGTAGTCTACCTTCCGCTGCATATAAATAGGATCGGTTCTATAGTTTGTCTTCGAAACTTTCATGTTTTGAAGACTTTCATAAAAATCGCCTATTCACCCCCCTCTAGTCGATATACATCACTTTTAGAGGGGGAAAGAGATATTCCATCCGCTCAATAATGCAGTGCATGTAATTTTTTTAGAAGTCAAACTTTGGGAACTTTGAACAGGTTTACACAAATGTTATTTATATCTTCAGTACCAAAGATAAATCATATGAAACTAAATCTCATGGTGAATCTAATGGTATATGTTTGTCGTTCCGGATGTAATTGTTTTTCTCCACATACTTGGTCAAACTTTGTGATGTTTGAATTTTCAATAAATCAATATGCTATGGACCGAGGAGAGTGCCTAAGTCGAGAGGGATCAAGTGCATGTGAAGGAGAATGAGTAAGTGTGCAAAAAGAGTAAGTGTGTGAAAGAGAAAGTGACAACAAACGATAAATTAGAGAGAGTGTGTGCTTTTTCGTTTCTTAGGCGAACATATCACGCATGCATCTCCGAGATAGAAAAGCGAGGCGAGGAGATACACGAAGATAGCTAGTGTGTGATTGTTTGCAACGGAGAGAGACACCCCTATAGCACATGTCCAATAGAGGTCTGGCCAACAAGGAACAAAGGTCGAGAGGGACACATGGAAAACATGGACGCATGGGGAGGGCGAGAGGGTGTGTTTGTGATAGAGAGACCCCCTCGAGATCGTGAGGGGACTATATGGGTGGGATATCGTGGGAGGTGCGTGCGCGATAGAAAGATGCCCCGAGAGAAATCGAGATAGACCATGCACATGTTTGTGATGGAGACTAAGATTAGCTAGTCATATACATATAGGGGGGACTGCATGTGCCTACAATTGAGTGAGAGACCATCATACTTGGCTAGCTAGGCATGAGATTGTGTGTGTGTGCATGTGAGATGGAGAGAAATAGAGTTTTAGATGGGCCTATCGAGTGCGAGTGAGATATGCATGTGTATGTGTGACCCAGGTAGATGGAGAGTTTTAGAGAGAGGGGGAAGAGCTTCGAGACGACAGAGTGGTGCGTGAGAGAGTTACGGGCAGCGAGCCAAGGAATTTGTGTGCATACGATGAGTGCACCCAGGATATCTAGCTTGCACTAGAGAATGATACATAGTGTGCGAGAGAGACTTATAGACGGAGTATATATGCATGCGGACTAGAAAGACCCCCCCC
>LR738715.1:171114794-171130248 GCA_902687465.1 Secale cereale
GTTAAAAGAGATAGAAAAGAATTTGAACGAAGGAATTCGGGCAGCACTCCAGCTGAAAATGAAAGAAATTAGCACACCGGTTGAACAAGAATGGGATAGGACAAGAACTTTTAGAAGATGGAACGATCCATGACGGGATGAACAAGAAAACCCCCGGAAGAATTAAAGAATGGAATGAGAAGAACGGAGAAGAAGATGACAACTTGAGCACGAGTAACGTGAAAGAGAATTTATAAGAGAAAGACTTGAACGGGGTTATTGAGATGATCAACAACAAAAGAATAAGCTTGTCGTGGACTTATGAAAACATCTCAAAACTTAAGGTGAATTATGCCGCAACCAAAAGATGGATTAACTGAGAATGAAGAATTGCAAAACTCCACTTCAAACGAATACGGAGAATTATTTGCACTCGGGAGGCAAAGAATAAAGCTTGAGCTGCTCCAGAAGAATTAGATGAAGGATTGACGAATGATTTGAATTGCGATGAACCTCCATGAAGAACTCCGGTAACGAAAAGATGATGAATATAGAAATGACGGATGAAAAGAATAAGATTAAAGCCTTGCGATGATTAGACGTGGTCCCGACGAGATAGCCGAGAAAGTTTGAACTCCGAAAAGAAAAGATTAGAGCACTTGGAACTAGAATTTATTCATCAAGAATAAACTCGAAGGAAAAAATTAAACAACTTGATGAAAAGAATAAGAATTATATTATGCTTATCCTCCACCAATTAAATTGATGCAAAGCAATGGATTCGCACACTACTTATTCTCCTTGAAATGATTAGAGAGGGATATATCGCGGACTTGCGAGAATCTTCATGAAACACCGGTAGGATTGGAATAAAAGAATGGATTGATATGTTAACACCAGAAAAGAACTCTTGAGCGAACCCCGTAAAGAATTAAAGCCGAGTGAAGAAAAAATGAACGAACCACCGGGAAGAATTAAAATCGAGTGAACACAAGAGAATGAATCACCGGAAGAATAAAGCACTTGAGGAAATTTGAATGACGAGAACGAAGAGATCGCGAACTGATTAAAGAATGCTTGAACGAAGCATCGGAAGAATATGAGACGAACGAAGAGGCATCACTGAAGAATATTTGGAGGACGAAGTTGAAAACTGAGAACGAAGAAATCTTCTGACATGATGGCCTTCGGAGGAACACAAAGAAAAGAATTCATGAAATACTCCGGAAAATGAAAAGAAGAAAGGTTGAACCAACGATGAAAAGAATTAAAAGCGATCTTGGAGAAGGCACATGACTGATTGTGACGCCCGAGACCGACGTCCCAGAAGATCCCAGAAGATTCCAGAAGATTCCAGATGTTCCGGGTTGCCCGTGTGTTCTTTTGTGCTTGTGTTATTTATTTTTGCATTGCATCATGCCATCATGTCATTTTTTATTTTGCATCTCAACCCAAATAAATTGTGTGGGCCTTCGGTCCATTTAAATCGAGGGAAGATGTCTTCTCTTCATAACATATAAAAGCCTCTCAATATTTAGGGAGCTATATTAATAAATATTCCATTGCTTCGGAATCACCGTAACACACTTGCATAATTTTCCCCATTGTCTTTTCACTTCAAGTTTCTTCCAAAAACCTTGCCAATAATTCTTTTCCGTTGTTTCGAGGTTCCTCCAAAAATTGGAACATTTTTGGACACTTCAATAATCTCGTCTTAGTTCAAACCTATTTGAATTAAATTCAAATATGTTTGAATTATTTTTCCGTTCATGCCTTTCTTATTTTTCTCCTGTCGTGCTTATTTTTATGAGCCCGAGGAAAATATAATTCCATGTGTCTTTTCCCTAAACCTTCCTCTTTCTTTTTTTGTTTCTTTCTCTTAGTTGTTTTCTGCTCAGGGAATAATAAGAAGAGAGCCCAGTCACTTGCGGCCAGCCGCCCAGCAGCCATCTCCTCCTTTGGCCCAGCCTCTATCTAGGCCCAGCCGCACCAGGCCTCTCCTCCTCCCTCCTTGGCCCAGGGCGCCTCGGCCCAACTCCCTTAGACCAGCCCGAGCCGGCCGAACCCTAGCCCCGATCGGTTCGCAGCCCTCTTCCCTCGCTCTCCCACCCCGCCGCCAGCTTCGCTCGTTCGACCCCGCACCCTTCTGCCCCCGTTCGATCGAACCCTCTTCCCCGAGCCCGATCTCCCTCTCCTTCCTCCTTCGCCTGGAGCCCCAGATCGACGCCTTCCCTTCCCAGCGGCCCCGGCCCCCTGGCCCGAGCGTCCTTTCCTCGCCCCGCTCCTCCTCTGGCAGGTGCCGGCCGCCCCGAGCACGACCCTCCTGCGGCTCCCTCCGTTCCCTGCCGAGCCGGCCGAGCTCCGCCGCAAGGCCTCGCCCAGGCCCCGAGCGCCCCGGCCTAGAAGCTCTCGCTGCGCCCTTCTTCACAGAGCGACACCGCCGCGCGGCCCTCTCCCTCCGGCCAGCCCGCGCCATGGCGCCCGTCCGCCCGCGCACGAGGCCGCGCCCGGCCTCCTCCTCGCGCCTTGGTACCCGTCCAGGCCGCGGCCTCTCCTTCCCTTGCCGTTCGCCGGACCGGCTTGCTGAACCTCTCCGTCGTCTGGCTGTCTCCGCCGCCAAGACGAGCCCGGCGCGCCTCCAGCCCAAGCGCCGCCCTGCTTCGGCTTCTGCCTCGCCCCGATTCCAGCACCGCAGCCCGGCGCGCCCCTCCTCCATCTTCAGCTCGTCCAGCGCGCCTCCTTCCCCAGGCTTTGCTCGGGTCTGCCTCGGGTAGCAGCTCGCGGAGCTGCAGCCACCTCGCCCCGAGCCGCCAAGACCTTGCTGTTTTGTTTTTTTTCTTCTTTTTATTGTGAATGCCGCAGCCGCTAAAACCGGGGACGCCAAGATCTTCGAACAAGGGACCCCGAGACGTCAAGTACCTCTTGGATTCGTCAAGTCCGACGACAAGTGTTCCGGTACCGTCGCAAGTATTGAGACCGGCGAGTCCGAAGACACCAAGTACCACGACGTCGACGACCTCGAGAACGACTACATGAACGAGTACAAGGCGACCCGACCGAGTACCCCTTCGGATGCGTCAAGTTCAACTACATGCGTACCCCGACGTCGCCGTGTACCACTACCGTCGCCGAGACCCTCAAGTACCTCTACGAACGAACGACTACTCGGATCAAGTACCACTACCGTCGCCCCATGTACCACGACTCGTGTACCACTACTTCCTCTACGACGTGAACGACTACGTCCCTCGACACTTGGACCGCTTCGAGACCGATTGTTCCGAAGGTATAACCCCGTGGATGACCCGTGTGATGCTTGTTGTGTTGTATGAAATGTCTGCCGTGTGTGCTCCGTGTCCGTTTCGTCCCTTTTGTTGTTCCTCGGTTGCCTCGTCACCGATTCGTGGGAAGCCGGTAACGGGATCACCCCATCATCTCGTTTGACTCGCTCATGCCATCTTACCTTTTGCATCGGACTCTCAACGAGTTACCGGAACCGAGCTGTTGCCTTTGCATCATTTCGGATCGTTGCCGTGGCACCCTTTCTTCCACCACGGTGACAAATGCTTCATATCTTGTTAATTGTCAACCTTTTAATAAAACTTGCATAAACTTGATCATGTCATCCGCATCATGTTAACAACATTATAATGTTTAATTGTTGTTTGCTTATAATTATTAAACATGCTCATGAGGATTTTCCGGACATGTTGTTGTTATTCTCCGGCCTCATTTAAATTGCCTAAATAGTGTAGTTTCTTTATGCTTCACCTCTTGCCATGCTAAAAACATTTAATCTTGTCTTGTAAATAACGAGAGTCAACTAAATAATTATTATGTGGTGTTTCGTCAATATGCAACTCGTTGCATATTGATCTCCACTTAACTTGTAGATTTGTTTGTGCACTTGCCATGCCATGCATATTTAAACCGGACATGCATCATACTTGTTTGTGCATCATATGCCATGTTTATGATTGTGTGTTTACCGTGTTGTTTTCTTCTTTCCGGTTGCTTCTCTTGTTAGCTTCGGTTTCGTTCCGGAGTTGTGAGGTTTCGCTCGTCTGTTGCTCCGTCTTCTTCGTGGACTTGTTCTTCTCCCTTGTGGAATTCCAGGCAAGATGACCGAACCCGGATACCCTTACTATTTTTGCCTATTGCTAGTAATTCCGCTCTATAGTTTTGCCTCGATGCCCATGTTCTTCTTGTCAGCCTCCTACTTGTAACCAATTGCCATGTTTAACCAACCTACCTATGCAAACCGTTGCTTGGCTAAGTACGCTTCGCTCAGCCCCTCTTATAGCATTGTTAGTTGCAGGTGAAGTTTGAAGATGCTTGCTTCATGTTGAAGTTTGGTTGGGTTATATCACACTATATAAATGCTTAACAAAATGAAATCATCTATATATTGGCAGGGTGGAAGGCTAAGCCTTTTGCTTGGTGTTTTGTTCCACTCATGCCGTTAGGAACCATATAAACCGGCGTTATGTTCCTTGATTATGCGTTCCTAACACGGTTGGGGTGTATGGGACCCCCTTGATAAACCGCTAAGTGCTAAGTCTTTTCCAGCAAGTCCCAACATTTGGTACTATTTGCCTCATAATAACAACTTAATTAAATAATTAAATTTGCATAGGGGGTCGCGTCCCCGAGGATTCTTAATTCTACATAGCAGGGGGGCCAGTGCCGATGGTGTTGGTCCCAAACGGGGAGTCTGCAGGGCCGCCTTGGGGCAACCCGAGGTATCTGGTATACCTGTAGAATCGCCCATCCGGTCGTGTCCTGAGACTTAGATACGCGCGGCTACTATCAGGGTGTCGACACGCCGGGAGGATTTGCTGGATTAGCCTTACCTTAGTTCGGTTTAACTTGAGCACGGGATTCCGAGAATACTCGGGTCTTCCCACCTATGGAGTTGCGACTCCGCGGATCGTGGGCTTGTGATGGGCAAAGTTGGAACACCCCTGCAGGGTTTGAACTTTCGAAAGCCGTGCCCGCGGTTATGTGGCAGATGGGAGCTTGTTAATTCCGGTTGTAGATAACTTGACACAATGTTTCAATACACTACCAGCGTGTGTACCGTGACTGTCAATTTCCGAATAGGGATTCGGGAGTTGAACACATGGGGTTATGTTTGACCGGCTTTAGTTAGGATCACTTCGTGATCATCTTTCGACCGATGCACTTCTCTTCTCGCTCTCTATTACGTAAGTTAGTGCTAGTTGCTGCTGCAGACTCTTGTTGTTCCTTCACCTCATACTCTTTCTTCAGCCTTGTCCTCACCCAAGGCTTAAATAGTCGTGTTACCCGGGAATGGGATTGCTGAGTCCTCTGTGGCTCACAGTTACTTCACCACACCAGATGCAGGTTCAGCCGAGTTTGATGCAGGAGTTGGATCAACTCTTCACCCGGGAGTCCGATGAAGATCGTGGCTGTTTGCTTGTGACGTTTCGACGATCAGTAGTGGTTTCTACTAGGATTCGATCTTGGCCTGTGGCTTTATGTTGTTTTGGTATCTTTCTTTGGTTCTTCATCCCTAGTCGGGTTGTGATGTTTTGAATGATGATTGCTTATGAAATGTATTGTGTGAAGTGGCGAGTGTAAGCCAACTATCCCCTTTTGCAATTTAATCCCTCTTTTACATGAGTCGTGCAAAGATACCAAACTTGAGATCATTCTAGGATGGGCTTATACCTTTAAGTCGTGCCTCGACACGTAGGAGGTATAGTCCCATCCTGGGCATTACACTGATGGAATCCATACTTACGTCACACTTAGAAAGAATTTCGAACACTCCAGGAAAAATTAGAGGAGTCAGGTAAGATCCTGGGAAAAGACCTGTGGGTTATGAGCCCATCAAAGAGAAAATGTCGATGAAATGGATTGAAACAAAGATAATGCACCGTAACAATTGAAAGACTCAAAGGAGGTGACAACCTTGAATTAATTGGAATACGGATAAATCTCCTGAAATGACTTCGAAACTCCGGAATAATTAAATGGTGAGAGGTAACCGAGCAAGGGAAAAACACTTGAGCAGGGGGAAAAGAATATGAAGAACACCGGAAACTAATAGAATTGGAACCACCGGAAAGAAAAGAGATGAAGAATGTCAACCGACACGAGAATTCACCGGTTGAAATGACTGAGGAAGAATGCAAAGGATTCACACGAGTGGGATGGATACTCGATTGACGACTCCGGTCCGAGAAGCAAAAGGGTGGGCGGGTGGGAAAAAGAACGACAACATCGGACGTGGAAAATGACATCGGTTGAAAAGAACTGAGGGTGAACTTGCAAGAAGAAGAGGGTCGAATCCACTTGACGAGAGATGCACCAGATGAAAGAACTAACAACGCAACGAATGAAAACAAACCCCGCTTCCTAAAAAAATTTGAAGAGGAAGAGGAGTAATCCAAAACACCTACGTCAAGATTCCTCACCAGAGCGACGAAGGGGCAGGGGAGTAAAAAGAATTCCAACTCTCCGATATAACTAGACTCCGAAAATAGTTTTCTGCTAGACTCAACAACGGCCAAGCTACGATCAATCAAGGGGGCTCCTATGGTCGGTCGAGGCTTTAATACCAACTTGTCAGGCCCAAGATGCGATTCTATCCCGATCACGTGACACTTACGTGATTGGGGCACAACCGCATTTCGGGCGCTTAGCAAGATGGATATCATTACATCGTACCATTACATACATACATAGGGGATACAACAATACATTCAAGTCACAAGAATACAACAACATCAATACAAAGTATCCGACTACGGATACAAACATGAAAAGAACAACGACATCCATCTGCTATCCCAGGCTGCCGACCCGGAACCTAACCCAAGACTGAAGAAGAAGAAGAAGAAAGAACTCCAAACAACGATCATCGCTCTCGCGTCAAGACATCGGAAACCTGCACCTGCAACTGTTGTTGTAGTATCTGTGAGCCACGAGGACTCAACAATCCCATAACCATGGGTAACAAGACTATCAAAGCTTATTAGGTAGGAAGAGGTAAAGTGGTGAGGTTGCAGCAGCGGCTAAGCAATATGTATGGTGGCTAACTTACGAGTACAAGAATAAGATGACCATCTACGCAAACGGTCGCAACTAGTAGTGATCGCTAAAGATCCTGAACTACCTACGAGTCAAACATAACCCCACCGTGTTCTCTTCTCAAAGTGAAATGAGACAGTCACGGTTTCTCACACAGTTGTGTGTTTTACTTCGGATCCTCTGTCAAGTTTTCTACAACCGGACATTAACAAATTCCAATCTGCCACATAACCACGGGCACGGCTTTCGAAAGATCATAACCCTGCAGGGGTATCCCAACTTAGCCCATCACAAGCTCTCACGATCAGCTGAAGTGTTAAATATAATATCATCACCCCTTATCTTAGGGAAATCCGATCAGGCTCCGCATCCCGGTGCACAAGACATTTCGACAATAGTAAAACAAGTCCAGCAAGACCTCCCGGCGTGCCGACACCCTGATAGAAGCCGCGTGTATCTCGTCTCAGGCCACGACCGGATGGGCGATCCTACAGGTAAAACCAATCCTCGAGTTTCCCCGTGGTGGCCCCGCATAACCCCCGTTTGGGACCAACACCATCAGCACTGGCCCCCCTGTTATGTAGAAAGAATCCTCGGGGACATGACCCCCTATGCAATTAATTAATTAATTAAGTTTTTATTATGAGCGAATTAAAACCAATGTTGGGCCTTGATGGAGGAGTTTTATTCAAAGACGAAGTGTCAAGGGGTCCCCATATACCCAACCGTGTATGGAACGCAAAATCAAGGAACATAATGCCGGTTTATCGGCGCCTAAGGTGGCATGAGTGGAACAAAACACCGAGCAAAAGGCCAAGCCTTCCACCCATGCCCAGTATATAGGTGTGTTATTATATATATAACATATTGTGATATTCCAACAACAAGTTCCCTCCTGGAACGATCTTCATCTTCACCTGCAACTAACAACGCTATAAGAGGGGCTGAGCAAGCGGGTAACATAGCCAAACAATGGTTTTTGCTAGGAAGGTGTCAAAGGTTAGAGGTTTCATGGCAACAAGGAGAGGGGCTGACAATAAGATGGGTAGCGCGATATATAACGATAGCATCGAGACAACTAAGCAAAGGCAATGATAGTAAAGGTATCCAAGGGTATGGTCTTCTTGCCTGAGATCCCGCAAGGAAGAAGAATGGATCCATGAAGAAGACGAAGAAGAAGCCTTGAAGAAGAACCATGGGAAGACGAACGAATCCTCACGATCGCAACAGAACAAGCACTAACGAGAAGAAGCAAGAAATACGATAAACACACATCACAGGAACATGACAATATGCTCAAACAAGTATGATGCAACACAAGTCTACATAGGATGCACTACAAGTCCATACAGGAAGCAAAACATGGCAAGGTAGGAAGCACAGGAGAACAACACAAGTCTATATGATGCAATACATGGCAAGGTACGATGCATGACAAGTCTATACAGGAAGCAATACATGGCAAGGTAGGAAGCACACGAGGACAACACAAGTCTATCTATGATGCAATACATGGCAAGGTATGATGCATGACAAGTCTATACAGGAAGCAATACATGGCAAGGTAGGAAGCACAGAAAAACAACACAAGTCTATATATGATGCAATACATGGCAGGTATGATGCATGACAAGTCTATACAGGAAGCAATACATGGCAAGGTAGGAAGCACAGAAAAACAACACAAGTCTATATATGATGCAATACATGGCAAGGTATGATGCACTCAAACATCAAGCAAACTCACTCCAAACATGAAAACAATATGATATTATGATTCTACATGCAAAATCACACAAGTTTCATATAAGGCACACCCAAAACGGAGCAACGGGCTAAAAGATACACATGAAACAATATATAACAACAAGCTGAAGTTAACCGCCACATAGCAACTTGGAAGCAAGATATATATACTCTACAGCACTCAAACATGGTGACAAGAAGCATGGACATGAAGTAGACATATCCTACAGCAAACAAATCCATTGGAGCAACTCCATAGGAGGCATGGATCAATAGCAACAAGCTACAACATTTTGATCATGACACTAAAAACCTGACAGTAATATTTTATAGCAACTTGGGAGCAAGAATTAAATAAGCTACAACAAGGCAAAAGAGCAAGTAAGGGCATGAATTGATAGACAACAACATATACAACAAGGAATGATCAATGGCCACCCCCAAAGCTAACATGGATTTGCCTAGGGCATCAAGCAAACATAGCATCAGGATAAGACAGATTCCAGACTTAGTGAAATTTCACTAAGTGTTAAAACAGTAACATTAGCATGGCATGTTTGCGAGCATGTTTAAGTCAACACAAGGCATATCATGGAAAGTTAAATGCACCACAGCAAAGACCATATCATGGAGAATCTAAAACATCTAGGCATGTGACATGGGGACAAACACATCAATAGCAACGAGCTTCTCAACTAGGCATCTCGTAACAAGTTACAAAACCTAACAGCCACATGCACTTTTGCAACAGAGATAAACATGGCAATATGAACTCTAACATGCATGCTGTAGCAACCAACATGTAGAGCATCTCATGAGGAACATGTTGACATATCATTTGCTTCATTTGGATAAACATGCACCAAGTTATCACATCTCAAACATGTCATGAAAATAACAAGTAGCAGCAGTTTATAACAAGTAGCACTCTTGCAACAGAGATTAGAGCATCTAGATGAACTCAAATGAGCATGACATAATGGAACAAAGTGTAGAGTATATCACCACGATCATTTTGACATCTCATTCACTCAATTTGGATAAGCACACAAAAAGTTATTAGCTCCACAAGAATGCATCAGACAACAGTTTAACAGGGACTTAGAGGAAAAAAAGGACCTCGGGGAAATGGACATGTCCGTGTCCCGGCGGACACGTCCGACGAATGGGGCCCGCGTGGCAGTGGCACAGTAGAGGGAAGGCGAACACATCCACGCACCATGCGGACATGTCCGTCGGCTGGTCCACGCGGCAGAGTCAGGAGGAGGGTCAACGCGGGTCCCACCCGGCGTGGTCAACGGGGCGGTTGGCGGCGCATCTGGCCTTGGCACGGCGGCTGGCGAAGAGGCAACGCCGGATCCGGGCTGACGATGGCCGAACCTGGCCGGAGGAGGCCCGACACGGCGCAGGGGGGGCCTAGGGGCCCGTTCCCGATGGCAACGGAGCACCATGAGGACGGCGGCGAGCCCCATGGCCGGCGGCGACGATGCATCGGTGGGGTGGCTCGGGGATGATGACCAAGTCCTCCGGCGAGGCCGACCCGCACCGAGGCGAGGAGGGCGACAGGGGAGGCGGGTCCCGGAGGAAGCTGGTTCCCGCCGGCGTCGAGGAGTGGCGGCGGACGGTCGTGGAGACGGCGCGCCGGCGTGGCAGATCGGGCGGTGCTGTGGCTTGCGGGAAGATCAAGCGAACGGGCAGGGAGGCGCTCGCGACGGGGCGGAGCGGGCTGCTCGGGCCCGATTCGGCCCACGGCGGGCCGGATCCGGGCCCCGGTGGGCCTGGCGCGGGGAAGGAAGGTGGCTGGAGCCACTTGGCGGCGGGGAGAGGTGAGAGGTGGCGGCTGGTGGCTGGGTATCTGCGGAAAACGAGGAGGAGGCCTAGAGTTGCCATTTTTGGCATGGGGAAGGAGTATATATAGGGAAGGGGCTAGAATTAGGGTTAGGAGGGGGGTTTTAGCTCCGTTTCGAGCCGTACGATCTCGATCGTGTGGCTCCGAGCGGAGGGGGGAGTAGGCTGGGCCTAGGTGGGCTGTGTAGAAGGCCTTGGGCTGAGATGAGAGGAGATGAGAGAGGCCCGCGAAGGTTTTCGGAGACCGAAAACATGCGACGTTTATACCGGCGACTAGTGCCGCTATATTTATCCGTTGGGCTATCAAACGGACTCCGAATGCGATGAAATTTGGCAGGCGGTCTGTCTACACTATAATAAGACCACATGCCAAGTTTCACCCCATTCCGAGAACATTTTTCGGCCACTTATAAAATAAATATTCGGAGGCACCGCAGGCGCGTGCAAGTGTGTCTGGGCTCAGAACCGACAACGAAAAGGACGAGGGAACTCGGGCGGATGCAAGTTTTGAAAACATGCTGATGCAACACACATGATGACATGGCAAAATGCAACACGCAAGCAGATGACATGGCAAAGGCAACGAATAATTGGCTGACACCTGGCGCACCGGTCTCGGGGTGTCACAACGTATCAGTCCCCAGTCAACAGTTCCCTGCATCGAATGCGTGTGCCCGACATGGACAGCCACAACAACTGCAGGGCCATCGATAAGTCAGCACATGATGCTCACTCCTATGGATGGCGGTCAGATAGGTTGTACCCTCATCTTACTTGTGTGCAACATTTATGGCTTTGATATTCATCTAAGCATGGAAAATAGATTATCACATTTCACTATATATTCATGTTGATCTCTTACGGGTCTTGTTCAGGAGTTAACGATGTTCCATAGTTCAGCTAAGATACTTGTTCTTTAGGTAACGTTGTTCCATAGTTATCATCCATCAGCCAATGCTATCCCACAGGCTGGTGATTATAGTATTATACCACTTCTAGTATTACCTATGTTGTTCTTTAATACTTTTGTGTGCCATCTAGTAAATCTCGAGTACAAATGATACATATTCTATAGCTTTCATCTGTGTTCTCCCTTTAGTTTTTGAGACATGTTGCTGCTAGTTAACCCCAGTCCTACTATATATGTCGTCTCCTACAGGCACTCATTACATAAATCTAACAACTAGTTGTCTTCCATGCATGTCAGATATAATTGTACACACTGATATATCCACAAGAACCTCACGGAGCAATGTAAAGGCCAATAAACTTGATGTCAATGATACCCAATATGATGGAACATGTAAAGGCGGTTCTTCAGAAGACTTGTAGAAAGATGTTGAATCCTCTTCACCCCACAAGGTCCTTGCTCTAACTTGGCCCATGATATGGGTACAACATGCATATAATGTCGTGGAGTGTATCTACTCTATTGCAACGACATGTGCTTAGCATGCTGATCATGCATGTAAATATGTCATGCCTTCCTGTTTTTCAGTACCTATTCCAATCATGATAACATGTTTTCAAATTCAACTACTATCATTCTACTCTATCGCAATGCCACCTGCTTAATTTGGACATCATGCTTCTGAATATCTTATGCATTGTTATTCATCAGTATGTACTTCATCTGTCTACCATACCATGTTTTTTACATTAAAGTGATGTTCTAGTGCTCTGTTGCAATGCCATCTTAGTTTCCCAATCATACACGTGTATGTTGCCTTAGTTTTTTCTGGACGTATTCCGGTAGCATACAGTTTTACATTCAACTAGTGTTTTTTTACTTTGTTGTCCTGTCGTATCCCTAGCTCTTACACCATACTCCCTCCGTCTGGATTACATGTTGCCGAAATGGATAAAGAATGATCTATCTAGAACTGAAATACGCCTAGACCCATCCATTTTTTCCGGATGGAGGGAATACCTGTCAATATGGCATGCCTTTCTATTCATCAGTACCTATTTCATCTCTCTGCTGTAGCATGTTGTATAATTGAAGCACCATTCTTCTATACAAGGCATGCAAGGGGAAGACGACTATGTTAGAATCTGAAGGGTTACAAACCAGGTCTTTGCAAAAGATCCAAACGCTAGGAGATAATAAACCAACTCTAGTTTTATAGATACTGCTCCAGCACAGAGAAACCCAACTCCTACTGATAATAAGCAGATTCCAGTGGACAAAGAACTAGTCCGCTCCAGTCCATCAAAAATATGTCAACTCCATTCTAAGAAGCGTGTGTGTATCCTTGCATCATGAAATTTTATAGCATGCTGATCATATTTTCTACATGTTTCTTACCCATCTCTCTTTTAGAAAATAAGCTTAACAGATAGAAGAATTTCTCACTGGTATCGTCTGTGAGGAAAGATTGTTGCAGGAATTCTCTGTACTCCAATGCAGATGTAAGTACCTGTTGTATATCACTATATTTTTACATCAGCATGTATTTTGTTAATCGGCAAGAATCCAACCTTTATCTGATCTAAATTTATTTGTAGCAAAATGTATGATTAAAGGCCACAATGTTGATTTTTGTAAGGAAAACTGCCTGGTAGTTTTGCATCCTGAGCTGCATGAGTGTACTATCTCATATCAGTGGGTTTGATTACTTTGGTTCTGCAGTGGGTTTTGAGTGTTTTTTACTGTGTTGTCCTGTCGTATCCCTAGCTCTTACATCATACTCCCTCCGTCAGGATTACATGTCGTAGAAATGGATAAAATTGATTGTATCTAGAACTGAAATACGCCTAGACCCATCCATTTATTTCCGGATGGAGGGAATACATGTCAATATGTCATGCCTTTCTATTCTTCAGTACCTATTCCATCTCTGATGTAGCATGTTTTATAATTGAAGCACCATTCTTATATATGAGTCATGCAAGGGGAAGACGGCTATGTTATAATCTGAAGGGTTACAAACCAGGTCTTTGCAAAAGATCCAAACGCCAGTAGATAATAAACCAACTCCATTTTTCATAGATACTTCTCCAGCACAGAGAAACCCAACTCCCACTGATAATAAGCAGATTCCAGTGGCCAAAGAACTAGTCCGCTCCAGTCCAGCAAAAGAATGTCAACTCCATTGTAAGAAGCATGTGCGTATCCTCGCATCATGAAATTTTATAGCAGTCTGATCATATTTTCTGCATGTTTCTTACCCAGCTCTCTTTTAGAAAATAAGGTTAAATGATAGAATATTTCCTTCATTAGCATTGTATTCGAGGAAAATATCTTGCGGGAATTCTCTGTGCTCCAATGCTGATGTAAGTACCTGTGACAGCCTGGTTTTTTGCCCTTTTCTTTTTCTTTTCGATATATTGGGTTTTGCTCTGTTTTTCTTTTTGGAGTGGTTATGTGGCCTTGTCACTTGGGAAATCATCCTCTTTTTCCCTCCCAAGTGGCTCACCATTCTCAAAACCTTGCCAAGATCATGTCACTCCACTGCTTGACCAAACCCTAATTTCTTTTTCTAGGGAATATTCCTTTTTCTATTAAAGGAATAACCATGTCTGCCCTAGGTTGTGAAGCAACCTATATTTTTTTCACTCCTAAAATTCCCAAATAAATTCTAATAAATTCTTTGGGTCATATCTTCATCCAATATGGCAAAACTTTTCCTTGCCATGTTCAAAAATAATTCTCAAATATTCCTTTTTCTATTCTGCCCTAAATGGCACTTTGTGAAGCGAGTGCTATTTATCTTTGGCCAATTGACTCCAAACTCCTTGGGCGTCTTTTCATGTTCATATCATTGACATGTGCCACTTTTCACACTCATTTTCCTAGTGAATATTTTTCAATGATTTTCCAAAGTTTCTGTCCATAAAGGAACTTTGTGAAGGAAGTATATTCTAGGCATGTCCAAATGAGATGAAACTTGGGCACATCCTTCATGTGACCAAATCATGAGTCTCCACCCAACTAGAGCTCATGGAGATCATATATGTGAGCTCAGCTCCAAATCTTGTGTTCAGGTAAAATTTCCACTTTGTGAAGCAACCCTATTTTACCTTGCTTCATTTGAGCTGGCAATTTACCAGGACATTCTTACATTTACCTCTACTCATTTCACCACGTTTTGGCTCAATACACTTACCCATTTACCCTGAGTAAATTTTCTAAGTTACTGGCCTGAATGGAATCTTGTGAAGGAAGTGCCACTTTGGTAACTCCAAATGGGATGATCTTTTTACAGCATCTCCATATGATCAAATAATCCATCTACACCAAAATTCAGCTCAAGTGGTTACTCCAAGTGAGTGCTACTTCATCATCTTATTTCTGGACCAGATTTGAAAGTTGCAAAGCAACCATAGTAAATCTTGGTCCATTTGCTGCCAAACTCCCCAGTATGGTAGTTCTTCCTTAGCTAATCACCCCAGACAACTCTCTTGCCTCTAATCCTACCTCAATAGATCACTATTTCATGATCAAGTTTACTGCAGTAAACTTCAGAGGTAGATTTCTGTTTAACCGTATCACCTTTCACCATTCTAACACAGTAGTTGCAACCTCCCCGGGAAGGACAAAGCCCCAGACGTCGTTTGGCAAACAGTATGGCACTATGTGCACCAGTGCGCGTGGTGACCACAGCCCTGGCATGCAGCCAGCGTGCTCTGGCTCGAATCCGGCGATGTGCTCGTCCGTTCCCTCCTCGTCCCGACCTCCCACCGTGTCCAGTAGCCTCCCCGTGTTCGTCTGTGTCGCCCTGACCCCGTGCCCCCTCCGTCTGCTTCCCCGTTGGCGCTCGTCGCCGCGCGCCCACGGGAGCGCTGTGGCCGACTAAGCTTCAGCGGCGCTCAGCCGTTT
>LR738715.1:171130355-171184225 GCA_902687465.1 Secale cereale
TCCCTGCATAGTGCGCTGTTGTAGCGCGTCCGCACCCCCCTCGTCGCCTTCCTGTGCTCGCCCGTGCTCGCTGCGCGTCGCCAGAGCCTTGGCCGAGCGCGAGCGGCGGCACCCGAGGCCGTGCTCTTGCCCCGCCTATATATAGGCCACCCCTCCCCAGTTCGAGCACACCAATCGATCTCATGCACTACTAGCTTCCTCCCTGACCAGTCAAACGAGCTCGAGGAGCTCTCGTTCCTCCTCCATGGCCGCCATGTCCGCCGCGGCATCGACCTAAATTGGCCCCATGCCGAGCTCCTCTTCCACCTCTAGCCACTCCACCACCTTCCCCAGCCCTCCCTCACTCCCAGCAACCTCCCCATCCATCCGCCCGAGCCTCTGGAGCTCTCCTGCTCCACCATTGCCGCCATGGCCGCGGGCCTCCTCATCCTAAATTCGCGGCCACCAGAGCCCTACTCCTTCCCTAGCCACCACCATCGTCTTCCCCGGAGTCGAGCAAACCTCCGTACCCCCTCTCCAACCTGCCGGAGCACCCTAGGGCCGCGCCCCGAAGATCAACCGCCGCCGCCTGAGCCTTCTATCGCCGCGAGTCGCAGCAGCTGCGGTCTTCCCCGTCCTGCGCTCCTCACCTGGATGGGTGCCGCGCACCTCCCCGCTCTCGCCGGTGCCCTTACTCCAGCGGGAGGTGGCCGGAGTTGGCCGGACCGGCGCTGGCCTTGCTGCTGCCTCCTCTCGGGCCCTCCTCTGCCCCGCGACCCACCCTCCTGCCCGGTGCTTCTTTCTCCTGTGGACGGGTGCGCCAACGCGTCCCGCGGCCGCCAGTGTCTTCACATCGGCCGGAGATGGCCGAAGTTGCCCGGGCCGGCGCCGGCCTCTTCCCTGCCCCCGCTCCTCTGTCTCTGATCGGGGAAGCAGCGAGGAGGAAGAAGAGAGGCGCGGGGTAAGAGATGGATAAGGTGGGACCCGCACGTCAGCGACACAGGAGCCGGCCCCGCCTCTGCTGACTAGGATAAGTGGAAGCGTACTTCCAGAAGTACGTTTTCGCGTGGGGTAAGCGTATTTCACCTCTGTTTCAGCCCAAAATGTGTTTTCCTAAACAGAAAGCTGATTTCTAACTTTGCGCTTCTACCTTATCCACTCAGGGACTTGTTTGTGATGATATTTTTGCAGAAAAGTCTCTGAACTTCAACCCTTTATATCTTTTTAACCACAACTCCAAATGAGGTGAATCCAAAGCCCACGTCTTCGTCTCGTCGAGCGCATTCTGTTGGTATCATTTTCACCATGTGTTAACATTCTGAAAATGACCATTTTGCCCTTGCTGTAAACAGCCCCTCCGAGAGAGAACTGTTTCCGGCAATTCTTTCCGCGGCTTCACCGCACTTCTTCCCGGAGTATCCCGTCACCCCAGGTAAGCCACAAAAACCACTTGCATGATAGCCATGCAGTATACATGGTTTTCAACTTGAATATTTAATAAAAGTTTGTATGTCTTCTTGTTTGCTATTGCTGTCGTTGTTTCGGTTATGCCCGTGGTTTCATGTTCACTGTCATGATCTGATGCTTCTTGTTATCTTGTAATACTTGTTATTATCATGCTCACATGTTATGCTTGGCAGTAGAAGTACATGCTAGTAGTAATAATGATCATCGGTTGCATGCTTGTTCTCTGTCAAGTATCGTTGATATGCATGTCTCGTTGCAACTAGTTATTTACATGATTACTTGGTAGTGTTCTTGATATGTTCTTGCATGGTATTTATTTATGATGCTAGTAGTCATGTATGCCATGAGTAGCGTATGCTTGTAATGTTTATGCTAGTCAGTATGCCATGCTCATTTGGTTAAATATTTCATTGTGGTTATGCTCGATGATTATGTTGCACCTCCATGCTTATGTTGATATCATGTTCATGCATTATGGATGCATCATGTTATTTTATTATGACTCTGCTTTTTTGCATTCAAGTTTAACCGGATAATAATGAACTTGAACAACTGTTGGCTGAGTCATGGTGCCACCATATCGAGCTAACCAGTGCAGCCACACTTACCTTTATGGGAAGGTCCTAACTGGGTCTATTGTCATGCCTCTTGCCGGTGCCTCCAACGAGGGAAGGTTATGGACACGCGTTACCCTGATCAGGTAGGCGGACATAACCTTGTGTGCCCGTTGTTGTTATTATTTTGAGCTCGGGTCCCTGTTTGGGACCGTTTGGCCACGACGGTGGTCGTTGTGTCTTTGGTAGACACGGGGCCACCCAGGACTTAGCCCAAAAGGGAAGTGGGTCGGAGTGGCCGGGAGATTGTCATGACAGTAGATCGGTTTTGTCAGAACGTCGTTGGTCCACCCGAATGGGAGAACGAGGCCATGGGTTCTGTGGTGTGGGTACAGTGCGATACCTCTACAGAGTGTGTGTGTTTAAATCTATCGATAGCCGCGCCCGCGGATAGGGGCACAGTTCGTGTCGGTCACACCGTGAGTCAACGGTAATAATAATAACAACTTGATTAATAACAACCCTGGTTCGATGATGAGATAATTTGGTTGTGATCACCGGAATGATCACTACGGTATCGAGGATACTGACTTGTTGGATATTTGTGATGGTTACGAGGTAACCCGAGCAGAGTAAGTTGGTGCATGTTAGTATCATCATGTTGCATGTAGCATCATTATGCTTGTATGTTCATGCTATGTCGTTCCAGTTGTATCATGATCAGTTGTGCATGCCATGTTGTTCTGTTAGTACCATGTTCATGAATTAAATTAACATGCTAATGCCATGTTGTTGTTTGTCTTGAATGCTTTTAGTTTATTGTGAGCTTGCAAGTACATTCAATGTACTGACCTGGGGTGTCATACCAGATTGTAGGTCGTGCCTGGATTGCTTGCTTGTTTTGGTGTGGTTCCGGTGTTCGCGAGCTAGGATAAACGTTCCAGCCAGAGTCCCTACGGATTGGAGTCCATCATCGTCGTTCGTTGTTCCGCTGCCAGTAGAGGTTCCGCTGCCTCGAGTTGTTCTGCTGCTTGCATAGAGCAACCGTGGCAGGCGTAGTGCCGCCGCACCGATGTAATCCCTTGTAATACCGGAGACATTGTATTCGTATTCGTGTATTAATATAAGGCTGGTTTGTTCTATGCTAAGCAGTGCCGTATTCTAGAAGACTTCTCCTCGATCTCTGGGCTGGAATACGGGGCGTTCCGGTTTTCTCTGAGCCGGGGTGCCACAGTACCTGTTGTATATCACTATATTTTTACATCAGCATGTATTTTGTTAATTGGGGTGAATCAAACCTTTGTCTGATCTAAAATTAGTTGTAGCAAAATGTTAAAGGCGCCAATGTTGTTTTTTCTAAAGAAAATTGCCTAGTAGTTTTGCATGCTGAGCTGCATGAGTGTAGTATCTCATATCATGCACATTACTGAATTGTAGTGCTGCTCTAGTTTCCCATTCATTCATTGTGTTAATGTTGCTTTCATATTAGCTTACCTGGCAGATGATAGCTGTGCCATATTGTGTTAATTTTGTGTTGGCTAGTTGCCCAAATGTTCGTTGTGCCAATGTTGCTTTCCTATTATCTGACTTGGCCAATGATAGCAATGCTAGTGTCTTAATTTGGTGCAGGCTGCTGAAGATAAGAAGACAAACTCTGAAAACAGCAAGGCAACCCCATTGTTTCTTTCCAATAAATCTAGGCCAGGTAATATGCCTATAACTCATGATTAATCTATTTGGTTCCCCTCCTAATTTATGTTATGATGCAGTGGTCGAGACACTCTCCACTATCAATAATACAAGCCAGCCAAAATCGACATCTGAATATGTTCAGTATCCTTTGTCTCGAATGCAACGGAAAAAATGTATGTTTGTGAACCAATTAATGGCTGAAAGGAATGATGGAAATGGTGGAGGAATCAGAAGTGCAGAGTCGTACGACACAACAACTGGTCAATGTTTTCAGAGATAGTGTAGCAAAGCAGCAAGAACTTGCCCACATGCTTATGGGCGTCATCCGTGCTGAGATTGCAGATTGTGACGTTGTAGATCGTTAGGTTATGTTCATTTATTTGCACTGGCATCAATCTTTGATTGCCCGGTGGATGTAATTTCCTGTAATATATGCTAGATGTGCAACGTTTTTCCCTGTATGCCGTACCTTTGCTTGATCGGTTTTGGTCCTGTGCATAATTGCTCGTCGTAATGGGCTCAAATTAGCTAATTTGGCCTAAAGACATGTAGAAACTTTAGTGGGCCCATTAAGTTAATGGGCTGTTACCGGGCCGAAAGTTAATGCTCGGCCCTCTTAACTCCCGGGTCGTTAATAGCTGACATCGAAGCGAGCAATAGGTGGGCCCAATTGATTTCATGGGCCGTTAATAGGTCGTTACTAAGTTCGGGCTACATATGGCCCAACTATACTGTGGGCCTTTAGCAGGCCGAAAGAGACAGCGGGCTTGTACTGGACCATGAAGAGCATGGGCTGCTAAGAGGCCGAAAGTCAGGTCGTATTGTAAATGGCCCAACTGTGTTGTGGGCCTTTAGCAGGCCGAAAGAGAAATCGGGCTGGTATTGGACCATGAAGGGCATGGGCCGTTAAAAGGCCAAAACTCAGGTCCGACTACAAATGGCCCAACTCATTTATGGTCCGTGAATAGGCTGAAAGGCACACAGGGCCAGGAATTGGCCCAACACTTAAATGGGTCACTAAAAGGCCAAAACTCATGTCCGACTACAAATGGCCCAACAGATATATGGGCCGTCACCAGGCTGAAAGACACACCGGGCCGGAAATTGGCCCAACACTTAAATGGGTCGCTAAAAGGCCAAAACTCAGGTCCGACTACAAATGGCCCAACTGATTTATGGGCCGTCAACAGGCTGAACGACACACCGGGTCGGAAATTAGCCCAATATTTAAATGGGTTGCTAAAAGGCCGAAAGATGTACATCGTGAAAATTGGCCCATCCACTGAATGGGTCGTTAACAGGCCGAAATCTCATCGGGCCGATATTGGGCCCAAATATATAGCGGGTTGTTAACGGGCTCGAACTGACGATGGGCAGAAATGGTGTCAAATCTCTAACGGGCCGTTGACGGGCTGAATTGGCACATCTCGTATGGGCCGTGGGCTTAAATGGACCTGACACAAGTAGGCCTTATATGGACCGGTCTGCTAATTTTTACTGGGTCGGCCTTTTTCACCGGAATGGGCCACTATTGGGTCGTGCCATGTGTCGACCTATCATAGGCGCCTCCTGTCCAATGAGTGGATGACATCTGTCCCAACGGTGAGGCAACACGTGTTTCCTCCGGCCAATGATGATTTTACACGTGGAAAATCCCCATTGGTCGGGGCTGTTAACGGGTTATTGGATCCAAAACCGGACTCGATAGCTTAACAGCGTTTCGTTACAGTCGATGCCATGTGTTGGTCACCCTTGACGAAAGCACTTCTGTGACACGGGATTTATCGTAATGGAAGTGGACACTTCCGTGATGATAATTTTGGTAATGTCATCGAACACTTCTATGACAGCACAGGTATGACTATCTTGATTCTGTCATAAATTTGTCATGGATGTACATGCATGACAGAAAACGTGACCTACTGTGACAAACACGTATCATCACGGAAGTGTATTTTTTTGTAGTGTCCATTTGTCTATCGGTATGTTACATGCCCGAGATTCGATCGTCGGTATCTCCATACCTAGTTCAATCAAGTTACCGGCAAGTCTCTTTACAAGTTCCATAATACAAGATCTCGTGGCCAACTCATTAGTCGCATTGCTTGCAAGCTTCTTATGATGTTGTATTACTGAGTGGGCCCTAAGATACCTCTCCGTCACACGGAGTGACAACTCCCATTCTTGATCCATGCCAACTCAACACACACCCTCGGAGATAATTGTAGAGCACCTTAATAGTCACCCAGTTACGTTGTGACTTTTCGTACACACAAGGTACTCCTCCGGTGTCAGTGAGTTGCATGATCTCATGGTCGTAGGATCATATACTTGACATGGCGAAAACGATAGAAATAAACTTGACACGATCATATGATATGTTCATAGTTTGGGTCCTGTCCATCACATCATTCTCCTAATGATGTGACCTCATTATCAAATGACAACTCATGTCAATGGCTAGCAAACCACAACCATCTTTGATCAACGAGCTAGTCCGGTAGAGGATGACTAGGGACATCTTTTTGTCTATGTATCCACACACGTATTTGAGTTTCCGATCAATTAAATTCTAGCATGGATAATAAATGATTATCATGAACAAGGAAATATGATAATAACTAATTTATTATTGCCTCTACAAAATATTTCCAACAGTCTCCCACTTGCACTAGAGTCAATAATCTAGTTCACATCACCATGTGATTAACACTCATAGTTCACATCGACATGTGACTAACACCGAAAGAGTGTACTAGAGTCACTAATCTAGTTCACATCATCATGTGATTAACACTCAATGAGTTCTGGGGTTTGATCATGTTATACTTGTGAGAGAGGTTTTAGTCAATGGGTCTGCAACATTCAGGTCCGCATGTACTTTGCAAATCTCTATGTCATATTGTAGATGCGGCTACCACACTCCACTTGGAGCTATTACAAATGGTTGCTCCACTATACGTATCCGGTTTGCTACTCAGAGTCATCCGGATAGGTGTCAAAGCTTGCATGGACGTAACCCTTCATGCCGAACTCTTTATCACCTCCATAACCAAGAAACATTTCCTTATTCCTCAAAGGAAAATTTTGACCGCTGTCTAGTGATCCACTCCTGGGTCACTTTTGTACCCCCTTTCCAGACATGTGGCAAGGCACACCATAGGTGCATTACACTACATGGCATACCGTATAGAGCCTATGGATAAGGCATAGGGGACGACCTTTGTCCTTTCTCTTTCTTCTTTTGTTGTCGAGCTTTGAGTCTCACTGAACTTCACACCTTACAACTCAGGCAAGAACTCCTTTGACTAATCCATTTTGAACACCTTCAAAATCATGTCAAGGTATGTGCTTCGTGAAAGTCTTATCAGGCGTCTTGATTTATCTCTAAAGATCTTGATGCCCAATATGTAAGCAACTTTTCCCAGGCCTTCCTTTGAAAAACTCCTTTCAAACAACCTTTTATGCTTTCTAGAAATTCTACATCATTTCCGATCAACAATATGTCATCCACATATACTCATCAGCAATGTTGTAGTGCTCCCACTCAGTTTCTTGTAAATACAAGTTTCTTGCAAACTTTGTATAAACCCAAAAGCTTTGATCACCTCATCAAAGCGCATATTCCAACTCCGAGATGCTTGCTCTAGTCCATAGAAGGATTGCTGGAGCTTGCACACATTTTAGCATCCTTAGGATCGAGAAAATCTTCCATTTGTATCACATACAACCTTTCCTCATGGAAACCGTTAAGGAAACTCTGTTTTGACATCCATCTGGCAGATTTCGTAATCGAAAAATGCAGCAACTGCTAACATAATTCTGACAGCCTCAAGCATCGCTACGGGTGAGAAAGTCTCATCGTAGTCAACTCTTTGAACTTGTAAAAAAAACCTTTTCCACAAGTCGAGCTTTATAGACGGTGACATTACCATCCGCGTCCGTCTTCTTCTTGAAGAACCATTTATTCTGAATGGCCTTTCGCCCTTCAGGTAATACTTACAAAGTCCATACTTTGTTTTCATGCATGGATCACATCTCGGATTTCATGGCCTCTAACCATTTATCGGAATCCGGGCCCACCGTCGCTTCTCCATATCTCGCAGGTTCATCATTGTCCAAGAAAATGACCTCCAAGATAGGGTTGTCGTACCACTCAGGAGTAGTACATATCCTTGTCGACCTACGAGGTTCGATGGTAACTTGATCTAAACCTTCATGATCATTATCACCAGCTTCCTCTTCAACTGTCGTAGGTGCCACAAAAACATCTTTCTTTGTTGTGCTACTCTATGGTTGAAGTAAAGGTTCAACAACCTCATCAAGTTCTATTTTCCTCCCACTCGGTTCTTTCGAGAGAAACTCTTTCTCGAGAAAGGATCCATTCTTAGCGACAAACAATTTGCCCTCGAATCTGAGATAGAAGATATACCCAACTGTTTCCTTAGGGTATCATATGAAGACGCACTTGTCCGCTTTAGGTTTGAGCTTATCAGGCTGAAACCTTTTCACATAAGCGCCGCAGCCCCAAACCTTAAGAAACTACAACTCTTGCCAAACCATAATTCATACGGTGTCGTCTCAACTGACTTAGATGGTGCCCTATTTAAAGTGAATGCAGCTGTCTCTAATGCATAACCCCAAAACGATAGTGGCAGATCAGCAAGAGACATCATAGAACACACCAAATCCAATAAGGTACGATTACGACGTTCGGACACACCATTACTGCATTACACCATGGTGTTCCAGGTGGCGTCAACTATGAAACAATTCCACATTGTCTTAAGTGATTGCCAAACTCATAACTCAGATATTCTCCCCTTTGATCGGATCATAGGAATTTAATCTTCTTGTTATGACGATTCTCAACTTCACTTTGAAATTGCTCGAACTTTTCAAACGTTTCAGACTTATGCTTCATTAAGTAAATATACCCATATCTACTCAAATCATCGGTGAAGGTGAGGAAATAACGATATCCACCGCGCGCGTCAACACTTATCGGACCGCACACATCAGTATGTATGATTTCCAACAGTTCACTTCCCATTCCATTGTACCGGAAAACGTGGTTTTAGTCATCTTGCCCATGAGGCATGGTTCACATGTGTCAAGTGATTCAAAATCAAGTGACTCCAAAAGTCCATCGGCATGGAGTTTCTTCATGCGCATTACACCAACATGACCTAAGCGGCAGTGCCACAAGAAAGTGGTACTATCATCATCAACTCTTCATCTTTTGGCATCAATATTATGAACATGTGCATCACTACGATCAAGATTCAATAAACCATTCACATTGGGTGCATGACCATATAAGGTATTATTCACGTAAACAGAATAACCATTATTCTCTGACTTAAATTAATAACCGTATTGCAATAAACACAATCTAATCATGTTCATGCCTCAACGAAGACACCAGATAACCTTTATCTAGGTTCAACACTAATCTCGTAGGTAGAGGGAGTGTGCGATGGTGATCACATCAACCTTGGAAACACTTCCAACACACATCGTCACCTCGCCCTTAGCTATTCTCCGTTTGTTCCGCAAGTTTTGTTTCGGGTTACCAATATTAGAAACTGAACCGGTATCTTATACCTAGGTGCTACTAGGAGTATTAGTAAGGTACACATCAATAACACGTATATCAAATATACTTCCGTTTAAGTCGCCAGCCTTCTTATCTACCAAGTATTTGGGGTAGTTTCACTACCAGTGACCGTCCCCTTTTACAATAGAAGCACTTTGTCTCGGGTTTATGTTCAACCTTGGGTTTCTGTCGGGGCCGGATTTCGGGAACACAATATTCCAGAAATTAACCCCTAGTGTCATCACCAGCCCAGGATTACTGTTACTGGTGGACACATCCTTGTTACAGATTACCAAGCATTTACAAGAATTTGATACAAGACCATAAAGGTCTACTGATACAACAATGACTCCGGTGGTGGATGAAGGAATTGGCTTGTGGATCTCCACATCGATGGGGCTCCATTCCCACAGGAATAGCTGACCCGGATAACTCCTATCCCGCGTAGTTGTACTCCTAGGCTTCGCACGGACGTCACTGTGGTAATCCTTGTAGAACCCCTAACCTGGCCAAGTAAATAGCCAGGGACAAGCCTGTGAGTACGTTTGAATGTACTCGCAAACATCATGGACAAATGATATAACAAATGCAGCAAACAATTATATGGTCATGATGAATTAAACTATATGCATATGCTCATGATGGACTTATATTAAATGCATGCTGACAGTATTAAAACAGGACATGATGAATAATAGTTAGTGCAGAAAATAAATATTAGTATCAATAAAATATAAAAGAAATGCCGGTCGGATGTCAAGTGACACCACGGTCGGTCTTGGAAAGAAATGCCAGTCGGGTGTCTAAAAGAGAAATCGGACGATACCATCCGAGAACTCAGGCAACGCCACGAAAGGACTTGAAAAGAAATGCCAGTCGGGTATCCACAAGAGTAGTGGCGTGATAAACCGCCTGAAACTCGAGGGACGCCACAAAAGGACTTGAAAATAAAAACGAATGTCCGGGGTAGACTAGCCAGCCCCTGAGACACTCTGGAAAGTAAAATAAGAGCAGTGGGTTAGTTCACAAATATAATCATATCATCAAATATACTAATGGTAACACCAGTAGAAACGATAATTATCCTGCAAAATAACCCTGCTCAATTTTAAATATTTCCTCCGGAGACCGACTCTAAGACCGACACTTGACCAACCCAGACTGTAGTCCTTAACCGCGGACACGGCTATTCGAATAGATATGACTCTGCAGAGGGTGTACTCTTTACCCACAAGTATAGGATTTCTTTAGTCAGTATCGTGACACTGACTAATTCCCATTATGGTCTTTGGGTTGAAAACACGCCTGACCAGCACACACCAGCTTAACTTTTCTGCTGCCAGGAATCACCCAAAACAACAGTTAAGTAAAACTCTAAGTGGGAAGGCTACAACCTCCAATAGCATGGGATCACTATTTATACGCGCGGATTACAAGGGTACACTCCCTCTCGGCATCACGACAGCCGGAAACACCCATGCCCCCTGACCCGATGGAAGGATTTAGTCCACCGTCGTGGAAAACCCTCATCGTGGCCCTCTGTACGGTGTGTGCACGGAAAGGGGTTAACAACTTACTAAACCATACCCTACCCGTGGCAGGGACAAGTGGCAGCACGATTCAAGTATGGGGGTTACCGGAACAAGACTCGATCTACGGTCGACTCAGGAGGCTTATGTTTCCTGCAGGGGTTAGCACAACAAGTATTTTTTCAATCATATCACCAGGACAGGGCCACAACCCTTGCCTGTTTCCACCTATATCACATGACACCACCGTGTCAAAAATGGCCCGTGCCCACCGGCACGTCCAAGCAGGAGCACACTCCTGGACTTTCACAATTTATGCATAACAGAACTAGAGTAGAATGCATACAAAAGAAAATATGCTTATGACCATGCATGCTCTACTAGCAATATGCAAATTTGAATTTAAAATAGTCATGCTTAAAAATTCTAGCAATTAGTTTGCCATGCAATCATCATATCAAGCGTTCAAGATGCTTGCCTTGAACATGCAGAAGTATTGAGAGCACTCCACAAGTTTGAAAAATTCATCCCCCCTTCATTTCCTATTTTCAAAAATATCTAAATCACCACATAATTCAAAAACAACACTAAAAAGTATTTCAAATATTTTTGAAATAAATACTGAAATAAACTAGGGAATGTTTAAGAAATAACAGAAAAAGAATTAATTTATTTAGAGCATATTTGAATTACTAATGGAATTACTAAGTTGGAAAACATGATTAAAAGCAATATTAAATTCATTAAACAGAAACTATGCACAGTAAAAATGTTCACTTAATCCAGATAAATAGGGCATGATTTTAAGAGTCTGTAGAAATTGGAATCATCAGATTTGGAGTTGATTTGGTGGCTATGGAAATATTTGAAAAGTGCTGGAAAGAATAAAAGAGACGGACAGAAACGCGCTCTGTGCGCTTCTTAGCCGAACCGAGCCACTAGGCCGAGCCCAGCCATTCAGCTGTGCAGAGGGGCTGCGACGTCGAAAGCGTATTCCAGTGAATACGTGTTCCTCGCGCAGAAACGGCCCCAGGAGGAAACCGCATCCACTTAAACGGCGGGGCCCGCGGTTTGTGCCGCTGACGATCGGGCCCCACCTGTCGGTTTCGTCCTCCTCCTCCCGCGCGCATCTGGGCCGGAACAGGGGCGAGCTCCGGCGACGATCGCCGGTGTTGTAGTGCATCTCCGGCGGCGCTCGGCATATGGATGGGTTCAGCGGTGGATTCCGCACCCTTTGGTGGTGGATATGGGTGCCGACGTGCTCGGAGTTGAGCAGAGCATCGGGTGAGGCGGAGCATGGCTTCGGGTGAGGATGGGGTCGAGGCTCTCGCCATCCCCAAGGTAAACTGAGGCTCGGGAGGTTTCTGTTGTGGTGGTGAGGGTCTTCTGGTAGTGCTAGGTGGAGAGGAGGGGTCAGGGTGGAGGTGAATTTGGCAGAAGCTTGGCCATGGCAATGGCGGCTGGAGGTGGAGGGGGCGAGCACGAAAGCTCGAGGGGCTTGGCCAGGGGAAAGATGGGAGAGAGAGGAGGTGGTGTTTATCCGAACGAGCTCGGGGAGGCCAATTTATAGGCGGGGCGAGGTGGTGCCGCGGCTTCTCGAACGCGGACACGGTGGCGACGCCATTTATGGAAAAACGCGGGCGGTGGCGAGTAGGCGTGGCCGGCGCGGTTAGGTGAGGGCGGTGTCCGTGCTAATTAAAGGCGGGGTCGTGCTGGCGGCCTTTGGCTGGTGCCAGGTGCCCCGGGCGGCGCCGTCCACGGCATACAGCAGCGGCGGCCATTTATGGTGGCGGGTGAGGCCGGTGAGGCCGGTGGCAGTGGTAAGCGAGGTTGGCAAGGGCGGTGGCGTGGTCGGCACCCGCGGATGAGCTCTGGTAGTTAGGAGTTAAACGAGGAGAGTCGTGGGCGAGCGGGATTCGTCGGGCGGCGGCTCCGGTCGGTGCTAGAGGCCAGGGTGGGGTGTTGGCAGGGTCCTGTGGAGTCGAGCTGATCTAGCGGAAGGCTCGGGCGAGCAGGGAAAGCAGTAAGGCAGCGGCAGGGACTCGGGTGCAAGCGCGGTCATAGGCGCGCTCTGCTCGCGCGCTAGACACGCACATGAGTTGCTCGACGAAATGCTAAGGGCATCTAGATTGACCCACAAGAGCTACAAATCAGCAGGGTGGTGCTTTAGGGTATGAGAGAGGTTATGGACATGATGATTTGGGGAGAGTGGCTAGATGCTATTGTAGTTTAGGAGAAGATAGAATTTCTGTCATGCACACAGGGTGTTTGATAAAATGATAGGGCTAGCCAGAGACCTTTGTTGGTTGTGGTACTTGGCAGAGTTGTGTCTCCTTACAGATAATAGATGATGGTGGAGTTGGTTTGTGGAAGGAGCAAACTTGCTAGTGCAAGTTTTGCAAAAATTCACTTCTGGACAGTAACTGAAGAGAGGTGTTTGGTGGACTTAGAAAATTCAAATGGGGATGATCTTCTGGACTTAAGGGTTTAGTTGGAAGGACTAAAATATGGACAAGTTTCAGAATTTTTGGAGAAAGAAAAAATGAGGTTGTAGTAGAAACCTTGAGAATGGACAGAAATGAAAAGGAGGATGGTTCACTCAAATTTTGCAAAACACCAAGTTGGGTTTTTGCACCAAAGTGACATATAGGCATCAAAAGACCTCTCAGAATTATGGTGGAATTTTTAGAGAATTATTTAAAATAGTTGTAGTGCAAATAGAAGCATATGAAGAAAAGAAAAAGCTATTAAAAGAATTTTTCTAGGGCAAAATTTTATTATGAAAATAATTCTTAACAAGTAATGAAATGTTTTCAGATGACTATCAGAGCCCACAAAAATACTGCAAAAAATTTTATATGGAGGAAAGAAACCGGAAACAAAAGGTTCTAAAAACACTAAAGAACTCTTTGTAAATCAAAATTTTTGTTTCTAGCCAAATTTTATTTAATGAAAAAGTAATTAAATTTTTGGGGTGTTACAAACTCTACTCCCCTTAGAAAAATCTCGTCCTCGAGATTTGTTAGGGTAGCTATTAAAATTTAGCCCACCCTTTCCGAGGAGATTCTGCTGAGCAAAAACAAACAATTCTAAAACCTAGCTCGGCACTGTTGACGTAAGGCTACTGATAATTGATGCAACCACAGTGTGTTGTTACGACAAATTTGGAGAAAGTATAATTTCTAATTCCAAATTTGCTCGTCGTACTCCAGCGCACAGTGCCCTCTTTGGCTGACAGGTGGGTCCAGGACCCACTGTCAGTCTCTTCGCCTTCCTCTTCCTCCGGCTCTTCTTCTCTTTCTCTCTCCCGCGCGTGCTCACCGCACTATCTGCTGCTATGGCGTCTAGCGCGTAGGGTATCTAGGGTCGTACCGTGGTAGTGTGTGGCGTGCTGTCACTGGCAGCGTGCACTCACCTCGCGGGCCAGTGCCCTGTCGGTACTGCTCGCGGATTCGTCTCCGAACACCGGCGATCGAGCGACGAGCGGCGCTGGTGGACTACGCTCACCGTGCACCGAGCTCGGGCTATAAAACGATCACGGTTTTCTTCTTCCTCCTGCCTCGCACTTCACCTCACTTCTCTTACTTCTTCTCCTTCTCCTTCTGGCTGAAAGAGCTCGAGACGAGGCACCAATGGAGGACGTGGGATCGGAGCTGATCACGATCCTTCTGGCCGGTCTGCTGGCAGCATTGATCGGCTCCTCGCTTCTACTGTGTGCGATGATCTTCGACGATCGCCGTGATGCTGCTGCTCGGGTGGTGGCCCTCCGAGGCGGTGGTGATCATCGGGACTAGGTAGCAGTGTCTGGTGCGAGAGAGAGTGTGTGTGCTCTGTGAAAACCCACGAGCTTTCTTCGAAAAAAAAACTCTGGTGTGATGAGAGTGATCGAGTCGATGTATTAGGTGCTGACTGTGTGTGTGTGTGAGTTGCACTTAGTGCAGCTAGCAGAGCAGGTGTGGTCTTGTGCGGGATGCCGTGATGGCACGCGACTTGAATCTATGGTGGAAAAAGTCTTGTGAGGAAGGTCCTTAAGAAATTTCTCCTCTAAGTGTGGGCAAATCATCCTGATACATAAAATATCAGATAGGTAGATTCTGGTGAAAACAAGAAGTGTGATAGTAATGGACACGGTGCTCAGAGGGTGATAGTAGCTGGGTTGGAGCAGGGCTTTCTTTATAGGTAGCAGAGTCCTCCGTCACATGCTTGTGGATGGGACGACTCAGATATCGGCCGCAGGCACACGCCTTATAGGTCGACTGCTAGGTTTGGCACCAACTATCAAAAGATGTCGGCTGGCCAGTGTGTAGGCTTATCGGATGAGTTAGGCTCGTCTGTGGACAGGAAAAGTTATGGATGGTGTGGAAACCTAGGGATAGCGACCAGGCTAAGATAGGGTTAGCCAATGGTCAGCCTGGCTCTGATACCAAGACTGTCGGGGCCGGATTTCGGGAACACAATATTCCAGAAATTAACCCCTAGTGTCATCACCAGCCCAGGATTACTGTTACTGGTGGACACATCCTTGTTACAGATTACCAAGCATTTACAAGAATTTGATACAAGACCATAAAGGTCTACTGATACAACAATGACTCCGGTGGTGGATGAAGGAATTGGCTTGTGGATCTCCACATCGATGGGGCTCCATTCCCACAGGAACAACTGACCCGGATAACTCCTATCCCGCGTAGTTGTACTCCTAGGCTTCGCACGGACGTCACTGTGGTACTCCTTGTAGAACCCCTAACCTGGCCAAGTAAATAGCCAGGGACAAGCCTGTGAGTACGTTTGAATGTACTCGCAAACATCATGGACAAATGATATAAAAAATGCAGCAAACAATTATATGGTCATGATGAATTAAACTATATGCATATGCTCATGATGGACTTATATTAAATGCATGCTGACAGTATTAAAACAGGACATGATGAATAATAGTTAGTGCAGAAAATAAATATTAGTATCAATAAAATATAAAAGAAATGCCGGTCGGATGTCAAGTGACACCACGGTCGGTCTTGGAAAGAAATGCCAGTCGGGTGTCTAAAAGAGAAATCGGACGATACCATCCGAGAACTCAGGCAACGCCACGAAAGGACTTGAAAAGAAATGCCAGTCGGGTATCCACAAGAGTAGTGGCGTGATAAACCGCCTGAAACTCGAGGGACGCCACAAAAGGACTTGAAAATAAAAACGAATGTCCGGGGTAGACTAGCCAGCCCCTGAGACACTATGGAAAGTAAAATAAGAGCAGTGGGTTAGTTCACAAATATAATCATATCATCAAATATACTAATGGTAACACCAGTAGCAATGATAATTATCCTGCAAAATAACCCTGCTCAATTTTAAATATTTCCTCCGGAGACCGACTCTAAGACCGACACTTGACCAACCCAGACTGTAGTCCTTAACCGCGGACACGGCTATTTGAATAGATATGACTCTGCAGAGGGCGTACTCTTTACCCACAAGTATAGGATTTCTTTAGTCAGTATCGTGACACTGACTAATTCCCATTATGGTCTTTGGGTTGAAAACACGCCTGACCAGCACACACCAGCTTAACTTTTCTGCTGCCAGGAATCACCCAAAACAACAGTTAAGTAAAACTCTAAGTGGGAAGGCTACAACCTCCAATAGCATGGGATCACTATTTATACGCGCGGATTACAAGGGTACACTCCCTCTCGGCATCACGACAGCCGGAAACACCCATGCCCCCTGACCCGATGGAAGGATTTAGTCCACCGTCGTGGAAAACCCTCATCGTGGCCCTCTGTACGGTGTGTGCACGGAAAGGGGTTAACAACTTACTAAACCATACCCTACCCGTGGCAGGGACAAGTGGCAGCACGATTCAAGTATGGGGGTTACCGGAACAAGACTCGATCTACAGTCGACTCAGGAGGCTTATGTTTCCTGCAGGGGTTAGCACAACAAGTATTCTTTCAATCATATCACCAGGACAGGGCCACAACCCTTGCCTGTTTCCACCTATATCACATGACACCACCGTGTCAAAAATGGCCCGTGCCCACCGGCACGTCCAAGCAGGAGCACACTCCTGGACTTTCACAATTTATGCATAACAGAACTAGAGTAGAATGCATACAAAAGAAAATATGCTTATGACCATGCATGCTCTACTAGCAATATGCAAATTTGAATTTAAAATAGTCATGCTTAAAAATTCTAGCAATTAGTTTGCCATGCAATCATCATATCAAGCGTTCAAGATGCTTGCCTTGAACATGCAGAAGTATTGAGAGCACTCCACAAGTTTGAAAAATTCATCCCCCCTTCATTTCCTATTTTCAAAAATATCTAAATCACCACATAATTCAAAAACAGCACTAAAAAGTATTTCAAATATTTTTGAAATAAATACTGAAATAAACTAGGGAATGTTTAAGAAATAACAGAAAAAGAATTAATTTATTTAGAGCATATTTGAATTACTAATGGAATTACTAAGTTGGAAAACATGATTAAAAGCAATATTAAATTCATTAAACAGAAACTATGCACAGTAAAAATGTTCACTTAATCCAGATAAATAGGGCATGATTTTAAGAGTCTGTAGAAATTGGAATCATCAGATTTGGAGTTGATTTGGTGGCTATGGAAATATTTGAAAAGTGCTGGAAAGAATAAAAGAGACGGACAGAAACGCGCTCTGTGCGCTTCTTAGCCGAACCGAGCCACTGGGCCGAGCCCAGCCATTCAGCTGTGCAGAGGGGCTGCGACGTCGAAAGCGTATTCCAGTGAATACGTGTTCCTCGCGCAGAAACGGCCCCAGGAGGAAACCGCCTCCACTTAAACGGCGGGGCCCGCGGTTTGTGCCGCTGACGATCGGGCCCCACCTATCGGTTTCGTCCTCCTCCTCCCGCGCGCATCTGGGCCGGAACAGGGGCGAGCTCCGGCGACGATCGCCGGCGTTGTAGTGCATCTCCGGCGGCGCTCGGCATATGGATGGGTTCAGCGGAGGATTCCGCACCCTTTGGTGGTGGATATGGGTGCCGACGTGCTCGGAGTTGAGCAGAGCATCGGCTGAGGCGGAGCATGGCTTCGGGTGAGGATGGGGTCGAGGCTCTCGCCATCCCCAAGGTAAACTGAGGCTCGGGAGGTTTCTGTTGTGGTGGTGAGGGTCTTCTGATAGTGCTAGGTGGAGAGGAGGGGTCAGGGTGGAGGTGAATTTGGCAGAAGCTTGGCCATGGCAATGGCGGCTGGAGGTGGAGGGGACGACCACGAAAGCTTGAGGGGCTTGGCCAGGGGAAAGATGGGAGAGAGAGGAGGTGGTGTTTATCCGAACGAGCTCGGGGAGGCCAATTTATAGGCGGGGCGAGGTGGTGCCGCGGCTTCCCGAACGCGGACACGGTGGCGACGCCATTTATGGAAAAACGCGGGCGGTGGCGAGTAGGCGTGGCCGGCGCGGTTAGGTGAGGGCGGTGTCCGTGCTAATTAAAGGCGGGGTCGTGCTGGCGGCCTTTGGCTGGTGCCAGGTGCCCCGGGCGGCGCCGTCCACGGCATACAGCGGCGGCGGCCATTTATGGTGGCGGGTGAGGCCGGTGAGGCCGGTGGCAGTGGTAAGCGAGGTTGGCGAGGGCGGTGGCGTGGTCGGCACCCGCGGATGAGCTCTGGTAGTTAGGAGTTAAACGAGGAGAGTCGTGGGCGAGCGGGATTCGTTGGGCGGCGGCTCCGGTCGGCGCTAGAGGCCAGGGTGGGGTGTCGGCAGGGTCCTGTGGAGTCGAGCTGATCTAGCGGAAGGCTCGGGCGAGCAGGGAAAGCAGTAAGGCAGCGGCAGGGACTCGGGTGCAAGCGCGGTCATAGGCGCGCTCTGCTCGCGCGCTAGACACACACAGGACTTGCTCGACGAAATGCTAAGGGCATCTAGATTGACCCACAAGAGCTACAAATCAGCAGGGTGGTGCTTTAGGGTATGAGAGAGGTTATGGACATGATTATTTGGGGAGAGTGGCTAGATGCTATTGTAGTTTAGGAGAAGATAGAATTTCTGTCATGCACACAGGGTGTTTGATAAAATGATAGGGCTAGCCAGAGACCTTTGTTGGTTGTGGTACTTGGCAGAGTTGTGTCTCCTTACAGATAATAGATGATGGTGGAGTTGGTTTGTGGAAGGAGCAAACTTGCTAGTGCAAGTTTTGCAAAAATTCACTTCTGGACAGTAACTGCAGAGAGGTGTTTGGTGGACTTAGAAAATTCAAATGGGGATGATCTTCTGGACTTAAGGGTTTAGTTGGAAGGACTAAAATATGGACAAGTTTCAGAATTTTTGGAGAAAGAAAAAATGAGGTTGTAGTAGAAACCTTGAGAATGGACAGAAATGAAAAGGAGGATGGTTCACTCAAATTTTGCAAAACACCAAGTTGGGTTTTTGCACCAAAGTGACATATAGGCATCAAAAGACCTCTCAGAATTATGGTGGAATTTTTAGAGAATTATTTAAAATAGTTGTAGTGCAAATAGAAGCATATGAAGAAAAGAAAAAGCTATTAAAAGAATTTTTCTAGGGCAAAATTTTATTATGAAAATAATTCTTAACAAGTAATGAAATGTTTTCAGATGACTATCAGAGCCCACAAAAATACTGCAAAAAATTTTATATGGAGGAAAGAAACCGGAAACAAAAGGTTCTAAAAACACTAAAGAACTCTTTGTAAATCAAAATTTTTGTTTCTAGCCAAATTTTATTTAATGAAAAAGTAATTAAATTTTTGGGGTGTTACAGTTTCTTCACTGGAGCGGCAACTGGCTTTCCATTCATGAAGTTTCCCTTCTTGCACTTGTCCTTCTTGAAACCAGTGGTCTTGTTTAACCATCAACACTTGATGCTCCTTCTTAATTTCTACCTTCGCGGCCTACCGCAAACAACTCCGGGATTATCTCCACCCCTTTCATGCTATAGTTCATCACGAAGTTCTAGCAGCTTGGTGATAGTGACTGGAGAACTCTAGCAATCACTATTTTATCTGGAAGATTAACTCCCACTTGATTCAAGTGATTGTAGCACCCAGACATTCTGAGCACTTGCTCACTGGCTGAGCTATTCTCCTCCATCTTGTAGGTATAAAACTTATTGGAGGTCTCATACCTTTTGATCCGGGAATTTTTCAGAAAAATAAACTTCAACTCCTAGAACATCTCATATGCTCCATGACGTTCAAAACGCCTTTGAAGTCCCGGTTCTAAGCAGTAAAGCATGGCGCACTAAACTATGAAAAGTAGTCATCAGAACGTGTCTGCCAGATGTTCACAACATCCACATACGGCGCTAGAGGGGTTGGTACACCGAGTGGTGCATTAATGACATAAGCCTTCTGTGCAGCTGTGAGGACAATCCTCAGATTACATACCTAGTCCGCATAATTGCTCACAATATCTTTTAACTTAGTCTTTCTCTTGGAACGTAATAAAACAGGGAGCTACAGCGTGAGCTCTTGATGTACAACATAATTTGCAAAGACAACTTAGACTATTGTTCATGACAAATGAGTTCAATTAATACTATTACTTAAGAACTCCCACTCAAATCAACATCCGTCCGGTTGTCCGAGTGTAACACGATCCAAATTCACCAACCCAAGTCCGATCATCACGTGAGATGAGGTGGTTTCAATGGTGAACATCTTCCTGTTGATCATATCTACTATATTACTCGTGTTCGAACTTTCGGTCTCTTGTGCTTCGAGGCCATGTCTGCACATGCTAGGCTCGTCAAGTTTAACCCAAGTGTTCCGCATGTGCAAAACTAGCTTACACCCATTGTATGTGAACGTAGAGTCTATCACACCCGATCATCACGTGGTGCTTCGAAACGATGAACTTTTGCAACGGTGCACACTGTTGGGGAACATAGTATTTCAAAAAAAAATCCCTACGCACACGCAAGATTATGGTAATGCATATCAACGAGAGGGGAGAGTGTCATCCATGTACCCTCGTAGACCGTAAGCGGAAGCGTTATGACAACGCAGTTGATGTAGTCGTACGTCTTCACGATCGACCGATCCTAGTAGCGAACGTAAGGCACCTCCGTGATCTGCACACGTTCAGCTCGGTGACGTCCCACAAACTCACGATCCAGTAGAGCTTCGAGGGAGAGTTCCGTCAGCACGACGGCGTGATGACGGTGGTGATGAAGTTACCGACGCAGGGCTTTGCCTAAGCACTGCAACGATATGACCGAGGTGTGTTTCTATGGAGGAGGCACCGCACACGGCTAAAAGATCAATAATCAACTTGCGTGTTTATGGGGTGCCCCCCACCCCGTATATAAAGCAGTGGAGGAGAGGGAGGGGCCGGCCCTCTATGGCGCTCCCTAGGAGGAGTCATATCTTGATAACCCACGAGTGTAGGGATCGGTTGTAGCCTCTTTCGATAAGTAAGAGTGTCGTACCCAACAAGGAGCTAAAGGCAGAACAAATATTCCCTCAAGTTATATCGACCACCGATACAACTCTATGCACGCTTGACGTTTACTTTACCTAGAACAAGTATGAAACTAGAAGTACTTTGTAGTTTTTGTGAGATAGGTTCGCAAGAATATAAAGAGCACGTAAATATAAACTCGGGGCTGTTAAGATAAATAAACAATAAAGTTAATATAGCGAGTGTGGAAAAGTGGTGGTAGGAGTTGCGAAATTGCCCCTAAGCAATTGACTACGTTACTAGACCGATGGAAAGTTTTATGTGGGAGAGGCCACTGCTAGCATGTCATCCATTACTTGGAATGCTATGCACTTATGATTGGAACTATTAGCAAGCATCCGAAACTACTAACGTTCATTAAGGTAAAACCCAACCATAGCATTAAGATATATTGGTCCCCCTTCAATCCCGTATGCATCAATTTCTACGCTAGGTTGAAGCTTCTGTCACTCTTGCCCTCCAATACGTAGTCCTATCAACATACAACTAACCCTATGGTGTGATCCACGCGCTCGCTCATATGATGGGCACCAAAGGACAGCAACATAACCACAAGCAAATTAAATCAATCATAGCAATTCACCAATCACCGATAGGACAACGATAATCTACTCAGACATCATAGGATGGCAACACATCATTGGATAATAATATGAAGCATAAAGAACCATGTTCAAGTAGAGGGTACAACAGGTTGCGGGAGAGTGGACTGCTGTAGATAGATGGGGGAAGGTCATGGAGATGTTGGTGAAGATGATGGAGGTGTTGGTGTAGATCGCCGTCACACGATGATGGCCCCAGTGGCACTCCGGTGCCACCGGAAGCAAGGGGGGAGAGCCTCCCTCCTTCTTCTTCTTCCTTGACCTTCTCCCTAGGTGGGAGAAGGTTTTCCCCTCTGGTCCATGGCGCCATGGCGGTGGAGGGGTGAGAGCCCCTCCGAGATTGGATCTGTCTCTCTGTCTCTCTCTGTTTCTATGTTCCCAGATTCTGGCCCTTCACCGTTTCTTATATTCCCGGGGATCCGTAACGCCGATTGGGCTGATTATTTGACATGATTTTTATCCGGATATTAGCTTTCTTGCAGCGAAATAAGGGCATCAACCGCCTTATGGTGTGGCCACAAGGGCCCAGGGCGCGCCTGCCCCTAGTGGGCGCGCCCCCTGCCTCGTTGCCCACTCGGGCATCGTCTCATGTTGGTTCCGCTTCCGAAAATTCACATATATTCCAAAAAAAATCTTCGTCCGTTTTTATTCCGTTTGGACTCCATTTGATATGGATATTCTGCAAAACAAAAAACATGCAACAAACAGGAACTGGCACTAGGCACTGGATCAATATGTTAGTCCCAAAAAATAGTATAAAAAGTTGCCAAAAGTATATGAAAGTTGTAGAATATTGGCATGGAACAATAAAAAATTATAGATACGACGGAGACGTATCATCCTACTCCCACTGGGAGTAGGATTCCCCCTTCCAAGAGTAGGAGTAGGAGGGAAGGAAGGAGGGGAGAGGACGAAGGAAAGGGGGGCGCTGCCCCCCTTCCTTGTCCAATTTGGACTAGAGGGGAGGGGGCGCGTGGCCTGCCCTAGCTGCCCCTTCCACTCTCTCCCAAGGCCCTTGAGGCCCATTACACTCCCGGGGGGGTTCGGTAGCCCCCCGGTACTCCGGTAAATGGCCGAATTCATCCGGAACCTTTCTGATGTTTAAAGATTAGGCTTCCAATATATTTAGATATATTATAACTGTGCATCTTTCGGGCACTCTCAGACCACTATTGTTTTCGGCCGTCAGATTTGCACTACTGGCTGTTTATGAGTGTTGGATTTGGTGTCAATCCTGCATGGGCTTTGGTGGCGATCAGAAAGCGTTACACGGGCTGGGCCGCTACTCCCAGAACAAAATCAGAGCTATTTTATTGTTTGGGCCAATGGGCCTTGCCGTCCGCGAGTAAAGAAGCCGATGAAACTGCAAGCCTGCTAACCTTTCGGAGCGACTGAGGAAAAAAGTCGATGGCGTCTGACGAACGCGTGAGACATGGTTTGCCCCGCTGGGAAACGCCATTAGGTGGGGGCTGAAGCGTTTGTGGTGATTAGAGTCCACTCAGGGTGATCAAGGATGTTAAATTGCAATTGCTCTGCACCACTCGCAGATGACCGAGATTATGGCTGGTCAGTTACGATTCCGATTTGTATTCTTCCTTTATTTGATTCAACTTCTTTATTGGACGTGCGTGTATATAATCTTCACACTGTGGCTGCTCCTTCCCCCTTCTTACTCTGCAATAGCGCCTCTGCTAGCCATGCTTCTCGTCATGTTGCTCTCACAAATTTATCGTCCCTTCTTCCTCACATCTTCCATCCAATTACTACCGAGTCAGATCTCTTCAGAATGATACTGCTTTTGTTTTGCTCCCAATTCGCCGAGGGACACTTGTTCTGGTGTGTTAGTTTGGGGAATCCTCGAGCCGATTTCCAAACCTTTCCCACTATTTACAACTACCACTTGGTTTGCACTCCTTTAGTTTGCTGCAAGTGTTCTCATATTTCGATTGAGGTACTGGTACTGATTCAGGTGGGTTGGTTCGGGCAATTCTAAAGCTCACGATTTGCAATGGCTGACGCCCAGATTAGTGTATATGTACTGGGATATCTCATCTTATTATCCATGTATGTGTGCCCATGATTTATAAAATTCACGATTTGCAATGGCTGGCGACTAGATTAGTGTATATGTACTAGGATATCTCATCTTATTATCCATGTATGTGTGCCCATGTTTATAAAATTTGATGCTACTGGCTGTGTGACTGCTTACACTTCAAAGTCTTCGACAATTCTAATATTGGATATTTCTGTTAAGGATAAATTATAAAGAACATATATTCTTTACTGATTCACACAGATCCAAAAAAATGACAAGTTATTTCATGAATGAGGCCAATAGGAATAACCTAAGGCCCCGCTTGGAATCGGTGTATCCTCTTACACATGTATTTATTCTACAGGTGTATTTCACCGGCTGTATGCAATTTTTAACAGAGAAAGAAAACGACGGATGGAGGTGTGTATCTTTAAAGGTGTAAAATGCTAGAAAACAACAATATAATCAGGGCCTAAAGCTGTAATTGTAGGTCACTCTTAAACAGTTAACATATATGTTTTGCTGAAACAAAGCAATATAAGTTGAATTTGGTCCATCTCATGCTTCCATACTGGGTTTGGTTCTGAGAATATAGTTTAGCTCTTCCACCGTAGCTGATTGCATGTGGTGTACGACTTACAGTAGTTGATCTTCCAGAAAAAGACCAAGTCCTTTCATTTTTTCTGAACAATCTTGAACAAAAAATTTGAACAATCGACAAGTCCTTTCATCGATGAAGCCATTAGAAATAGCCTAAAGTTGTAGTTGCAGTTCACTCTTCAACAGTTAACATATATGGCTGAAAACAAAGCAGTATAAGTTCAATTTGGCCAATCTAATCAGCTAAGCTTTCGTTCTAATATCACTGCCAAAATGATGGCATAATTTTTGTAGATTATTAGAATTTGTTGTTGTTACTATGTAGAACATTATGTTTGGGTATCTCTCTGCTGGAAATGAGTTATTGATATACAATTGGTTGTACTATTTGAAAGCAATCTTTGTTTCTGACTGTAATTAACCTCTGCTTCTTTGATCCATAACTACCATGTAGTAATGTCATGTATTGACCAAATCGTATAGATTCAGTGCCTTTATTAATAGTTTGTGATGATATGCCATATTCATATATTTAGGTGCCGTAAATGTGTCCTCGATTTTTATTATCCTAATTTTTAGATTAACTCAATATTTATACCATATATGTTGCCCTAAAATTAAAGCCCCTCTTTTTCTTCGTCTGAAACTGACAAATTGATTAAACCAAACAACCATCAGAATTTGCTATTGATATGAGATCTTTCTAAAAATACAAGGTTGATTTACAGTCGTGTGGAATGACTATCCATATTTCATATTAATTTACCTTTTTATAGAAGTTTGTTAAGACTTAATTTTTTAGCTTGTTAATTTAATATATCGCATGTTTATATATATTATAAGAGGCATATTGCTTATACGATTTATTTATGTCATTATGTGTAGTTCTAAATTATTCCTTGATTTATCTACAAGTATAGTGTTTACAATATAATGTCATCTTGCAGCTAGCTAAATTATAAAGATGTCATATTGGTTGGACTCATTTTAAAAATTACTACCATTTTATTGAAAATATATATGAGATTTCACAACTTACTACCATTTGATTGTAAAAATTACACGGGCCCAGCAACGCGCGCTTATCATGGTCTAGTCGATCTTTATGTCTCGGACATTCCGAGACTCCTCGTCATGTCCGTGATCATATCCGGGACTCCGAACTATTATTCAAGGACCAGAGATGTGTCTCGGTCATGTCTACATAGTTCCTTCACTTGGGAGAACATAGTTTTATCTTGAAATTTTAGTGAGGGATCACCTTATAATGCTACCGTCGTCCTAAGCCAAATAAGATACATAAAAGGATTAACATCACATGCAAATCATAAGTGACATGATATGGCATCATCTTGTGCTTTTGATCTCCATCTCCAAAGCACCGGCATGATCTCCATCATCACCGACATGACACCATGATCTCCATCATCGTGTCTCCATTGGGGTTGTCATGCCAACCATGCTTCTACTACTATTGCTACCGCTTAGCGATAAAGTAAAGCATTACATAACGCTTAATGATTGACACGCAGGTCATACAATAATTAAAGACAACCCTATGGCTCCTGTCGGCTGCCATATTCATCAACATGCAAGTCGTGATAAATTATTACAAGACATGATCATCTCATACATCAAATATATCTCATCATGTCTTTGGCCATATCATATCACAACATACCCAACAAAAACAAGTTAGACGTCCTCTAATTTGTTGTTCCATGTTTTACGTGGCTGATATGGGTATCTAGCAAGAACGATTCTTACCTACGCAAAGCCACAATGGTGATATGAAAATTGCTATTCAACCTTCTACAAGGACCGCCTTCGTCGAATCTGATCCAACTAAGGTGGGAGAGACAGACACCTGACAACCATCTTTATGCAACAAGTTGCATGTCTATCGATGGAACCGGTCTCATGTACGTGGACATGTAAGGTTGGTCCGAGCCGCTTCATCCCACAATACCGTTGAATCAAAATAAGACTAGGGAAGGAAGCAATCTGAATATCAATGCCAACAAACTCCTTTGTGTTCTACTCGTGATGTCATCTACGCATAGACCTAGCTCTTGATGCCACTATTGGGGAACGTTGCATGGGAAACAAAAAAATTCCTATGAACACCCAAGATCAATCTAGGAGATGCACATCTACGAGAGGAGAGTTGGATCCACATACCCTTGTAGATCACTAAGCGGAAGCGTTCAAGAACGTGGTTGATGTAATGGTACGTCTTCGCGATCCAATCATGATCCGCCCCGCGAACTCCGATCTAGTGCTGAACAGACGGCACCTCCACGTTCAACACACGTACAGCTTTATGACGCCTTCACCTCCTCAATCCAGCAAGCGAAGGTGAAGTAGTAGCTCAAGTCCTCCGGCAGCACGACCGTGTGGTGGCGGTGGTGGTCGAGGAATTGTGGTGGACCTTCGCTAAGCACTACGCGTATGAGGAGAAGAGCTACGGGAGAGGAGGGGCAGCGCCAAGGCGAGTAAGGGTGCGGCTGTCCTCTCTCTACCTCTCTATATATAGGGGGAAGGGGAGAGCGGGGCAACCCTAGGAGATCCCATCTAGGGCCGGCGGCCACAAGAGGGAAACCCTAGATGGGTTTTCCCCCCTAGGAGACTTGGCCCTCAAGGCAAAGGGGTGGGAACCCTAGGGTGGCGCCCCCACCTCCTCTCGCAACGTGGGAAGGGGTGAGGGGCGGCGCACAACCCCTTAGTGGGCTGGTTTGCCCCTCCCCTTGGCCCATGAGGCCCCCAACACTTGTCGGGGCCCCCCGAAACTCCTTTCAGTCATGCTGGCCATCACCCGATACCCTCCGAACACTTCTGGACTCCAATACCCTTTGTCCAATATATCGATCTTCACCTCTGGACTATTCCGTAGTTCCTCGTCGCGTTCGGGATCTCATCCGGGACTCCAAACAACCTTCGGTAACCACCATAATGACTCAACTATACTAATATCGTCACCAAACGTTAAGTGTGTAGACCCTGCGGGTTCAAGAACTATGTAGACATGACCGAGACACCTCTACGGTCAATAACCAATAGTGGGACCTGGATGCCCATATTGGTTCCCACATATTCTACGAAGATCTTATCGGTTGAACCTCGATGTCAAGGATTCAGATAATCCCGTATGTAGTTCCATTTGTCTATCGGTATGTTACTTGCCCGAGATTCGATCATCGGTATCTCCATACCTAGTTCAATCTCGTTACCGGCAAGTCTCTTTACTCGTTCCGTAATACAAGATCCAGTGGCCAACTCATTAGTCACATTGCTTGCAAGCTTCTTGTGATGTTGTATTACTGAGTGGGCCCTAAGATACCTCTCCGTCACACGGAGTGACAACTCCCAGTCTTGATCCATGCCAACTCAACACACACCCTCGGAGATACGTGTAGAGCACCTTTATAGTAACCCAGTTACGTTGTGACGTTTGGTACACACAAGGTACTCCTCTAGTGTCAGTGAGTTGCATCATCCCATGGTCATAGGAACATATACTTGACATGCAGAAAACGATAGCAATAAACTTGACACGATCATATGCTACATTCATAGTTTGGGTCTTGTCCATCACATCATTCTCCTAATGATGTGACCTCATTATCAAATGACAAGTCATGTCAATGGCTAGGAAACCACATCCATCTTTGATCAACGAGCTAGTCTGATAGAGGCTGACTAGGGACATCTTGTTGTCTATGTATTCACACATGTATTTGAGTTTCCGATCAATACAATTCTAGCATTGATAATAAACGATTACCATGAACAAGGAAATATGATAATAACTAATTTATTGTTGCCTCTAGGGCATATTTCCAATAAAGCGGTGGAGCCTAGGTGGGGAAAACACACTCTCCGCGTCCCCTGCAGGCGTGTCGAGGCAGTCTTACACTACTGCAGGTTGCTGCTAACGCGATACTACGATCAGAGACCCTTCAACGAAATTTTGTGCTATGCCATAATTGCAAACGAGGGCGTAAAAAACCCGTTAAAAAGGTGAACAACGTTTGCAATGGAGGATGCATCAAACACGGTTAAGATTTTGGTTGCGTGTGCGATGAGGGGCATACGGTTCAGTCCAATTGACTGTTTGCGATGAGGAGGAACAAAAGAAACGGGCTGCCAGTTTAAGGCATGTGCGATGTACAACATACGGTTCAGTCGGATGAACTGTCTGTGATTCAGAAACACAAAAGAAACGGTCAGCCAGATCAAGGTATGTGCGATATATGGCATGTGGTTCACTCAGATGAACTGTTCGCGTTGAGAGATGAGAACAGAAACGGTTCAACTTAACAAGATGTGTGTGATACGCGACAAACAGGTCTGAAATCGGAAACGTGTGCGAAGACCTATAACAACACAGACGATCACTGCTAACAAGCCGTGTGTGTTACGAGCAAACGATTGCTGGTATACAATTGTGAGTGATTGATGAAAACATCACCGACGGGTTCCATTGTTTAGTCAGTGTGCGATGTGATTTTATTTGTCCGCACAACATCTACGCTCTGTCTACAGAGCTTCAACATATATACTTCAAAAGACAGCATTGCATAACCAAATTAAGCATACAATTACACAAGTGACTACACACATAACATTTCCACACACCAAAGTAAGCAATTACATGCATACTAAAGTAGGAGAAACGAGGATCTAATCATCTACTTATTGCTGCGATGACGCTTGCCATTGCTCTGCTTCCGACTGGATCCCTGACCGTTTTGGGGAAGCAGGCACTTCCTCATGTCAACGATCCGCCTGTACATGTTGTAGCTCGTGTACGCCTCCTTGGCCGCGTACACGACGTGAGCGTCGTCGAGTTTCTCCATCCAGGCCGAGTGCCAGGCACGCTTGTCCTTGTTGCACGAATCCTTCATGTCTCTATAGTAGGGGTCGATGATGGCCTCGGCGAGGTGAACCCGTGAGTCCTTCTCATGCTCCTTGCTGCCCCAGATCTTGTATTGGCCCTGGATGTCGACAAGATTCTGGCAGGCGATGCCCGAATTCTCGAGCGCCTTTACATCGTTGGTGATGTCCACCATAGCGAACATGTAGTGAGGGCTGTTGATAAACCTGGCGAAACCCTCGCAAGGCCTTGTGGCCAGGCAGTAGTGGTAGACGAGGACGTGGTGGCGCACACACATCTGGGCGACAACGACCTTGGGATGAGACCCGGCATGAGCGCAGGTGTATTCGAGGTCGAACCTGACCACCTTGTACTTCTCCTCGGCAAGCAACAACTCCATGATGTGGAAGGAGTGCTCCACCCAGACCAGGTCATTGGTGTACACAACCGACAGGTTCATGAACCTTCTGTGGGTGTCCACCACGGCACGCATGGTGAACTACTTCTCGTCATCGGCAGCCGCTCGGAGCACCATTGGAGCCACGCAGGATACCCTCTAAGATTTTCTCGTGGTGGGTGTGCTTCTTGCAATGGTGGGGCGTGATCGAAAGGTTGGCCGTTGTAATAAATGGGGACCGGCCGGCCTGTAATCGTCACGTCTTGTCACGGGGTTCATAGGGGAGGATTCCAGTGCACGCTAGACAACACTGCACCGCACGCGTGGGCTCGAAGAGGCGCCAAATGTATCGTCAGTGAGCCTGTTCCCGCGCTACAGCGCAGTTTACCACGCAAGGTTCCTGCCCAGCTAGATTGGCCAAGCGTCGGCTAGAAGTGGAAGAAACCAACTATGTGCAATAATGTCGAAGATCTCAGTCGAGTTAGCTATATCGTGTGCTGTGAGATCGACAAGGTAAACAGATTCAAGAATGGTTAATAAAATCTAAGACCATTGCATATTAAGGTCAAAATAGTGCTACCAATATACGAGTCTCATACGATGCCATTTCACCGGTTGTACCACAAAAGCTCAAAATATTACAAGGTTCGAATTCCAGAGTTATATGGCTCAAATTCGAAGATTACAAGGTTCAAACTGATATTAGAAATGAAATTCAGATCATCAGCTGCAAACGCTCGCGCTGATCCGATGAACATGGATATCACAGAGGTTCAAACTTATATTACCACTTCTTAGTCTGGTTTCGAAACCTCACAATTTTTGCAAAGGGTTCAGCCACTGAGAAGTCATGTATGGGGTTGACACGATGACTTCCGATTACTCTGTCATTTGAAGTTCCAAAATGAAATTCAACATTTTTGGAGCCTATTCCATTCTGCCGCAGGCGCCGACGCTGATCAACAAACCATTCATTTTTGCTAGATAAATGTAGGGCAAACCTCATTTCCTTCAGCACCCTTGCTCTGAGAACAAAGAATCTGGCGAATATAATCTCTGGTATGGTCCCTCGGTAGGAGTTCAAAGTAATTACTGAGAGATGCAGATCTAGGCATTCGACATGATTGCTATATTGTATCACATTATCCACCACTGGGCCTAATCTTATATGCAGAAGAAAAAACGTGTTAGTGCCCATTTGGTTTGCAGGATTAGTAAAATGCACTAACATGCCATCTTCGATCTGACATGATTAACATGGGTAGATGAATCCAAAGGAGAAATGCTTATTGACTATAACCATATGGATCAAGCAACCAATATGGGGGGGGGTGGAACATGTATGTACTGAAATCCTCCAAAAGAATCCTTTAGAAATCATAGTACATTGTCATTGTAAACTTGGAAAAAGGTGTCACAAATTGAACTCTCTTATGGTTAACCTTTAATAGGGTAGTAACATCACCTCGATATATAGCTTCTCCAGGCACGGAAAGCATCTCAGGAAACTGACAACTTGCTCCAGGCCGGGCCTGATAGATTCTAGTGCCAAGACCTTCACTGTGCGCATTTTTGGGGTCAAGCTTGTCGGAATCATTTTCTGAATGATAGACGAACAAACAACTTCGGAATTAGAAATGATGTTAATTTGTAGAAGGAGAGGTAGAAGGCGGCTGTTGTACCTGAACAGGTGTGGCCAGTAACAAGTTCGGAGTATTTGTCACACGAGTAGCCCACCATTGTCAATTTTGGCGCAGAAATGACATTGATTCTTGTTGGACCTTCTTGATCAACTACAAGTAATCTCTCAAGTGCAGGTGTGTCCTGGATGACCATACCGTGGTACACATCTTGTGATGACTTCCTACCGCACCAGCAACACACATAAATAGTCCGGAGAGTCATGGAGGTGATGTGGAAGGTACTCAACCCATTGATCACCTTAAGACGTAGGTACTCGAGTGTAGTACATCCACGAAGCAGGCGCTCCATGTCCCCATTGAGAGGCAGACGGTGACGAGCTTGAGGTGCTTTAGTCGTGGTAGAATAAGAGCGGGTGCGTCATTAAGGGGCGGGAAATGGCAGTTCCTGAACTTGGCGACGCGCAGTGTGGGCGTGAGGCGGATTGCGGACGTTGGCAGCGACCGCATATGCCCATCATCAAAAGTGGGCTCCTCGCGCGGATCTAGGGCGGGGGATCGGAACCAGTCGTCAAGCTTGGCTCGGTCCTTGCCGTTGGAACGGAACTTGCCCATTCTAAGGCCTTTGGTTGGGCCAAGGTGACTGCCGAGGATCTTGGAGAACGCATCCAAGCTTTTGCGATAGCCATGGCAGAGCTCGTGGGTGTCGGCGAGGTCGAGAGTGCTGGAGTTCCATAGGGGGCACCACCGCTGGGAAAGGAGGGTTATCCGCGCCCCATATTTGATTGGGAGGAGGGAGATGATGACTCTCAACATATCATCGGGGAGGCTGCTGATTAAGTCTAGGTCTGCCGGAGCCGCTGGCGGTTCTAGCTTGCCCCGCCTCTACTTGTTGGCAGCCCCATTCTCCACCTCTGGAGTCTCCTTGTCAGCGGCGCTTTCTGATAGAAATGGGAGTACAGGGAATATTTAGTTAAAACAAGGCAATAGAAAAGTGTATTGGTAACTAGAAGTTATTAGGTAGGAATATAGTAAGAAAAGGGAATAACAATTGGTTGCTCAAATACTACACAATTCATTTGACATTGTTGGGTAAGTCAACATATGCAGATACTTGAAAAGAAAACTTACTTCAAACAAAGTCTGGACGGATGATTTTGTCGGGGAAGTTAGCATATATCTCATGACCAGGCCCTTTTATGTCAAGTGCAATATTAGTGCCAGCTTTCAGTTCATAAAACTTTGCAATTTCATTCCAAAAGCCAGTGCCAAAATAGGAGTCACCACATTCATCAAGTCTTACAGTAGCAACGATTGTAAATCCATGGTTTGTGTGCAGGTGTGAATGGGGAACGTACTGGAGGGGCCGAGGGGGTGGTGGGCCGGGTGAGGGTTTTGTGACGTGGGGATGGTGAGGGTTTTCTTTTTTTTCTTTTTTGAATTGGGTGGTGAAGGTTTTCTGTCCCACAAAGAATTTTGGGGGCGGCGGTTTGCTAGAGTGAACCGTGTGTGATTGACGCAGCATGCAAAATGAAAGTCATTACACACAGTTCCAATTTTGGGAACCATGTATGATTGACGTACTACCTCCGTCCTGGTTTATTGGGCCCCGTTGTAAATTTTAACAAAATTTGGCGAAATATTTAACATACTCAGACATAGATAATAAGCGTACACGTACATAAGCATAGTTCAACCATAAGTACATAGTTCAACCGTCATTAAGCATACTCAAGCGTACATAGTTCGATACATCCCACATCTCATCTCACATGCGGCCGGCACAATCCTGAAGCTTCTCCAGGTACTCGACGTACGCGTCGTGCGCCACCCCGCGAGAATACTTCTGCTTGAAGGATCCAGCGGCCCGTCCTCTTGCATGCGCCAGAATACTCGATGAAGCTTGTGGTTGCAAAATGGGCATCCATAGCCGTCGTTCCAGGTCCTAATATGCCTGTTATGCATTCCCACATAAAGGTCCCTCGGGATTCGCCTCTTGTACCTCCTCTGAGCATCTTCATCCTCGCTGTCCACATCGTCAGATAGCACCCATACAAATAGTAAAACAAATTTGACATCAAATCACTAGTTACACACCGTGAAGTAGGATTAGGAATTTATGACTATTTATTTATACATATCCAGAGATTATGGTTTGATTTTTAAGCACAATTGTCTATATACAGACCAATCTGGAAGAAAATAATGGCACAAACATATGTAGGTCATTCAAAATCAATTGTCAAGTCCTAGCTAGGAATTATTAGCCCGGACACAAACCCTAGTCAGATTACTAGCAGAAATCATTTGCACAGATGAAACAACTAATCACTTATCACGTGCACCATTCAAACAATCAATACACTACATTGATCTAACGAAACTTACTCAGATTTCAAGGATTGGGAGAACATAACCACAAGATTTCTATTCCAAAAAGGGGGGAGGGGGCAGGAGTAACGAGAGAAACCCTATGATCTATTTGACACATAAATGGGTATAGATGACTAACCAATTGTCCGTCGGAGTTGGAGTTGTCGCCGGAGTGGTCGTCGGAGTCGGAGTTGGAGTGGTTGTCAGAGTCGGTGTGGAACTCTGCCTCCGGCTGTGGAAGCTCGATGCCGTCGACGACATCGGGGTGCGGCGATAACTCACCGGCGGTGATGGCAACCTCTGTCTCCATCTCCACGCTGTGCTCCGGTGCTTTAGCAGCCCCGAAGTCGCCACTCCCTCCGATGGGGCGCTTCAGCTGCATCCTCTGACAACTTTGAGCACTGAGAGCGGCATCGAGGATGCAAGCGGAGAGAGAGGATTGTGTGAGCGTAGCGAGGATGGGGGTGTGGCCGCTCAGGCGCACTATTAATATGGAGTTGTAGGAGTTGTGGGAGAGAGGCAAACGGCGGTCAAACCGATGGCTCGCCTACCGGTGAGCCTGCACACCGGGCTGCTCGCATGCCTACCAAAGTTTCACACAGCTACTCGCACGCCTCCCGATGACACTGCGCAGCGAGCATGCCTCTGTCAATTCACACACTTGCACGCACGCCTCCCCGTCTACCTACGCGGCGGACTACTCGCATGCGTCCCGTCAACTCATGCCTTCTCGCACGCCACACGGGTCGCGCGGCGGCACGTATATTGTTTTTCCTATTTGGATGATTAATGTTGTCGCTTTATTGCTTAACCGAAGCATGGCATGTATCCATTGTTGGTCTAACGCTCAAGGTTTGAATAAATAATCCGTTTGGAATATTGGTTCCCAATTATTAATAATTTCCCGTCTTTAATTAGATAAAGATTACATCAAAACTGGTCTCAAATTTGACAAAATAAAGTACAATGCAACCTTGTATTGGTGTCATATGACAACACGATAAGTTTCATGAACTTCAAATAAGATTTGGATGTACTAGAATTTAAAAATCAAGATTCTCAATGTTTGAAATTTGTTGCACGGGGAGTAAAGATGCACCCAGTGAGACACATGTGTTTTTGCAATCCATTTAGGTGCACTGTCACGTGTGCATGTAGCTCAAATTTGATTTTTGCACATTATACCCGTAGAAAATCAATCAATCAATGTACTAAAATGTCATAATGATCTCTATGATTTTTTTTAAATTAAAACGTCCCTCCTTTGGTAACATGTATGTTCACCGCGGGATAATTAATTTAACATGCATCGTAGTTGCGGTGGATTCGCGGTGTGTGGGTGGGTGTTTTATAATTTGACTTTATTTTAAATTTGAATTTTGAATCAACGCGAGATTGAAAATAGTAATCGTGGTGACGTGGCATCATTAGTAGACGGTTAATGTAGCTTAATTATACGGGTGTCACAATTCTCCTCCATTACAAGAAATCTCGTCCCGAGATTTAGATGGTCGAGTAAGGGGAAAGGATTTGGTTATGAAATTCTAACGAGTGTTCTCAGTCTTGGTTGCTCATCTTGAAGAGGTCGATCCATTACATTGATGTCTTCATTCCTCTGCTTCTGGTCAACGTGATGAAGTTGGCATCCCTTTGAGATCTCCATCGTACGTACGAAAGAATGAAGGGTGGGTATTCCGGGAGAACGAACCTCTGCAGGGTTGACTATCTGGTCGATAACATCGAGGAAGGTGGCGGAAAGAAACTCTCGAATTGGAACTTAAGAAAATATTGAGAGCAAAGTAAGGAGGTATCATGGCAAGTTTCGAGTGGGAAGGCAATTGTTTGATGCCTTAAACAGGGCGTGAAAGGGGTTCAAAGCAATGGGAATAAGTATTGTGTCTGATACCAAAATTGATGATCTCTTGGAAGGTGGCATCGTGAATTAAATACGAGGCCACGCGTGAGGAACAACCTTGGGAACAGGGGGTGTACAGGAGAGTTAGGTTTTGATCATGTGGAACTATGGGTTATGGGCCCACCATGTGCGTTAAAAGTAGGAAGGGCGGTGACGTCTTGCACGATCATGTAAGCAAGGCATGTCAGAGGATAACATGTCAGTTATGTCGGCAACAACATCGGTACCAAGGACGAGCGACGAAGAGAACCATTTTCCTGCTCGTTGAAATGAGGCGGACCTGTAGGCAAAGTTCTCGTCCATCAGTGGTTACCGGAATGTTGTCAAAAATAGTAATAGAGTCTTACTGACACGGTTGTACACCAAGGTGTTTACATAAACAGATGAATATTACTGCTTAGATCATATAGATAACAAGAAAGGTTAAACAAAACAATGGAAAGGAAAATGTGATCATCAGATTAAACAGAAAAATGGAAAGGAAATGTGTTGAAACACATATTTCACGGATATATCCTTCCCAAGGACAAGCAGAGCAAGATATCCAGGACGGAATATAATGTAGGGAACCCTTTATGTAAGGGGAGAGAAATTTCATGACATTACCCATACAATGGTGTTTGGGTAATTAAACAAGAAACATTTAGCATTGGGCTTCAAATGTTCTTGTTGAAAATCAGAGTACCAAACAGATGCTTCGAGATAGCATTGACATGGTCATAGGGTAAAGCTCAGACTTTGGATACACCAAGGATCCATCAGGTACAACTTATGAAATAAGTCATGCAATTTCAGCAAGGAAAAGATGATGGTGTGGCTGACAGGCTGAGCAACAATTCCTCGAGATTTCCACGAACATGGATTTCCACGATTGAGTGAACAAGGACATAACGTTAGTCAGATCAAATGATATAATGATGTATGCTTGGGGAAAACATACACAATTAAATATTGGTTGGAAGGTGCACCCGAGATAAGGGCTTAGGTAGCCTGATCAATTGCTAGAATGGTGATTTAATTACCGATAGTCTAAGAATGAATTGTCGATCATTAACTTGAAAGCAATAGGGTTGCTAGAAGTACAAAATCCAAAAGACGCCGTTCACTTTTTGGTATCCCAGTTAGAATCAACACGGGGACCCATAAAGAATGGTGATGGTGAGAAGTATCACTATACCAAGAATTCTTTAAGAGGTGGAGCAATTCTCACCAAATTCTTGACATAACAGATGGTAATACTCAATTGTAGAACATAACATGAGTTGGATAGCAAGGAACTCAAAGTACAACACAAAACATGAACAAGTTTGTGTTGGAGGGAAGGCAATAAAGTTGTCGATGATAACACAATTCATCGAGGGGCAAGAATGGTATTTCTCATCATGGGTTCGATAGATATCCTCAAGGAGTCAAAATGTTGATGATGACCATGACAAATTTTATCGAGAGGCTGCATGAAGAAGCAATCGAACAGCGACTGCATCAAGAAAAAGGAATGGTGAAGCCAAAGGTTATTATATCCATAGATAAGATGCAATGTCAGAATCAGAGTTGTCTCTCAAGACAATCAATAGGATGTTGAAAGCTCGATGTAAGCTTAGCTCGTCGCTGAAAATTTTGCTCCGGGAAGGACCAGGTAGCAAAGTTAAAATCGGCACGATAATGATATAACCGAGCAAGCTAGGAATGACATAATCGAGTTTAAATTCCCCAACAACAATTACCGTGAGTAGTGAGCCATAAAATGGACTCGAGTCACTTGTCGGAGTTCTCGAGTGACGAACAACTCAAACTCGGGGAACAACTGAAATTTGTGAGAAGTAATACTAGATGAAGAACTCATAAGGAGTAATGCAGTTCTGTAATACCCTCAGGATACCAGGGGCTAATACTCGACAGCAGATCAAAGTAGAGGTTGGACTGGGGTATTGCTCTAAATAAGACAAGTGCTTAAACTTGCACGAGAAATGGTATTTAAAGGAGAGCATGGCCGGAACCACGATTGCAAAATGCCATATCCCAGATATAAGATGAACTTATATCAAGGGGATAATTATTTCTATGAGAAGCTTTCATGATAAGATCTGCATCATTTCCATGGGCATGAACACAAAGTTCAAGGTCAACTCCCACTTCTCCAAATGCATAACCTTTCATTCACTTCTTGTTTCGAAAATGGCATTAGTGTTGGAAGTTTTACCTGGTGAAATACCGGATGAGTATGACCCGTGAAATCTTCCGGGTTCACACAGATTTATGGGGCGTAGGTTCAACCCATCAGGGTAACTTAGGAACATATACCACAAACTTTTTGGAGTAATTATCACAAAATCGATAGTAGAGCATGGTTGACAAAGCAGAGGATACAGTTTACCAAAGGCATTATGTATCCGAGGAAAGACTCACAAAGTTATAGAATATGAAGAAAAATGTCGAATAACACTCAACAAAGGATCGGACAGTCCATAATGGAGCTGATGTGAGCATCCGCACACAACCAGAGGAAGAAACAATGCAAAGGCATTCGATCATAGAAACAACTGACTAATTCAAAGTTCAAATGCAAAGGAATTATGATTTCTAATTCAAGGGATCAGAAGCAAACGCTCTAATTAAGGATGGTAAGTTGAGTAGGTTTAGGGGTACAATCGATGGCAATTTGATTGGTCGAGTTTCAGCTCAAGTTTAAAATGATGTCTGAGCCGGAAGGATGAATTCTAGGATCTTATTTGAGGATTGCAAACATTCGCAAAATATTGAATCAACAGACTCAAAATGATAATGACAAAGGATGTCAATAAGATTACCAGCCATATGGGAGTAACCATAATGTAAGGAAGCAAGAATTTCAAGAGCGATATTTTGCTGAGGATTCTCTGAAGATCAAATGGTAATTCTAAGACTTTTGTGAAATACATGAATCAACCGGGGATGAGCGGATACTCGTTAAATGCGAGAGATTATCCGTAAGGAACTGCAAGGCAGTAGGCACAAGTATTCTCGGAACAATAAAGGGAATTTTGGCGTATCTTATAATAACAAGATCAACTTGGAATGAAAGTAAGATCGACAGGTGTATGTAATTATCCATAGGGATATATCGATGGTACGGGCTTGCAAAAGCGACGGGCATAGAGTCTCGAGAGAACTTCGGAGAGTATCTTCGGAATCTTCTGGTGTAGCAAGCGATCATCTAGACTGAGGGGCTCTCTGGGCGAAAGTATTTTCGAGAACCTAAAGTTAGATTTTAGCAAAATCATTTAACCCGAGTAGAAGAGAGATCGGAGTCCCAAAGCATAGACGATAAATAAAAGATCCTAATACCACCCAATGGTGACGTGGGCCCGTAAGCCACATAGCCAAGTTAGTAAAAGTTTTTCAATGACTAGACTCGACTTCGGCCAAGGAGTTGTAAAGGGCGATTCCTATAGGAAGTCGGCTCTGATACCAACTTGTGACGCCCTCGATTTGACCGTACACTAATCATGCACGCAAATGTGTACGACCAAGATCAGGGACTCACTAGAAGATATCACAACACAACTCTAGACACAAATTAAAATAATACAAGCTTTATGTTACAAGCTAGGGGCCTTGAGGGCTCGAAAACATAAGCTTGAATACACAGGAGTCGGCGGAAGTAATAATATCTAAGTATAGATATAAGTTAAACAAGTTTGCCTTAAGAAGGCTAGCACAAATGTAGCAATGATAAAAAAGGCAAGGCCTCCTGCCTGGGACCTCCTAACTACTCCTCGAAGCCGATCTCCACGTAGAAACATGCTCGGGATCCTCTGGCTCCCGGACTCCATCATCTGGTTGCATCATCCAAGAAGAAAGGAAAAAAAGGGGGAAAAGGGGGAGAAAAGCAACCGTGAGTACTCATCCAAAGTACTCGCAAGCAAGGATCTACACTACATATGCAATTGTATGTGTGTAAAGGGGGTAATATATGTGGGCTAAACTGCAGAATGCCAGAATAAGAGGGGGATAGCTAGTCCTACCGAAGACTACGCTTCTGGCAGCCTCCATCTTGCAGCAGTAGAATAGAGTAGATGGTAAGTTCACCAAGTAACATCGTATATCATAATCCTACCCAGCGATCCTCGCCTCATCGCCCTGTGGGAAAGCGATCACCGGGTTGTATCTAGCACTGGTAAGAGTGTGTTTTATTAAGTATCTAGTTCTAGTTGTCATGAGGTCGGAGTACAACTCCGGGTCGTCCTTTTACCAAGGGACACGGCTATTCGAATAGATAAACTTCCCTGCAGAAGTGCACCACATTTCCCAGCACGCTCGATCCCCTTTGGCCGGACACATTTTCCTGGGTCATGCCCGGCCTCGGAAGATCAACACGTCGCAGCCCTACCTAGGCACAACAGAGAGGTCAGCCCGCCGGTCTAAATCCTAAGCGCGCAGGGGTCTGGGCCCATCGCCCATTGCACACCTGCACGTTGTGTACGCGGTCGGTGAGCAGACCTAGAAACCTCCATTTTAAAGGAAGTTACTTTACGCGGTCCAACCCGACGCGCGCCGCTCAGACGCTGACGTCAAGAAGGCTTCGGCTGATATCACAACGTAGAGAGCCCATATATAATCCCACGTAGCTGGTTAGTGTTTATAGGCCAAAGGCCACACTCAAATCAAATATCCAAACTCGTTAAGCGTGTTATTATGAAATCACCACGGACAACGACCAGGGCCAGGCCACCTCTCTCCTCGGTGTCTCAACCTACCCTGTCGCTCCGCCACAAAGAATCACTCGGGGGCCGTCAGGAACCCAGGCCCACCGCTACCTGGATGGAGCCACCTGTCCTTTCAGCCCCCAATCCGTGAATCACTTGCGGGTACTCTACGAGTCGACCCGACTTTAGTCACAACATGTATCATGTATAATATGTATATAGTATATACCCGTGATCACCACTCGAGTGATCATGGCCCGATAGTATAGCATGGCAGACGAACAAGAATGTAGGGCCACTGATGGACATACTAGCATCCTATACTAAGCATTTAGTATAGCAGGTAAAGATATCAACAGGGTAGCAACAACGATAGGCTATGCAACAGAATATGAGCTATCGAATCATCAACTATAGCAAATCTAATGCAAGAATAAGAGAGAAGAGAATGGGCGATATCTGGTGATCAAGGGGGATTGGCTTGCCTGGTTGCTCTGGCAAGAAGGGGGGGTCGTCGTCGATGTAGTCGATCACGGGGGTATCGACGGCGGCCTCGAGGTCTACCGGAAAGAAGTAACCGAGGTGGAACATAAATAAATAATAGAGCAATCAAAGCAACACAAAGCATAACATGGCAATACACGGTGCTACGGGTGATCTAACGTAGTACTAGGCGATACTGGCGAAGGGGGAGAACATCCGGGAAAGTATTCCTGGTGTTTCATGTTTTCGGACAAACGGACCAGAGGGCGAAGGTTGCGCGCTTGCTATGCTAGGGACGTGTGGTGGACGAACGGACTGCGTATTCGGATTTGTCTCATCGTTCTGAGCAACTTTCATGTACAAAGTATTTTCATCCGAGTTACGGATTATTTTCTATTAATATTTAAAGTTTTTAATTCATTTTTGCAATTAACAGAATTAATTTAATTAGAAAAAAAATCAATTATCATGTCATCATGACGTCAGTGGTCAACTCTGACCGTTGACCAGTCAACTAACGCATGGGGCCCGTTTGTCATTGACTGCTCCTAATTAAACTATGATTAGGATTAATTGACATGTTAATTAAGTTTAATTAGTTAACTAAACATAATTAATTAATTAATTTTTATTTTATTTTATTATTTTTATTATTTTTATTTTTGAACGTTTCACAGGGACGGGCCCCACATGTCAAAGGCCCATGGCCTTAGCGGGCACGCGGGTGGCGGTTACGGGCGCACGGGCATGGGCGCCCGAGCGTGGTCGGAACCAGAAATTCTTCTTGCTACTCCTCGAGCTTGTGTGGTATTCCCTCGAAGAGGAAAGGGTGATGCGGCAAAGTAGCGTAAGTATTTCCCTCAGTTTTTGAGAACCAAGGTGTCAATCCAGTAGGAGACCACGCGCGAGTCCCTCGCACCTGCACAAACAAATAAGAACTTCGCAGCCAACGCGATAAGGGGTTGTCAATCCCTTTATGGCACTTACGAAAGTGAGATTTGATAGATGGGATAGTATAATATTTTTTGTATTTTTGGTATAAGAACAGAAAGTAAATAAAGCAAAGTAAAGTAGACGGAAGATTAATATGTTGAGAATAGACCCGGGGGCCATAGGTTTCACTAGTGGCTTCTCTCATCATAGCAGAATTCTACGGTGGGTGAACAAATTACCATCGAGCAATTGATAGAAACGTGCATAGTTATGAGAATATCTAGGCATGATCATTATATATAGGCATCACGTCCGTGACAAGTAGACCGAAACGATTCTGCATCAACTACTATTACTCCACATATCGACCGCTATCCAGCATGCATCTAGAGTATTAAGTTCATAAGAACATAGTAATGCTTTAAGCAAGATGACATGATGTAGAGGGATAAACTCAAGCAATATGATATAAACCCCATATTTTTATCCTCGATGGCAACAATACAATACGTGCCTTGCTGCCCCTGCTGTCACTTGGAAAGGACACCGCAAGATTGAACCCAAAGGCAAGCACTTCTCCCATTGCAAGAACTATAGATCTAGTAGGCCAAACCAAACCAATAATTCGAAGAAACTTGCAAGGATATTATAATCATACATAAAAGATTTCAGAAAAGAATCAAATATTGTTCATAGATAATCTTGATCATAAACCCACAATTCATCGGATCTCGACAAACACACCGCAAAAAGATTACATCGATAGATCTCCTCGAAGATCGAGGAGAACTTTGTATTGAGATCCAAAAAGAGAGAAGAAGCCATCTAGCTAATAACTATGGACCCGAAAGTCTATGGTAAACAACTCACAACTCATTGGTGAGGCTATGGTGTTGATGTAGAAGCACTCCGGGGCAGCTCCGGAACATGCCCCAAGATGGGATCTCACGGGAACAGAAGGTTGCGGCGGTGGAATTTTGGTTTTCTCTGTTGCCTCGATGTTTTCAGGGTACATGGATATATATAGGAGGAAGGAGGGCATCGGGGGAGCCAGAGGGGGCCCACGAGGGTGGGGGCGCGCCCAGGGGGAGGGGGCGCCCTGGACCCTCGTGGCCACCTCCTTCGTTCACTCACGCGTACTCCAAGTCTTCTGGGTAGATACGGTTCCAAAAATAACTCCCCCGAAGGTTTCATTCCGTTTGGACTCCGTTTGATATCCTTTTTCTACGAAACTCTGAAATAGGCAAAAAAAATCAGCAATTTGCACTGGGCCTTGGGTTAGTAGGTTAGTCCCAAAAATAATATAAAAGTGTATAATAAAGCCCATTAAACATCCAAAATAGAATATATAATAGCATGGAACAATCAAAAATTATAGATACGTTGGAGACGTATCAACGATGCGAGCGGCCGCGGGCTGGGGTGCTGCGGGCGTCGACGGCGAGCGGCCCCGGCGGAGCGGAGCAGTCGGGTGAGGGCGGCGGTGAGCGCCCACACAGGGCCGTAGCAGGGTGGCGGCGGCTACCAGAGGCGAAGGCGGGGGGCAGGCGCAGGGGCATGGCCATCGCTGCTGGCGCGCGCACCAGCGAGTTGCAGCGGAGGGACACGCCCGGGGTGGAGCTCGGTCGGGCGCCAGGTACGGCAGGGCTGCGGCCGTGGGCGCAAGTGGCCGGGCGCCGAGCGGGGTGGGGACGCGGCCTTGGGCACGAGCGGGCTGGCACGCGCTGGTGTGCAGTTGAGCGCACGGTGCGCACCGGGGGCAGTCCACGGCCTACAGCGAGCAGCGGGCAGAAACAGCGACAGCGACCGCGATAAGTAGTGCGGCAGCATCGGCAAGAAGCGGCAGCGGCATCAGCCAGCAGTGGCGGCGCAGCAGAGTAGGAGCAGGCAAGAAGCGGCAACAACAAAGAGTAGGAGCAGCGAGGAGCGCAGACATGGGCGGCGGCGGACAGGTGCGGGCGCACGCGGCGTAGGTCATGAGAAGCCAAGGCAGCAGCGAGGCATGCGCGGGCGCGCGGGGGCTGGCTAGGATGACGAGCGAGATGGCAGCCACGGGCGCACACCGACGCGGTGAGTGCGAGCTCCGGTGAGTTTGGTCATGGCGGTGTACGGTGTCTATGGTGATGGATTCGAGGGGAGACTGCCAGGGGGTGGAGGAGGAACTCACCACAGACTCATACAGCTGCTCAGGAGGCCTGGGGATGGTTGTGGATGCTTAGGTCAACGGCGAGATGCAGCGGGCAAGGTTGGGGAAGAAGATGCAGGCGACGATGATGGCACTCCCTGGCTTTGATCCTTCGGCGAGGGAGACGGAGAGGAGCCCGTCGAAGCTGATGGACGCGGCAAGGCGGCAAGGGGCGTGCGGTGGCTACGCGATCAACGATGACAGTGGCAGCCATGGCGAATGAAGATGGAGCAGCGCGAGGGAGATAGGGGAAAAAGATCATGGGGCTCGTCCAGCGCGTGTGTGGCGTTGATCTTATCCGCACTAGGGCTACATGGATCATCACGGTGGAGCGCATCATGCGGTGCATCGACTATGGATGCCATGGCATCTCACGCGTCCAGAGGTGCGGGAGGAGGATGAAAGGCCGGCTTGGTCGGGTGAGAGGATCGAGAAGAGGTGTCTAGAGGGGGGGTGAATAGACTCTTAGCATGAAAAGTGACAGTTTTTTAATTTCTTCAAGTTGAGGTTGAGATTTAGCACATGTTTAAACATTCACGATACATATCAAGCAAGCATGACAAGAGTATATGAACAGCAGAAAGTAAAGCATGCAACTTTGACTACTTGACCAAATAAAAACCTAGCCTTTTCCCAATTTTAAGTCTTGGCAGATTTTAGCAATTAAGCACAAGTCAAGCAATCAACCTACACATGCAATTCTAAGAGTATAGCAGCGTAATGTAAAGCAATTGCATATGAAGGTAAAGGGAGGAGTTTGTAGGAGCAAACGCAAGTGAATACACGGATGTTTCTGTCGTGGTTCCGATAGGTGGTTCTATCGTACATCCACGTCGATGGAGACTTCAACCCACGAAGGGTAACGGCTGCGCGAGTCCACGGAGGGCTCCACCCATGAAGGGTCCACGAAGAAGCAACATTGTATATCCCACCATGTCCATCGCCCACGAAGGACTTGCCTCACTAAAGTAGATCTTCACGAAGTAGGCGATCTCCTTGCCCGTACAAACTACTTGGTTCAACTCCACAATCTTGACGGAGGCTCCCAAGTGATACCTAACCAATCTAAGAGACACCACTCTCCAAAAGGTAATAAACGGTGTGTTGATGATAACTCCTCACTCTTGTGCTTCAAATGATAGTCTCCCCAACACTCAACTCTCTCTCACAGATTTGGATTTGGTGGAAAGATGATTTGAGTGCAAAGCAACTTGGGGAAGGCTAGAGATCAAGATTCATATGGTAGGAATGGAATATCTTGGTCTCAACACATGAGTAGGTGGTTCTCTCTCAAAACAATGAGTAATGGAAGTGTAGGTATGTTCTGATGGCTCTCTCCACGAATGAAGAGTGGGTGGAGGGGTATATATAGCCTCCACACAACGTCTAACTCTTACACACAATTTACCAAACTCGGTGGGACCTAATCATGAAACTCGGTCAGACCGATTTAGTTCATAATGTGACTGCTAGGCATTTCGGTGGGACTGATATGACCAACTCGGTAGGACCAATTTCATTAGGGTTAGGGCATAACGTAATCTCAGTGAGACCGATTGCACAAACTCAGTAGGACCGATTTTGGTAATAAGCTAACCAGAGAGTTGGTCAGGCAAACTCGGTGGGACCGATTCGCTCAATTTGGTTGGACCGAGACGTTACGAAGAGGCAACAGAGAGTTTGCAATGCTAACTCGGTGAGACCGATTCTCACATCTCGGTTAGACCGAATTGTTTCAAATAGGAAACAGAGAGTTTACATTCCCATCTCGATGAGACCGAGATCCCTATCGGTGAGACCGAACAGATTAGGGTTTGTGGCAGTGGCTATGTCAACTGAACTCGGTGGCGCCGGATAGAAAGATTCAGTGAGGCCGAGTTTGACTTTTGGTTTGGGACATATGTGGATGTGAGAAAGTGGTTGAGGGTTTTGGAGCATATCACTAAGCACTTTGAGCAAGCAAGCCATTAAGCAACACCTCATTCCCTTTTAATAGTTTTGCTTTTCCTATGGACTCAATGTGATCTTGGATCACTGAAATAGAAAATGTACAGTCCTGAGCTTTGAGCTTGAGCCAATCCTTTGTCCTTATCATCTTTAAGGGGTTCCACATCCTCTAGTCCATGCCACTCCATTTGTTGAACCTGTCTGAAATATACTAGATGAAAGTATTAGTCCAACAAGAGATATGTTGACATTAATTACCAAAATCACCCAGGGAGCACTTGTGCTTTCACCGGGCCAGGCCACATTGTAGGAGCAATTGGGCCAAGTGCACGATGTAGTTGTTTCCTTTTCTTTTGTTTCATCTTTGGTTTTTTTTTCTTTTATTTCTCTTCTCTTGCATTTAATTTATACAGAAAATAAGCTTTGTAAAATAATGCATTTTGGTCCATAATTCATAATACAATTTTAGACACTGCCACAAAAGTTTAAGTGCTTATCTAAAATAGTTTGTAATCGTTTATTATTTTAAAAGCATTTAAACAATTGATTAGGTCCTATAATTAATTAATTTATTGCAATTAAATATTTATACAAAGTTGATTTCTCCACCATAATTACCTATGAACTAATAGCCACCTGTAGAACATTTTAGTTTTGATATTTGAAAACTTTTATAGTTTGACTTTATTTTAAATTTGAATTTTGAATCAACGCGAGATTGACAATAGTAATCATGGTGACGTGGCATCATTAATAGACGGTTACTGTAGCTTAATTATCCGGGCGTTACACACCACCTTCTATTATACCCATAGTCCTATGTCCATGGCTCATGCTCATGTATTGCTTGAAGAGCTGAAAAGGTTTAAGAATGTAAAAGTATGAAAACAATTGCTTGATTGACCCCGAGATGGGCATGATTTATACTTTGTGTTAAGAAGAGGGAGCATAAAAGACTATATGATCTCGTAGGGATAACTTTCTTTAGCCATGTATTTTTTGAAACTTTATAGATTACTTTTAGTATGCTTGAAGTATTATTGTTTTGATGTTGATAAACTTTTGTTTTGAGTCTTCTGGATCTGAACATTCATGTCACAATAAAGAAGAATTACATTCATAAATATGTGAGGTAGCCTTCCACATCAAAAATTCTGTTTTTATCATTTACCTACTCAAGGACGAGCAGGAATTAAGCTTGGGGATGCTTGATACTTCTCCAACGTATCTATAATTTTTGATTGTTCCATGCTATTATATTATCTGTTTTGGATGTTTTATACGCATTATTATGCTATTTTATATTATTTTTTGAGCAACCCTATTAACCGAGAGCCCAGTGCCAGTTTATGTTTTTTCCTTGTTTTTGAGTTTCGTAGAAAAGGAATATCAAACGGAGTGCAAACGGAACGAAACCTTTGCGGTGATTTTTTTTGGACCAGAAGACACCCTAGGAGCTTGAGAACCAAGTCAGAAGAGCCACGAGGCGGCCACAAGGGGGAGGGCCCGCCCCCACCCTTGTGGGCCCCTCGTGACTCCATTGACCTATTTCTTCTGCCTATATTTTCACATATATTCCACTTTTCCACCGCCGTAACCTTATGTATCCGCGAGAACCCATCTGGAGGCCTTTCCCGGTACTCTGCCGGAGGGGGATTCGACCATGGAGGGCATATACATCAACCCTATTGCCCTTCCGATGAAGCATGAGTAGTTTACCATAGACCTAGGGGTCCATAGCTAGTAGCTAGATGGCTTCTTCTCTCTCTTTGATTCTCAATACCGTGTTCTCCTCGATGTTCTTGGAGATCTATTCGACGTAATCTTCCTTTGCGGTGTGTTTGTTGAGATTCGATGAATTGTGGTTTTATGATCAACTTATCTATGAATATTATTTGAATTTTCTTTGAATTCTTATATGCATGATTTGATATCTAAGTAATTCTCTTCGAACTATCGGTTTGGTTTGAACAACTAGATTGGTTTTTCTTGCAATGGGAGAAGTGCTTTGGTTTGGGCGGTGATATCACCCAGAGGCAAAAGGGGATGTCGGTGTATTTGGATCGACACCTATGGGATCACAAGAATCCCTACTACGGTTGTGGGGCGCGGGGTTGAGAGAAGAGCGGATCTAACAGTCAGGACACGGTTCCTTTACCCAGGTTCGGGCCGCAAAGATGCGTAAAACCTACTCCTCCTTTGGTGGATTATATGTTTGTGTTCTTCAGCTAGTGAGGAGCTCCAACAGAGTCGTGAGGAGTTCTAAAGAGCCGAATCCTCCTCCTGGTCGCCTCGGGCCTCCTTTTATAGGAAAAAGGGGTCGCCACAGTGGCACACAGGAGGTGGAAAGGGTATAGTGATGCGAGGTTATCCCCCGCATTACAGGACAAGGCGCATTTAATGCGCTTAGCTTAGGTGTCCTTGTTTTGTCGGGAACGAGGGGAGACGTCCGTCTTGTCCGTCGCCGCCCCTCCTCGTGTTGACACGCGCCCTGGCCAGCGGTGCTTGAGGTGCCATGTAGGTAGACAGGCAGCTGAGGTGGCACAACGGCGGACCTCCACGAAGATCTGTGGGTTGCCACGCAGGAGCCTGTCCAGCCGGTCGGGTCGGCAGCTGCGTGGGTCGGTGGAAATCTGGTTGGTGCGGGCCTGACGGTGGCCCCGCGGGTGTCCTCGGCAAGGGCCTTGCCGGGGCTCCGGCAAGGGTCCTGCCATGGCGCCTACTGTCATCCCCGGCAAGGTGCTTGCGGGAGGCCTTGTGGTTCTACTTGGCTAGAATCCCGCCAAGGGTCGTCGTCTTCTTAACTTGTATCTGATCTTGAATGTCTTCACAAAGATCTGCATGCCACCACGGGGATATCTCCTGAATCCTCGCCCCATGGGGGCGGTGGACTCAAGGGTGATTCGCTCCGTAGGCGCGGGGCGAGCTGTCGCGGAAAGGGTCTTGCCGGGGCTGCCAGGGTTGGCCCCGGCAAGGATCTTGCCGGGGAGAGCCGCTTCGTCCCTTTGCTCTTTGTGGTCTTGTTCTTGGCGTCGCTCCAGTCTCCATCAAGCTTCGGTCTTGCCCGGGCTTGCCTCCCTCGCCATGCTTGGTGTGGTGGTGCCCGTGGCTCAGACTACCCGTGCACAGTCATAGGGGTACAAAAAGTGTACCCCTCTTTTTGTACACCGACGGGAGCCCCCGGGCCTGGGCCACACATAAGCGCGACACGTTGTTTCGCCAGGCCCAAAATGGTGCACGGGCAGGCGGGACGGTTTTCACCGTGGTAAAATTTCCGCGTGCTGCGCCTCCCACGACCCGCGCACGCGGCGCGGGGTGGAGGGGCGTGCGTGACATGGGCGGCATGCATGGGGCGGTTTCCGCAGGCATGCGTCACGTTGCAGTAAATGCGAAAGGAGGCGGCCCGCGTCTTTCCCCCATGAAAAGGAATAACCGCGAGCGCGCTGCTCACTTCCTCCATTTTCCTCGCGCCTCTTCCAATCTCTGAGCCGCTGTTCCCTTTCTTCCTTCCTTTCGAAGCCTTCGTCGTCGCCTGTCGCCATTGCTTGGCCATCTCCTTCCCTCAGCCCTCCCACTCAGCCGCTATGGCGTCTAAACCCGCCAAGGGCAAAGGGGCTGCCAAGGGTGTCGGACCTGTGGCGCCGCCGGAGGGCGCGTTTATGGGAGACCGGATGAAGGCCGCTTTCTTCATCCCTTCGTTGGTTGATGTCTTCGAGCTCCGGGCCGCCTTCAAACACCTTTGGGGGGCGAAGACGGGGGATCGAACGAAGGGCTTGGGCCATCCGGCGACGCACGTCGTTCCGGCCGCTTGCGCCCCGCCCGACTCAAATCAGTACCCTTTCTTTGTTGATTACTTCTCTTGCGGGTTGTGTCCTCCCTTCTCCGATTTCTTCTGTGACGTCATGCACACCTTTGGCTACCGCCTTTTGGATTTTACCCCAAATGCGGTGGCGTCCATGGCTTTCTTCGTGTATCTCTGCGAGGGCTTCGTCGGAGTGCAGCCCAACACGACGCCCTTCCGCCACTATTTCACCCCTCGGATCCAGCCGGGAGGCGCGGTCTCCGGAGGCATCGCCTGGATTCCGAGACCCAAGGTGGTGTACCCGGAGGGTGCCGTGAAGGAGAGGTGGGACGAATGGCGCGGCCGATGGTGCTGGATTGAGGAGGACGAGCCGCCAACATTCTGCAGGGTCCGCCGGGCGCCGCCGGTCCGCGGCAGCGACTGGAGCGACGTCGGCGCCGCCTACGGGAGGCTCGCTGTTGCCTTCACCAGGATCACCCGGCTCATCCAAGCCGGATTCACCCTCGAGATGATCGGGGCGGATTTCATCCGCTGTCGGATCGCTCCGCTGCACAAAAAGGGGAGGCCAGCTTGGCTCTTCGGGAACCCGGCTGATGTCATGCGGCTCCGCCCAGGCCTCGACCACAACCTCACAGTGATGGGACACACCCATTTCTGTCAACGGCTCTTCCAGCTGGATGTGGGTCACGATGGCGAGGTCGAGCGGACCGGCAAGGCTGCGAAGGCTGCCGCAAAGGCTGGCAAGGTCGTCAAGGGGCAGCTCTTCAAGCTGCCAGCGGGAGTGGTCCCGCTGTGCAACAATTCGCGCCAGTCTGATATCGTTGCCATGATGCCGGAATGCAGCGCGCACGGCCCCGTCCCGAGCTGACAGGAGCCGGAGGACGAGGTCGTGCAGCAGTTCCTCGACACTCTGGTCGAGGTGTGCCTTGATCCTGACGCCGAGCGGTGAATTGTCAGGGACACCACCCCAGAGGAGCTGGACTACATCGCTGCTAGGGCGAGGGAGGCACAGCTCATCAGGGAGGCCGGCAGCGCCGGAGGTATGGAGGACCAGGATGCCGCGGCTGCGGAGGAGGAGGAGTTCGCCCAGTGGGCGGCGGCTGCCAGAGAGGCTAGCAGCGCCAGCACTGGAGCTCCACTGGTTGAAGATGCGGCCGACGAGTTGTCATCGGAGGAGGACATGGCGGCCGGCCCGGCGCCAGCCAAGGGAAGAGGGCGGGTCTTGCGGCGGGCCTGTTCCGGCGAGCCGGTCCGGCCCGGTAAGACTACGCAGCCTCAATTGGCCCTGGAGGGGTCCGGGCGCCTCACGAGGGCTACGGCGGCGAAGAAGTCGACAAAGGCCGCCGAGAAGAAGAAAGCGGCAGCTCCCTCTTCGTCGAGGCGCGCACAAACTCCGCCCCCTTCTTCGCCTCCCCCGGTAGACGTCGATTCGGAGGGCGATGCGGAGTTCCCCTTCGACCTCGGGCCCCTCAGCCCAAAGAGGAAGAGGAAAACGGCGGAGGAGGAGGAGATGGACGACGAGTGAGCATTCTATTCCTTATCGTCATTTCCATCTCCCTAGACCATGCCACTCATCTTGATTTGTTTCTGCTTCTTTCAGGGACCCAGAGACGCTGGCCCAGAGGGTAAAGAGGGCCAAAGCTTCGGCGAGCCGCCAGCCCCCGGCCGGGGCTACAGAGACACCACTGGTGGTGTTGAGCAGCTCGGACGGCAGCCCCCGGCACAGCCCCCAGCGTAAGTCCGCCAACCTCTTCTCGCTCAACACACAACAGGCGTTCGATGCTAAAGGTGCTGACCTTGCCGGTTCTGTAGGACGGGGGCAGCAGCGGGAGGAGCCGTAGGGGGCTACTCCCAACACACCACCCCCATCGACCACGCCGCTATGAGGGGCGTCCCCGGCAAGGGCACCAAGCATGGAGCCCACACGCATGGAGGAGAAGGGGAACTTGGGAGCTGGTGGCCCGGCCCCGGCGCCTGACGCCGGCGGGGAGGGGACTCCTGCTTCACAGCCCGGCGCTGGTGAGTCGCCTGTCTTTTGCCCTTGCTTTGCCCTTGCACTTTTTCCTGACTTCATTATCCCCATCACGGCCCAGGCCCTCCTTCAACAGATGCGGAGGACGTGGACGCCGTCATCAAGGAGGTTGCTGAGGAGGCCGTGGCGGAGGCCGACAAGATCGCCGCCGAGGAGGCCGCCAAGGACGCCGCCGGGGCCGCCGCGGATAAGGCTGCTGAGGATGCCGCCAAGGGTGCCGCCGAGGGTGCCGGCGGTGGGCCTGCCGGGGAGGTCCGCAAGGCCACAGCCGAGGAAGAGGCGATTGATGATCAGCGTTGTTCCTCCGCGACCTCGGGCCCCGGCAGGTATCTGAAGGTGGGCGACAACCTCTTCGTCCATCTTGCCGGGGCGTCAAGCTCCCGGGCGCCCGCGGAGGGAAATCTTTGATGGCGAAGTGCTCGCTACCGCCGGGCTCGAGGTCGTTGACGAACCGGGTGCCGGCGGCGACGGCTCTCCAGAGGGGCAGCTCTTCCGGGCCATGGGGGCCAATTTTCGGAAGCTCCAAGCGCTCTACTGTGCCCGTCTGGACAAAGTTAAGTCCAAGGCGGCATGAGTGGACGACGCGGAGGCAGACTTCCAGGTGCGCGTCGCTGAGGCGCAAACCTGGTTCCACCAGTTCCGTGAGGAGCAGAGGGCCTTTCAGGAAGAACTGGCCAAGCGTAATGCGGAGCTCGTCATGAAGATGGCCGACATCGAGAAGGCCCAGGAAGAGGCAGCGAACTTGGCTGCCGCGGCGGAGGCCGCCCGGAACCAGCATCAAGCCGCCCTCGATTCCCAGGAGGAAGACCTCTCCGTGCGTGAGGCGAAGCTTGCCGCAACGCTCCGCGGCAAGGATGAGGAGCTCGAGGCTCTTGTCGAGCGGCGGACTTGTGAGCTGGGGCAGAGGCACAAAGAGGCGCTCGATGCCCAGGCTCTGGCCCACGTCGACAAGGTACAAGAGCTGGAGGTGGAACGGGACGGGCTGAAGCAGCAGGCCCTCAGGCTGTCCGACGAGAAGAACAGGCTCAACTGCGCATTGACAGAGGCGCAGGAAGCGATCTTCAGCAGGACTGGGGAGCTCTTCAAGGCGCAAAACTCCATCAGATATCTCAGGCTGAGGCTAGAGAATCTCGAGAAGACGTTGGCAGAGAGCTCTGCTCGGGAGGGGGCCTTGGCCAAGAGCCTGGAGGAGGAGAAGCAGCTGCGGGCAGACGAGGGCGCCTCCCACCAAGAATACGTGGTGGAGGAGAACAGGTGGATCAGCCGGCTGGAGGACATCGCCGGCAGGGTTACCTCACAGTTGGCCCTCATGGGGATGCCAAACGTGAGGTATGCCCCTGAATGGAGCGGGTCCGTCAACGCCAAGCTGACCCTGTTCTTCGAGGGCATCCTCAGTGCCTTGACTGATCTTCACTCCAACAGAACGGCCACGCTCGCCGGGGAGGCACGGCGGCTCTGCCGGGGGGTCATGACCAAGGTCCTCACCAAGGTGGCGTTCTGGAACCCCGCCCTCGACTTCGAAGCTGCGATGGATAGCTTGCCGGAGGATGCCAACCTCACAGCGCTCCAGGAGTGCATCAAGCCCGCCATCAGCCGCATTGACGAAATCAAGAGGGTGGAGGGCCAGCGCCGGGATTAGGCATCCCGTTCTTCCTTGCCGCTGCAGGTTCATGACCAAGACAAATTTTATCTTTAGTTAGAACCACAGCGATGGCGTGATGTAATATAACTTTGAAATATCTTCAGAATCGTGCATGTTATCTTCCTGTTTGCTGCCCCTTTGTGTGTCCACCCTACGTTAACTGGGTAGGCTTGCCGGCACGAAATACCCAAGGCGGCGTCTTGGGGACGGGTCCCCATTGGCCTGCCGGGTGAGCGTGCTGCCGGGTCTGCCAGCTTGCTGCTCTTAACGCAGCCGCTCGAACTGTTGAGTTTGACTCGAGTCAAAGTCGAGAGCTTTGTCGATTGCGGAAGGCTACCCTACCGTTTCAAACGCAGCCGTCTGAACTGTTGAGCGGACTCGAAACAGAACAAAGGCGTTGCCGATCGGGAAGGGCCCCATCTACGTGCAGGTTTCTTTTTGCACA
>LR738715.1:171184235-171224559 GCA_902687465.1 Secale cereale
ACAGCGATGGCGTGATGTAATATAACTTTGAAATATCTTCAGAATCGTGCATGTTATCTTCCTGTTTGCTGCCCCTTTGTGTGTCCACCCTACGTTAACTGGGTAGGCTTGCCGGCACGAAATACCCAAGGCGGCGTCTTGGGGACGGGTCCCCATTGGCCTGCCGGGTGAGCGTGCTGCCGGGTCTGCCACCTTGCTGCTCTTAACGCAGCCGCTCGAACTGTTGAGTTTGACTCGAGTCAAAGTCGAGAGCTTTGTCGATTGCGGAAGGCTACCCTACCGTTTCAAACGCAGCCGTCTGAACTGTTGAGCGGACTCGAAACAGAACAAAGGCGTTGCCGATCGGGAAGGGCCCCATCTACGTGCAGGTTTCTTTTTGCACAAAGAATGATAGCTCCGAGGACAATAACATTAAATAATAGGATAGGAATATCCAAGGTTCGATGTAACTTAGCTTTTATTTGCAGTCGCTCGAGCGCAGGTCTTCCGGCCTCCTCAAAGGGCCACGAAGATGAGGGAGCGTCGGGCCAGCCACTAGAGTCGATTCTGACAACTGCGCCCCCTACCTGGCGTGCCAAAGATGTCGATGTATTTGGATCGACACCTATGGGATCACAAGAATCCCTACTATGGTTGCGGGGCGTGGGGTTGAGAGAAGAGCGGATCTAATAGTCAGGACACGGTTCCTTTACCCAGGTTCGGGCCGCAAAGATGCGTAAAACCCTACTCCTGCTTTGGTGGATTATATGTTTGTGTTCTTCAGCTAGTGAGGAGCTCCAACAGAGTCGTGAGGAGTTCTAAAGAGCAGAATCCTCCTCCTGGTCGCCTCGGGCCTCCTTTTATAGGAAAAAGGGGTCGCCACAGTGGCACACAGGAGGTGGAAAGGGTACAGTGATGCGAGGTTATCCCTCGCATTACAGGACAAGGCGCATTTAATGCGCTTAGCTTAGGTGTCCTTGCTTTATCGGGGACGAGGGGAGACATCCGTCTTGTCCGTTGCCGCACCTCCTCGTGTTGACACGCGCCCTGGCCAGCGGTGCCTGAGGTGCCATGTAGGCAGACAGGCAGCTGAAGTGGCGCAACGATGGGCCTCCACGAAGATCTGTGGGTTGCCATGCAGGAGCCTGTCGAGCCGGTCGGGTCGACAGCTACGTGGGTCAATTGAAATCTGGTTGGTGCGGGCCTGACGGTGGCCCCGCGGGTGTCCTCGGCAAGGGCCTTGCCGGGGCTCCGGCAAGGGTCCTGCCGTGGTGCCTGCTGTCATCCCCGGCAAGGTGCTTGCCGGAGGCCTTGTTGTTCTCCTTGGCTGGAATCCCGACAAGGGTCATTGTCTTCTTAACTTGTATCTGATCTTGAATGTCTTCACAAAGATATGCATGCCACCACGGGGATATCTCCCGAATCCTCGCCCCATGGGGGCGGTGGACTCAAGGGTGATTCGCGCCATAGGCGCGGGACGAGCTGCCGCGGCAAGGGTCTTGCCGGGGCTGCCAGGGCTCTTTGTGGTCTTGTTCTTGGCGTCGCTCCAGTCTCCATCAAGCTTCGGTCTTGCCTCGGCTTCTCTCCCTCGCCGTGCTTGGTGTGGTGGTGCCCGTGGCTCAGACTGCCCGTGCACAATCATAGGGGTACAAAAAGTGTACCCCTCTTTTTGTACACCGATAGGGGACGAGGCACGTATTCTATTGTTGCCATCAAGGTAAACAAGATGGGGTTTTCATCATATTTCTTGAGTTAATTCCATTACATCATGTCATCTTACTTAAAGTGTTACTCTATTCTTCATGAACTTAATACTCTAGATGGAGGCTGTCAGGCTCAATTCTGGGAAATAAATCACAGAATAGCCTTAAGTCACACTAGCTCCCAAGCACAGCCAGTGGACAACCTTGATATAGATAACCAGTACAATAATATTACACAGGGTTGAGTCAGTGTGACTCAATAATTTATTACAACATCTCAACGCACTAGGCGGGCGGAATATGACAGTGGGTAGTGGAACTCAACACTGATATACGAGCATAGGGTCAAGCGTCAGTGTGAGGCTTGACTAATTTATTGGTGTGGCGGAAGCTTGACGGATGGTACAAGTGATAGACTCCAAGACACAGGTGTGCTGACTGGAAACCTTCTAAGCGTCGGCCTCGCTAGCGCAATTCTCCTCCAACAGTTCGTCCTCCTCCAAGTCTGGCCAAGTAAATAGCCAGGGACAAGCCAGTGAGTACTTTGAATGTACTCGCAAACATTATGAACATAAGGTATACTGAAAGCGAAAGCCATGATAAAATACTATATGCATGCAACAAATATCAAGACTTGGCATGATGAAACATGGTTAGTTCAAAATAAATATTGGTCACTATAATATAAAAAGATAAAAGGAATGCCAGTCGGATATCAAGCGACATCACGGTAGGACTTGAAAAGAAATGCCAGTTGGGTATCCACAAGAGTAGTGGCGAGATAAACCGCCTGACACTCGAGGGACGCCTCAAAAGGACTTTAAAAGAAATGCCAGTTGGGTGTCCACAAGAGTAGTGGCGAGATAAACCGCCTGACACTCGAGGGACGCCTCAAAAGGACTTTAAAAGAAATGCCAGTTGGGTGTCCACAAGAGTAGTGGCGAGATAAACCGCCTGACACTCGAGGGACTCCTCAAAAGGACTTTAAAAGAAAAGCGAGTGTCCGGGGTAGTCTAGCCAGCCCCTGAGACACTCTCGAAGGTAACAATAAAATCACAAGGTTAGTCCATAAGCATAATATTCACCATAAATAAATTTATGATAATATACTGACTGTGACAAAAATGTCCTGCAAACATAACATGCTCAAGTATTCTATTTTCCTCCAGAGACTGACACCGAGACCGATACTTGACCCACCCAACTAAATCCTTGACCGTGGACGCGGCTATTCGAATAGATATAACTCTGCAGAGGGTGTACTCTTTACCCACGCATATGGGCTTTCCTTAGACAGTACCGTGCACTGACTAATACCCAATACGGACTTTGGGTTGAAAACACGCCTGACGCATTCGCACCGACCGGATGCCAGGACTCACCCAGAGCATCGCTCCAGAAACCTTAAGTCAGGGAGGCTACAACCTCCGAAAAGCATGGGATCACTATTAAACGCGCGGATTACAAGGGGTGCCCCCCTCTCGGCTACAACCGGAAACACCCATGCCCCTGACCCGATGACAGGCTACAACCTTCATCGTAGTATCTGTGTGGCGTGCACCCGTACAGGGGTTATCAACTTACTAGGCCGTACCCTCCTTTCGGAAGGACCCGTGGCAGCACGGTGTACAGCTAGGTGTATAGAGCAAGACTCGATCTAGGCAGACTCAGGAGGTATTGTCAAAATAACACCAGTGTTCTTTATCAGTACCACACGACACCACTGTGTCAACAAAGGACCATGCCTACTAGCATGTCCCAACCAGCAGCAGCATCTCTGCCCTCACGTAACCACTTGTATGCCAGACAAGCTAGTGTGACATGCAAGCCAAGGTAAAACAAACATGACATGACCATGCATGCACATGTGATATAACATGCAACGTATGTGATGCACTACCATACTATGTAACCATGCAAGGAAGCAACATCATAACTCAAGTTCAATAATGCTTGCCTTGTCCAAAGTAATCAGGAGAAAACCCTTCAGAAATCCCAGCAAAAGTTCCTTCTTCTTTTTCTGAAAAATTCAAATTTGAATTCGAATAAGAAAATCAACACAGAACAGAAAAAGTTCTCAAAATATTTTTAAATAAATCTTAAAATAAACTAGAGCAGAAAATAAAATTTTAGCAAAAAGAATCAACTCATTTGGATTTATATTTTAAAAGTTATTAGCTTTTCAAAACCAGGGGTTTTTCTGTAAAACAGAAGTCCCTGAGTTGTTTTAAAAGAAAACGTTTCGGATACGAGTGCGTCTTCCAGTGTAGAAGACGTAAAGCGCAGAGTGCGCTTCCACTTAAAACGGAAACAGAGAGAGAGAGAGCTGACGGGTGGGGGCCACCCGTCAGGTTTAAAATTTGAACGCGCTCGCGCGCGAGTACAGAGAAGCGGCGGCGATCGCCGGCGACGATCGCCGGGGTTTCAGGGCCCGGCGCTGGCCGCAACATGACCAGCGTGGCCTTCCGCATCCAGGGGTGGTGGAGGTGGCCACCGGCGGTCACCTGAACGGCGGTGAGCTCGTCGCCGGCGGACGGTGATTCGGGTGAAGTGGTGGCTCGTCGGAGAGGGCTCGGGAAGGGAAATTGACTTAGGGATTCGGCATGGTGGTGGAAAAGGGGAGGATCGACGGAGTTTGGGCTGCTCTGGTGGTGTAGGTGCTCGGTTCGGTTCGAGGACAGAGGCGGCGGAGCGGTGGCCGGAGAGGGAGAAGATGACCCCCTCGGGGCCTGGTGGGTGGTCAGGAGGGAGTGTGGGTGGTGGTGGAGGCGAGTGCTGGCGCTAGAGGGGCTCGGGGACCCTTTTTATAGGCGGTTCGAAGATAGCCGAAGCGGGTGAAGATCGCCGGAGTTAATATGGCCGCCGGGGTTGGTTCTGGCCGGTGGTCTGGGCGATGGGGCATTCAAGAGGCCCGTGGTGCTCGTCTGAAGCTTCCGCGTGGACGAGCTCGTGCCTGCTTGACACGTTTGCGATGTGCTGTCCGCACGGGCGCGGCGGAGCGGCCGGCTCCGGCGACTGTCAAACGGGCCCCGTGCGGCGTGGCCGGTGTGTCCTTTGCGCGGAGGTGTGAGGGAGAGTGACGCGTGGGCGGAGAGGTAGGTAGGGGCGCTGCTGGGCAGTGAATGGCGGCCTATGGCCGTGGCGTTCCGCTCGGCCCGGCCGTGGACGAGCTCGGGGAGGCTGCACCGGCCCGGTGCCATCTCACCGGAGTGGAGTGGCTGGGCGCTGGGCCAGGGGGAGCTACGGCATTGAACACAGGCGACATTGCCGTGCGGGGAAGGAAGATGATGGATGCACGGCATCGCTGTCCCTGTCGGCCGAAAGAAATTCAGTTAACTGAATTTCAATACAGTTATGAACAGTGCATGCCAACTGTTTGATGAATTGCTTTGGGGGTTTAAGCAACTTGTTTGATCATGGGGTTTTGTGTGGTGGTGTGTAGTTACTCAAAAATGAGTTTGCCAGGAGGCCAAGAATTTTGGTGAAGTTTGGAAATGGTTTGGGGCAGAAATATGATTTCTGGACCAAATTTGAATTGAATTTGGTTTGAAATTTTTGAACTGTGGGACCAAAGATTTTTGAAGAAATGGGTTAAGGGTACCATATATATGTAGGGATAATTTTGGTAGAGGCAGAAGAGTCATAGAAAATATAGTTCCTTTGTAAATGTCAAGAAACTATGATTAATTCAAATTCCACTTTTGGAATTCAAAATATATAGAAAGAATATTTTTGTGGAGTGGGGAGGAGTTGAATAATACCACAGAAGGTGTGCATGACTTGAGAGGTAATTTTTGGAGTGACAGAAAATATTTGGAGAAGTTTTATGGTGTTAGAAGAGGTGGAAAGGACTTTTGCCCTTGAAAATAAATAACCAAAAAACCAAAGATTCTTTAGAAAGAAATAGTTTTGAAAACCTCCAAAATAATTAAATCAAAAGAGTCCACCCTTCAAACAGAACCCTCCAAGAAAATTTTTAAACCCTAGCTAAAAGTTTGAAAAGTTTTCACAACTCCAAATAAATATTTTTGGGGTGTGACAGCACCTACCCCCTTAAGAAAAATCTCGTCCCCGAGATTTCAGCTGTCTCTCAAACAGGTACGGATACTCAGTCCTTAAATGATCCTCTCTTTCCCAGGTTGCCTCTTCCTTGGTGTGATTGCTCCATTGGACTTTGCAAAATTTTATTATGTTCTGTCGGGTTCTCCGTTCAGACTCCTCCAAAATCTTTATGGGACGTTCCCGATAGGTAAGATCTGGTTGAAGATCCAACTCTTGGTGCTGGATCTGCTTCTCCGGGTTGCTAACACATTTCCTCAGCTGAGATACATGGAACACATCGTGGACATCTGATAATTCTGCCGGTAATTCTAGTTGATAGGCAACCTTGCCCCTTCTTGCGGTTACTTTAAACGGTCCAATAAATCTTGGTGCTAGTTTCCCCTTAACCTTAAATCTCTGTAGCCCCCTTGTCGGGGATACTCTAAGGTATACGTAGTCATTGGGCTCAAAGTGGACCTGGCGGTGTTTTTGATCATAATAACTCTTCTGTCGGCTTTGAGCTGCCCTTAGTCGGTCCTGAATAAGCTTTACTTTGGTTTCTGCCTCTATTAGTATTTCTGGTCCAAAAATTCGGTTGTCTCCGGTTTCAGACCAATTCAATGGGGTTCGGCATCGTCGTCCGTATAATGCTTCGAACGGTGCCATTTTTAGGCTAGCTTGATAACTGTTGTTGTAGGAGAACTCTGCATAAGGCAAACTATCCTCCCAACTGACTCCGTAGGTAAGCACACAAGCTCTCAACATGTCTTCTAATATTTGATTTACCCGCTCTGTCTGTCCTCCGGTCTGCGGGTGGTATGCTGTGCTGAAAGCCAGTTGCGTGCCTAAGGCTTGATGTAGATGTTCCCAAAATCTAGAGACAAATTGGGTGCCTCTGTCAGAGACAATTATTTTGGGTACCCCGTGTAGACAAACAATCCTGGATAGATACAGCCTGGCTAGCCTCTGTGTTGAGTAGGTGGTTTTTACCGGAATGAAATGTGCTACCTTGGTCAGCGAATCTGTTATTACCCAGATAGCATCATTCCCATGTCGTGACCTTGGCAAGCCGACAACAAAATCCATTCCAATTCTATCCCATTTCCATTCAGGCACCTTAATTGGTTGCAATAACCCTGCTGGTCTCTGGTGTTCCGCTTTCACACGTTGGCATGTATCACAACATGCCACATATATGGCTATATCCCTTTTCATCCCGTGCCACCAGAATCTCTCCTGTAGATCCTTGTACATTTTGGTCCCTCCGGGGTGAATGGAATATGGAGTGGTATGCGCCTCTGCCATTATTTGTTGTTTTAGATCTTCAATGTTTGGTACGCACAGTCTCTGTCCAAACCAAATAACACCTTGGCTGTCTTCCATAAATTCGGGCGCCCTGCCCAGTTTCATCTTCTTCCTAATCCCTTCAATACTTGGGTGCCCCTTCTGGGCTTCTCTGATCTGGTCCTCTATTGTTGGTTTTATTTCCAACTGGGAAATGGTCCCTTCTGTGACTAGGACCATGTTGAGCTTGGCAATTTCCTGGCTGAGCATATGTTGCGAAATTTGTACACTGCCATTTCCGGCTTATGGATTCCTGCTGAGGGCATCTGCCACAACATTGGCTTTACCTGGGTGATAGTGAATTCCTACGTCATAATCCTTGATTAGCTCCAGCCAACGTCGTTGTCTCAGATTTAATTCTGGCTGCGTGAAAATATACTTAAGACTTTTGTGGTCCGTGTATATTTCACATCGGTTCCCCAGAAGATAGTGTCGCCACTCTTTGAGTGCATGTATTACTGCAGCGAGTTCCAGATCATGAACGGGGTAATTTTCTTCATGTCGCCGAAGCTGTCTTGAGGTGTAGGCCACTACTTTTCCTTCTTGCATTAGCACACATCCAAGGCCTTTCCCGGATGCGTCACAATATATATCGAAATTTTTGTGCACATCGGGCACGACCAGAACTGGTGATGTTGTTAACCTCTTTTTCAACTCCTGAAAACTCTTATCACAAGCTTCAGTCCATTCAAACTTCTTGTCTTTCTTGAGTAACTGGGTCATGGGTCTGGCTATAGTGGAGAACCCTTCAATAAACCTTCGATAATAGCCTGCTAGGCCAAGAAAACTTCTGACTTCCGTTACGTTTGTGGGTTGCTTCCATTCCAACACATCCTTTACTTTTCCCGGGTCTACAGCGATTCCGTCTTGGGTCAATACGTGCCCAAGGAAACCAACTTCTCTCAACCAAAATTCACATTTACTGAATTTGGCGTAAAGCTGATGTTTTCTTAACTCTTCCAGTACTATCCGAAGATGCTGCTCATGTTCTTCAGGTGTCTTAGAGTAAATAAGTATGTCATCGATAAATACCACCACAAATTTATCCAAATATTTCATAAAAACCTTGTTCATGAGATGCACAAAATATGCCGGGGCATTGGTTAAACCAAACGGCATCACTGTGAATTCATATAATCCGTATCTGGTCGTAAACGCCGTCTTAGGTATGTCCGTCGTCCGAATCTTTAACTGATGATAACCTGATCTCAGGTCTATCTTCGAGAAGACTTTAGCTTCTGCTAGCTGTTCAAATAAATCGTTGATTCTGGGCGGTGGATATTTATTCTTGATAGTGACCATATTAATTGCCCTGTAATCAATGCACAGCCGTAGGGTACCATCCCTCTTTTTGGCGAATAAAACTGGCGAACCCCATGGTGACGAGCTGGGTCGTACGTAACCTTTCTCCATCAACTCCTTAATTTGCTTCTTTAATTCTGCCAATTCCGTTGGGGCCATACGGTACGGTTTCTTGTATATGGGTGTCGTTCCAGGTGCTAGTTCAATAACGAACTCAATTTCGCGGTCCGGTGGCATTCCTGGTAACTCTTCAGGAAATACGTCAGGATACTCACAGACTACAGGAACCTTACTTAATTCCACCGTATCCACTTGATTTAATTTCCCTTGGGATGTGGCAATCTTCCTTGTACCCACTTTTATTGTCTTTCCTTGGCAATTGGTAAGGGTTACCGTACGGTTATAGCAGTCTATGAAACCTTTGTTTGTGGTTAACCAATCCATTCCCAGAATAATGTCCAAATCAACTGCGTCCAGTACGATGAGATTGGCTAGGAATCCCATTCCTTCAATTTCGATGTTTACATCCTTGCAGTACCATTGAGTATTTTGCTTTGATCCCGGGGACTGAATAACCATGGAATTTTGTAACGGCAAAAAGGGAAACTGATTCTTCGAGGCAAATCTTTTAGAAATGCAAGAATGGGAAGCTCCGGAATCAAATAAAATTGTAGCATCTACTGAGTTGGCGGGGAACGTACCAAACACGATATCTGGTGCGTTCTGAGCTTCCTCAAAAGTCACGTGGTTGATATGTCCTTGCTTGTGGTTGTTATTGGGGTTGAAGTTATTGCGTCGCGGAGCGTTGGTCGCACCACGGCCATTGTTGTTGTTGTTGGCTTTGGGAGGGTTGTTTCCTTGTTTTGGGCATTGTTTAGCATAATGCCCCGCTTCTCCACAGGAGTAACAGGTGACTCCAGGATAAAAGTTTGTATCCTTGGTCCTATTGTGGAATGCACTGCGGTTCTGTGGTGGAGCTGTATTTGTTGGTCGGGTTACTACTGGCTTTTGAACATCATTCCTGGGCCTGTTGTTGCGAACCTGTACTGACTGGTTCATGCGGCGCTTGCGGGCCTCATCCATATTGCGGTGTTCATTTTCCAGAATAATAGCTTTATCCACAAGAGTCTTAAAGTCTGGAAAGGTATGCACCATCAGCTGGCACTTTAGTGATGAAATAAGTCCGTCGAGAAATTTCTCCATCTTTTTGTTCTCTGTCATATACTCGTCGTTGGCGTACCGGGCCAACTGAGTAAACTGATCCAGATATTGGGATACTGTGGAGCCTCGCTGTTTGAGATCCTCAAATTCCCTCTTCTTCAATTTCATAATGCTATTTGGGATATGCGCTCCTCGGAAATTCTCCTTGAATTGTTCCCACGTCATATTTGCTCCATCAGGGTGGGTGTGACATAAGTTTTCCCACCACGAAGCAGCTGTTCCAGAAAAATAGTGTGGTGTGTACAGCACCTTTTCCTGGTCAGTACACTGGGCAATGACTAATTTTCTTTCCATGTCTCGAAGCCAGTCGTCTGCCTCTAGTGGCTTGTCAGTGTGCGTAAAGACCGTTGGGCGGGTCTTTTGTAATTCCGATAGTTTGGACCTGGGTTGTGGTTGTCCTTGTTGATTTCCCATGTTCATCAAATGCTGCATCATCTCCTGATGCTGTTGCTGACTCTGCTCATATAGGCGGCACACTTGCGAGAAGGCTGATTCGCTGCTTTGCTGACTTGTCTGCCCTTGAGTAAAATTGTTTCCCATGTGTCCAGAGTTGTTTTCAGGTTGCGTTGGCATAGAACGGGTCCAGGGACGATGCATTTTCTTTCTGGGGTATTTGCATAACACCAAGGGAAATAATCAAATGGCAGAAAATAAATTTCCAAATAAATTTTTCCCCAAGACAAGGTAAGACAAGGCAGCCGGTTATATTACATAAGTGATTTAATTATACAAGCAGGATTTAGTTGTACAGGATATAATTATACAGGCTACATGCGGAAACTGTATCATACAAGATTATTCATTCTATTGGCGCACTCTCCGCGCTCTCATCGACCAGCGGTCCTAACACCGCTATCTTACAAAGGATAGATAGAACAGGAAATAAATATATTACACCCGTGTACTCAAACGGTCATCTGGCGAAGTAAACTGCGTCCGTCCCCAAGGCTCATCCTAGGTCCTGCTGAGAGTGAGACTCAGGCAAGGCACCCAGGATGTGATATCGCCCTCGTCTTCCTCCTCCTCGAGGATCGCCTCTAGCCGGGTGGTCGTTGTTGCCGTGCCTGCTGGAGGTGGCACCGTGCTCGTCAGTGGTGAAGCTCTGGTAGGAATGGGTGCAGCCGGACGGCTAGCATCGCCCGTCGCGGTTGAGCGCTGAGCCGCGGGACTAGCCAGAGAAGTATTTGGTGGAGTGAAAGTGCGTGGAGCACGAGGCGAAGGAGAGCGGTACTCGCTCCTGCGAATAATTCTTGCACGAGACAAGTCCATCCGCGCAGTGAGGTAGTCATCCACCAGGGAGGTGAAAGCTGACTCCAAGGCCATGATATACTAGACAAGTGGCTCAATAGGCATATCCTTTTCCCCTATGGTGCAGGAAAAAGCATAGTGGCTGGTGTATGGAACATGGCAAGGCAGGTAGTAGTAGGGACGGTCCTGCATAACTTTCAGGATGTCCCGGAGACGTGCGATAGCCTCACGTGCGGCCATCTGGATAGCATGCCTCTCAGTGGGCATGGCTCTCCCCATGAAGCGATAGTTGCGGAAAGACACAGATGCACCACCCCGAATATATACCGAAGCCTGGTACATAGTCAGGGTCTCTGAGATCTTGTCTGGGTAAATGACGTACTCCGGTCGCCCGAGGGACCCCATCGCGTCCCTCGCGATGCTCGCGAGAAGGCGGGAAAATCCCGCAGGCTCGTTGGCGAAAACCTGAGATGGGCAGCTGCCACCAGCCATCTACAACAGTAGACAAAAATCCAAGTAGCCATGTCATAAGTGTATGATGACTAAGGGAAATTTGCTACGATGCATGAGATGCATGCTGAAAAGACATGTTAGCCCTGACTCGGTGACTAGCGATCGTGCCTAGGGCTCCTACAGTCAGCCTGGCTCTGATACCAAGGTCTGTCAGGCTCAATTCTGGGAAATAAATCACAGAATAGCCTTAAGTCACACTAGCTCCCAAGCACAGCCAGTGGACAACCTTGATATAGATAACCAGTACAATAATATTACACAGGGTTGAGTCAGGGTGACTCAATAATTTATTACAACATCTCAACGCACTAGGCGGGCGGAATATGACAGTGGGTAGTGGAACTCAACACTGATATACGAGCATAGGGTCAAGCGTCAGTGTGAGGCTTGACTAATTTATTGGTGTGGCGGAAGCTTGACGGATGGTACAAGTGATAGACTCCAAGACACAGGTGTGCTGACTGGAAACCTTCTAAGCGTCGGCCTCGCTAGCGCAATTCTCCTCCAACAGTTCGTCCTCTTCCAAGTCTGGCCAAGTAAATAGCCAGGGACAAGCCAGTGAGTACTTTGAATGTACTCGCAAACATTATGAACATAAGGTATACTGAAAGCGAAAGCCATGATAAAATACTATATGCATGCAACAAATATCAAGACTTGGCATGATGAAACATGGTTAGTTCAAAATAAATATTGGTCACTATAATATAAAAAGATAAAAGGAATGCCAGTCGGATATCAAGCGACATCACGGTAGGACTTGAAAAGAAATGCCAGTTGGGTATCCACAAGAGTAGTGGCGTGATAAACCGCCTGACACTCGAGGGACGCCTCAAAAGGACTTTAAAAGAAATGCCAGTTGGGTGTCCACAAGAGTAGTGGCGAGATAAACCGCCTGACACTCGAGGGACGCCTCAAAAGGACTTTAAAAGAAATGCCAGTTGGGTGTCCACAAGAGTAGTGGCGAGATAAACCGCCTGACACTCGAGGGACTCCTCAAAAGGACTTTAAAAGAAAAGCGAGTGTCCGGGGTAGTCTAGCCAGCCCCTGAGACACTCTCGAAGGTAACAATAAAATCACAAGGTTAGTCCATAAGCATAATATTCACCATAAATAAATTTATGATAATATACTGACTGTGACAAAAATGTCCTGCAAACATAACATGCTCAAGTATTCTATTTTCCTCCAGAGACTGACACCGAGACCGATACTTGACCCACCCAACTAAATCCTTGACCGTGGACGCGGCTATTCGAATAGATATAACTCTGCAGAGGGTGTACTCTTTACCCACGCGTATGGGCTTTCCTTAGACAGTACCGTGCACTGACTAATACCCAATACGGACTTTGGGTTGAAAACACGCCTGACGCATTCGCACCGACCGGATGCCAGGACTCACCCAGAGCATCGCTCCAGAAACCTTAAGTCAGGGAGGCTACAACCTCCGAAAAGCATGGGATCACTATTAAACGCGCGGATTACAAGGGGTGCCCCCCTCTCGGCTACAACCGGAAACACCCATGCCCCTGACCCGATGACAGGCTACAACCTTCATCGTAGTATCTGTGTGGCGTGCACCCGTACAGGGGTTATCAACTTACTAGGCCGTACCCTCCTTTCGGAAGGACCCGTGGCAGCACGGTGTACAGCTAGGTGTATAGAGCAAGACTCGATCTAGGCAGACTCAGGAGGTATTGTCAAAATAACACCAGTGTTCTTTATCAGTACCACACGACACCACTGTGTCGACAAAGGACCATGCCTACTAGCATGTCCCAACCAGCAGCAGCATCTCTGCCCTCACGTAACCACTTGTATGCCAGACAAGCTAGTGTGACATGCAAGCCAAGGTAAAACAAACATGACATGACCATGCATGCACATGTGATATAACATGCAACGTATGTGATGCACTACCATACTATGTAACCATGCAAGGAAGCAACATCATAACTCAAGTTCAATAATGCTTGCCTTGTCCAAAGTAATCAGGAGAAAACCCTTCAGAAATCCCAGCAAAAGTTCCTTCTTCTTTTTCTGAAAAATTCAAATTTGAATTCGAATAAGAAAATCAACACAGAACAGAAAAAGTTCTCAAAATATTTTTAAATAAATCTTAAAATAAACTAGAGCAGAAAATAAAATTTTAGCAAAAAGAATCAACTCATTTGGATTTATATTTTAAAAGTTATTAGCTTTTCAAAACCAGGGGTTTTTCTGTAAAACAGAAGTCCCTGAGTTGTTTTAAAAGAAAACGTTTCGGATACGAGTGCGTCTTCCAGTGTAGAAGACGTAAAGCGCAGAGTGCGCTTCCACTTAAAACGGAAACAGAGAGAGAGAGAGAGCTGACGGGTGGGGGCCACCCGTCAGGTTTAAAATTTGAACGCGCTCGTGCGCGAGTACAGAGAAGCGGCGGCGATCGCCGGCGACGATCGCCGGGGTTTCAGGGCCCGGCGCTGGCCGCAACATGACCAGCGTGGCCTTCCGCATCCAGGGGTGGTGGAGGTGGCCACCGGCGGTCACCTGAACGGCGGTGAGCTCGTCGCCGGCGGACGGTGATTCGGGTGAAGTGGTGGCTCGTCGGAGAGGGCTCGGGAAGGGAAATTGACTTAGGGATTCGGCATGGTGGTGGAAAAGGGGAGGATCGACGGAGTTTGGGCTGCTCTGGTGGTGTAGGTGCTCGGTTCGGTTCGAGGACAGAGGCGGCGGAGCGGTGGCCGGAGAGGGAGAAGATGACCCCCTCGGGGCCTGGTGGCTGGTCAGGAGGGAGTGTGGGTGGTGGTGGAGGCGAGTGCTGGCGCTAGAGGGGCTCGGGGACCCTTTTTATAGGCGGTTCGAAGATAGCCGAAGCGGGTGAAGATCGCCGGAGTTAATATGGCCGCCGGGGTTGGTTCTGGCCGGTGGTCTGGGCGATGGGGCATTCAAGAGGCCCGTGGTGCTCGTCCGAAGCTTCCGCGTGGACGAGCTCGTGCCTGCTTGACACGTTTGCGATGTGCTGTCCGCACGGGCGCGGCGGAGCGGCCGGCTCCGGCGACTGTCAAACGGGCCCCGTGCGGCGTGGCCGGTGTGTCCTTTGCGCGGAGGTGTGAGGGAGAGTGACGCGTGGGCGGAGAGGTAGGTAGGGGCGCTGCTGGGCAGTGAATGGCGGCCTATGGCCGTGGCGTTCCGCTCGGCCCGGCCGTGGACGAGCTCGGGGAGGCTGCACCGGCCCGGTGCCATCTCACCGGAGTGGAGTGGCTGGGCGCTGGGCCAGGGGGAGCTACGGCATTGAACACAGGCGACATTGCCGTGCGGGGGAGGAAGATGATGGATGCACGGCATCGCTGTCCCTGTCGGCCGAAAGAAATTCAGTTAACTGAATTTCAATACAGTTATGAACAGTGCATGCCAACTGTTTGATGAATTGCTTTGGGGGTTTAAGCAACTTGTTTGATCATGGGGTTTTGTGTGGTGGTGTGTAGTTACTCAAAAATGAGTTTGCCAGGAGGCCAAGAATTTTGGTGAAGTTTGGAAATGGTTTGGGGCAGAAATATGATTTCTGGACCAAATTTGAATTGAATTTGGTTTGAAATTTTTGAACTGTGGGACCAAAGATTTTTGAAGAAATGGGTTAAGGGTACCATATATATGTAGGGATAATTTTGGTAGAGGCAGAAGAGTCATAGAAAATATAGTTCCTTTGTAAATGTCAAGAAACTATGATTAATTCAAATTCCACTTTTGGAATTCAAAATATATAGAAAGAATATTTTTGTGGAGTGGGGAGGAGTTGAATAATACCACAGAAGGTGTGCATGACTTGAGAGGTAATTTTTGGAGTGACAGAAAATATTTGGAGAAGTTTTATGGTGTTAGAAGAGGTGGAAAGGACTTTTGCCCTTGAAAATAAATAACCAAAAAACCAAAGATTCTTTAGAAAGAAATAGTTTTGAAAACCTCCAAAATAATTATATCAAAAGAGTCCACCCTTCAAACAGAACCCTCCAAGAAAATTTTTAAACCCTAGCTAAAAGTTTGAAAAGTTTTCACAACTCCAAATAAATATTTTTGGGGTGTGACAGAGGCATGAGTCGGTCGATGTGTGGAGTAATAGTAGTAGATGAAGGCAGGAGTCGGTCTACTTGAGATAGACGTGATGCCTATATTCATGATCATTGCCTCAACCTAAATAAATCGTGTGGACCTTCGGTCCATTTAAATCGAGGGAAGGTGACTTCTCTTTATAACATATAAAAGCCTCTCAATATTTAGGGAGCTATATTTATTAATTATTCCATTGCTTCGGAATCACCATAACACACTTGCATAATTTTCCCCATGTCTTTTCACTTCGAGTTTTCTCCTTAAAACCTTGCCAATAATTCTTTTCCGTTGTTTCGAGGTTCCTCCAAAAATTCGAACATTTTTGGACACTTCTATAATCAAGTCTTAGTTCAAACCCATTTGATTAAATTCAAATAAGTTTGAATTATTTCTTCCGATCTTGCCTTTTCTATTTTTCTCGGACTTTGCTAATTTTATGATGCCCGAGAAAAATACTTCCATGTGTTATCTTTTCCCTAACCTCCCTCCTCATTCTCTTTTTCTCTGTTTTGTTTTATCTGCTAAAAATCTTTTAAAAAGAAAGGAGACCAGCCCTTCTGGCCATTCCCAGCGGCCAGGCCTCTGCATCCCTCAGGCCCATCTCCTTCCTCCCTCTCCTCCTGGCCCAGCCGGCCACTTTTCTCCCAGGAAGGCCCAAGGCCCGGCTACCACCGAAACCCTAGCGCACTCTCGTTCGACCGCATCTCTCCTCGCTCTCCTTTCCCCCACCGCCACCCTCTCGTTCGCTCGAACCCCTCGTGCCCCGTTTCCCTCTCCCTCGAGCCCCTCTGCCTCTCCCTCGAGCGCTCAGCGCTTCCCGTCACCATCACCCCTCCTCTGGCCCGGTCGACCAGGAGCCCGTCCTCCTTCCGCTGGATCCCGCGCCTCCCGTCGCCATGGCCGCGCTATCTCGCGCGCGCCCGCCAGGAAGCCGCCTCCCTGGCCTCCTTCTTCACCAGGCGCAGCGGCCCCGGCCCCCCGACGTCCTTCCTCCGACGCCAGGTCGCCCGCGAGGCCGAGCGTCCTCGAGCCGCCCTCCCGTCGGCCGGCGAGCAGCCGCTGCCCGAGCACCCTCCTTCACCGTGCCGCGCGCCCCGATCCAGGCCCCTCCCCGAGCCGCCCCAGGCCGCGGCCTCACCTCCAGGTTCCAGCGCCGGCCTGCGACCGTCCCTGCCCCGTCCTCCTTCGGCCGTCCTCGCCAGCAGTGTTCCAGCAGCTGCGGCGCTGCACCAGACGACGCGAGGCCCTTTTTCCCTCGAGCCAGAAGCCCGAGCGCTCCTCCGTTCCAGCGGCCTCCGTCCTCCATAGCACCTCCTTTGCCTCTCCGTGCTGCCTCTTTTGTTTTTCTTGCCTCTGTGTTGTTTTTTTTGTGTGTGTTGCTTGTGCTGTTGAGATTTGGCAGAGGACCCGTGTACCCCTTCGAGTCGTCGACGACCTCGTGAACGACTACGAACGAACGACTACTCGGAATCAAGTACCACTACCGTCGCGAGATCGAGAACCCCCAAGTACCACGACGACCCGAACCTCTACGGGAAAAACGAGCTCCAAGTTCGACTACTTCACGGGACCCGTCAAGTCCGACTACTACATGAACGAGTACCTCTCCGACTCACGAGAACGTCTACTTCCCTCTACGGCATGTACCACTACCGTCGCCCGGAAACGAGGAATTCGCCAAGTACCACGACACGATATCGGAACAACTACCGCCTCGTGAACGACTCCTTCCTCTACGATCTCGAACCGTCCCGAAACGAGTGTTTCGAAGGTATAACCCCGTGGATGACCCGTGAGATGCTTGTTGTGTTGTATGAAATGTTTCCCGTGTGAGCACCGTGTCCGTTTCGTCCCTTTTGTCGTGTTCCTCGGTTGCCTCGTCACCGACTCGTGGGAACCCGATAACGGGAACACCCGACCTTTTATCTCGTTTGGCTCGCTCTCCATCATCTTTTGCACTGGACTCTCAATGAGTTACCGGAACCGATATGATGCCGTTGCATCCTTTTCGGATCGTTGCCGTGGCACCCTTTCATTCCCCCACGGTGACAAATACTTCATATCTCTCTTTTAAGTCAACCTTTTAATAAAAATTGCATAAACTTGATCATGTCATCCGCATCATATTAACAACATTAATATCTGTGAATTGTTGTTTGCTTATAATTACTAAACATGCTCATGGGGAATTTCCGGATATGTTGTTGTTATTTTCCGGCCTCATTTAAATTGTCTAATTAGTGTAGTTTCTTTATGCTTCACCTCTTACCATGTTAAAAACAGTTAACCTTGTCTTGTAAATAACGAGAGTCAATTAAATAATTAAATGTGGTGTTTCGTCAATATGCAACTCGTTGCATATTGATCTCCACTTAACTTGTAGTATTTGTTTGTGCACTTTGCCATGCCATGCTTATTTAAACAGGACATGCATCATGCTTGCTTGTGCATCATATGCCATGTTTATGCTTGTGTGTTTACCGTGTTGTTTCTTTCTTTCCGGTTGCTTCTCTTGTTAGCTTCGGTTTCGTTCCGGAGTTGTGAGGTTTCTCTCGTCTGTGTTGCTCCGTCTACTTCATGGATCCGTTCTTCTCCCTTGTGGAATTCCAGGAAAGATGACCGAACCCGGATACCATTACTATTTTTGTCTATTGCTAGAGTCTCGCTCTATAGTTTTGCCTCGATGCCCATGTTTTCCTGTCAGCCTCCTATTGTAACCATGAACCTGTCTAACCACCCTACCTATGCAAACCGTTGCTTGGCTAAGTACGCTTCGCTCAGCCCTTCTTATAGCATTGCTAGTTGCAGGTGAAGATCGAAGATGCTTGCTTCATGTTGAAGTTTGGTTGGGTTATATCACACTACATAAATGCTTAAAAATGAAATCATCTATATACTGGAAAGGGTGGAAGGCTAAGCCTTTTTCTTGGTGATTTGTTCCACTCATGCCGTTAGGAACCGTATAAACCGGTGTTATGTTCCTTGATTATGCGTTCCTAACACGGTTGGGGTGTATGGGACCCCCTTGATAAACCGCTAAGTGCTAAGTCTTTTCCAGCAAATCCCAACATTGGTACTATTTGCCTAATAACTAATAAAACTTGCATGTGGACTAGCTATCCCTTTTATTTTAATTCTACAACCCCGGGCCAGTGCTCCACATGAGTGTTGGTCCGAAACGGGGGTTACGCGGGGCCACCTCAAGGAAACTCGAGGTTTGGTAAAAACCTGTGGGATCACCCATCCGGTCGTATCCTGAGACTTAGATACGCGCGGCTACTAGCAGGGTGTCAACACGCCGGGAGGATTTGCTGGATTAGCCTTACCTTAGTTCGGTTTAACTTGAGCACGGGATTCCGAGAATACTCGGGTCTTCCCACCTATGGAGTTGCGACTCCGCGGATCGTGGGCTTGTAATGGGTCAAGTTGGAACACCCCTGCAGGGTTTGAACTTTCGAAAGCCGTGCCCGCGGTTATGTGGCAGATGGGAGCTTGTTAATATCCGGTTGTAGAAAACTTGACACAATGTTTCAATACACTACCAGCGTGTGTACCGTGACTGTCAATTTCCGAATAGGGATTCGAGAGTTGAACACGGTGGGGTTATGTTTGACCGGCTTTAGTTAGGATCACTTCGTGATCATCTCTCGACCGATGCTCTTCTCTTCTCGCTCTCTATTACGTAAGTTAGTGCTAGTTGCTGCTGCAGACTCTTGTTGTTCCTTCACCTCTTATTCTTTCTTCAGCCTTGTTCCACACCCAAGGCTTAAATAGTCATGTTACCCGGGAACGGGATTGCTGAGTCCTCTGTGGCTCACAGTTACTCCACCACACCAGATGCAGGTTCTGCCGAGTTCGATGCAGGAGTTGGATCAGTTCTTCATCGGGAGCTCGATGAAGCTTGTGGTCGTTTGCTTGTGACGTTTCGACGATCAGTAGTGGTTTCTACTAGGATTCGATCCTGACCTGTGGCTTTATGTTGTTTTGGTATCTTTCTTTGGATCTTCACCCGTAGTCGGGTTGTGATGTTTTGAATGATGAATACTTATGTAATGTATTGTGTGAAGTGGCGAGTGTAAGCCAACTATCTTCTTTTGCATTTTAACCCCTCTTTTACATGAGTCGTGCAAAGATACCAAACTTGAGATCATTCTAGGATGGGCTTATACCTTTAAGTCGTGCCTCGACACGTAGGAGGTATAGTCCCATCCTGGGCATTACAAGTTGGTATTCAGAGCCTTCTCCGACCTAGAAGCCCCCACTGATTGATCGAATCGTTGACGGTTGAGTCTAGGCACACACTGAAAATATTTTGAGTCCTATATTATATCGGAGAGTAGGATTTCTTTGCTTCTCATCCCCTTTATCTCTGGTGAGGACTCCTGACGACTACTCTTGTCTCTCCTATCTTCAAAAATTGCACAAAATTTTTTTTTAGGAATCCCGCGAGTATTCTGGGATTGTTTCGATGTTCTTGTGACAAGGATATTGTTCTCGATGCCTCCTGTTCCCGAGGAGTTGAGCTTCGGGGTATCGTTGTAACAAGCATATTGCGGCAGTACTAAATACTTAAGACGGCCGACATCGAAAATCTCTCCTATACGGCCAGTGGCAAGATAACCCCGACATCACCCAGTACTGGGGAGGTAGTTCGAGAGTATTGCCATAGCTTGTATAGTGGATGCTTTTCGAAGGTCCGAGGTACACAGTTTCCGAGAAAGACTGGTTATGTGTTGAAGGATGGATACACCTGGATGTAGGTTTAGAGTTGATTGCGCGGTGCTTCCCGTGTATCCCCAACACCTGATTGCATAACTGGAAACTTTCGGAAATCTATAGGTGGGTTCATCTAGTAGTTCTAGGCATTCTTCCAACGGATGCACGATATGAAGTTTGGGGTTCTACATTGAGTGAAGTGGTTTTATGGACTTGTTCTGATCGGGAGTTGCATCTTAAAGGGTCCTTGGCTATGCTGATCCGGGGATGACAAAACCCTTTTGTAACACTTTCCATAATCTTACAGCACAAAGATATCGAACGAAACTTCTATCTTGTGTTTGTTCTATCTGTTCCTTGTTCCTTTTTATTTACTTTTGTTCTCCAAGTGGCTTCTCGACGAGTTGATGTACCTGCAGAACTCATTCGTTCAATTCTCTGTTCGGATGATATTGTGAAGATCATGTTGCATATCTATCCTTTGTTTTGTTTTGATTTTGGTATTCGAGTTGCTTCGATGTCAAATGTTGATTCCATACCTTTTCTAATCGGTATTCTCATATTTCTATGGGAGTGCTAATTCTTCTTGACCATCAAGATGGTTATGTTAAATTCTTTTTCAACCGGTGTCCATTTTGTTCGTCTCAAGTTGTCTTTGTTTTTTCCCACCCTCCCACCCTTCTTCTTCTCGGAGCAAGAAATTATCGGATGAGATATCCATTTTATTCATGTGATGTTTCTTCATTCTTTTCCTTCAATGTTCTTATCCGGTGATTTATCGTGAAGATGCTCAAGAGCTTCAAGTTCATCATTCTTGTGTTCTCTAATTCTTCCGGTGGATGTAATTCAAGATTTCGGTGTTGATCTTATCCTTTTCCTCTTTTCACAATGCTTTCTTATTCCGGTGCACCAATTAATCACTCTCCTCTTGCTATTCATATCCGGAGTGCTCAAGATTCATAATTCCATTCTTATCCGTTCAAACTATTTTGGGATTGATATCTTATTCAAGCCATTTAATTCAACCGGTGCAATATCTCTTAAGCAATCTTTCCAACGGTGATTTCTTTAGTGGGCCCTAACCCACAGGTCTTTTCCCAGGATCTTACCTGACTCTTTTAATTTTTCCGGAGTTATTCTCAAATTCTTTTCAAAGTGTGACGTAAGAATGAATCCCATCAGTCACATGCTTTCTCCAAGATCGCTTTCAAATTCTGTTCATCTTTGGTTCAACCTTTTAATTCTTCATTCCGGAGTGCTCAACAATTCTTATGGCTTTTCTCGTCTTCTCAGATTTTGAAGACTGGAGAAGAGTTTCTCTTAATCTGGCCCGTGCTCTTGAAGATTCGTGGTTCTAGCTTCATGCCATCCTCATAGTTGTTTCGATTGTGAGGAATTCTTTTATACCCATCCGAAGTGTTTCATAAATTCTTTTCTTTGAGTTCCTCCGAAGGCCATCATTTCAGAATATTTCTTCGTTCTCAGTTTTCAACTTCGTTCTCCAAATATTCTTCATTGATGTCTCTTCGTTCGTCTCCATATTTTACGGTGGTTCTTTCAAGATTACCCTTCCGTTGTTATCGTTTTAATTCATTTGTTCTTTTCATAATCCTACCGGTGCTTTGTTGAAGATTTACCCAAGCTTGTGCTAGATCTCTCTTTAATCCTTTCCAACGAGAATAAGTAGTATGCCAAATCCTTTGGTTGTTGTCGGGGGAAACTGTCCACCACGAGCACCTATGGGACCGGAGCCCCTTGTTCGTGTGGTAAGGGAGCGGAGGGAGCACAAAGAGCAGATCGTAGAGCTCACGCGGGCAGTTTACCCAGGTTCGGGCCGCGACGGACGCGTAAAACCCTACTCCTGCTTGGTTTGTATTGAGTTGGGGAGCTCGGGAGCTTGAAGAACTAGCTACACCGAGCGAATGAGCGATCTAGGTTCCGAACCCTTTCTACGTTGTGCATGGGCCTCCTTTTATAGCTCAAGGGGTCACCGACAGGTGTCAACGTAGGAGAAAGGGTAAAAATGTAACTTTGGTGGTAGTTGTAACAGTGCGGGAACAGTGGATGAACAGTGGGTGAATAGTGGTCATCACCTACTTTGACAGTGGGGGACAAGAGCATTAAATGCCCGTCGCCGTCGACCCCAAAAGTGCCCGCCCTTGCGTCTCCGTTTGCCACGGCGATAGCTTCGTCACCGTGGAGTGCCACCGTGTCCCCCAGGCTGCACAGCCATCCGCCACGCGTCCCTGGAATGGCCCCAGGGCGACGCGTGGACCGATGAGCTGGAGCGCGGGCACACAGCGCAGACTTCCCCCGGCAAGCACCTTGCCGGGGTCTTGATCTTGTCGGGCCGGGAAGCTTGTCGCTCCCCGGGTCTTGCCGGGGCGCAGAGTGCGCCGGGGCTTGTCTTCTAGATACAGCCTTCTGGTCTTCCCGGCAAGCTCCTCTTGCCAGGGCCTTGTGTTGGTGAGGTAATCTTGAGCCTGGGACGGCCTTCCCGGCAAGCTCCACTTGCCGGGGCCTTGATCTTCTGTCTTGTATACTTTGTTTTTGAATGGCTTCATATGGATCAGAAAGGTCTCCGGCGAGCACGTGGTAGGCCCTGCCGCGGGAAGCTGCTACTGCCCGTGCACAAGTTGGGGTACTGAGGTACCCCTACCTTAGTACACCGACAGGAGCCCCCGGGCCTGGGCCACACACGGTGCCAAGCGCTGTTGGGCCAGGCCCAAAACAGTGCACGGGCACGCGCGGCCCACGGCACGCCGAATCTCCTTCCGCATCTGCCGCGTCCCTCCCTAACGGCACGCGTCGATTGCGGCGTCGTGGGAGAGGACGTGGCCACGTTCTTTAATGGGGAAATGCGGAGCGTCCCCCACTTCCCCCTTAAAAGTAGAGGAAGCAGGGACCGTTACCTTACTTTGCCTTCATTGCTTCTTCCATCTCCAGAAATTCCCCTCTGCGCTCCGCCTCCACACCTCCTCCGCCATCTCTCGCATCTGCGGCGCCGTCGGACTCCTCGCCTCTCCTTCCCTCGCCGCCTCCGCCATGGCCCCGAAGACCGAGAAGGCGAAGGCGGAGAAGGCCAAGAAAGAGAAATCTGAGCAGGCGGCGAGGCTTGCTCTCCTGCGGAAGAGGAATGTCGTTTTCGCGCCAAGGCTCGGTGCGCGGGAGCTCTGGAACAAGTATTACCTGTTCTGGGCCAAGAAGACCAAGGCGCATCCTCGGACCAGAGTTTATCCCGCCGCCGCCAAGGATATGTACCCTGGCGGGTATTTCTTCTTCGCTGTTTTCTTCCACTGCGGCCTTTGTCCTCCCTTCTCTGAATTTTTCTGCGATATCATGAACACCTACAACCTCCATCTCCTAGACTTCACCCCCAACGCCATCCTCACAATGGCGGTTTTCGCACATCTGTGCGAAAACTATATAGGGATCTATCCAAATGTAGCGATTTTTAGGCATTTCTTTACGCCTAGAGTAGAGGCCGGCGCTCCCCTCTCCGGGGGGATCTCTTGGGTCTTCCGCTTGAACAAGAAGGAATCCTATCTGCAAGGGGAGCTCCGCGGCAAGTGGGAGGAGTGGCGCGCGGATTGGTGCTGGATAGTGGAGGAGGAGCCGCAGCCTTTCACCGCGCCGCGCACAACTGCTATAGTGCGCGGCAGGGACTGGAGTGAGCTGGACTCGGACGACATCAAGCTCAACGTCGCCCTTGTCAGAATTCTTCGTCTCCGGGTAGCCAAGTTGACCATCGGAGAAGTAGGGGCAGACTTCCTCCGCCGCCGCATTGCCCCTTTACAAGAGAGGAAAAGGCTAGCATGGGAGTACGGCAATGCGGCGGACATTATGAGACTGCGCCCAGGGCTGAACTTCAACTTCACGTCGCTGGAGCTGAAGGGGATGGTCCGGGAACTTTTTAAGCACGACCCGGCCCACCCAGAATGGTTTAGAGCTCCCCGGGGAGTGGTGCCCCTATGCAACAGCACGGCCCGGGACCCCTTACGCGCAATGATGCCCGCATGCGACTCGCATGGCGTCGACCCCACATGGATAGCGCCCAAGCCGGATGCCATCATGAGCTTCTTCGACAACCTGGTGGAGGTGCCGAAGAACAAGGAGGAGATCAAGGGTCTCACCCGGGACACCACTGATCAGGAGATTGCCTATATCGCTTCCCGGGAAGAAGAGGCCGCCGCAGCCGCAGCGACATGAGAGTTCGGGTTTACAGTTGAAGAGGCAGAGGCTGCGGAAGCATCGTGCCAAGCAGAGGAGGCAGAGATCCGCAGGCTGCTTAAGCTTCCGCCCGACGAGATCGCCGGGGTCCCCTCTCTGAGGTATGCTGGGATCCCCGGGATCGTGAGCGAGGCCGCCGCGAGGGGCGACGTTGCCGGAGGAAGCAGAGGTGCCGGAGGGAGCGGAGGCGCCGGAGGGAGCGGAGGTGCCGGAGGGAGCACGGCCGCAGGGCAGGGCGCTGGGCCCAGCGGGCCAGCCGAGGAGGAGGAGGAGGAGGACGCCGGGGCCGACGAGGACTCCGGTGGGTCTCTGGGGCTCAACGACGACGCCTCCTCGTCATCGGAGACCTCCCCGCCTCGGGCAAGTCCCAGGCGATCTCCGCTGAAGCGCCTCCGCAAGGCGACGACGGCGACGAGGGCGCAGGCGCCCCGACAACAACCAGCTCGCCGGGCGGCGCGAGCTACCCGGGGGAGCCAAGCCGCGACGGGAGCGCCCGGCGCACCAACCGCGGCGGAGGCGCCCCGCACACAGGCTACAGCGGAGGCGCCCCGTACGTCAGCGCCAAGTGGAGGAGGGTCTTCTCAGAGCGGAGCGGCTGCTCCGCCTGCTCCCCGGGCCTCGGCGTCCACAGGGGTCGGGTCTTCGCAGCCCCCAGCCCCGGGGACCGCGAAGCGCCCGAAGGAGCCTTCTCCCCCTGCTCCTCGCGCGGACGCGCCTCAGGTGGAGTTCGACTTCTTCGCCCTGAGCGATGACGACGACGACGAGGAACAGGAGTAAGGACTTGTATTCTGTAGCTTCTCCAATTCTGTCTCGATTTTTTTCGTTGATGATTCTGATCTTGCTTCTTGCTTTGATTTCAGGACCCTGGCCCAGCGAGTGGCAAAGAAGGCCAAGGTTCCCGTAGTCGAGGTCGAGGACGACTCGCCCGTCGCGGCGACAGGGGACGCGCCGGCGACGAGCTTGCCGGACCCAAGCGCTGCTCCGAGGAGCAGCCCCCAGCGCAGCCCCCAGCGTAAGTCTGGGCTTGATCTTTCCGCTCGTCGGGCGCGCCTAAAGTTTTTGTCTTGTACTAACATCTTGTTGTTCTTGTTTTGTCTTGATTGTCTTGTGCAGAGGTGGAGCCGCAGCCACAGGAGCGCCCGGAGACCACTCCCGAGGAGCCGCAGGCCCCGCCGTCCCCGCCAAGGACGAACTCTCCGGCGAGGGAGAGCGCTCCGCCAAGGGCGGGTACTCCGCCAAGGGCAAGTACCCCGCCAAGGGCGAGCAGCCCGGCGAGGGCGGCCACCCCGCCAAGGGAGAGCTCCCCGGCGAGGGAGCCTGTCGTCGACGAAGTCCGCCAAGGTAAGTCTTGTAACCTCGCCTTCTTGGACTTGTCTTTTTTGGATATTTGCTTGAACCTTTTTCTTTTTCTTCTTCTTCTAGATCCTCCTCCCCCAGAGCAGATGGAGACGGAGATCGTCGTCGAGGAGTAGGGCGCGCAGGGTGACGGCGATAACGCCCCTGTCGTTGAAGACACGGCGGGAGCCGCCGAGCCTGCCGCGGAGGAGATTGCCCCGACCGCAGACGCAGCGGCCGAGGAGGGGGACGGCGACCGCACTGCCGGCCCGGAGGCGGCAGGAGCGTCGGGCGCTGCACCGGCCGCCGACCCCTCCGCCGGAAAGGAGCAGTCGGGCTTCTACCTTGAGGCTCCCAACGGCGTCATCATCCAAGTGCCGTGGGGATCCTCGTCGCGGGCCCCCGAGGAGGGAGAGACCTTCGATGGGGAGGTTCTCGCCTCCGCGGGGCTGAAGATCGTCGAGGCGCCTGGCGGGAGCGACGAGCCCGAGGAGGAGAAGTTGCTCCATCGGCTCCTGGCCCTTTACCGGGCCAGGCAGGCGAAACTTGAGTCTCGGGAGGCCCTCACCGCCAAGGCCGCAGCTGATATGGAGAAATGCGTGGCGGAGCTCCGCGCCGCCAACCAAGCCGCCCTCCGCGACCTGGCGGAGGAGCGCGAGAGGCTTGCTGGGGAGTACCAAGAGTGGCTCCTGGAGAAAGCGGAGGCCGAGGAGCAGCAGCGACTCGCCGGAGAAGCGCTGTCTCAGCGAGAAGGAGCGCTCAACCAGCGGAAGGTCGACCTCGACTCCCACGAGGAAGACCTCACCGCCCGGGAGCAGGCCCTTGGCGGAGAGCTGAAGGAGGCGAAGGCCGCTGCCGCCACCGCGGAGACCGCCAAGAAGGACCTCGAGGCTAAGGTGGCGCAGCTGGAGGAATTCCTGAGGGCGAGCACGGAGAGGGTCACCGCGCTCAACATAGAGCGCGAGAAGGACGCCCACACTAACTCTGAACTCCAGGTACGCCTTTCCAAGCAAGGCGACGAGCTGAAGGCCGCCAAGGACTCGATTGCAGATCTGGAGCTGAAAGTCTCTACGCTGAAGGATTCACTCGACGCCGTCCGGGACCGGGAAACCAAGCTGAAGGACGAGCTCCGCAAGGAGCGAGGCCTGGTGGAGAGCGCCGCCACTTCAGCTGAGAACTTCCGCCGGACCGTCGAAGTATGGACCGATGACTTGGTGGCTTCTGCAGCTAGCATCGACAAGGAGCTGATGGCGCTGAGGGTTGAGCATCTCATATACTCTCCGGATCCAAATCTCCCCCACAGCGCCAAGCTCAGTCTCTTCTTCAAAGGGGTCGCGCCGGCCCTTGCAAATCTACAGAAGAAGCTTCCCGCGCAGCTGGCCGAGGAGTCACGCCAGCTCTGCGCGGGAACTTTGGAGCGCGTTCTGACGAAGATAGTGTACCGCAATCCTGGTATAAACCTCGTCAACGTTCTCCGCAGCTTGCCGGCCGACGCGGATATGGAGGCGCTGAAGGCGCAGGTCGCCCACATTATCGCCAAGGTGAACAAGATCTCTAGGGTTGAAGGCGACCGCGTAGATTAGGCCTCTTCCTTTTTGTTTGCTTTGTTACTGCAAAGTGTGCCATGGACACGAATTTATTAGTGATTGCGACAAGTTATCCCTTGTAAGATATTATCTTATTTTGAGCAATCGATGCAACGTTATCTCCCTTGTTTTGGTCCTCTACTTTGTATGCCGTCAACCCTACGCTTCTAGGGAACTTGCCGGCAAGGGGCCCTTGCCGCGAGCGCTGAGTGCTGGACCCTGAGCAGCCTGCTGGCCAAGGACTTACCGGCAAGCAACCTTGCCGCAGCTTGTCGCAACGCACTTAGCTTGCTGAGTGAACTCGGAAACGAAGCAAGGGCGCGACACTTGTCGCAGCTCACTTAAGTCGTTGAGCGTACTCGAAAACAAGATAAGGGTGCGGCTAGCCACGGGTAGGTTCCTCCGCGCACAGGTTTCCATACAAAGTGTGGTTGTTCAAGGAAGATAACTTAAAATTTAAAAATTTGAATTGCTCAAATTCTAGTAACTTAGCTTTCGTGTATTGCTTGTTTCCCCGACAAGGCTCCTCTTTCTTGAACAGCACTCGGTTCATCTTCCATCTCCTTCCCCCCCGGCAAACTTGTGCGCGAGGAACATTCCTTCTGCTTAAGAGGGAAAGAAAAAAGAAGAGGGAAAACAAGTATAGGGCCTTTCGGCGTGCTAATGCTTACCGGACATGTGTGTTGCACAAGATGCCAAATGATGCATGCGAATAGCGAAGAAAAGCATGGAAAAGGCAAATAGTGCAAAACACAAAAGCTTTACTGATGCACGGGATCTGCGCCCGGCTTTGTACAAAGGGTTACATGCAACAGCGGCAAGGCTTGTACAAAAGGTGGTTGCCGGAGCGGATCACGGCAACCGCGCCTTATGGTGAAACTTGCGAAGATGCTCTATGTTCCAGGAGTTGCTCACCGGTAAGCCTTCTTCGGTCTCAAGGCGGACAGCGCCGGGCCTTGTGACTTGTGTCACCCGATAAGGGCCTTCCCACTTCGGCGTCAACTTGTTGGAATTCTTGGCGGACTGAACACGCCGAAGAACAAGGTCGCCTTCCTCGAGACTCCTGGCCCTAACCTTGCGGCTATGATAGCGGCGCAAGGCTTGCTGGTATCGAGCAGCTCGTACAGCAGCCTGGAGACGTTCCTCCTCGAGGAGCAATGCATCATCTTGTCGCAGTTTCTCTTGCTCGAGCTCATCATAAGCGAGCACTCGAGGAGATCCGTAAACGAGTTCCGTGGGGAGAACTGCCTCTGCTCCATAGACTAGAGCAAAGGGTGTCTGTCCGGTGGCTCGACTTGGTGTCATTCTGATTGACCAAAGAGCCGCCGGTAGCTCCTCTATCCAGTTTCTTCCGCACTTGCGCAGCCTGTCAAAGGTCCTTGTCTTGAGTCCGCGCAACACTTCAGCATTTGCCCTCTCCGCTTGACCGTTGCTCCTCGGGTGAGCAACAGAAGCGAAGCAGACCTTGGCGCCAAGGTCTTGGACGTACTGCATGAAGGTGCGACTAGTGAATTGTGTGCCGTTGTCGGTGATGATCCTGTTAGGGATCCCGAAACGGCAAACAATCGACCTGAAGAACCTGACTGCTGACTGTGCTGTCACCTTTCTCACCGGCTCCACTTCTGGCCACTTTGTGAACTTGTCGATTGCAACGTACAAGTACTCAAAGCCCCCGACAGCACGGGGGAAGGGGCCGAGGATATCGAGCCCCCAGACCGAGAAGGGCCAGGACAAAGGGATCGTCTGGAGAGCTTGAGCTGGCTGATGAATTTGCTTGGCATGGAACTGGCACGCTTCACACTTGGCTACTAGTGCAGTTGCATCTTGGAGGGCTTCTTGCCAAAAGAATCCTTGCCGGAAAGCTTTCCCGGCAAGTGCCCTTGCGCCAACGTGGTGGCCGCATATGCCTCCGTGTATCTCTGCCAACAGCTTCTGTCCATCTTCCCTGGAGATGCACTTCAACCTGACACCATTGAGTCTTCTTCTGTACAGTTCGTTGTCCACGAACTGATACATACTTGATTGCCTGGTTATCTTCTCTATCTCTTCTGGGTCGTCGGGAAGTTCTCCAGTTTGCAGAAAACGGACGATCTGCTGCGCCCATTCCGGAGCCCGAGGCTCAACGGCAAGGACTAAAGGCATGAGGGGTGCTGCGGGAACCCCAGCTTCTATGGCAAGAACCTCTGGTTCTGCCGGAGCTGATGGTCCCCCGGCAAGCTCGCCGGGGCGAGGCTTGTCGGGAACGCTTGCTTCAACTGTACAGATCCGAGGATCTGCAGGAGCAAACTGTTCCTCAGCATTCTGATCGTTGATCTTGGGGACCTTGGCGGCGGTTTCGGGAAGATCCGCGGCAAGTAGTCGCCGGAGACCAACTTTCTTTTCTTGGGCTGCCCAATTGATGGTGTAACGGATGGCTGAGTCAGCTTGAGCAGGAAGGTCCCTGGTTCCACAGGTAACTTCATTGCAGCACACTTTGAAAGGCCATCTGCAATGTCATTCTGAGCTCTTGGAACGTGCTCCATTTGCAAACCTTCAAAGTGTTCTTCAAGCTTCCTCACTTCATCTACATAAGCTTCCATTAAAGGGCTCTGGTAACTCTTGTTGACTTGCCGGACCACCAACTGAGAATCTCCCCGCACAATTAGCTTTCTGATCCCAAGTTCAGCTGCAATTCTGAGGCCGGCAAGCAGACCTTCATACTCAGCAGTATTGTTTGTTGCTTGTTCCCTGGGAAAGTGCATCTGGATAACATACTTGAGGTGTTCTCCGGTGGGTGCTATGAGTACCACACCGGCTCCAGCGCCTTGCAGCGAGAAGGCACCATCAAAGTACATTACCCATTCACTTGTCGCTTCTTGTACGGGTACACTTGTTTCTGGAACTTCTTCATCGGGCGTTGGGGTCCATTCAGCTATGAATTCTGCCAAAGCTCGGCTCTATATAGTTGAAGTACTCTCAAACTTGAGACCAAAGCTTGACAGCTCAAGTGCCCACTCGACGATCCTGCCTGTTGCTTCTGGATTGTGCAATATCCTCTTCAGCGGAAAGCGAGTGACCACCGTTATCTCATGTGCTTGGAAGTAATGGCGCAGCTTTCTCGAGGCCATGAGGAGGCCGAAAAGCAACTTCTGCACCCCGGAGTATCTTGATCTGGCCCCCTGCAAGAGGGAACTCACAAAATACACCGGGCGCTGCACCATCTTCTTCCGCACTTCTCCTTGTTCCTGCGCAGAGTTGTCCTTGTCGGGGCCAGAGCTAGGCGGAGCAGCCCCCTGCTTGTCGCTGGAATCGCTTGCCGGTGGTGTAGACTCCTCGTCGGCCTCCCTCTCCGCTACTAACGCAGCACTAACCACCTGGTTGGTTGCCGCTAGGTACAGCAGCAACTTCTCCTGTGGCTTAGGTGCGACAAGTATTGGAGTGGAGGATAGGTACCGTTTCAAGTCCTGCAGCGCTGCCTCCGCTTCCGGAGTCCATTTCATAGGACCTGCCTTCTTCAAGATTTTGAAGAAAGGAAGGGCGCGTTCTGCAGACTTTGAAATGAACCTACTGAGGGCGGCCACACAACCTGCAAGTCTCCTTACGTCCTTGACGCGCTTCGGGGCTTCGATCTGCTCGATGGCTTTTATCTTGTCGGGGTTGGCTTCAATCCCCCTCTGTGACACAAAGAACCCGAGAAGCTTGCCGGAGGGGACTCCAAAGACGCACTTCTCGGGGTTCAACTTAATCTGGATCTTGCGCAGATTTTCAAACGTCTCTTCCAAATCTTGGATCAGTATATCCTTGCTCTTGCTCTTGACCACGATATCATCCATGTAAGCCTCTACATTTCTGTGGATCTGTGGCTCAAAAGCAGTGTATACTACCCTTGCAAAGGTTGAGCCTGCATTCTTCAGTCCAAATGGCATGCGTATGAAGCAATATGTGCCACATGGAGTGAGAAATGCAGTCTTCTCTTCATCTTTCTTGGCCATGAAAATCTGGTGGTAGCCTGAATATGCATCAAGGAAAGAGAGCAGCTCACATCCGGCAGTGGAGTCAACAATCTGGTCAATGCACGGCAAGGGAAATGGATCCTTGGGACATGCTTTATTCACATCGGTGAAGTCTATACACAGTCTCCACTTCCCGTTGGCCTTACGCACGACGACTGGGTTTGCTAACCACGTCGGATGGATCACGCCTCTAACTAGACCCGCTGCTTCTAGCTTCTTGATCTCTTCGGCAATGAATTCTTGGCGCTCCACGGCTTGCTTTCTGACCTTCTGCTTGACGGGCCGCGCATGAGGACAAACAGCAAGCTTGTGCTCAATTACCTTCCTGGGAACACCGGGGATGTCAGATGGTTGCCAGGCAAACACATCGACATTCGCCCGCAGGAAGGCAACGAGCGCGCTTTCCTATTTGCTGTCAAGCGTGGCACTGATGGTGAAGGTACCACCAGTGCCGTCCTCCTTGGCGGACACCTTCTTGGTTGCCGGTGGAGCGGCCATCCCCTTCTTGCACTTGCCGGTGGAGCTCGATGGAACGTCCTCGATGGCAGCGCTGCACTCCGAAGAGGTGCGGTTGCCGGAGTGGGCCCCAGAGCACTTTCCGGACTTGGTCTTCGTCTTCTTCCCCCCGGGAGCTTCAGCGGCAAGTGTGTCCTTCTCAGTTGCGGCTGCTGCATCCTGGTATATCTTGTCGGCGCAGATAAGCGCGTCCTTCTTGTCGCCATGGATAGAGATGACGCTTATCGGCCCCGGCATCTTGAGTACGTTGTAGGCGTAGTGGGAAGCTGCCATGAACTTGGCGAGGGCAGGACGTCCAAGTATCCCATTATATGGCAATGGGATATCGGCAACATCGAAGGTTATCCTCTCCGTCCTGAAGTTCAACTCCCCGCCAAAGGTCACTGGCAGAGTAATCTTCCCCTTGGGCTTGCTCCTCCCCGGGTTTATTCCTTGGAACGAACCGGTCTCTTCGAGCTCGCCGTCTGGGATTTGGAGTTTCTTGATCACAGCCGAGGAGATCAAGTTCAGGCCGGCCCCGCCGTCAACCAACATTTTGGTGACCTTGAGGTTGCGGATGGTTGGTGAGACCAACATCGGCAAGCACCCGACCGCAGTGGTGCGGTCAGGGTGATCCTCAAGATCAAAAATGATGGGCGTGCTGGACCATTTGAGGAGCCTGCGCGACTCCACGGGCGGCTCCGCTGCATTTACTTCCCGCACCCACTGCTTGAGTTGGCGGTGGGAAGTATGCAGAGAGGCGCCGCCGTCGACGCACAGGACTTCCGTGGCCTTCTGGAACTCCTGCTCGCTGTTATCTTCTTCCTCCATGTCATCGTCGTCGTCTTCTTCATCCTTGTCGCGGCCCCGGGGAGGTCGGTCACCTTGCCGCTGCTTGGCCTTGCCGCGGCGTCCTCCCCGGCCATTGAATGGCCGCTTTTTGCTTGGCTCTCCTCCGCCACCTTGGGCCTTATCCTTGTCGCGCCGCTCGTACTCAGCTTTCTGCTGCTCGACGCGTTTGCAGTTGGAGAGGTCGTGGCCCTTGGTGCGGTGGATTTTGCAGTATTGCTTGTCGAAGCCGTCCTGCTTGTCGGCTGTCGCTACAGGGGCAGGCTCCTTGCCGGAGCCGCCAGCCTGTGCCTGCTTGGCGGGAGCCTCCTTGCCTGACTTCTCGACGGCAAGCACTTCTTTCTTGTTCTTTCTTCTGTTGTTCCGCCGCCGGCTCTTCTTTGCCGGGGCGGCGTCGTCGCTGTCGCTTCCTCCTGCGCCAGCATCCTCCCCGGGGAGTCTCCTCCCCTCTTCGGCGCACGCGCACTTGTCAGCCAGAGCATAGAGCTCGCTGACATCCCGTATCTTGGTCATGGCCATCTCCTCACGCATGCGGCGGTTACGTACGTTCTGGTGAAACGCACTGATAACCGCAGCAGGGTGGACGTCGGGGATGTTGTGCTGCACGCGGCTAAAGCGCTGGATGTACTTGCGCAGAGGTTCTCCTTCCTTCTGAGCCAAGATGTGGAGATCGCTCTCCTGGCCGTGGGTTTTGTGGCCGCCCGTGAAGGCGCCAACAAACTGGTGGCAAAGATCCGCCCAAGAAGAAATGGAGCCTTCCGGCAAGTGCATAAGCCAAGAACGTACGTTCGGCTTAAGCACTAGCGGGAAGTAGTTCGTCAATATCTTCTCATCGCGCCCCCCGGCAGCCTGCACCGCGATGGTGTAAATGCTGAGGAATTCCGAGGGGTGCGTCTTGCCGTCGTACTTCTCCGGTACGTCGGGCTTGAAGTTCTTCATGCTGGGCCACTGGACGCGTCGCAGCTCACGGGTAAACGCAGGGCAACCTGCCGCGTACGACAAGTCGCCTGGCTCACCGGGCGCGTGTGTGTCAACAGCGGTCCCAGCTCGTTGATCAGATTGTCGCCGGGCTTCTCGGCGGCGCTCGATCGTCGTTCGAGCGTCTTCTTGTCGCCGGTCGTCAAGGACTTGGCGCTGGTCCCGACGAGCCCGCGGATCCGACGACGCCGTGGAGTCGTCGTCGACGTTGATCCGTCGGGGAGGCGTCTTCTGCTTCCGCGGCGGGGAGTGCACTGTGGTTGCACCCCCGGCGGTCTTGTCGCCGTCGGCCTTCGTCTTATCGACTTGCCGCGGCCGCGACGTCGCCGGCTCCTGCGGCGTGTCGTTGTTGGCGAAGGCGATGAGGCTTTGGATCGTTGCCCTCCAGTCTTCGGCCTTGTCTGCCGCTGGAGGGAAGCCGAGGAGCAGTTGTGCCCTTGCGAGCGCTTCTGCTGGAGAGGAGGGGAGCGGGGGCGAGCGGTGCGAGGAGCGGGATATGCTCGGACTCCTAACGGGGTTAGAAGGAGCAGTTTCCCGCCCCGGTGACCGCACCTTGCTCGTGCCCGGACGGTGGTCCGGGGCGTCCCGCGATCCTCCGGTTTGCCCTTGCCCCAGCAAGCGGATGGTACCTCCTGTACCACGGCGTTGCTGGGTCGTCGTTTGCTGAGATGGACATGGCGCATCCACGGAGACCGAGGCTCGGTCGTCCGTCTTGTCCTTGGACTTGGTGGCGCCGCGAGTCTCCTCGCCGGCGACCACCCTTCCGACGGCGTCTCCTCCACCCACCGTTGGCTCGGGTGGCGGTGGAACAGACGCAGACGGGCCTCCGACCTCCGAAGCCTTCTTCTTCGGGGCCATACTGTTGTTGCTGATGAAGCTGATGTGGCTGGAGAGGTTGATGAAGAATGCGCCCGCGTGAGCACCGGATCAGGTTCGCACAACCTCGACGCCCCCTACCTGGCGCGCCAAAGATGTCGGGGGAAACTGTCCACCACGAGCACCTATGGGACCGGAACCCCTTGTTCGTGTGGTAAGGGAGCGGAGGGAGCAGAAAGAGCAGATCGTAGAGCTCACGCGGGCAGTTTACCCAGGTTCGGGCCGCGACGGACGCGTAAAACCCTACTCCTGCTTGGTTTGTATTGAGTTGGGGAGCTCGGGAGCTTGAAGAACTAGCTACACCGAGCGAATGAGCGATCTAGGTTTCGAACCCTTTCTACGTTGTGCATGGGCCTCCTTTTATAGCTCAAGGGGTCACCGACAGGTGTCAACGTAGGAGAAAGGGTAAAAATGTAACTTTGGTGGTAGTTGTAACAGTGCGGGAACAGTGGATGAACAGTGGATGAATAGTGGTCATCACCTACTTTGACAGTGGGGGACAAGAGCATTAAATGCCCGTCGCCGTCGACCTCAAAAGTGCCCGCCCTTGCGTCTCCGTTTGCCACGGCGATAGCTTCGTCACCGTGGAGTGCCACCGTGTCCCCCAGGCTGCACAGCCATCCGCCACGCGTCCCTGGAATGGCCCCAGGGCGACGCGTGGACCGATGAGCTGGAGCGCGGGCACACAGCGCAGACTTCCCCCGGCAAGCACCTTGCCGGGGTCTTGATCTTGTCGGGCCGGGAAGCTTGTCGCTCCCCGGGTCTTGCCGGGGCGCAGAGTGCGCCGGGGCTTGTCTTCTAGATACAGCCTTCTGGTCTTCCCGGCAAGCTCCTCTTGCCAGGGCCTTGTGTTGGTGAGGTAATCTTGAGCCTGGGACGGCCTTCCCGGCAAGCTCCACTTGCCGGGGCCTTGATCTTCTGTCTTGTATACTTTGTTTTTGAATGGCTTCATATGGATCAGAAAGGTCTCCGGCGAGCACGTGGTAGGCCCTGCCGCGGGAAGCTGCTACTGCCCGTGCACAAGTTGGGGTACTGAGGTACCCCTACCTTAGTACACCGACAGTTGTCATCAATTTAAATTAATGAAGGATATGCATAACATAATTCTTATTCTTATTCCTTCAAGGTCATGTTAATTCTTTTGTCTGGAGCTTGCTCATCTTATCATATTCTCGGTTCTAAGTTCTTCATCTTGTTTTCCCGAGCTCCATGTTATTTCAATTATATCATTTCAAAGCTCCATCTGATTCACCGCAGACCTTGAATCTTATTCTTTTCATCTTTCACTTCTCATGCTTTCATTACCGGAGTTTTCATGGTGGTTCATCATGATTTAATTCATCCTCGAAGACTTCATCAAGATTCTTGTTGAAGCTCAAGCTTTCTTCATCATGCTTTCCAATTGCAATTCTTTCTACCTTATCTTTTCAGGTGGTGTTATGTCATTCTTGTCAATTCCTTCATGTGTTATGATTCACGAGTTTCAAGAGTGAGATATTTAAAACCATCATTTCTTTTTCTTTAGGAGATCCTTTCAACCCCTCATTTTATTCGTTGGAGTAATCTTGGGTTGTATTACACCTATAAGCTTTCCCTAAGGATTGTTGCAATTATGGTGCTTATAAATGACCCAAGTTCTTCATTTATCATTCCGGTGAGTTAAGATTTCATCTCCTTGTTCATATCAATCCAATTATATGTTTTTCGTCAGTGGCTGGTTGTCACCTCTTAATTTTGAGATGTTTTCCATAAGCCAACATCAAGCTTATTCTTTCGTTGTTGAATTTCCAACAACTCCGTTCAGCCCTTCTTCGTAAGGATGTTTTTCATATTCATTCGTGGGAGAAGTTGTCATTTTCTTCTCCGCTTTTTTTCTTTCCAACGATCTAGCATCTATTCTTTCGTTCCGGAGGTTTTGTGATGTTGCTCTCTCCAAACCATCATCTCGTTTTATTCAAGATCATGTTCTTTCTTTGTTATCTATTTAACCGGAGTGTTGTATTCTTCATTCAAGTTCCATCATCTATCTAGTTTTGCCTCTCTTTTCAACCGGAGTGCTGTCTGAATCTTTCTTACCCCTTGTGCCATTCTTTCAATTGTTTCGGAGGCAGTATGTTGTTGTTTTCATCAAGTATCATCTCAACTTGCCAAGTTCTTGTTAATTCCTTCCATTTTCAGACGGAGTGCTGTCCAAATTCTGTTATTCTTATTCCTTGGCTGTACCACTGCAGTTTCATTTTCTTTTGGTTCTTAAGCTCTTGTTTCATGTTTTTCAACCTTCAAGGTTCTCATAATGTCCCTTGTTCCTCCTGCTTACCGGAGTGCTCTTAACTTCGTTCATCTCTGTTCTATTCTTCTTTCAATTTGTTCAACCTCTCAAGGTTCTTTGGTTTCACTCGTCTGTCAAAGAAGCAACTTTGTTTTACCTCTTCCTCTTCCGTTTTTACCCGGTGCTATCTCTAGGATCTCGGGTCGAGATCCTCTGTTAGTGTGGGTGAGTTGTGACGCCCGAAGACCGACGTCCCAGAAGATTCCAGAAGATTCCCGAAGTTCCAGATGTTCTGGGTTGCCCGTGTGTTTCTTTTGAGCTTGTGTTATTTATTTTTGCATTGCATCATGTCATCATGCCATCATCTCTTTAATCTTTGCATCTCAACCTAAATAAATCGTGTGGACCTTCGCTCCATTTAAATCGAGGGAAGGTGACTTCTCTTTATAACATATAAAAGCCTCTCAATATTTAGGGAGCTATATTTATTAATTATTCCATTGCTTCGGAATCACCATAACACACTTGCATAATTTTCCCCATGTCTTTTCACTTCGAGTTTTCTCCTTAAAACCTTGCCAATAATTCTTTTCCGTTGTTTCGAGGTTCCTCCAAAAATTCGAACATTTTTGGACACTTCTATAATCAAGTCTTAGTTCAAACCCATTTGATTAAATTCAAATAAGTTTGAATTATTTCTTCCGATCTTGCCTTTTCTATTTTTCTCGGACTTTGCTAATTTTATGATGCCCGAGAAAAATACTTCCATGTGTTATCTTTTCCCTAACCTCCCTCCTCATTCTCTTTTTCTCTCTTTTGTTTTATCTGCTAAAAATCTTTTAAAAAGAAAGGAGACCAGCCCTTCTGGCCATTCCCAGCGGCCAGGCCTCTGCATCCCTCAGGCCCATCTCCTTCCTCCCTCTCCTCCTGGCCCAGCCGGCCACTTTTCTCCCAGGAAGGCCCAAGGCCCGGCTACCACCGAAACCCTAGCGCACTCTCGTTCGACCGCATCTCTCCTCGCTCTCCTTTCCCCCGCCGCCACCCTCTCGTTCGCTCGAACCCCTCGTGCCCCGTTTCCCTCTCCCTCGAGCCCCTCTGCCTCTCCCTCGAGCGCTCAGCGCTTCCCGTCACCATCACCCCTCCTCTGGCCCGGTCGACCAGGAGCCCGTCCTCCTTCCGCTGGATCCCGCGCCTCCCGTCGCCATGGCCGCGCCATCTCGCGCGTGCCCGCCAGGAAGCCGCCTCCCTGGCCTCCTTCTTCACCAGGCGCAGCGGCCCCGGCCCCCCGACGTCCTTCCTCCGGCGCCAGGTCGCCCGCGAGGCCGAGCGTCCTCGAGCCGCCCTCCCGTCGGCCGGCGAGCAGCCGCTGCCCGAGCGCCCTCCTTCACCGCGCCGCGCGCCCCGATCCAGGCCCCTCCTCGAGCCGCCCCAGGCCGCGGCCTCACCTCCAGGTTCCAGCGCCGGCCTGCGACCGTCCCTGCCCCGTCCTCCTTCGGCCGTCCTCGCCAGCAGCGTTCCAGCAGCTGCGGCGCTGCACCAGACGACGCGAGGCCCTTTTTCCCTCGAGCCAGAAGCCCGAGCGCTCCTCCATTCCAGCAGCCTCCGTCCTCCACAGCACCTCCTTTGCCTCTCCGTGCTGCCTCTTTTGTTTTTCTTGCCTCTGTGTTGTTTTTTTTGTGTGTGTTGCTTGTGCTGTTGAGATTTGGCAGAGGACCCGTGTACCCCTTCGAGTCGTCGACGACCTCGTGAACGACTACGAACGAACGACTACTCGGAATCAAGTACCACTACCGTCGCGAGATCGAGAACCCCCAAGTACCACGACGACCCGAACCTCTACGGGAAAAACGAGCTCCAAGTTCGACTACTTCACGGGACCCGTCAAGTCCGACTACTACATGAACGAGTACCTCTCTGACTCACGAGAACGTCTACTTCCCTCTACGGCATGTACCACTACCGTCGCCCGGAAACGAGGAATTCGCCAAGTACCACGACACGATATCGGAACAACTACCGCCTCGTGAATGACTCCTTCCTCTACGATCTCGAACCGTCCCGAAACGAGTGTTTCGAAGGTATAACCCCGTGGATGACCCGTGAGATGCTTGTTGTGTTGTATGAAATGTTTCCCGTGTGAGCACCGTGTCCGTTTCGTCCCTTTTGTCGTGTTCCTCGGTTGCCTCGTCACCGACTCGTGGGAACCCGATAACGGGAACACCCCACCTTTTATCTCGTTTGGCTCGCTCTCCATCATCTTTTGCACCGGACTCTCAACGAGTTACTGGAACCGATATGATGCTGTTGCATCCTTTTCGGATCGTTGCCGTGGCACCCTTTCATTCCCCCACGGTGACAAATACTTCATATCTCTCTTTTAAGTCAACCTTTTAATAAAAATTGCATAAACTTGATCATGTCATCCGCATCATATTAACAACATTAATATGTGTGAATTGTTGTTTGCTTATAATTACTAAACATGCTCATGGGGAATTTCCGGATATGTTGTTGTTATTTTCCGGCCTCATTTAAATTGTCTAATTAGTGTAGTTTCTTTATGCTTCACCTCTTGCCATGTTAAAAACAGTTAACCTTGTCTTGTAAATAATGAGAGTCAATTAAATAATTAAATGTGGTGTTTCGTCAATATGCAACTCGTTGCATATTGATCTCCACTTAACTTGTAGTATTTGTTTGTGCACTTTGCCATGCCATGCTTATTTAAACCGGACATGCATCATGCTTGCTTGTGCATCATATGCCATGTTTATGCTTGTGTGTTTACCGTGTTGTTTCTTTCTTTCCGGTTGCTTCTCTTGTTAGCTTCGGTTTCGTTCCGGAGTTGTGAGGTTTCTCTCGTCTGTGTTGCTCCGTCTACTTCATGGATCCGTTCTTCTCCCTTGTGGAATTCCAGGCAAGATGACCGAACCCGGATACCATTACTATTTTTGTCTATTGCTAGAGTCTCGCTCTATAGTTTTGCCTCGATGCCCATGTTTTCCTGTCAGCCTCCTATTGTAACCATGAACCTGTCTAACCACCCTACCTATGTAAACCGTTGCTTGGCTAAGTACGCTTCGCTCAGCCCTTCTTATAGCATTGCTAGTTGCAGGTGAAGATCGAAGATGCTTGCTTCATGTTGAAGTTTGGTTGGGTTATATCACACTATATAAATGCTTAAAATGAAATCATCTATATACTGGCAAGGGTGGAAGGCTAAGCCTTTTGCTTGGTGATTTGTTCCACTCATGCCGTTAGGAACCGTATAAACCGGTGTTATGTTCCTTGATTATGCGTTCCTAACACGGTTGGGGTGTATGGGACCCCCTTGATAAACCGCTAAGTGCTAAGTCTTTTCCAGCAAATCCCAACATTGGTACTATTTGCCTAATAACTAATAAAACTTGCATGTGGACTAGCTATCCCTTTTATTTTAATTCTACAACCCCGGGCCAGTGCTCCACATGAGTGTTGGTCCGAAACGGGGGTTACGCGGGGCCACCTCAAGGAAACTCGAGGTTTGGTAAAAACCTGTGGGATCACCCATCCGGTCGT
>LR738715.1:171224569-171244278 GCA_902687465.1 Secale cereale
ACACGCCGGGAGGATTTGCTGGATTAGCCTTACCTTAGTTCGGTTTAACTTGAGCACGGGATTCCGAGAATACTCGGGTCTTCCCACCTATGGAGTTGCGACTCCGCGGATCGTGGGCTTGTAATGGGTCAAGTTGGAACACCCCTGCAGGGTTTGAACTTTCGAAAGCCGTGCCCGCGGTTATGTGGCAGATGGGAGCTTGTTAATATCCGGTTGTAGAAAACTTGACACAATGTTTCAATACACTACCAGCGTGTGTACCGTGACTGTCAATTTCCGAATAGGGATTCGAGAGTTGAACACGGTGGGGTTATGTTTGACCGGCTTTAGTTAGGATCACTTCGTGATCATCTCTCGACCGATGCTCTTCTCTTCTCGCTCTCTATTACGTAAGTTAGTGCTAGTTGCTGCTGCAGACTCTTGTTGTTCCTTCACCTCTTATTCTTTCTTCAGCCTTGTTCCACACCCAAGGCTTAAATAGTCATGTTACCCGGGAACGGGATTGCTGAGTCCTCTGTGGCTCACAGTTACTTCACCACACCAGATGTAGGTTCAGACGAGTTCGATGCAGGAGTTGGATCAGTTCTTCATCGGGAGCTCGATGAAGCTTGTGGTCGTTTGCTTGTGACGTTTCGACGATCAGTAGTGGTTTCTACTAGGATTCGATCCTGACCTGTGGCTTTATGTTGTTTTGGTATCTTTCTTTGGATCTTCACCCGTAGTCGGGTTGTGATGTTTTGAATGATGATTGCTTATGTAATGTATTGTGTGAAGTGGCGAGTGTAAGCCAACTATCTTCTTTTGCATTTTAACCCCTCTTTTACATGAGTCGTGCAAAGATACCAAACTTGAGATCATTCTAGGATGGGCTTATACCTTTAAGTCGTGCCTCGACACGTAGGAGGTATAGTCCCATCCTGGGCATTACAATTGCAGACCCAATTCGGCGCCACATCGCTCTTCCCGGACGCGGAGGGGCGACCAGCATTGCACCAGTCATACCTCGCCTGCTGTATCGATGCGTGCTCAACCTCGAATACAATGGCACTCGAGCCCAAGGCACCGCCATAACCGCCTCCTCGGAGGTATTTGAGGATGCGGCTACATGCCTTAATGATTGCGGGTAGCATCTCCTCATTGACGGCACGACGGAGGTGTGGAGGCAACGAGGGCCCGTCCATGCGGGCGTACCGGCTGTGTGGCGGGGACATCGGCTCGTCCTTAACACATCATCCGATCAAGATGTCGTAGTTATGCGAGGGCAATCACGGCTCCAACTTGACGCGATGTCTGATCTGGACGCCGCGGTTGCACTAGGGCAAGGCCGGCTCATCCTTGACTTCCAGAGCAGGGACGCCAGCTCACGCTTCACGCAGTAGCGCGGTGGGGACGACAGTTCCTCCTTCATGCGCGCAAGCGAGTGTGGCGACATGCCAATGTGAGTGAGTGAACGCTCCATCATTAAGTCGATCTGACGGACGGATTCTTCATCCATCACAGTGGCCTCCGAGAGGAGGTGCGACAGCTGCTGTTGTGGCGTTTGGTCCTCCTTCGCACTCAAGGAGATGACAATCTCCTCCTTGGAGGAGGAGCCATCTGCCATGGACGCTGAAGGATCGGAGAGCATGGGCGACGGCTCTAAGAACCACCGGATGAGGAGCTTCCATCGACACCACCAGCCGCGCATAGCACCATGACTTTGGCATCGCTACCGCTGGGCTCAGAGAGGAGGGGTTTCGTCACATAGATGGGGCAGGGGAGGGGCCGATGCTCGAGGGGTGCTCAGGGAGTGCGCCTTTGCGCGTCGCCTTCACACGACTTAAATAACCACGACCAGCTGAGGCGAAGGGACAATCAGCCCGCTTCAATCCAACACAGCGGCCGAAGTGAAGGAAATATGCCCTAGAGGCAATAATAAAGTTGTTATTTATATTTCCTTATATCATGATAAATGTTTATTATTCATGCTAGAATTGTATTAACCGGAAACTTAGTACATGTGTGAATACATAGACAAAACAGAGTGTCCCTAGTATGCCTCTACTAGACTAGCTCATTGATCAAAGATGGTTATGTTTCCTAACCATAGACATGAGTTGTCATTTGATCAACGGGATCACATCATTAGGTGAATGTTGTGATGGACTAGACCCATCCGTTAGCATAGCACTATGATCGTTTAGTTTTACTGCTATTGCTTTCTTCATGACTTATACATGTTCCTATGACTATGAGATTATGCAACTCCCGAATACCGTAAGAACACCTTGTGTGCTATCAAACGTCACAACGTAACTGGGTGATCATAAAGATGCTCTACAGGTGTCTCCGAAAGTATTCGTGGTGTTGGCATAGATCAAGATTAGGATTTGTCACTCCGAGTGTCGGAGAGGTATCTCTGGGCCCTCTCGGTAATGCTCATCATAATAAGCCTTGCAAGCAAATGACTAATGAGTTAGTCACGAGATGATGTATTACGGAGCGAGTAAAGAGACTTGCCGGTAACGAGATTGAACTAGGTATAGAGATACCGACGATCGAATCTCGGGCAAGTAACATACCGATGACAAAAGGAACGACGTATGTTGTTATGCGATTTGACCGATAAAAGATCTTCGTAGAATATGTAGGAGCCAATATGTACATCCAGGTTCCGCTATTGGTTATTGACCGGAGATGAGTCTCGGTCATGTCTACATAGTTCTCGAACCCGTAGGGTCCGCACGCTTAACGTTTGATGACGATCGGTATTATGAGTTTATGAGTTTTGATGTACCGAAGGTAGTTCGGAGTCCCAGATGAGATCATGGACATGACGAGGAGTCTCGGAATGTCCGAGACATAAAGATTGATATATTGGACGACTATATTCGGACACCGGAAGTGTTCCGGAAAAGTTTCGGATTTAACTGGATTGCCGGAGGGGGTTACGGGAACCCCCTACGAGGGGGGATGGTCCATAGTGGGCCTTGAGGAAAGGAGAGAGGCAGCCCATAGAGGCTGGCCGGCGCCCCACCTAGGGATCCTAGTTGGACTAGGATTGGGGGGTGCCACCTCCCCCTCTTTTCCTTTCCCTCTCTTCCTTCTTGATGGACTCCTCCTAGGAATAAGATTGCAATCCTATTCCTAGTAGGATTGCCCTAGCCGCACCATAGGAGGCCGGCCGGCCCTCCCCTCTTGCTCCTTTATATACGGGGGCAGGGGGGCACCCAAAGACACACAAGTTGAATTATTCCAGCCGTGTGCGGTGCCCCCCTCCACAGAAACACACCTCGGTCATACCATCGCAGTACTTAGGAGAAGCCCTGCGCCGGTAGATACATCATATCCGTCAGCACGCCGTCGTGCTGACAAAACTCTCCCGTGAAGCTCAACTGGATCAAGAGCTCGTGGGACGTCATCAAGCTGAACATGTGCTGAACACGGAGGTGCCGTACGTTCGGTACTTGATCGGTTGAATCGCGAAGAAGTTCGACTACATCAACCGCGTCACTTGACGCTTCAGCTTCCGATCTACGAGGGTACGTAGACACACTCTTCCCTCTCGTTGCTATGCATCTGGTAGATAGATCTTGCGTGATCGTAGGAAAATTTTAAAATACTACGTTCCCCAACAGTGGCATCAGAGCCAGGTCTATGCGTAGATGATATGCACGAGTAGAACACAATGAGTTGTGGGCGATACTAGTCATACTGCTTACCAGCATGTCATATTTTGCTTCGGCGGTATTGTGAGATGAAGCTGCCCGGACCGACATTACGCGTACGCTTACGCGAGACTGGTTTCACCGTTAGGAGCACTCGTTGCTTAAAGGTGACTGGCGGGTGTCTGTCTCTCTCACTTTAGCTGAAACAAGTGTGGCTACGCCCGGTCCTTGTGAAGGTTAAAACATCACATACTTAACGAAACATCGTTGTGGTTTTGTATGCGTAGGTAAGAACGGTTCTTGCTAAGCCCGTAGCAGCCACGTAAAACTTGCAACAACAAAGTAGAGGACGTCTAACTTGTTTTTGCAGGGCATGTTGTGATGTGATATGGTCAAGACATGATGAGTTATATGGTTTTGTATGAGATGATCATGTTTTGTAATGTTATCGGCAACTGGCAGGAGCCATATGGTTGTCGCTTTATTGTGTGAAATGCAATCGCCATGTAATTGCTTTACTTTATCACTAAGCGGTAGCGATAGTCGTAGAAGCAATAGTTGGCGAGACGACAACGATACTACGATGGAGATCAAGGTGTCGCGCCGGTGACGAAGGTGATCATGACGGTGCTTTGGAGATGGAGATCAAAAGCACAAGATGATGATGGCCATATCATGTCACATATTTTGATTGCATGTGATGTTTATCTTATTATGCTTCTTATTTTGCTTAGAACGACGGTAGCATTATAAGATGATCCCTTACTAAATTTCAAGGTATAAGTGTTCTCCCTGAGTATGCACCGTTGCGAAAGTTCGTCGTGCCGAGACACCACGTGATGATCGGGTGTGATAAGCTCTACGTTCAAATACAAAGGGTGTAAGCCAGTTTTGCACACGCAGAATACTCGGGTTAAACTTGACGAGCCTAGCATATGCAGATATGGCCTCGGAACACTGGAAATCGAAAGGTTGAGCGTGAATCATATAGTAGATATGATCAACATAAGATGTTCACCATTGAAACTACTCCATCTCACGTGATGATCGGACATGGTTTAGTTGATTTGGATCACGTGATCATTTAGATGACCGAAGGGATGTCTATCTAAGTGGGAGTTCTTAAGTAATATGATTAATTGAACTTTAATTTATCATGAACTTAGTCCTGGTAGTATTAGCATATCTATGTTGTAGATCAATTGCTCGCGTTATAGCTCCCCTATGTTTTGATATGTTCCTAGAGAAAACTAAGTTGAAAGATGTTAGTAGCAATGATGCGGACTAGGTCCATGATCTGAGGATTATCCTCATTGCTGCACAGAAGTATTATGTCTTTGATGTACCGCTAGGTGACAGACCTATTGCAGGAGCAGATGCAAACGTTATGTACGTTTTGACAAAAGCTCGGTCTGATGACTACACGATAGTTCAGTGTGCCATGCTTTACGGCTTAGAACCGGGACTTCAACGACGTTTTGAACGTCATGGACCATATGAGATGTTCCAGGAGTTGAAGTTAATCTTTCAAGCAAATGCCCGGATTGAGAAATATGAGATTTCCAATAAGTTCTACAGCTGCAAGATGGAGGAGAATAGTTCTATGAGTGAACACTTACTCAGAATGTCTGGGTACTACAATCATATGACTCAACTTGGTTGCAAAGTTGACGAGGATAGTGTTATTGATAGAGTTCTTCAATCACTGCCACCAAGCTATAAAAGCTTCGTGATGAACTATAATATGCAAGGGATGCAAAAGACAATTCCTGAGCTCTTCGCTATGCTTAAGGCTGCGGAGGTAGAAATCAAAAAGGAGCATCAAGTGTTGATGATTAACAAGACCACTAGTTTCAAGAAAAAGGGCAAGGGAAAGAAGGGGAACTTCAAGAAGAATAGCAAAACAGTTGCTACTCCCACGAAGAAACCCAAGTCTGGAGCCAAGCCTAAAACTGAGTGCTTCTACTGCAAGGGGACTGGACACTGGAAGCGGAACTGCCCCAAGTATTTGGCGGATAAGAAGGATGGCAAGGTGAACAAAGGTATATGTGATATACATGTTATTGATGTGTACCTTACTAATGCTCGTAATAGTACCTGGGTATTTGATACCGGTTCGGTTGCTAATATTTGTAACTCGAAACAGGGACTACGGATTAAACGAAGATTGGCTAAGGACGAGGTGACGATGCGTGTGGGAAGTGGTTCCAAAGTCGATGTGATCGCCGTCGGCACGCTACCTCTACATCTACCTTCGGGATTAGTTTTAGACCTAAATAATTGTTATTTGGTGCCAGCGTTGAGCATGAACATTATATCTGGATCTTGTTTGTTGCGAGACGGTTATTCATTTAAAACAGAGAATAATGGTTGTTCTATTTTTATGAATAATATCTTTTATGGTCATGCACCCTTGGAGAGTGGTCTATTCTTATTGGATCTCGATTGTAGTGATACACATATTCATAATATTGAAACCAAAAGATGCAAGGTTAATAATGATAGTGCAACTTATTTGTGGCACTGCCGTTTAGGTCATATTGGTGTAAAACGCATGAAGAAACTCCATAGTGATGGACTTTTAGAATCACTTGATTATGAATCACTTGGTGCTTGCGAACCATGCCTCATGGGCAAGATGACTAAAACTCCGTTCTCCGGAACTATGGAGCGAGCAACAGATTTATTGGAAATCATACATACTGATGTATGTGGGCCAATGAGTGTTGAAGCTCGCGGCGGGTATCGTTAGTTTCTGACCTTCACTGATGATTTGACCAGATATGGGTATATCTACTTAATGAAGCACAAGTCTGAAACATTTGAAAAGTTCAAAGAATTTCAGAGTGAAGTAGAGAATCATCGTAACAAGAAAATAAAGTTTCTACGATCTGATCGTGGAGGAGAATATTTGAGTTACGAGTTTGGTCTTCATTTGAAACAATATGGAATAGTTTCACAACTCACGCCACCCGGAACACCACAGCGTAATGGTGTGTCCGAACGTCGTAACCGTACTTTATTGGATATGGTGTGATCTATGATGTCTCTTACCGATTTACCACTATCGTTTTGGGGTTATGCTTTAGAGACAGCTGCATTCACGTTAAATAGGGCACCGTCTAAATCCGTTGATACGACACCTTATGAACTATGGTTTGGCAAGAAACCAAAGTTGTCGTTTCTTAAAGTTTGGGGCTGCGATGCTTATGTGAAAAAGCTTCAACCTGATAAGCTCGAACCCAAGTCGGAGAAATGTGTCTTCATAGGATACCCAAAAGAGACTGTTGGGTACACCTTCTATCACATATCCGAAAGCAAGATATTCGTTGCTAAGAATGGATCCTTTCTAGAGAAGGAGTTTCTCTCGAAAGAAGTGAGTGGGAGGAAAGTAGAACTTGATGAGGTAATTGTACCTTCTCCCGAATTGGAAAGTGGAACATCACAGAAACTAGTTCTAGTGATTCCTACACCAATTAGTGAGGAAGCTAATGATGATGATCATGAAACTTCAGATCAAGTTTCTGCTGAACTTCGTAGATCAACCAGAGTTCGTTCCGCATCAGACTGGTACGGCAACCCGGTTCTGGAAGTCATGTTACTGGACCATGATGAACCTACGAACTATGAGGAAGCGATGATGAGCCCAAATTCCGCAAAATGGCTTGAGGCCATGAAATATGAGATGGGATCCATGTATGAGAACAAAGTGTGGACTTTGGTTGACTTGCCCGATGATCGGCAAGCCATCGAAAATAAATGGATCTTCAAGAGGAAGACTGACGTTGACGGTAATGTTACTGTTTACAAAGCTCGACTTGTTGCGAAAGTTTTTCAACAAGTTCAAGGAGTTGACTACGATGAGACTTTCTCACCCGTAGCGATGCTTAAGTCTGTCCGAATCATGTTAGCAATTGCCGCATTTTATGAAATCTGGCAAATGGATAACAAAACTGCATTCTTTAATGGATTTATTAAAGAAGACTTGTATATGATGCAACCAGAAGGTTTTGTCAATCCTAAAGGTGCTAACAAAATGTGCAAGCTCCAGCGATCCATCTATGGACTGGTGCAAGCATCTCGGAGTTGGAATATACGCTTTGATAAGTTGATCAAAGCATATAGATTTATACAGACTTGCGGTGAAGCATGTATTTACAAGAAGTGAGTGGGAGCACTACAACCTTTCTGATAAGTATATGTGAATGACATATTGTCGATCGGAAATGATGTAGAAATTTCTGGAAAGCATAAAGGAGTGTTTGAAAGGAGTTTTTCAAAGAAAGACCTTGGTGAAGCTGCTTACATATTGGGCATCAAGATCTATAGAGATAGATCAAGACGCTTGATAAGACTTTCGATGAGTACATACCTTGATAAGATTTTGAAGTAGTTCAAAATGGATCAATCAAAGAAGGAGTTCTTGCCTGACTTGTAAGGTGTGAAGTTGAGTAAGACTCAAAGCCAGACCACGGCAGAAAAATATAGAGAGAATGAAAGTCATTCCCTATGCCTCAGCCACTGGTTCTATAAAGTATGCCATGCTGTGTACCAAACATGTTGTGTACCTTGCCATGAGTTTGTCAAGGGGGTACAATAGTGATCCAGGAGTAGATCACTTTACAGCGGTCAAAATTATCCTTAGTAACTGGATGACTAAGGAAATGTTTCTCGATTATGGAGGTGATAAAGAGTTCATCGTAAAGGGTTACGCCGATGCAAGCTTTGACACTAATTCCAGATGACTCTAAGTATCAATCTGGATGCATATTGAAAGTGGGAGCAATTAGCTAGAGTAGCTCTATGCACAGCATTGTAGACATAGAAATTTGTGAAATACATACGGATCTGAATGTGACAGACCCGTTGACTAAACTTCTCTCACAAGCAAAACATGATCACACCTTATTACTCTTGGGTATTAATCACATAGCGATGTGAACTAGATTATTGACTCTAGTAAACCCATTGGGTGTTGGTCACATGGCGATGTGAACTATGGGTGTTATTCACATAATGATGTGAACTATCGGTATTAAATCACATGGCGATGTGAGCTAGATTATTGACTCTAGTGCAAGTGGGAGACTGAAGGAAATATGCCCTAGAGGCAATAATAAAGTTGTTATTTATATTTCCTTATATCATGATAAATGTTTATTATTCATGCTAGAATTGTATTAACCGGAAACTTAGTACATGTATGAATACATAGACAAAACAGAGTGTCCCTAGTATGCCTCTACTAGACTAGCTCATTGATCAAAGATGGTTATGTTTCCTAACCATAGACATGAGTTGTCATTTGATCAACGGGATCACATCATTAGGTGAATGTTGTGATGGACTAGACCCATCCGTTAGCATAGCACTATGATCGTTTAGTTTTACTGTTATAGCTTTCTTCATGACTTATACATGTTCCTATGACTATGAGATTATGCAACTCCCGAATACCGTAAGAACACCTTGTGTGCTATCAGACGTCACAACGTAACTGGGTGATCATAAAGATGCTCTACAGGTGTCTCCGAAAGTATTCGTGGTGTTGGCATAGATCAAGATTAGGATTTGTCACTCCGAGTGTCGGAGAGGTATCTCTGGGCCCTCTCGGTAATGCACATCATAATAAGCCTTGCAAGCAAATGACTAATGAGTTAGTCACGAGATGATGTATTACGGAACGAGTAAAGAGACTTGCCGGTAACGAGATTGAACTAGGTATAGAGATACCGACGATCGAATCTCGGGCAAGTAACATCCCGATGACAAAAGGAACGACGTATGTTGTTATGCGGTTTGACCGATAAAAGATCTTCGTAGAATATGTAGGAGCCAATATCTACATCCAGGTTCCGCTATTGGTTATTGACTGGTGATGAGTCTCGGTCATGTCTACATAGTTCTCGAACCCGTAGGGTCCGCACGCTTAACGTTTGATGACAATCGGTATTATGAGTTTATGAGTTTTGATGTACCGAAGGTAGTTCGGAGTCCCGGATGAGATCACGGACATGACGAGGAGTCTCGGAATGTCGGAGACATAAAGATTGATATATTGGACGACTATATTCGGACACTGGAAGTGTTCCGGAAAAGTTTCGGATTTAACTGGATTGCCGGAGGGGGTTACCGGAACCCCCTACGAGGGGGGATGGTCCATAGTGGGCCTTGAGGAAAGGAGAGAGGCAGCCGATAGAGGCTGGCCGGTGCCCCACCTAGGGATCCTAGTTGGACTAGGATTGGGGGGCGCCACCTCTCCCTCTTTTCCTTTCCCTCTCTTCCTTCTTGATGGACTCCTACTAGGAATAGGATTGCAATCCTATTCCTAGTAGGATTGCCCTAGCCGCACCATAGGAGGCCGGCCGGCCCTCCCCTCTTGCTCCTTTATATATGGGGGCAGGGGGGCACCCAAAGACACACAAGTTGAATTGTTCCAGCCGTGTGCGGTGCCCCCCTCCACAGAAACACACCTCGGTCATACCATCGCAGTACTTAGGAGAAGCCCTGCGCCGGTAGATACATCATATCCGTCACCACGCCATCGTGCTGACAAAACTCTCCCGTGAAGCTCAACTGGATCAAGAGCTCTTGGGACGTCATCGAGCTGAACGTGTGATGAACACGGAGGTGCCGTACGTTCGGTACTTGATCGGTTGAATTGCGAAGAAGTTCGACTACATCAACCGCGTCACTTGACGCTTCCGCTTCCGGTCTACGAGGGTACGTAGACACACTCTTCCCTCTCGTTGCTATGCATCTGGTAGATAGATCTTGCGTGATCGTAGGAAAATTTTAAAATACTACGTTCCCCAACACGAAGTTGGTTCTTCAGGACACGATGTCCGCATTGAAGTGACGACGCCCGATGGGTCACGTCCGTTAGCACCGCCTTCCCATCCAGTCAAATCATGGCATCAATGCGAGGTGCTGAATGCTCTAGGCCGACATGAATGCGGTGTGGTCGTTTGGAGAGCGTAGGAGATACATGTGGTGGTGAGGGTGGGCCAGGGCGATGAGACGCGGGGGTGGCAGTGCTCTGGACGCCTGCAGTAGTCCGGGCCACTCCGTAGACCGATAGAGTACCGCCTTGGATAGCTTCGGCGGTCCGAACAGCGCAATCCGGATGTATGCGGGAGGTTTTAGGATCGGCATTGAAGATGCCCTAAACTCTTATAGTCTGCTTACATCGCTAGAGCAACCCGGTAGAGGCCGCCCCCCTTGATCATGCTAAGGCCTTGTACAATGCAAGGTGCTTAGGAAAGGTGCTTGAATAAATAAATCAGGCTTTCCTTAAGCACCGATGCTTATTTGTACACGACAAACGCTTAATTAGATATCTCTCCTGTAGAAATAGATTTCATAAAAATCCGTCTTTTTTCTCTAAGAACCTCCCCTAAAAGGTGCTAAATAAGCCATGCGCCTGAAAAACACTTTTTTAGCGCGCACGCGACCAAATAGGGAGCTCCAGCAGACGCGCAAAAATTGCGCGCGCGCTAAATTCCACTCTGCGCGCCGAACAGAACTGCATTGTGTGCTGATTTTTGGGCGTCCGCTACGGCGCGCGCGACAGAAAGAAATCACACGCGAGCAAGCTACCACCGCTGAACTCTTCGCCCGCGCCCGCTTTCGCCCCGCCCTGCGCCACCGCCGGCGACCTCTAGACATGGATAGGCGCACCTATGATACGCTTCCGTCGTTTCTATAATTTCTTATTGTTTCATGCCAATATTATACAACTTTCATACACTTTTGGCATAATTTTATATTATTTTTGGGACTAACATATTGATCCAGTGGCAAGTGCCAGTTCGTGTTTGTTGCACATTTTTTATTTTGCAGAATATCCACATCAAATGAAATCCAAACGCGATAAAAATTAATGGAGATTTATTTTGGAATATATATTAATTTTTGGAAGAAGAATCAACGCAAGATGGTGCTTGAGGGGCCCACTAGGCACCAATGCGCACTAGGGTGTCCAGGCGCGCCCTGGTGGGTAGTGGGAACATTGTAAGACGGTTGATGTTCTTCTTTCGTCGCAAGAAATATAATTTATAGATAAAATGTGTTAAAATTTCAGCCCAATCGGAGTTACGTTTCTCCGGAATTGAAGAAACGGTGAAGGGCCAGAAAACAGGGCAGTGGAACAGAAGAGAAACAGAGAGAGAGATCCAATCTAGGAGGGACCCTCGCCCCTCCGCCGCCATGGAGGTCAAGGACCAGAGGGGAAACCCTCCTCCCATCTAGGGAGGAGCCGGAGAAATAATAAGAAGAAGGGGGCTCTCCCCCTCTCTCCCGATGGCGCCGGAGTGCCACCCGGGCAAGGTTTGTGACGGCGATGTACATCAGCAGTCTTGCTACCGTCAACACCACCTTTCTCCCCCTCTATGTAGCGGTGTAACCTCTCTATTCCCGCTGTAATTTCTACTTAAACATGGTGTTGTGCTCAATACTATATATTATTATCCAATGATATGTGGTCATCCTATGATGTTTGTGTAGATCTATTTTGTCCTATGGGTTAATCGACGATTGAGGTTGGTATGAGTTGTATATTTTATTTTGGTGTTGTCCTATGGTTCCCTCCGTGTCGCAGAAACGTGAGGGATCCCCGATGTAGGGTGTTGCAATACGTTCATGATTCACTTATGGTGGGTGGCTAGAGTGACAGAAGCTTACGCCCGAGTAAGGGTGTTGTTGTGTATGGGAGTAAAGAGGACTGTATACTTAAGTCTATGGTTCGGTTTTACCTTAATGGTCTTTAGTAGTTGCGGATGCTTGCTAGAGTTCCAATCATAAGTGCATATGAACTAAGTACGGAAATTATGTTAGCTCATGCCTCTCCCTCATATAAAATTACAATAATGATTACCGATTTATTTATAGATTGCTTAGGGAAAAATCTTTTTCTTATGTTATATAAAACTTTCTACTGCACTCCTAAGTTTATTATCTTGTAATTTATTCTTAGTTTTATTCCTGCTAAGTACTTCTAGTTTTTTGTTCTAGGTAAAGCAAACATTAAGTGTGCGTAGATTTGTATTGGTGGTCGATAGAACTCTAAAGAATATTTGTTCTACCTTTAGCTCCTCGTTGGGTTCAACACTCTTACTTATCGAAAAAGGCTACAAACGCCCCCCTACACTTGTGGGTTATCAAGACCTTTTTCTGGCGCCATTCCCGGGGAGCAATAGCGTGGCGTGAATATTCTCGTGTGTGCTTGTTTTCTTTATCACTAAGTAGATTTTATTTTCTGTTCTAAGTTGTTCTGTATCTTTAGTTATGGATATGGAACATGAAATACGAAAAAAAATAGTTGTACTTTCTACTCATGGAGATGGGGAACCTCCTAAAAAAACCATGCTCGTTATGTGAAAAATATTAGACACTACTTTGATAATCCTGAGAAAACCTGATTCAACTTTTATAATGGGAGACACGTTGGATCAACGTGAATACAATAGGGATTATCGCTTGACTTAAAAAGGGAAATTGTTATGGGATCAAATTCATGTGTTGCATTGGTATGCTCGGGGTCTATGCTTGAGATATGATTATACTTGTTGCTCTAGGATGAAGGCTCCACACCTTCCCTTTTCATGTGAATTTTAGTGATAATGAAACATTGGCTTCTTATGCTAATGGTATATATGATTACTATGATGTGGAATGGATAGAAGAATCTGTTGCTTTTAAGGGTGCTTATGAAATTGAATCTTCATTTGAAAAATGTGAATATTATGATGAACTTGTTTACTGACCTATTTTTTTGCTATACTTAAATATTGCTACTAGAATTATGAATATAATGATGATATTAATGCATTTATTGAGAAGGTCTCCGTGTAGGGACCACGATCCGAATGGACCGAAGTCTCTGTGTTTTGTGTCATCAATGGATCGGTAATGCTGACACACACAGTACTTGAAGGATTTATAATAGAGTGGTAATCACACACTTATTACATCGAATGTCTCAAAAGAGAACTTATTACAAAATAATATGGCATAAGGACATCTAACACGATAACAGCGGAAGGCTTGGAAGATAAGTGAGTCCATCAACTCCAACGGCATAACTGAGTGCATGACAAATGACCTAGCGCACCTTACTCTTCTTCTGAAAAGTCTGCAACATGGCATGTAGCAGCCCAAAACAGGTCAGCACATGGAATATGATGGCAAGATAACACAATAGAGCAGGTAACAGAATAAAGGCTAACATTACATGCATAAATGGATGGTGGAGTCTCTAAGGTTAAAGTTTTTGCATAAAGCCATGTTTTCCCTACAACAAAGGAATAACTTTTATTTTAACTATCATGGTAGTTGAAACATCATTGAGAAGGTTCCTCCAACTCAATCCCAATTAAAGTAGTCATTATCAACCCAGCAAATTAGTTGTAGAGTGCTGAGATCAACCAATAATTCAAGCACCAAATACTCAAGATGACCATAACCGGGGACACGGCTAATCATGATTAGTTTGTACACTCTGCAGAGGTTTGCGCACTTTTACCCACAAGACTCGATCTCCTCCGTTGGATTTCTCGCACTGCATGGTGTTTGAGAAACGGATGACCGAGACATAGTCTTTCAGAAGCATTTACTCTTTACCCCGGGTGGACCGGTACACCTACTTTCCCCTACATCTGCTAGTCCACCACTGAAAGAACTCACACAACATACTCAAATATGCCAGAGCCCATAATGGCATTGCGTCTGCACACGGAAGTTCCTAGCATGAATAGTCTTATGATCCCTTTGAGCCTGGGTGGCATTCCATAGGAAAAATCACATGGTTCCTCCGGGATTTCCTAGGACAACACTGGATTCTCCAGGTGCCCTGCAACCAATCCACCCAGATGTGTATTAAAGTATCCACCTTAAGTTGAACCATTAATTAACAATCTCACATCTGTCATGGATACTCTCAAATCCAATCCACGTCTACGAGCATAGCATGGCAACCTAAGAACAACGTAGAAGTAACTCCCATGGGTTTGAAAATAATGCAGGTAATAGGTTCTACCTCAATATACTTCCCAGACCCACATGTTAAGAGATCCTACTCATGCAATGTGTGAGGGTTTGATCTAATGCATAAAAACTGGGTAATAAAGGGTATGATCAAAGTGTTACTTGCCTTGCTGACGATTCACAAAACCTAGGGACTCGTATTAGCACGCTTCGCACTCCGGGAATTCTATCGCAAGAAAACAATAGCATACATAAGCAACCAAGCAAAGATGCATGGGTAAACCTCAAATAAGAAGATCTAACTAGAAAGTTCAACTGAAAAACTCTGGTTTGCAAAAAGAATCAAATCAAACGGAGCAACGAAACTCAAACTACGAAAGAAACAAGATATGTTTACTAGATTGAACTAAAGTCAAATTTTACAGCACCAAAACTTTGTTCGAGTTAGTTAAACGGAAAGAGGGCTTCAAGACGAAGATCTAGGCGCTTAAATCGCCTGATTCCGACTAACGAGCGAAAAGATAAACTAAAACGGAGATCAGGCCAGAAATCGCGATCGAAAATAATCGCGGAAAAACCCTGAAAAAGAAAAACTGACGAACAGGCTAACGAACGAACGTTTGCTGTCTGCGACTAACGGGTGAACAACGTTCGTTAAAACGAACGTACGGACGAACATCCGCAATTTAACCGAACCGAGAAAAACCGAAACTAAACGAAAAAACGATATCTAGGGTTTCTAAAAAACGATCGGTTTTCTCGCGAAAACCGATATCGGCGGCGGCTACCTCGGCGGGCGGCGGAACTCCGGCGGCGACGGGGCTCCGATGGGCGGCAGCGGCGGCACGGGCAGCGGTGGCGCTCACGGCGGCGGCGGTGCGGCTCGGCTAGGGTTAGGGCAGGCGCGGGCGGAGGGGTGGGCTGGGGGCTCGGGCGGCTCACGCTTTAAAGAGGCCGGCCGGGCGGAGTCCTAGCCGGACACGGCCCGGTAGGTCGGTTTTTATTTTTATTTTTAAACAGTCCTGACGTAGCAAAATGGACGAAAAAAATACTAAACGGACTCGAAAAAATCCGAAATAAATTTTCACCGTCCTCTAATAATATTTAGGACTAAGTGAACATTTTTCCCGGACCTAAATGCAATTTTGAAAAATATGTATTTTTCCTATGCAAATAAAATAACAAATAAACCCAAATAAAATACAAAATTTGATTTTAATATTTTTCCTCCAATATTTCTTTTGTTTTGGAGAAGTCATATTATCTCCGCTCATATATTTTATTATAAAATAATTTCGGAGAGAAAAACAATTAAAACCAAAGTGATCCCCGTACCGATATTTGAGAAAACTCAAATATGAAAACGGAAAAATCCCCAACTCTCTCTGTGGGTCCTTGGTTTGCTTAGAATTTCGAGGATCGCAACACATGAATGCAGTAAAATATGATATGCAAGATGACCTATGTGTAACATTCCAAATTGAAAATTTGGGATGTTACACTCCGCTGTCCATGAAGAGACTAATATGTTGGAGGAATCTAAGGAAGAACAAATTGATGACACTGTGTGCTCATTAGATGAAAAAGATGATGAGGAGAGCAAAGAATAAAAGGAGGAAGAACGGATTAGCTACCTATGCCCACCTTTTAGTGAGAGTAACCCTTCAACTCATACATTTTTAACTTCCCTTCGTACTTACCGGAGGATGAATGCTTTGATCCATTGGATTCGTTTGAAATGTCCATTTTTCATGATGTTTGCTATGCTTGTGGCCAAGATGCCAATATTAATTATGCTTATGGAGATGAACTTGCTATAGTTCCTTATGTGAAGAATGAAGTTGTTGCTAATGCACCCACAGATGATAGTCTTATTATCTTTTTCAAATCCCCATACTACACTATATTGGAGAAGTTCACTCTTATTAAGGATTATATTGATGGGTTACGTTTTACTACACACATGATGATTTTGATGAATATAATATGCGTGTGCTTGCTGCTCCTACTTGCAATTATTATGAGAGAGGAACTACATCTCCGCCTCTCTATGTTCCCAACACGATAAAATTGCAAGAAACTACCTATGCTATGTATCGGCATTTACCTTGTGTGCATTAATTGTTCTTTCAAGACATGTTGATGCATAGGAAGAGAGTTAGACTTCTTCATCGCATGATATATGTTGCTTTGTGCTCATTAATAAATTACAAAGCATTGCTAATTAAAATTGGCTTTGATATACCTTGGGATCCGGGTGGATCAATTACTTGAGCACTACATGCCTAGCTTAATGGCTTTAAAGAAAGCGCTACCAAGGAGACAACCCGGAAGTTTTAGAGAGTCATTTATTTCTGTTGCATGCTTTTAAAAAGTTTTTTAAAAAATATAGACGGTAACCTAAAATCTTTTTCAAAAAGAGAAGCGATTGGAAGGTTATGCATTGGAGAAGTGAGGGTTGACCTTGAACACTTGTGTTCATGCTCAAGGAAATAATGTAGAATTTTTCATGGAAGTTTTTCACAAAAATAATTATCCCCTTGTACAAATCCATTGTATTATAAAAAATAATATGCCAAGATTTTCTTTTAGGATGATTAGATTACTTGTTTGGTATGTGCGGTGCAAAAACAGAAACTTTGGTTGTAGTGCATGAATTTACATTTTTTACTTGAATGTCAAAAGCTTCTAAACAATTTCAACAACACTTCTATGTTTACCCCTAATTTTTCAGAATTTTTAGAGTTACATAAGTATGGTAAATGTTCAGATTATTACAGACTGTTATGTTTTTGACAGATTCTAGTTTTGATGCATTGTTTTGCTTGTTTTGATGAAACTATGGATTTTATTGGAGGGTATAAGCCATGGAGAAGTTAGGATACAGTAGGTATAATGCAAAAATAAAATATGAATGGGTTTGCAACAGTACTTAAAGTAGTGATTTGCATTATTATACTAACAGATCTCATGAGTTTTCTGTTGAGTTTTGTGTGGATGAAGTGTTCAAAGATCAAGGAGGTCTCGATATGAGGAGAAGGAGGAGAGGCAAGAATTCAAGCTTGGGGATGACCAAGGCACCGCAAGTAAATATTCAAGGAGACTCAAGCGCCTAAGCATGGGGATTCCCCGGAAGGCATCCTTTCTTTCTTCAACTAGTATCAATATGTTTCGGTTTTTGTTCTATTCACATGATATGCGTAAATTCTTGGAGCGTCTTTTGTGTTTATTTTCCCCCTTTTCTTTTATGCACCATTATGGTATGAGATAGTCCTTTGGTTGATTTATAGAATGCTCTTTGCACTTCACTTATATCTTTTTATTATGGCTTTATAGAATGCTTCATGTGATTCACTTATATCATTCGAAGTTTGGATTGCCTGTTTCTCTACATCTTGAAAACCGTTATTTGTAGAATACTCTTTTGCTTAACTTATACTTGTTAGAGCATGATATTTTTTAGAAATAATTAAACTCTCTTGCTTCACTTATATCTATTTAGAGAGTCAACATGAATTGGTCATTCACATGGTTAGTCATAAAATCCTACATAAAACTTGTGGATCACTGAATATGATATATTTGATTCCGTGCAATAGTTTTTGCGATATAGAGATGATAATATGTGGGAGGTACTAGTGAATGATTGTGCTTAGTAGGAATACTGGTGGTAAGGTTTGTGATTCCCGAAGCATGCATGTATAGTCTCCCGTTATGCCAAGCTGGAGCACAATTTATCCTTGATTGTCTAACTTTGCGTGAAGGTCGGGGGCGCGCGGTGGTTAACTCCTACCAACCTCCCACCTAGGAGTATGAGTACTAGTACTTTGCTTCCAGGGCTAATACAATTTTGCAATAAGTATGTGAGTTCTTTATGACTAATGTGAGTCCATGGATTATACGCACTCTCACCTTTCCGCAATTTGCTAGCCTCTTCGGTATCGTCCATTGCCCTTTCTCACCTCGAGATATGGTGCAAACTTCGTTGGTGCATCTAACCCCCGTGATATGATACACTCTATCACACATAAGCCTCCTTATATCTTCCGTAAAACAACCACCATACCTACCTATTATGGCATTACCATAGCCATTTCGACATATATTGCCATGCAACTTTCATCATCATCATATACATGACTTGAGCATTCATTGTCATATCTCTTTGCATGATCGTAAGATAGCTAGCATGATATTTTCATGGCTTGTCCATTGTTTGATATCCTTGCTATGCTAGATCATTGCACATCCTAGTACATAACCAGAGGCATCCATATAGAGTCATTATTTGTTCTAGGTATCGAGTTGTAATTTTTTGAGTTGTTAGTAAATAGAAGTGCGATGATCATCATTATTCATTATTAGAGCATGTCCCAGTGAGGAAAGGATGATGGAGACTATGATTCCCCCATAAGTCGGGATGAGACTCCGGACAAAAAAAAGTGAGGCCAAAAATATCCCAAAGAAAACAAAAAGGAAAACAATGACAGAAAAAGAGAGAAGGGGCATTGCTACTATCCTCTACCACACTTGTGCCTCAAAATAACACCATGTTTTTCATATAGAGAGTCTCCTATGCTTTTAACATATACTAGCGGGATTTTTTTATTGTAGAGTTGGATGCATACCCACTTAGTTTTCAATTTGAGCTTTCATACACTTAGAACTCATAGTGCATCTGTTGCATGGCAATCCCTACTTCTCGCATTGATATCAATTAATGGGCATCTCCATAACTCGTTGATTAGCCGCATCGTTAATCTCTACCACCGCATTCTATTCCACCCATAGTGATATATCCATGGCTTGCACTCATGTATTACGTGAGAGTTGAAAAGGCTGAAGCGCGTTAAAAGTATGATCCATTTGGAGGGGCTCTTGCCCCTCCTCCGCCATGGAGGTCAAGGACCAGAGGGTAAACACTCATCTCATCTATGGAGGAGGCCAAGGAAGAAGAAGGAGGAGGGGGATCTCTCCCCCTCTCTCTCGGTGGCGCCGGAGTGCCGCCGGGGCAAGGTTCGTGACGGTGATCTACATCAACAATCTTGCTACCGTCAACACCAACTCCCCCCCCCCCCC
>LR738715.1:171244375-171264921 GCA_902687465.1 Secale cereale
CCCCACTATGCAGTGGTGTAACCTCTATATTCCCGCTGTCATTCTCTACTTAAACATGGTGCTCAATACTATATATTATTATGCAATGATATCCGGTCATCCTATGTGTTGGGGAACTTAGTATTTCAAAAAAAATCCTACGATCACGCAAGATCTATCTAGGAGAAGCATAGCAACGAGCGGGGAGAGTGTGCCCATGTACCCTCGTAGACCGAAAGCGGAAACGTTTAGTAACGTGGTTGATGTAGTCGAACGTCTTCGCGATCCAACCGATCAAGTACCGAACGCACAATACCTCCGCGATCCGCACAAACTCTGCTCGGTGACATCCCTCATACTCTTGATCCAGCTAAGGCCGAGGGAGAGTTTCGTCGGCACGATGGCGTGGTGACGGTGATGATGAAATTACCAACACAGGGCTTCGCCTAAGCACTACGACAATATGACCAGGTGTGTAACTATGCAGGGGGGCACCGCACATGGCTAAGAAATCAGCTTGTGTGTCTATGGGGTGCCCCCTCCCCATGTACATAAAGGAGGGAGGGAGGAGGAGGCTGGCCTAGGAGGGGCGCGCCAAGGGGGAGGATTCCTACTCCAAGTAGGAGTAGGTTTCCTCCTTTCCTAGTCCAAGTAGGAAAAGGGGGGAGGAGGAGGAGAGAAGGAAGGAGGGGGGCGCCGCCCCCTCCCCTTGTACAATTCGGATAGGGGCAAGTGGAGGCGCGCGCCACCTCCTGGCCAGCTCTCTCTCATCTCCACTAAGGCCCATAAGGCCCAATAGCTTCCCGGGGGGTGTTGCGGTAACCCCCGGTACTCCATAATTTATCCAATACGACCCGAACCATTCCGGTGTCCGAATATAACCTTCCAATATATGAATATTTATGTATCAACCATTTCAAGACTCGTCGTAATGTCTGTGATCTCATCCGGGACACCAAACAACCTTCGGTACATCAAATGACATAAACTCATAATACCAATCGTCATCGAACGTTAAGCGTGCGGGCCCTACGGGTTCGAGAACTATGTATACATGACCAAGACATATCTCCCATCAATAACCAATAGCGGAACCTGGATGCTCATATTGGCTCCTACATATTCTTCGAAGATCTTTATTGGTCCAACCGCATAACAACATATGTTGTTCCCTTTGTCATCGGTATGTTACTTGCCCGAGATTCGATCGTCGGTATCTTCATACCTAGTTCAATCTCGTTACCGGCAAGTCTCTTTACTCGTTCTGTAGTACATCATCTCGTGACTAAGTCATTAGTCATTTGCTTGCAAGGCTTATTATGATGTGTATTACCGAGAGGGCCCAGAGATACCTCTCCGACACTCGGAGTGACAAATCTTAATCTTGATCTATGCCAACAACACAAACACCTTCAGAGACACCTGTAGAGCATCTTTATAGTCACCCAGTTATGTTGTGATGTTTGATAGAACACAAGGTGTTCCTCCGGTATTCGGGAGTTGCATAATCTCATAGTCAGAGGAACATGTATAAGTCATGAAGAAAGCAATAGCAATAAAACTAAACGATCATTATGCTAAGCTAACGGATGGGTCTTGTCCATCACATCATTCTCCTAATGATGTGATCCCACTCATCAAATGACAACACATGTCTATGGTTAGGAAACTTAACCATCTTTGATTAGCGAGCTAGTCTAGTAGAGGCTTACTAGGGACACGATGTTTTGTCTGTGTATCCACACATGTATCAAGTTTCTGATTAATACAATTATAGCATGAATAATAAACATTTATCATGATATAAGGAAACATAAAATAACAACTTTATTATTGCCTCTAGGGCATATTTCCCTCAGTCTCCCACTTGCACTAGAGTCAATAATCTAGTTCACATCACCATGTTATTCAACACCGATAGTTCACATCATGATGTGATTAACACCCATAGTTCACATCGTCATGTGACCAACACACAAAGGGTTTACTAGAGTCAATAATCTAGTTCACATCGCCATGTGATTAACACCCAAAGAGTGCTAAGGTGTGATCATGTTTTGCTTTGTGAGAGAAGTTTAGTCAACGGGTGTGTCACATTCAGATCCGTATGTATTTCGCAAATTTCTATGTCTACAATGCTCGTCATGGAGCTACTCTAGCTAATTGCTCAACTTTCAATATGCATCCAGATTGATACTTAGAGTCATCTGGATTAGTGTCAAAGCTTGCATCAGCGTAACCCTCTACGACGAACTCTTTATCACCTCCATAATCGAGAAACATTTCCTTAGTCCTCCAGTTACTAAGGATAATTTTGACCGTTGTCCAGTGATCTACTCCTGGATCACTATTGTACCTCCTTGCCAAACTCATGGTAAGGTACATAACAGGTTTGGTACACATCATGACATACTTTATAGAACCTATGGTTGAGGCATAAGGAATGTCTTTCATTCTCTCTATATGTTTCTGTCGTGGTCGGGCTTTGAGTCTTACTCAACTTCACACCTTACAGATTAAGCAAGAACTCCTTCTTTGACTGATCCATTTTGAACTACTTTAAAATCTTATCAAGGTATGTACTAATCAAAAGTCTTATCAAGCGTCGTGATCTATCTCTATAAATCTTGGTGACCAATATGTAAGCAGCTTCACTGAGGTCTTTTATTGAAAAACTCCTTTTAAACAATCATTTATGCTTTCCAGAAAATTCTACATCATTTCCTATCAACAATATGTCATTCACATATACTTATCAGAAATGTTGTAGTACTCCCACTCACTTTCTTATAAATACACGCATCTCCAAAAGTCTGTATAAAACCATATGCTTTGATCACCTCATCAAAGCGTATATTCCAACTCCGAGATGCTTGCACCAGTCCATAGATGGATCGCTAGAGCTTGCACACTTTGTTAGCACCTTTAGGATCGACAAAACCTTCTGATTTCATCATATACAACTCTTCTTTGAGATATCCATTAAGGAATGCAGTTTTGACATCCATTTGCCATATTTCATAATCATAAAATGCGGCAATTGCTAACATGATTCGGACAGACTTAAGCATCGCTACGGTGAGAAAGTCTCATCGTAGTCAACTCCTTGAACTTGTCGAAAAACCTTTGCAACAAGTCGAGCTTTGTAGAGAGTAACATTACCATCGGCCTCAGTCTTCCTCTTAAAGATCCATTTATTCTCAATGGCTTGCCGATCATCGGGAAAGTCAACCAAAGTCCACACTTTGTTCTCATACATGGATCCCATCTCAGATTTCATGGCCTCGAGCCATTTTGCGGAATCTGGGCTCATCATCGCTTCCTCATAGTTCATAGGTTCGTCATGGTCTAGTAACATGACTTCCAGAACAGGGTTACCATACCACTCTGATGCGGAATGCACTCTGGTTGACCTACGAGGTTCAGTAGTTACTTGATCCGAAGTTTCATGATCATCATCATTAGCTTCGTCACTAATTGGTGTAGGAATCACTTGAACTGATTTCTGTGATGAACTACTTTCCAATTAGGGAGAAGGCGCAATTACCTCATCAAGTTCTACTTTCCTCCCATTCACTTCTTTCAAGAGAAACTCCTTCTCTAGAAATGATCCATTCTTAGCAACAAAAATTATTGCCTTCAGATTTGTGATAGAAGGTGTACCCAATAGTTTCTTTTGGGTATCCTATGAAGACGAACTTCTCCAATTTGGGTTCGAGCTTATCAGGTTGAAACCTTTTCACTTAAGCATCGCAACTCCAAACTTTAAGAAACAACAACTTTGGTTTCTTGCCAGGCCACAGTTTATATGATGTTGTTTCGACGTATTTAGATGGTGCCCTATTTAATGTGAATGTAGTTGTCTCTAATGCATAACCCCAAAACGATAGTGGTAAATCGGTAAGAGACATCATAGATCGCACCATGTCTAATAAAGTACGGTTACGACGTTCGGACACACCATTACATTGTGGTATTCCAGGTGGCATAAGCTGTGAAACTATTCCACTTTGTTTCGAATGAAGATCAAACTTATAACTCAAATATTCGCCTCTGCGATCAGATCGTAGAAACTTTATTTTCTTGTTACGATGATTCTCTACTTCACTCTGAAATTCTTTGAAATTTTCAAATATTTCAGACTTGTCTTTCATCAAATAGATATATCCATATCTGCTCAAATCATCTGTGAAGGACAGAAAATAAGGATACCCACCGCGGGGCTCAACACTCTTTGGACCGCATACATCAGTATGTATGATTTACAACAAGTCAGTTGCTCGCTCCATTGTTCCGGAGAATGGAGTTTTAGTCATCTTTCCCATGAGACATGGTTTGCAAGCATCAAATGATTCATAATCAAGTGATTCCAAAATTCCATCAGCATGGAGTTTCTTAATGCGCTTTACACCAATATGACCTGAACGACAGTGCCACAAGTATGTAACACTATCTTTATCAACTCTGCCTCTTTTGGTTTCAATATTATGAATATGTGTATTACTACGATTGAGATTCAGTAAACCATTCACCTTGGGTGTATGACCATAGAAGGTTTTATTCATGTAAATAGAATAACAATTATTCTCTGACTTAAATGAATAATCGTTTTGCAATAAACACGATCCAATCTTGTTCATGCTCAACACAAACACCAAATAACATTTATTTAGGTTTAACACTATTCCCGAAAGTACAGGGAGTGTGCGATTATGATCATATCAATATTGGAACTATTCCAACACACATCGCCACCTCACCCTCAACTAGTCTCCATTTATTCTGGAACTCCTGTTTCGAGTTACTAATCTTAGCAATCGAACATGTATCAAATACCCAGGGGCTTATTACGAGCAGTAGTGAGGTACACATTAATAACATGTATATCAAATATACCTTTGTTCACTTTGCCATCCTTCTTATCCGCCAAATATTTGGGGCAGTTCCGCTTCTAGTGACCATTTCCTTTGCAGTAGAAGCACTCAGTTTAAGGCTTGGGTCTAGCTTTGGGCTTCTTCTCGGGAGTGGCAACTTGCTTCTCGTTCTTCTTGAAGTTCCCTTTCTTCCCCTTGCCCTTTTCTTGTAACTAGTGGTCTTGTTAACCATCAACAATTGGTGCTCTTTCTAGATTTCTAACTTCATTGATTTCAGCATCACGAAGAGCTCGGGAATCGTTTCCGTTATCCCTTGCTTATTATAGTTCATCACGAAGTTCCAGTAACTTGGTGATAGTGACTAGAGAACTCTGTCAATCACTACCTTATCTGGAAGATAAACTCCCACTTGATTCAAGTGATTGTAGTAATCAGACATTCTAAGCACATGCTCATTGGTTGAGCTATTCTCCTCCATCTTGTAGGCAACGTACTTGTCAGAGGTCTTATACCTCTCGACACGGGCATGAGTCTGAAATACTAATTTAAACTCTTGGAACATCTCATATGCTCTGTGGCGTTCAAAATGTCTTTGAAGTCCCGGTTCTAAGTCGTAAAGCATGGTGCACTAAACTATCAAGTAGTCATCATACAAAGCTTGTCAAACGTTCATAACGTCTACATCTGCTCTTGCAATAGGTTTGTCACCTAGCGGTGCATCAAGGACATAATTCTTCTGTGCAGCAATGAGGATAATCCTCAGATCACGGACCCAGTCCGCATCATTGTTGCTACTATCATCTTTCAATTTTTTTTCTAGGAACATATCAAAAATATATAGGAGCTATATCGCGAGCTATTGATCTACAACATAGATATGAAAAAACTATCAGGACTAAGTTCATGATAAATTAAAGTTCAATTAATCATATTGCTAAAGAATTCCCACTTAGATAGACATCCCTCTAGTCATCTAAATGATCACATGATCCAAACCAACTAAACCATGTATGATCATCACATGAGATGGAGTAGTTGTCAATGGTGAACATCTTATGTTGATCATATCTACTATATGATTCACGCTCGACCTATCGGTCTCTAGTGTTTCTAGGCCATGTCTGTACATGCTAGGCTCGTCAAGTTTAACCCGAGTATTCTACATGTGCAAAATTGCCTTACACCTGTTGTATGTGAACGTAGAGCTTATCACACCTGATCATCACGTGGTGTCTCGGCACGACGAACTGTTGCAACGGTGCATACTCTAGGAGAACACTTGTACCTTGAAATTTTGTAAGGGGTCATCTTATAATACTACTGCCGTACTAAGCAAAATATGATGCATAATAAGATAAACATCACATGCAATCAAAATATGTGACATGATATGGCCATCATCATCTTGTGCTTTTGATCTACATCTCCAGAGCATTATCATGATCTCCATCATCACCGGCTTGACACCATGATCTTCATCGTAGCGTTGTGGTCATCCCGCCAACTATTGCTACTACTACTATCGCTAACTCATAGTGATAAAGTAAAGCAATTACATGGCTTTCTCAATTCATACAATAAAGAGACAACCATAAGGCTCGTGCCGGTTGCCGATAATTTACAAAACATGATCATCTCATACAATAACGTATAACTCATCACATCTTGACCATATCATATCACAACATGCCCTGCGAAAACAAGTTAGACGTACTCTACTTTGTTGTTGCAAGTTTTATGTGGCTGCTACGGGTTTCTGGCAAGAACCGTTCTTACCTACGCATCAAAACCACAACGATTTTTCGTCAAGTGTGCTATTTTAACCTTCAAAAAGGACAGGGCGTAGTCACACTCAATTCAACGAAAGTTGGAGAAACTGACACCTGCCATCAACCTATGTGTAAAGCACGTCAGTAGAACAAGTCTCATGAACGCGTTCATGTAATGTTGGTCCGGGCCGCTTCATCCAACAATAGCGTCGAATCAAAGTATGACATGCTGGTAAGCAGTATGACTATTATCGCCCACAACTCTTTGTGTTGTACTCGTGCATATCATCTACGCATAGACCTGGCTCATTATGCCACTGTTGGGGAACATAGTATTTCAAAATAATTCCTACGTTCATGCAAGATCTATCTAGGAGAAGCATAGCAACGACCGGGGAGAGTGTGTCCACGTACCCTCGTAGACCGAAAGCGGAAGCGTTTAGTAATGCGGTTGATGTAGTCGAACGTCTTCGTGATCCAACCAATCAAGTACCGAACGCATGGTACCTCCGCCATCTGCAAACTTTCAGCTCGGTGGCTTCCCTCATACTCTTGATCCAGCTGAGGCCGAGGGAGAGTTTCGTCAGCATGACGGCGTGGTAACTGTGGAGGGGGCACCGCACACGGCTAAGAAATCAACTTGTGTGTCTATGGGGTGCCCCCTCCCCACTATATAAAGGAGGGAGGGAGGAGGAGGCCGGCATAGGAGGGGGCGCCAAGGGGGAGGATTCCTACTCCTAGTAGGAGTAGGTTTCCTCCTTTCCTAGTCCAAGTAGGAGAAGGGGGGAAGGAGGAGGAGGAGAGAAGGAAGGAGGGGGCGCCACCCCCTCCTCTTGTCCAATTCGAATTGGGGCAAGGGGAGGCGTGCGCCACCTCCTGCCAAGCCCTCTCTCATCTCCACTAAGGCCCATAAGGCCCAATAGCTTCCTGGGGGGGTTCCGGTAACACCCGGTACTCCGTAATTTATCCGATATGACCCGAACCATTCCGGTGTCTGAATATAAACCTTCCAATATATGAATCTTTATGTCTTGACCATTTTGGGACTCCTCGTAATGTCCGTGATCTCATCTGAGACTCCGAACAACCTTCGGTACATCAAATCACATAAGCTCATAATACCAATCATCATCGAACGTTAAGCGTGCGGACCCTACGGGTTCGAGAACTATGTAGAAATGACCGATACATATCTCCAGTCAATAACCAATAGCGGAACCTGGATGCTCATATTGGCTCCTACATATTCTTCGAAGATCTTTATCGGTCAAACCGCATAACAACATACGTTGTTCCCTTTGTCATCGGTATGTTACTTGCCCGAGATTCGATCGTCCGTATCTTCATACCTAGTTCAATCTCGTTACCCGCAAGTCTCTTTACTCGCTTAGTAATACATCATCTCGTGACTAACTCATTAGTCATTTGCTTGCAAGGCTTATTATGATGTGTATTAACGAGAGGGCCCAGAGATACCTCTCCGACACTCGGAGTGACAAATCCTAATCTTGATCTATGCCAACACCACAAACACCTTCGGAGACACATGTAGAGCATCTTTATAGTCACCCAGTTACATTGTGACGTTTGATAGAACACAAGGTGTTCCTCCGGTATTCGGGAGTTGCATAATCTCATAGTCAGAGGAACATATATAAGTCATGAAGAAAGCAATAGCAATAAAACTAAACGATCATTATGCTAAGCTAGCGGATGGGTCTTGTCCATCACATCATTCTCTAATGATGTGATCCCTCTCATCAAATGACAACACATGTATATGGTTAGGAAACTTAACCATCTTTGATTAACGAGCTAGTCTAGTAGAGGCTTACTAGGGACACGATGTTTTGTCTATGTATCCACACATGTATCAAGTTTCCGATTAATACAATTCTAGCATGAATAATAAATATTTATCATGATATAAGGAAATATAAAATAACAACTTTATTATTGCCTGTAGGGCTTATTTCCTTCACTATGATGTTTGAGTAGATCTATTTTGTCCTATGGGTTAATCAACGAACGTGGTTGGTATGAGTTTTATATTTTATTTTGGTGATGTCCTATGGTGCCCTTCGTGTCAGGTAAACGTGAGGGATCCCCGATGTAGGGTGTTGCAATACGTTTATGATTCGCTTATGGTGGGTGGCTAGAGTGACAGAAGCTTACGCCCGAGTAAGGGGGTTGTTCCGTATGGGAGCAAAGAGGACTTTATACTTAAGGCTATGGTTGGGTTTTACCTGAATGATCTTTAGTAGTTGTGTATGCTTGCTAGAGTTTCAATCATAAGTGCATATGATCCAAGTATGGAAAGTATGTTAGCTCATGCCTCCTCCTCATATAAAACTGCGATAATGATTACCGATCTAGTTATCAATTGCCTAGGGACAAATCTTTCTCTTGTGTTGTAAAAAACTTTCTACTACACTACTAAGTTTATTATCTTGTAATTTATTCTTATTTTTATTGTCGATAAGTACTTCTAGTTTTTTTTTGTTCTAGTTAAAGCAAACATTAAGTGTGCATAGATTTGTATCGGTGGCCAATAGAACTTGAGGGAATATTTGTTCTACATTTAGCTCCTCGTTGGATTCGACACTCTTACCTATTAAGAAGGGCTATAAATGATCCCCAACACTTGTGGGTTATCAACTGACATCCCCCTAACCCCTCCATATGCACGCGACCTCTCCACCGCCGTCACAAACCCTAGCGTGGGCTTGACCTCCATCGCTACCGTCGGCGCCGCTACGGCTCCAAACACCGGCCTCACCTGCGGGCTCTTCATGCCCCCCCCCCTGGACGAGCATGCAGGGTGGCGTCACGCCGCCGCCCGCCGCGAAGCCACGGAGCTCCGCCTCCAAACGAACCGTGGCGGCCACCGCGACCGTGACGGCTACGGCGTCCGAAAAGAAGAGGAAAGCGGCAATAAAGAAGAAGGCAGGAGTGAGGTTGGTCGCGCCTCCGCCGCCCGAAGCACCGGAAATCTCGCAATTTGTTGCGCTGGTGGCCAATGCACACATAGTGCTTGATGAAATATCCACAAGGTATATTTTTGTTTTTGTTTTGTTATTGTTGACAAATGTGCACATATGTTACATTGATTAGTTTTCTTTTGTCATACTACTTTTTAGTTTCAATGATGAGGCATATATGTCGACTATGGGTGTTGGCTCCAACAATTGGTCTCAAACCAATGAAGTTGATGAAGACGATCATGAATATGAAGTGGATGATGAGGGTGAGGGTTTGATCGATGCACTGAAAGGAAGGGCTTCCAACTACACCGTCGACGAAGACGTCTTGCTTTGCAACACATGGTTGAATGTGTCTATGGATGCCACCGTTGGAACGGACCAAACTAGAGATACATATTGGCTTGGGATGAAAGTGTTCTTTGACACACACAACAAGAGTGGATTTTTTTAGAACGAAGATGCTAGGGGCATCCAGCTTTAAATTAATAAAGCCCACAACGGAGGCAACGTGCACATAAGAGGTATCATACAACCCGAAGACCAAACACAACACAAAAGAATCCGTCCTAGAAGGCAAAGTGCGTTACATGGCATATCCAGCCAACAAACGAGCGCGAAGGCTCGGGGGAAACTTGTCCAAAAGAGGCTACATCCCTAGGTAGCATCGACGGCAGATGACGAAGCTTGAGACACCGAGTAGACGATGCTGAGGCAGTCAAGAGCATGGCGATGAAGATCACTGTCCTGCTGTCTTCCCAACGGCGCCCACTGCTGCAGGAAAATGATGCATTTGTAGATAACGTCATCGGGGTGGGAAGGGAAAACTCCCTCAATAGTAAGCTTGTTACGAATGCGCCAGAGGGCCCACAACATTGCAGCCGCACACATCCACATGATACGGCGCGAGGAGCCCTGAACCAGGGACAAAGACGACACAAGCTCAGTGCAGGAGCGTGGATCCCAATCCACACCCGTGGCCTCGCGGACCGCGCTCTAGGCGAAGCGCGCCATGGAGCACCGGAAGAACACGTGGTCAGCGTCTTTCGGGATACCACAAAGAGCATAAGGCCCGGTGGCCGGACCGTTGCGCTTAGCTATGTTTATGGAGGTAGGGAGGCGATCTTGGCACAATTGCCACAAGAAAACCTTGATTTTAAGCGGGATACGCGCCTTCCAGAGCCCCGAGGCAGCCTGAAGGGTCAGACCGCGGGCCAGCTCTCGGTAAAGAGAGTTAACCGAGAACTTGCCAGAGCTCTTCAGCCGCCAAGACACCAAATCCGTAGAGTTCAACAAGCGGACGTCGGCGATCAGAGCACGCAGGCGGTCCCAGCTTTCCGACTCCGGCCCCGAGAGTTCCCTTCTAAAGGAAATCGGGGGTGGGGAGGAACTAAGAGCATCTCCAGCCGTTGCGCCTCCAAGACGCGCCGAAAACCGCCGCTTGGGGGCGAGTCGATGCTATTTTAGGCATGGGGGGGAGCACGTTCCCAGCCGCCGCCCCCACAGTTCGGCCAAAAATCAGCAAACACAACCAAAAATCAGCAAACACGACCAAATTTGAACAAACACGGCATATTTTTGATAAATTTAGGCGTTTTTACACGAAAAAGGGGTGAAAAAAACCCTAAACTACGGGTCGAAGTAGGCGCTGAGCGGGCGTGGTCGTCGCCGGTGTCGTCCTCCTGCTTCTCCTCCTTGACACGTCCGACATCGTTGCTCGACCCCTCACCCCGGCGCGCTGCTTCACACCGGCGGCGTTCGACGATCTCCTCCAGGGCGCGGTGCTGGCGGTCCAGCTCAATGCACGCGTAGTCCTCGCGCGCCCACTTCAAGGCGGCCTCTTCTTCGTCGACCTCCTCGGCGAGAGCAGGCTCCGGCTTCACAGCGGCGAGCCCCAGCTCCGGCTTCACTGTCGGCAGCCCTGGCTCCCTCTTCGGCTTGACGAGGCGAGGAGGGGCCGAGGAGGAGGAGCCACGGCCGGCATCGTTGATGACGAGGCCGGCGCCGCGGGTGCGCCTACGAGCGGCGTCTTGGCCGGCTCTGGCTTGACGCTGACCAACGCCGGCGCGCCGGAGGAGTGAGAGGAGGATCGGGAGGAGGAGGAGGAAGAGGAGGATGACCAATCCATCATCCTCCTTGGCAGCCACGCGCCGCCGCTCCGAGCGGTCGGGTACTCGAACGGCGGGTCGTTGCCGCCCTTCAGGTGTGCGAGCAGGCCGCTGAGCATGCGGCCAGGGACGCCCTACCACAGGCGGCGGCCCTCACTGTTGTTGTGCCCCTGAGGCGCTGGCGCTTTGTTGGTGGAGGCGAGCCGCTCCTCCTGCCGGTGTTTGAAGTACGCCACCCACGCCGCGTGGTTGCCGACGGCGTACTCCGGGAGCGCCTGCTCCGCGACCGTCAGGGACGCCCGCGCACGCTCGATCTCGGCATGGAAATAGGCGGGCGTATCGGGGACGGGCAGAGGAAGGACAGGGACCCCGCCGGTGCTGAGCCTCCACCGCGACGGAGCGCATACGTCGAGCGACGCGGGGTAGTTGGCCTCGTGGAGGAGGTACGCCTCCCACTCATGCAGCGAGTGGCGGCCAAAACCGTTGGCCGCCGCCGCGTCGCCGGGGTACCTCGCGCTCATGGTTGCCGGGGGGAAAGAGAGGGGCTCGAACGGCGGAGAGAGGGGAGGAAGTACGGCGGCGAGGAGGGGGAGGATTGCCGATGGATGGGTTCCACACCGGCGCGGCCAGGGGCGCCTTATATAGCGGCTCGGGGGCTGCCGCGTGCGAATGCGTGGAGGAAGGCGGGGTGGCGTCGCCACAATGCGCCGCCCGTGAATCAATGGCAGGCTGACCGGCGGCAGCCTTGACATTGATTCCCCGCGGGAAAACCGAGACGATGAGGACGACCAGCCTTCGTCTCGCTGACGCGCCGATCCCGCCACTCTTTCGCGCCAAAATGTTCGCCCCGGTGCCCCCAGCGCGCCGGGTTCGGGTTGGGTGCGCCGGCACCAATTTCGGCCTAATCCGGCGAAAAACATGATCGTGGGGGCGCGGTTGGGCCGATTTTTCGGTGCCGACGCTAAAAACGGCCTTGTGGGGGCCTGTTGGGGGCGTGGCTGGAGATGCTCTAAGAGCCGAGGCAACCAGTTGGTTGGGCTCAACTGCGATGGAATAAAGATCACGAAACTCCGACCAAAGGGGTTGGTCGCCAATCCAAAAGTCGAGCCAGAAGCGTGTGGATCGGTCGTTATTAACCGCAAATTTCGCCCCTCTAGCAAAAAAACGGTTTAAGGGATTGGATGGAGTTCCAGAAAGGAGACCCCTGTGTTGCTGCCTCAAAAAAATTCCCTTCGGGAAAGTACTTGGCACGCAGGAGATTCATCCTGAAGCCGGTCTCGCCCTGAGACAGCTTCCAGATCCATTTTCACATGAGTGCAATGTTCATCAACTTGGAATTGATGATCCTGAGGCCCCCTGGGCTTTGGGTCGGTAGACAACCTGCCACTTAACCATATGATATTTACGTTTCGGTCCCGCTCCTTCCCAATAGAAACGGGCCCGAGGAGTGTCCAATTTGGTATGCACCTCATCAACCAATAAAAATAGTCCCATGACAAACATAGGCAGGGACGAGAGGCTTGAGTTGGTTAAGATAAGTCTTGCCCCTGAAGACATAAATCTCCCTCTCCACGGGCACACGCGACCCGCCACCTTATTGCAGAGAGGTTCCCAATCAGCTATCAAACATTTTTTCTCAGTGATCGGGATGCCAAGGTTGGTAAACGGTAGCTTCCCAAGCTTGCAGTTGAGCAAGTTAGCTACGCGTGAACTTTCGGCCGCGTCCATCCCTATGGACACCACTTCACATTTGTGGAAATTTATTTTTAGCGCGGACATGAGCTCGAAGCACAGAAGTATGGTCTTGACCGTAGCGATACTGTGCTGATCCGGCTCGATGAGAAGGAGTGTGTCATCCGCATACTGCAGGTGAGACACACCTCCCGGAATCAGGTTACCGACCACTCCCCTGATGTGGCCAGCGCTACATGCTTTATCTAACATGGCGCCCAAAGCATCGGCCACAAAAGTAAAAAGCAACGGAGACGCTGGGTCCCCTTGACACAGCCCTCGCTTGTTGCGGAAGAAGTTCCCTACTTCTCAGTTCACCGTAATCGCCGTTTGGCCCCCCGAGACCAATTGCATCATGTGATGAACCCACACCGATGAGAATCCCCTGTCCAGGAGGACTTGTCGGAGAAACTCCCAGTTCACTCGGTCGTATGCCTTCTTGAAATCCAGTTTCAAAAGAATGGCTGGTTGTCGAATGCGTTTGAGCGAGTGCACAATCTCTTGGAGAGCGAGCGGCCCCTCCAAGATGTTGCGCCCACGGATAAAAGCCGACTGGTTCCTACTAATGATACGATGAGCAATCAGAGATAGACGCGTGGAACAGGCCTTAGAGCATATTTTAAACGAAACGTTAATGAGCGCTATAGGTCTAAATTGTCTAATACAATCCGCACCCTGGACTTTGGGGATCAGAGAGAGAACCCCAAAGTTCAAGCGTGAGATGTCTACGCTACCTCGCATGAACGCGTTACACATGTCGAAAATTGGCCCTTTGAGCACATGCCAAAAACGCTTGAACATCGCCACCGGCCAACCATGAGGGCCCGTGGCGGTGTCAGATTTCACCCCAAGGGATGCCACATCAATTTCCTGAGGAAGAAACACCAACCCTAGGCCCTCATTTTCCTCGTCCGAGACCCGCAACGCGGTGTCCCAAACATCCGGCCGCAAACGCGCGCGCTACTCCTCCCTGGAGCCCATCAACTAGATGTAGAAATCGTATATGTGGCGAACAATGTCCTGTTGGCGCAGAAGGAGCCCCTGTTCCGATTGCAACCTCAGGATGGCGCACTTACGTCGCCGGCCATTGGCGTAAGCGTGAAAATACTGTGTATTCGCATCACCCTTGAGCGTCCACTTGATGCCACCACGTCTATGCCAGTACTCCTCCTCAGCCTTAAGGAGGGACTCGACTTGGGCTTCCAGCGCGTATCGCTGAGCCCACTCCTGTTCCGAGAAGCCCTGCACATCCGTATTCGTATCCATCCGGGCCAGTTCCGCGGTCAAGCGAGCACGGAGCAGTTTATCCTCGAGGCCCTGGTTATCCCCCCAACCTTTGAGAGTCGCTCGCATTCCCGCCACTACGGCAATCCAAAACTCCATAGGCCCACGCGGGGACCCGAGTCTGGCCACACAAGACTCCCATTTGGATAGGAAGATTTGATCGAATCCCGGTGATTCGAGCCATGCGGTTTCAAAGAAAAACGAGGGCTACGCTTCAGCCTTTCCTCCCCTGAGGAGAGGATTAGGGGGATATGGTCCAAACCAATCCTTGTTTCGGCTTGTAGGGAGCACAGTGGGAATAACACTTCCCACTCCGAGGACATGATAACCCGGTCCAGCACAGACCGAACCGGGGTAAGCTGCTTATTAGTCCACGTATACCTTGCCCCTACCCGAGCCACTTCCCTAAGGGCCATTGCCGCTATCGCATTATTAAACATGGACACCCTTGTCCAATTAATGATCCCATTATTCTTATCAGCTCTCGAGCGGATCAGGATGAAATCACCACCCACAAGCAGTGGCATGTTTCACGCGCCCAAGGACGCAACCTTCACCTGAAGTTCCCCCATGAACTCCTGTGAGCGCGAGTGGTCGGCCGGGCCGTAAACCACAATGACTTCCCACTCGCGCAGGGTCGCACGTTGGCGCACATGAGCGGAGATGAAAAACCTGCCAGCATCCCACGACACCACCTCACAGCAGACTTGGTTGACACCAAGCATCAAGCCCCCAGAATGACCCACCGCGGGCACCCATTGCCACGCAAAATGCTCCAAGAGTGGAATTGAGCGCACCTAAAGATCTCTTCGCTCCCGATGGTCGACAATCAACACAGATTGTCAAAAGTGGGCGGCGGCAATGACGGCGGTTGACAAGATAAACCCAAGTGGCACTAATGATAGAGATAGGGCGAGTGCCTTTTTCAATGCATCCCATGCTCATCATTTCTTCTATGTTCATGCTACATCTTTTGTGTTTCTAGTGATAACTTGTTCTTTTGATTGTAGCTCAATATTGCACAAAACTTGTTTTGAGGAGAAGAGAAGAAGACCAAGAAAGGCGATGTGAAGAAAGGGAAAGCATTTGTGTTGCCCCATTGCTATGAGGTGTTGAAGGATGAAGAGAACTCGAAAAAACGTGAAGACAAACACAATGCAACTATTGATTTGGATGATGTTGACAATGAGGCATTAAATGATGGCGGCAAGAGGAGCCCTACACCAAACTTGGTTGCCTACTCCAAGCCAAAAAGACCATAAGGACAGAAACTAGCAAAAGAAGAAGAAGAAGAAGAAGAACAAGATGAAGAAGGAAGGAGGTGAAGAGATAAATAGTGCTATGGAGGCTATTGTGAAGGCAAGAAAGGAAGCAAACAAGAAGAGGAGGGTGGTAAGGAGCCAAGAGTCAGCGGCCGAGGAGAGGAGGATGGCGACCGAGGAGAGGAGGGTGGCGGCCGAGGAGAGGAAAGTGGCATTGGGGGAGAAAAAATTGGCCATGGAGCAGCAAGCAAGATTATTGAAATGGGAGAAGTACTTGTTCTTCATGGACACATCCAACTTTGATGAGAGGCAAAAGGAGTACATCAACCTTTGTCGTGATCAAATCTTGATGCAAAAAAGAATGATGTGCATGGGAGGCTAAGGCTGTGTTTGGTTGAGCTGCTGATTCTGGAAAAGCTGCTGTGGAAAAGCTGCTGTGAAAAAGCTGCTGTGAAAAGCTGCCGTGAAAAAGCTGTAAGCTGTTTGGTTGAAACAGATGTTTGGCTGAAACGGCTGTCAAACAATGGTGGCATTGATGGGTAAATACTACTCGGTTTTAGGGGACAGGCAAAAATGGTTGGTTTAGAAGCTCAGAAGCTGAGAAGCTGAAAAGTTAGGATATTTCAGCTTCAAAATTTACACTACAAAGAAGCCGCAGATTCTCAAAAGCTGCTTTGTAAATTTACCCCTTTGGTTCAGCTTATGGCTTTTGGACCCAAAAGTTGGAAGCTGAAGCCGAACCAAACACAGCCTTAGGAGGGATGGGAGCTTCCATGGGTGATATGGGAGCACCTATGGGAGGCATGGGAGCTTCCATGGGAGGCATGGGAGGCTTGGGAGCTACCATGGGTGGCATCAGATGCATGTGAGCTTCCATGGGAGCTACCATGAGAGACATGCATTTTGCGTCTCTCATGGGAGGCATGGGAGCACCTACGGGAGGCATGAGTGGCATGGGAGCTTCCTGTGTGCCTCACATGCCTTCGCATGATGCCTTTGTTGATAGTGCAAACACCGTCCAAGTTTCCAATGAAGGAGAGGACAAACAGGAGGATGGAGAATCGGAAGAAGAAACGGACGAAGAAGAGGATGCAAACGAGGAGGAAGAAGCTAGGGAATGATTGTTGATGTTTAATTCGTTTGTGTGAACTTGTTTGTCATGAACTTGCTTGTGGTCATCTTGTTTGTGCGAACTTTGCATATTTTTGAACTATGCTATGTTTCTCATTGATGTTTGAAATCATCTTGTTTGTGTGAAATTTGCATATTTTGGATGTTTGAGATCATCTTGTATGTGTTGTTTGTGCGACGGCTGGGCGCGGGCGCTCTATTTTACCGCGCCTGCTAAAGCGGCACGCTCTCGCGCTAAAAAAAATTGGCGCCTCATGAAGCAACTGACTAGTTCGGCGCGCAAAAGCGCTATTTCAACGATGTAAAAGAACTTAATTTGGCACCTGATGAAGCAATTGACTAGTTTAGCGCGCAAAAGCGTTATTTCAACGTTGTAAAAAACTTTTAGCGCGCCACGCCTGCGCACGTCTGTTGAAGATGCTCTAAGCATTTAGCATTGTACAAGGCTTAAGAGGAGGCCGCCCCCTTATCACCCTAAGAGGAGGTTTAGTTTTTTTTTCTGGGGCAGCATGGATAATTGTGGGCGTAAATCACATACAAATTCATAAATCAAAGTATTGTTTACAATAGACTTTTCGAATAAATTAAAGAGGTTCAACAATGCAGTACTTGCTTGCATGCATGACACAGATATGGTACATGGTAGTACAAGCTAAACCACGCTTCCTCACTCGGTCACTCTAGCTTCCATTGACTCTCCTGCAGTTCCTCCGAACCTCACCCTGCCCACCCGTGAGCGGCTTGATATTCCCCATGTTGACCATGGCCGCGGCAAAGCTCGTGAAGAAAGCCTTCTCGTCGCTCGCGAACCGGCCGACGATCGCCGCCGTGGGCGCGCCGGGCGCCGCGAGCAGCTCCTGGTCGGACTGGAGGAACCCGCGGTTGCCCTGGAGGTTGGTGAAGTAGTTCTTGTCGAAGGCGTCGGGCGTGGTCGGGTCGAGGTCGTTGAGCGCCGACCTGTTCCCGTGCCGCCGCGGGCAGCTCCCGGCGAGCTGCGCCCGGTAGCCCCCGTCCAGCGTCGGGTCCGGCATGCCCGTCTTGCTGAAGTTGTAGAGCCGGTCGGTCACGAACTGGCACTGCGCGCGCCCGAACGTGTGCGCGCCTGCAATCCACGACCCAAACAACAAGATCCTGGATCAACCACGGAGCGCGTCGAGTTCGATGGATAGGATGGTGATGAACTGATGATCGAGATGTTTGGGTGTTTTAGTACGTACCTGAGAGGGCGACGAGGTCGGTGTCGTCGAGGCCGACGGCGGCGAACTTGCGCTGGAGCATGGTGAGGTTGTTGCGGGGGCTCGGGAGGAGGCTGTTGGCGGCGGTGAGGTTGGCCGTGGTGCCGTCGCGCCGGCCGAGCGGGACGCGCCACCGAGGGCCTCCGGACTGCATGCATGGGAACAAACGCGCGTGAGCAACGAGGGGGACGTTCGATCGTGCATGTGTCCATGCTTGGTTGGATTAAAGAGAGGCACGAAGTGAAGGGTTGGTGTGATCGATCGACAGCCGGTGCGATGTAGACTTTGCGATATCCCCACCTCGTACTAGCTAGGCTCTGTCTTTTACGGTTTTTGATTGATATATGGAACCACGTGCCAGCCCGCTTTACAACTAGCAACATACTTCAGGCAATGATGCTGTCGATCTCTACAAGTCTACGTAAGCCATCGTTTGCATGCAGCTCAATTATTTTGCACCGACGGTTTCTGAATTATTGCCGCAGGATCGGGCATATATGAGCTAGGCTATACCTACTGCACCTTTTAATGCCAGCCACATTGGCAGCGCCTGGTCCGTGAACAACGATGCTGCTTTTCGCACGTTAATTCAATGGAGCTGATGAATGTGAGCAGTGAAAAGAGCTTGCATGCACGCACCAGTTCGACGGAGACCTTGGCGGCGACGGCGAGGATGTCGGCGCAGGAGACGACGCCAGGGCAGGCCTTCTCGAGCGCCACCTTCACGCCGTCCACCACCGTGAACCCGCGCACAGAGTTGTTGTTCGGCTTGGCGTACTTCTCCGACACGATGCTCGTGCTGTTGTCCAGCAGAATCGACGCGTCGCACCCCTGAAAACACACGCGCGCGCAAAGATGGGAGCGTCGGTCAGAACCTTGGACGAACCACGGCCCAGACGAACGCCGAAAGGTTTGCATGGAGCATGCATGCAGCTGGTGGCTTACCTGGACGAAGCAGTCGTGGAAGTGGAGGCGCGTGAGGCTGGCGTAGATGCGGGCGTCGGCCTTGTGCGCCTCCCTCAGCACCCGCCGCACGATCTTGTGCACGCCGGGGCACGACCCGTCGTAGAACTTGTCGTCCAGCTGCGCCGCGCCGCCGCGGACGCCGAGGCCGAGCGCGACAGCGGCGGCCAGGAGGACGGCGCACGCGCCGCCGTAATGGACGCCACGAACCATCTTTGCCTGCCTTGGTAGACTCTGTCTGCGAGCACGCGGTACGTGTTTGCTCTTGGCTGGTGCAGGGACTCACCGTGTGAGCATGTGACGACTAGCAGGTGGTTCACGGTCTGAGGAGTCCCACGAGCTGAAGAGTGCACGGTTTTTATAGCTAGGCCTGGTGCTCACGGACACGGAGAGGCCCTTTGCTTGGATCCGAAGGATGGCTCAATCAATCATTTGCTCTTCATGGGAGTCCGCCAAGGCGTCATTTTCAGGGGCCAGTTCATGCAGGTGGGGTATGCCGTATGCATATGCCAACAAAAGCACTTTGCATGCATGCATGCAGCATGCCCGGTTTACTATCGACGCGCCTGAGTTTTAACCGGGCAATAATACGGTGCCAATAATATGGAAGTCCCAATAAGCACAAATACCATATGGTCAGCTGGCTGGCCGGACATATGTAAGCCACGGGAACAAGGAGGCCTCGGGATCATGTGTTCTAAGCGCATGAACATCGCCCTCTTATTCCGCTGGCTTTGGCGCATTTCGCAAGGCCAATGTGTTCTCTGTTTAAACATCATCCGGAATAAATACCTGCACGGGCAATCCCTCGCCTTCTGTCAGAGTCTAGAGGCTCACAGTTCTGGCAGTCGGTCATCCAGCTCCTTCCGGTCCTCCACATTGGGACTTCTATTTCGGTTGGATCTGAGGCAACGACTCTCTTCTGGTTCGACCGGCGGGCGGGAGATTCTCCCTTCGCCGCACGCTTCCCCGACCTCTTCTCCATTGCCGTTGATCCTTGGATCTTCGTAGAGAGGGCCTTTATTGACTTAGGACGCCTCACTTTCCGGAGGCCATTTGGGGCCTCGGAGGCTGCCGCCTGACACGAGATGCTTGACTGCATCGCCCTACATGAGTCTGAGGTGGACGATGGCCCGGACATAGTTCGGTGGCGACTTGAGCCGTCATGTCAATTCTCCACCAAGTCCCTCCACCGCGCCATTGCTCCCTCCCCCCCCCCCCCCCCCCCC